>CM060199.1:7151657-7862830 GCA_030562195.1 Nipponacmea schrenckii
AGTTTTAAATTTTCCCTGTTTGGGCTTTAGATAAGATTAAGAAGTCTATTAATGATTTTATATGGGATGGAAAGCCAGCATTAGTTAGTTATTATACATTAATAGGTGATCTATCTAAGGGTGGATTAAATCTTACTGACATTAAATCTAAAGAAACTGCCTTTAGAATTGTTTGGATGTCAAAATATTTACAATGTTCAACCGATGCAGTGTGGAAATATTTAATGACATATTTTTTAAATCAATATAAAGGACTTTTATGTTCTTTTGAGTTACTTTTTATAAAATATTCTGATAATTATTTGAAGAAGTTACCACCATTTTATCAAAGTGTACTTAAGGCATGGGATATTTTTTGTAATGGTACGCGATCATTAACAATTTCTTATTCAAATGTTTTAAATCAGCCAATATTTGATAATCCAAATATAGTTAGTAATGGTCATTCAATATTTTTTCAAAATTTTGTTGACGCAGGAATTATAAAAATTTCTGATATTTGCTTCAAAAACGGTTTTTTGTCATCTGATGACATTTTCGACAGTGTTAAGGATCATGTACCCAATTCATATCAGAATAGAGTTTCGACACAGTATGACACCATTATTAAGGCAATTCCTGCAATATGGATGACAAAAGTTAGAATGAAAAATGATATCTTAGTCCATGAAATTGATAGTAAATATAACATTGATGATGAAACTGAAATTGATTTGTTATGTCTTAAAACTAAACAAGTTTATAATCATTTAAAGCAGCGAGTTTTCAAAACTCCGGCGTGTTTACAGTTTTGGGAAATATCTGGTTATATTGTAGATTTTAGTTTAATTTGGTGTAATATTTCCAATTTCTTTAAGTCAGCTGAAAATATTGATATAGATTATAAACTTGTTCATAATGTCATTTGGACTAATGAAAAACTTTTTAAAATTGGTATCAGTGATAGCCCTTTCTGTGATATTTGTAATGATTGTAAAATTGAATCAATGAGTCATATGTTTTTAAAATGTGCCAATATACAAGATCTACGTAATTTTATCATGGATTTATTGCCCGTTTATTTCCAAACAACTGGTTTTACGATAACGGATTTTGATAATTGGTTTCTTTTTGGGTATCCAAAACGAAAAGAATTAGACAATTTATTCCTAATTTTAATATTTTCTCTTGCACGAATGTCCATCATTAAACGCCGTTTATTTTTCTATAAAGAAAACAAAGTTTTGAATGTTTTAAAATTGTTTTCAACACTTTTACAAAATCATTTAAATATATTATTATTCAAATATAGAAGTAAAATCACACTACTTTTTGCCCAAAGCCCATATATTTCTATAGATTGTGATCAAGTAATTTTAAAACTCTAATGAATAATCTGTGATGTTAATACTTAAATACATTTTTAAGTTCTTAAGATTTTAACCTGACTTTGTGCAATTGTTTTTATTGTTTTACATGAATAAAAGATAAAAAAAAAAAAAAGACATGAATGTTTCAGGCGGGTCTTTGTCCATATGGTACACCGTGAAAATATTAATTTCGGCCAAAACATTTTGTCCAGACCAGGAACTGGCCAAAATGGCCGCCACGCGATCGAGACTCGGCCTTCCAAAAGTGAAAATGCAAATCCAAGCGTGAAAATAGGTGCAAAAGGGCGTCTACAGCACTCGGTGTTCCCAGGCGGTCACCCATCCAAGTACTAACCGAGCCCGACGTTGCTTAACTTCAGTGATCGGACGAGAACTGGTGTTTTCAACGTGGTATGGCCGTAGACGTTAGACAGGAATGTTTCAGGCGGGTCTTTGTCCATATGGTACACCGTGAAAATATTAATTTCGGCCAAAACATTTTGTCCAGACCAGGAACTGGCCAAAATGGCCGCCACGCGATTGAGACTCGGCCTTCCAAAAGTGAAAATGCAAATCCAAGCGTGAAAATAGGTGCAAAAGGGCGTCTACAGCACTCGGTGTTCCCAGGCGGTCACCCATCCAAGTACTAACCGAGCCCGACGTTGCTTAACTTCAGTGATCGGACGAGAACTGGTGTTTTCAACGTGGTATGGCCGTAGACGTTAGACAGGAATGTTTCAGGCGGGTCTTTGTCCATATGGTACACCGTGAAAATATTAATTTCGGCCAAAACATTTTGTCCAGACCAGGAACTGGCCAAAATGGCCGCCACGAGATCGAGACTCGGCCTTCCAAAAGTGAAAATGCAAATCCAAGCGTGAAAATAGGTGCAAAAGGGCGTCTACAGCACTCGGTGTTCCCAGGCGGTCACCCATCCAAGTACTAACCGAGCCCGACGTTGCTTAACTTCAGTGATCGGACGAGAACTGGTTTTTTTTTTCTTGTATAATATTTATTCAGATCTAACACACAAATTTGTTACACAATAATACAATAACTTACATTAATTATAAGAAGAAAATAAATTTCAACTAAATGATGACGTTTAAAATCTTTTTTTTTTCCGTTTTCCATTATTAAAATTTTTTGCCTATTTTTAGAAGAAAGAAAGTATTTACAAAGGATAAGATAAAAAATATGAGATGAAATATTGAATATATACAAAGATGGAATTTCAATTATAACCTTTCTGTTCAGAATAATAAACTATTTACTCAATCACTTTTCTTTTACATCTATCAATAGATTCACGTAAATTATAAGTTCTTATGTCCATATTTTTCTCAATTAGATCCTTATTTTCAAAAATGTTTAAATCAACAGATCTTTTCACGCTTGATTTTACTCCTTTCGATTGTTTTTTCCGTTTTGAAATACTCATATCTTTCACATTTACCCGTTTTGCTATAAGTTCAGTACTAACCATAGGAACAAAACACTTGTCACTATTTATTACCCTATTTAAACTATTAACTGTTTCTACATCACTTTTTCCACTATTTGTTTCATCACTGTTGATTAAAATGTCAATATCCCCCTTATCCTGCATCACTACTAGATCATCGCCTTCATATTCACTGTTATCTTCATCACAATCATCAAATTTTTCACTGATTTTAAACACACTCTTTGATTCAATGGCAGATTCCACATTCACAATATTTTCAACAACTGGCTTTTCAGTAACACACTTACACTTCCATTCAAAATTAAGACACTTTTTGCATTTCAAAGCTTTACATTCTCTTTTCCCATGTCCATGATCTTTACATCTATAGCAAACAAATTCTGGACAATTTACAACCTTATGATCACTTAGAGCGCAGATATAACATACACTTGCTTGTTCATTATGTTTCACAGAATATGACTGGCCATTGAAAATAGTAGCATATGGTAAACTAGGTACTGAAGCAGGAAAATTAACTTTTAAATAACGGGATCCATCATAAAAACATTTGTCTCCATGCCGAACACTTCGTCTAACTATGGGCCCTACAGGTGTAACACCCCACTTAGACAATTTATCAAAAATTTCTGAATCAGGAACGTAAACTGGTATGTTCATAAAAGAAACAATTTTAATCCTTGAACCAATAAAATTACAATGCAGCGCACTATCACCATTCATCAAACCATCAAACGCCAGACTTTCGGCAACGGATCTATTGACTAATGTCACTTCATACGAGCTATTTATTGGGACACATGCCAAAACACTATCACAACCCAACTTGTTTTCAACTAAATCAATGATTTCAGTCATGGAGTATTTGTGAGTATCACTCACGTCAATCACGATCTTCACGGTGTTTTCTTTAATTAATAGGTCACACTTGTTGGGAACATCAAAATTATACTTGGCAGCCATATTAAGAATTATGCAATATAGAGTAAAATAGAGAAACACACTAAAACTGTCTCTTGAATATAAAGTTACATGAGCACATAAGATAATACTCACAGTTAGAAAATAAGTCTATGAAAAATCCATTAAAATCAAATACGTTATACATCATAAATTACAAAAATTGTAGAGCGAAATGAAACGTGTCATTATCCATCCAATATCCCACAATCCCCAGTGTTTTCAACGTGGTATGGCCGTAGACGTTAGACAGGAATGTTTCAGGCGGGTCTTTGTCCATATGGTACACCGTGAAAATATTAATTTCGGCCAAAACATTTTGTCCAGACCAGGAACTGGCCAAAATGGCCGCCACGCGATCGAGACTCGGCCTTCCAAAAGTGAAAATGCAAATCCAAGCGTGAAAATAGGTGCAAAAGGGCGTCTACAGCACTCGGTGTTCCCAGGCGGTCACCCATCCAAGTACTAACCGAGCCCGACGTTGCTTAACTTCAGTGATCGGACGAGAACTGGTGTTTTCAACGTGGTATGGCCGTAGACGTTAGACAGGAATGTTTCAGGCGGGTCTTTGTCCATATGGTACACCGTGAAAATATTAATTTCGGCCAAAACATTTTGTCCAGACCAGGAACTGGCCAAAATGGCCGCCACGCGATCGAGACTCGGCCTTCCAAAAGTGAAAATGCAAATCCAAGCGTGAAAATAGGTGCAAAAGGGCGTCTACAGCACTCGGTGTTCCCAGGCGGTCACCCATCCAAGTACTAACCGAGCCCGACGTTGCTTAACTTCAGTGATCGGACGAGAACTGGTGTTTTCAACGTGGTATGGCCGTAGACGTTAGACAGGAATGTTTCAGGCGGGTCTTTGTCCATATGGTACACCGTGAAAATATTAATTTCGGCCAAAACATTTTGTCCAGACCAGGAACTGGCCAAAATGGCCGCCACGCGATCGAGACTCGGCCTTCCAAAAGTGAAAATGCAAATCCAAGCGTGAAAATAGGTGCAAAAGGGCGTCTACAGCACTCGGTGTTCCCAGGCGGTCACCCATCCAAGTACTAACCGAGCCCGACGTTGCTTAACTTCAGTGATCGGACGAGAACTGGTGTTTTCAACGTGGTATGGCCGTAGACGTTAGACAGGAATGTTTCAGGCGGGTCTTTGTCCATATGGTACACCGTGAAAATATTAATTTCGGCCAAAACATTTTGTCCAGACCAGGAACTGGCCAAAATGGCCGCCACGCGATCGAGACTCGGCCTTCCAAAAGTGAAAATGCAAATCCAAGCGTGAAAATAGGTGCAAAAGGGCGTCTACAGCACTCGGTGTTCCCAGGCGGTCACCCATCCAAGTACTAACCGAGCCCGACGTTGCTTAACTTCAGTGATCGGACGAGAACTGGTGTTTTCAACGTGGTATGGCCGTAGACGTTAGACAGGAATGTTTCAGGCGGGTCTTTGTCCATATGGTACACCGTGAAAATATTAATTTCGGCCAAAACATTTTGTCCAGACCCGGAACTGGCCAAAATGGCCGCCACGCGATCGAGACTCGGCCTTCCAAAAGTGAAAATGCAAATCCAAGCGTGAAAATAGGTGCAAAAGGGCGTCTACAGCACTCGGTGTTCCCAGGCGGTCACCCATCCAAGTACTAACCGAGCCCGACGTTGCTTAACTTCAGTGATCGGACGAGAACTGGTGTTTTCAACGTGGTATGGCCGTAGACGTTTGACAGGAATGTTTCAGGCGGGTCTTTGTCCATATGGTACACCGTGAAAATATTAATTTCGGCCAAAACATTTTGTCCAGACCAGGAACTGGCCAAAATGGCCGCCACGCGATCGAGACTCGGCCTTCCAAAAGTGAAAATGCAAATCCAAGCGTGAAAATAGGTGCAAAAGGGCGTCTACAGCACTCGGTGTTCCCAGGCGGTCACCCATCCAAGTACTAACCGAGCCCGACGTTGCTTAACTTCAGTGATCGGACGAGAACTGGTGTTTTCAACGTGGTATGGCCGTAGACGTTAGACAGGAATGTTTCAGGCGGGTCTTTGTCCATATGGTACACCGTGAAAATATTAATTTCGGCCAAAACATTTTGTCCAGACCAGGAACTGGCCAAAATGGCCGCCACGCGATCGAGACTCGGCCTTCCAAAAGTGAAAATGCATATCCAAGCGTGAAAATAGGTGCAAAAGGGCGTCTACAGCACTCGGTGTTCCCAGGCGGTCACCCCTCCAAGTACTAACCGAGCCCGACGTTGCTTAACTTCAGTGATCGGACGAGAACTGGTTTTTTTTTCTTGTATAATATTTATTCAGATCTAACACACAAATTTGTTACACAATAATACAATAACTTACATTAATTATAAGAAGAAAATAAATTTCAACTAAATGATGACGTTTAAAATCTTTTTTTTTTTCCGTTTTCCATTATTAAAAATTTTTTTGCCTATTTTTAGAAGAAAGAAAGTATTTACAAAGGATAAGATAAAAAATATGAGATGAAATATTGAATATATACAAAGATGGAATTTCAATTATAACCTTTCTGTTCAGAATAATAAACTATTTACTCAATCACTTTTCTTTTACATCTATCAATAGATTCACGTAAATTATAAGTTCTTATGTCCATATTTTTCTCAATTAGATCCTTATTTTCAAAAATGTTTAAATCAACAGATCTTTTCACGCTTGATTTTACTCCTTTCGATTGTTTTTTCCGTTTTGAAATACTCATATCTTTCACATTTACCCGTTTTGCTATAAGTTCAGTACTATCCATGGGAAACAAAACACTTGTCACTATTTATTACCCTATTTAAACTATTATCTGTTTCTACATCACTTTTTCCACTATTTGTTTCATCACTGTTGATTAAAATGTCAATATCCCCCTTATCCTGCATCACAATCATCAAATTTTTCACTGATTTTAAACACACTCTTTGATTCAATGGCAGATTCCACATTCACAATATTTTCAACAACTGGCTTTTCAGTAACACACTTACACTTCCATTCAAAATTAAGACATTTTTTGCATTTCAAAGCTTTACATTCTCTTTTCCCATGTCCATGATCTTTACATCTATAGCAAACAAATTCTGGACAATTTACAACCTTATGATCACTTAGAGCGCAGATATAACATACACTTGCTTGTTCATTATGTTTCACAGAATATGACTGGCCATTGAAAATAGTAGCATATGGTAAACTAGGTACTGAAGCAGGAAAATTAACTTTTAAATAACGGGATCCATCATAAAAACATTTGTCTCCATGCCGAACACTTCGTCTAACTATGGGCCCTACAGGTGTAACACCCCACTTAGACAATTTATCAAAAATTTCTGAATCAGGAACGTAAACTGGTATGTTCATAAAAGAAACAATTTTAATCCTTGAACCAATAAAATTACAATGCAGCGCACTATCACCATTCATCAAACCATCAAACGCCAGACTTTCGGCAACGGATCTATTGACTAATGTCACTTCATACGAGCTATTTATTGGGACACATGCCAAAACACTATCACAACCCAACTTGTTTTCAACTAAATCAATGATTTCAGTCATGGAGTATTTGTGAGTATCACTCACGTCAATCACGATCTTCACGGTGTTTTCTTTAATTAATAGGTCACACTTGTTGGGAACATCAAAATTATACTTGGCAGCCATATTAAGAATTATGCAATATAGAGTAAAATAGAGAAACACACTAAAACTGTCTCTTGAATATAAAGTTACATGAGCACATAAGATAATACTCACAGTTAGAAAATAAGTCTATGAAAAATCCATTAAAATCAAATACGTTATACATCATAAATTACAAAAATTGTAGAGCGAAATGAAACGTGTCATTATCCATCCAATATCCCACAATCCCCAGTGTTTTCAACGTGGTATGGCCGTAGACGTTAGACAGGAATGTTTCAGGCGGGTCTTTGTCCATATGGTACACCGTGAAAATATTAATTTCGGCCAAAACATTTGTCCAGACCAGGAACTGGCCAAAATGGCCGCCACGCGATCGAGACTCGGCCTTCCAAAAGTGAAAATGCAAATCCAAGCGTGAAAATAGGTGCAAAAGGGCGTCTACAGCACTCGGTGTTCCCAGGCGGTCACCCATCCAAGTACTAACCGAGCCCGACGTTACTTAACTTCAGCGATCGGACGAGAACTGGTGTTTTCAACGTGGTATGGCCGTAGACGTTAGACAGGAATGTTTCAGGCGGGTCTTTGTCCATATGGTACACCGTGAAAATATTAATTTCGGCCAAAACATTTTGTCCAGACCAGGAACTGGCCAAAATGGCCGCCACGCGATCGAGACTCGGCCTTCCGAAAGTGAAAATGCAAATTCAAGCGTGAAAATAGGTGCAAAAGGGCGTCTACAGCACTCGGTGTTCCCAGGCGGTCACCCATCCAAGTACTAACCCGAGCCCGACGTTGCTTAACTTCAGTGATCGGACGAGAACTGGTGTTTTCAACGTGGTATGGCCGTAGACGTTAGACAGGAATGTTTCAGGCGGGTCTTTGTCCATATGGTACACCGTGAAAATATTAATTTCGGCCAAAACATTTTGTCCAGACCAGGAACTGGCCAAAATGGCCGCCACGCGATCGAGACTCGGCCTTCCAAAAGTGAAAATGCAAATCCAAGCGTGAAAATAGGTGCAAAAGGGCGTCTACAGCACTCGGTGTTCCCAGGCGGTCACCCATCCAAGTACTAACCGAGCCCGACGTTGCTTAACTTCAGTGATCGGACGAGAACTGGTGTTTTCAACGTGGTATGGCCGTAGACGTTAGACAGGAATGTTTCAGGCGGGTCTTTGTCCATATGGTACACCGTGAAAATATTAATTTCGGCCAAAACATTTTGTCCAGACCAGGAACTGGCCAAAATGGCCGCCACGCGATCGAGACTCGGCCTTCCAAAAGTGAAAATGCAAATCCAAGCGTGAAAATAGGTGCAAAAGGGCGTCTACAGCACTCGGTGTTCCCAGGCGGTCACCCATCCAAGTACTAACCGAGCCCGACGTTGCTTAACTTCAGTGATCGGACGAGAACTGGTTTTTTTTTTCTTGTATAATATTTATTCAGATCTAACACACAAATTTGTTACACAATAATACAATAACTTACATTAATTATAAGAAGAAAATAAATTTCAACTAAATGATGACGTTTAAAATCTTTTTTTTTTCCGTTTTCCATTATTAAAATTTTTTGCCTATTTTTAGAAGAAAGAAAGTATTTACAAAGGATAAGATAAAAAATATGAGATGAAATATTGAATATATACAAAGATGGAATTTCAATTATAACCTTTCTGTTCAGAATAATAAACTATTTACTCAATCACTTTTCTTTTACATCTATCAATAGATTCACGTAAATTATAAGTTCTTATGTCCATATTTTTCTCAATTAGATCCTTATTTTCAAAAATGTTTAAATCAACAGATCTTTTCACGCTTGATTTTACTCCTTTCGATTGTTTTTTCCGTTTTGAAATACTCATATCTTTCACATTTACCCGTTTTGCTATAAGTTCAGTACTATCCATAGGAACAAAACACTTGTCACTATTTATTACCCTATTTAAACTATTATCTGTTTCTACATCACTTTTTCCACTATTTGTTTCATCACTGTTGATTAAAATGTCAATATCCCCCTTATCCTGCATCACTACTAGATCATCGCCTTCATATTCACTGTTATCTTCATCACAATCATCAAATTTTTCACTGATTTTAAACACACTCTTTGATTCAATGGCAGATTCCACATTCACAATATTTTCAACAACTGGCTTTTCAGTAACACACTTACACTTCCATTCAAAATTAAGACACTTTTTGCATTTCAAAGCTTTACATTCTCTTTTCCCATGTCCATGCTCTTTACATCTATAGCAAACAAATTCTGGACAATTTACAACCTTATGATACTTAGAGCGCAGATATAACATACACTTGCTTGTTCATTATGTATACAGAATATGACTGGCCATTGAAAATAGTAGCATATGGTAAACTAGGTACTGAAGCAGGAAAATTAACTTTTAAATATAATTGTAAATATAAATAATTATATAATAGAAAAAGGTATCACAGGTCATCATAAAAATATAGATAAATATCACAGATAAGTATAAATATATTTATATATCACCAATAGATAAAGATAAAATATAGACAAATATATGAATGAGAATGATACTTATGTATTAATAATTTGGTGATTAAAAGTAGATATTATTTCTTCTTTGTTATGTGTTGCAGTATTGTGTGGCGAGATGGTATGATTTGGTACGCTATGCTGGCCTCATCATTTATAGAGTCGGAGCAGTCTGTACCTGACCAAACTACTTTGGCATCATGCACAGACAACTCCAAGTCAGATGTATGAGGCCAGCATATCAAATATTAGAAGTGGCCAGCCTTGAGATATCCAAGAAAGGGCTAGACACTGACCATGGTCTAGATACTCACGTAATTTAGGTATACGGGGTTTATAGCTTAAGAAGCTCCTTTATCAGTCCATCTATCACCACCTCCATTGGGGCAGGACGAGTCCTGTTGGTCCATATAATATGGAAGTAGTGATAGATGTAAGGATATAAATCGGCATGAAGACTGAGGAGAAATGTAGTAAACTCTCCAATCTTCATGTCGTGGCCGGTGGTATTGGTAGTGTATCGACAGAAGCTATCCCGCAATGTCTTCAGGCTTTTACATTGAACAAACAGATGTCTAAGGGTTTCTGTTTCAGTACCACAGAATTTGCATTTTATGTCAAAATCTGTGGTACTGCGTATCCTCAGAAAAGATTTTGTAGGCAGAGCCGAATGTACAACGAGATACAGAAAGTCTTTCTCCTGAAGATTTAATTTAGAATTTTTAATATTGCCAAAGATAGACTTGAAGTTGATAAATCTGTAATCTCGTTGTATTTTGGGTATAATTTTGAGATTCTGAATGAGTGCCGAATAGATGTCCTTTGAAGAAGTTTTTGAAGTGATTTTGATGCCTAATTTCCGAAAGCTTGAAAGAATAGGTTTGTAGGACGGATGAGTGTTCAATGTCATTGTTGGATAGGCTCTGTCGCGATTATATTCTCTGAGGGTTAGACCCCCCCAGTAGAATAATAATGCCACCCACGGATAACGAGTTCCGCGGGCGGCCCAGGCTATCTGCTGGAGATCAAAAGCCTCTAACTTGACAGCCAGGTCACAGACATTTTGCCCACCTGCTTCGTATGGAAGTTTCAGTGTTTCTCTGGCGATGGCTTCATGTTTGCCATCCCAGAGAAAAGAGAAAATGGCTGCATTAATTTCTTTTGTAATTTTTTTATCTGGTTTTACAATTCTACCCACGTACCAGACTTGAGACAGAATGAAGGTGTTCAAAATGTGTATTTTTTCTCTGAAGGTAAGTGATCTGCTTTTCCATTTTATTAGTTTTTTTCTGATTTTGTTAAGTATTGGATTGAAGTTGTCATGAATATTGTCCGGGCCGAAAATGATTCCTAATAATTTAATTTTTGGTTTTATGTATTCTGTCATCGAGTTTGGTACGTGGGTAGCCATCCCCCGAAAAGTTAGAATTTCTGTTTTTGCATTATTTATTTTTGAACCAGTTGCCAATTGAAAGTTTTGAAGGTCGTGTTCCAGGTGGGCAAAGGATGCAGCATCTGTGACTATGACGGTCAAGTCGTCAGCATGCTGGATTGTTTTGATCTCCATCGGATAGTTCGGGATTTTTATACCCCGTATACCCATATTATTTGTAATATTAAGAGCCAGAGGGTGTATTGCGAGAGAGTAGAGCGCCATGGAGAGCGGGCATCCTTGTTTGACGCCCCGCTCGGGTGAAAAGTATTCCGTGTACGCTCCCCTCACTTCGCAGCACACCCTGAGGTCTGTGTAGAGTATCTCGATCCATTTTAAAATATTGGATGGGAAATTCAGTTGGGTCAGTAATTTGATCAGGTACTTCCGGTTTAGCCTATCGAAGGCCTTCTCCTGGTCGTATGCGAGTATCGCCAAGCTGGAAGATGTCTGATCTGAATATTTTATGATTAACTTTTAAATAACGGGTTCCATCATAAAAACATTTGTCTCCATGCCGAACACTTCGTCTAACTATGGGCCCTACAGGTGTAACACCCCACTTAGACAATTTATCAAAAATTTCTGAATCAGGAACGTAAACTGGTATGTTCATAAAAGAAACAATTTTAATCCTTGAACCAATAAAATTACAATGCAGCGCACTATCACCATTCATCAAACCATCAAACGCCAGACTTTCGGCAACGGATCTATTGACTAATGTCACTTCATACGAGCTATTTATTGGGACACATGCCAAAACACTATCACAACCCAACTTGTTTTCAACTAAATCAATGATTTCAGTCATGGAGTATTTGTGAGTATCACTCACGTCAATCACGATCTTCACGGTGTTTTCTTTAATTAATAGGTCACACTTGTTGGGAACATCAAAATTATACTTGGCAGCCATATTAAGAATTATGCAATATAGAGTAAAATAGAGAAACACACTAAAACTGTCTCTTGAATATAAAGTTACATGAGCACATAAGATAATACTCACAGTTAGAAAATAAGTCGATGAAAAATCCATTAAAATCAAATACGTTATACATCATAAATTACAAAAATTGTAGAGCGAAATGAAACGTGTCATTATCCATCCAATATCCCACAATCCCCAGTGTTTTCAACGTGGTATGGCCGTAGACGTTAGACAGGAATGTTTCAGGCGGGGCTTTGTCCATATGGTACACCGTGAAAATATCAATTGCGGCCAAAACATTTTGTCCAGACCAGGAACTGGCCAAAATGGCCGCCACGCGATCGAGACTCGGCCTTCCAAAAGTGAAAATGCAAATCCAAGCGTGAAAATAGGTGCAAAAGGGCGTCTACAGCACTCGGTGTTCCCAGGCGGTCACCCATCCAAGTACTAACCGAGCCCGACGTTGCTTAACTTCAGTGATCGGACGAGAACTGGTGTTTTCAACGTGGTATGGCCGTAGACGTTAGACAGGAATGTTTCAGGCGGGTCTTTGTCCACATGGTACACCGTGAAAATATTAATTTCGGCCAAAACATTTTGTCCAGACCAGGAACTGGCCAAAATGGCCGCCACGCGATCGAGACTCGGCCTTCCAAAAGTGAAAATGCAAATCCAAGCGTGAAAATAGGTGCAAAAGGGCGTCTACAGCACTCGGTGTTCCCAGGCGGTCACCCATCCAAGTACTAACCGAGCCCGACGTTGCTTAACTTCAGTGATCGGACGAGAACTGGTGTTTTCAACGTGGTATGGCCGTAGACGTTAGACAGGAATGTTTCAGGCGGGTCTTTGTCCACATGGTACACCGTGAAAATATTAATTTCGGCCAAAACATTTTGTCCAGACCAGGAACTGGCCAAAATGGCCGCCACGCGATCGAGACTCGGCCTTCCAAAAGTGAAAATGCAAATCCAAGCGTGAAAATAGGTACAAAAGGGCGTCTACAGCACTCGGTGTTCCCAGGTGGTCACCCATTCAAGTACTAACCGAGCCCGACGTTGCTTAACTTCAGTGATCGGACGAGAACTGGTGTTTTCAACGTGGTATGGCCGTAGACGTTAGACAGGAATGTTTCAGGCGGGTCTTTGTCCATATGGTACACCGTGAAAATATTAATTTCGGCCAAAACATTTTGTCCAGACCAGGAACTGGCCAAAATGGCCGCCACGCGATCGAGACTCGGCCTTCCAAAAGTGAAAATGCAAATCCAAGCGTGAAAATAGGTGCAAAAGGGCGACTACAGCACTCGGTGTTCCCAGGCGGTCACCCATCCAAGTACTAACCGAGCCCGACGTTGCTTAACTTCAGTGATCGGACGAGAACTGGTGTTTTCAACGTGGTATGGCCGTAGACGTTAGACAGGAATGTTTCAGGCGGGTCTTTGTCCATATGGTACAGCGAAAACCAGGAACTGGCCAAAATGGCCGCCACGCGATCGAGACTCAGCCTTCCAAAAGTGAAAATGCAAATCCAAGCGTGAAAATAGGTGCAAGGGGCGTCTACATCGGTATGACCGTAGACGTTTGACAGTTATTTGATCTTTTCATATTTTGTAAGGAGGATATGATCTAAAAATGAAGACTAGTGAATGGGATAGTTTGTTTCGATGCAATTTAATCACTTTTTTTCAAGATAGTCTTTAGAATGATCTGTTAACTGTCTGAAACAGAAAGTAATCCTGTATTAGACTGTGCCCAGTTTCCTCTTTATGAAATTCAGCACTATATAAAATGGCCGACTCTCCCACTCCTTTAGCAGGTCAAGGTTAGAGGTTGGTTCGTCTGCTTCTAAACGATTTAATAACGCTACTGCTATCATGGCGACTAGAAAACAAACAAAAATTGGGAAGTTTTAGTGAATGGTCCCAATTAAAAAGGTAGTGTTACCAGATGTGAATTGAGTAGATATCACTGCAATCACATGGATCAAAGCATAATTTACACATAATATTTGTTTTCTAAAGCGCTCCTAAACGCATTTCAAAATTGTTTAGTTCAATGGACTATTTATCGGTTCAGTGTTTTTTGGAAGAATATCATGTTTCAGGACAAACGTGGCAATAATCAAAATTTACTATCGGTTTTAGCACATTCCTTGGATAACGATACGAGAGAATACAGAGGTGATAAATAGAAAAGTATATATTGTTCGTACCTTGATAGCCAGCTCTATGACAGTAAGAAAATAATCCCAATGACTCCATTTCTAAGTTTTTGACTCCATTTCTTTGTAGTTTTTCGAAAAACTGTTTCCTATCTTCCTCGGTAAAATCACACAGTGCACCATCAAGTCTTCCTTGGGCTGAAGAATATGTAATTAAAATAGTCAAATTAACACAAAAAAATAAGTTCTATAATATCTAAAATAGGGGCAGAATCAAGTTACAAAACAGTTAACTAGACAAGAATGACAATATCAGTGAGCATTTTCTGTCTACTACACTCGCCTTGATAAAATGTGTATCAGTCATACAATAAAACTAGCCTCAGTCCGATCTTAAATACCAGAATAAACCGTTATCATAAACAAAATAGAGGCCATTACCTCTTTTCCATCCAATTACCTTCATAGAAACAATCGACAGAGCATGTTGTACCACGGACAATATTGAAACTGTTATTTTGACTTGAATAGTTGTAAATCTCTCTCATTAAGTCAGCATCAACATTGGTAGGTATGTTCACTCTTTTACCAAGTTTTACCTGGAATGACAGGTATACACATACAAATATCGAAGACTTGTTAGCACTTAGGACTTGTTACATTTTGACAATTGAAAAAACAATGGAGTGGTTATGGAAAACTTACTGATTTTTTAAAATATGGAAGATCGTCATTCGTGATCTTTTTTTGCATTAAGTGTAAGTAGTGCGAAATGTCCTTTGCGTACTTCAAAACATTTGGTAAAATTATACGTTTTATTTGCTTTGATAAAATACAAAATGTGCAGGGATATTCTCCTGGTTTTTACAGGTTTTTACAAGATTTTCTCGTTTTTTTGTACATAGACATGCTTTGCAAAACCAAGACTTACATTAAAAAAACCTTGATGGGTTTAAAGGGGCCTAGGCTTGATTTGTTTCGGACAATCATCCGACAGCCTCAAACACATGAAAACTTTTGCTTAGCTAATCAGAAATAGACTACAGAGCTTACCTTTGAAATTTGAGCCTTCAAATCCATGTGTATCCATAATTATCCGTGTTTGAAAAATCATAATGTCTTAAGATATTACGAACGTCCCGCAATATTGGAAAACGGTTTGTCTTGATAATCAAAGAGTTGTCCTTCCCGTCGTGCAATAGCGGTCATCTATATAAATAGACTACAACGCATTTTCAATTGTAGACTTTGTCAACAGGACACACAATTTTTAGACTGACTTGAGACCAGCCGCGTACAGCTCGGAAAAAAAATGAAATTTTTTGTTTGAGGTATATTTCAAGGTATTTTGCGATTTTCTTAGAGCTTGAGTATTTCTGATTAATGTTTAAATGTAACAAAGGCCCAAAACGACCCCTAAAAATCAAGCCTGGGCCCCTTTAAACTTTTGGGACACACGTGATGATTGATCTCTTTATACTTACATATGAAAATATAGGTTCAAGTTCACCATTTACTACATTATCAGTTATTATTACGGTGCCTGCCTCAACACCTGAAAGAATTTAAAATAACCTAAGAATGGCATCATCTTATTCTTCTATTTATGCATTGCTCTGGCACCTTATCAACGTGCGCCGCTCTTTAAATATAATGTCAACAATCGAACAATGCAAAAATATTTTTTATAAAATTATAAAAACATAACACGAATTAGATACAAGACCATTAGTTACAATGCAATTATATCCACCACCCTAAAATCTATTGTTATCAAATGGGATTATTAGGGTAAATTCTATAATAACCAGATTTTGTTCCTATGAAACTTACCAATTCCACCGCAGGTTCCTAATCTGAGAAAAATAACATCGCTACATTGGGCGTAGAATAATAGTTTAAATATTTCATTCAGTAAGACTGACAGCGATGGTACTCCGATTCCATGCTGAAAAACCAAATGAAATGAACTCTTATATATTTTTGTCAGATTTGATTCCGTCGTTAAATCGTTGAAACGGGTCCTTGCATGCGTTAGAAGGACACACCCGTAATAGACAAAAGTTATCCCTCATTTTTGACAAAAGTTATCCCTCATATTTGAGGCAATTAACTTAAATGGGGGAATTATCTCTTTTACTTACATTTGCTATTATTACTGGACCCGCCTTATATAAACAATATCTATCAGTTTTATGGGCATAGTTATGGGGCTCCTCTGAATTGCCAGTTAGATTTTCACTGATGAATTTAGCAAATTTAAACATTCGGCTTGTTGACCCGCCCAAACACACAAACTGAAAAAAAAAATTAGTTTGACATTTCTAAGAAAACTGTAAGTAAGCCTTTGTCCCAGATCTGAACTACAACATGGATCAAATGATGATTGGAGAAGCCGCTAAAAAGATCTTTCGAAAGCCATAGTTTGTTTGTAATAACAGAATAACAGAATGTTGATCCATGTTCGTTTATAGAAATCAGACAACTTAGTTATAACTGAATGTATCGAACATTTTTTACGAACCCGTCATGAGTTATACGACAAAAAAAAAAAATAACATTGGTTGGAATCAATTTGTGCGAATTATATGTTATAGAATTTTTTTCATTTATCACGTTATTTCAAATATAGTTGCCACACACCTACCTTAACATCATGGAATGTTTCTTTACAATTAAGTTGTCTAGTATCAATACCAAGATGATAAAGGAAACCACCACAATTCAATTTGATGTTTGGGTTCGATTTCAAGGTCATCTTGAATAAACGTAATATCTAATGAAACTCTGAAGAAGAAAGAATGAAATTATTATTAGTATGAAGAAATTCGGTTTAGTATTCGCTCTAACGAAATTATTTATGGTTATATGATACATAACTCTGTAACGCCAAGAAAAGTCAATGGCGTTTAATGATGGTTGAATGGTCGCAAAATTACCTCCTCCTCTACCATATCGACCGTCCACAATTGAAAACCAAGTTTTCTGTTAAAAAAAAATTGAAGTTTCAATTTTTGATTGCCTTTTTGATGGACACGAAATATGCGAGATTATGACGTCACATCATAGATAGAATGTAAAAGTCAACGCATAGAATGAGAAATGTCACGCCAAGTCATCTTCCTACAAATCGAAAACACAGAATATTTTAGAATTTATCTGCAATTTTATCGGCTTTTTAAAAATGGCGGCTTATGGGTCAACCAGCCACATAAACCACAAAAAGTTACATCCTATTTTTTTAAATTTTACTTTGGAACTAAAATACAAATCTATACATGTTAAGTTTTACATTCAAATACCCCTGGATTGAAGCACATATTTGAATATTCTGAACCAAATTAGAAACGTTTATTCTGTACACATACCTTGATAAGTAACGATGTACACGTAAAGAAAATTTTATTCCACTTTGTAAGCAAAATGTGTAGATATTTCAAGTCATGAATGTCAATCCGTGCTTTATCTTAATTTCCTTTCTTTGGGTTTCCGCACCTTTTAAAGATGTATTCAGTTTTATTATTCGTAATTGAAACCAAAATTTGAAATCGCTAATACTTTTGAAACGTACTTATTACAAGCATAAAATTCAACTTGCAGATCTGTCTGTAAAGAAATAATTATCAATACAATTATGTATATGTCTTTGCATTTCCATCTATGCAAGAAACATTTTAACAATATTGATGATTGAGTACATGTATTGAAACATCGATGTCCTGTTTATAATTCCTTCCTTTGATATCTCGGTGTCCTGATTCTACAAAGAACGATGACTAGTTATTTCCATTAAGTTATGTCCGGTTTCCTTGTATTCCAGTATTCTTCTAGAGCACAATAAAAACCATTCATTTCAATACTGCATACTTTGCTATTATTGCACTCCACTTTTGCATGTCAGTTAAATCCACAACTTAAATATTCTTAATAAATATATTTATCCACAGTAGGCAAAAGTGGGTTATTATAATAATGCACGTCAGTCAATAAATGAACAACATATGTTGAGGTTTGTGTAGAAGGGTTTTAAAGAGATGTATTATAGCTTTCACATCTGGTAAGATTCAATTTCAGTGGCGATATCAGTTCAAGTTACAATACAAAACAAAATCAAAATTAAAATTCAAACTTCATACCTATTGGACTACAAATGTAGTTCTTGTAGTTTAGTTCTTTGGGGGCATTTCGAGTCGGTCGATAATCGGTGTCTAGCTCTTAATATTGAAGTCGGGTCTTCCAGTCATTTATGACTGAAGAAGGTCTTCCCTAACTATGTTATCTTTGAATTTCCCATGCTGATGGCCTTGTGATAAATATGTATAATATTGTGCTCGTTTGAATCTAAGTTATCTGGTAGAAAATCCCATAACCATTTGACTTCCCATCGATTAAGTTACCAATACTTACCAGTACCATCTGGCCCTAATTACAATAGTTCTCATATTTCCATGACCCAATGAAAATAAACAAATTACAATTGTTTCCTCGTCACATCTGTAAGTCGGTTAGTAACAACTTCTCTGTTCAGAGTGTCGGGGCAAGATAATCGTTTGTTCTATAATCTGTTCTCGTCTAATTCTATACACTACGGGTTTAATCATAATATATTTTTTGACAGCAACAACTGCTATTCTTGAATAAGGAAATGCATAGAATAAATGTTTTTATTTTTATTATTTTTTCACAGTGACATACAGTTTAATATAAGAGTTGGCAATGTTTTTATTTATTCATAAATCAATTCAGTAATTTACACTTCACACTATTAAACAATTATTTAACAATAATATAGGTCAAAGCATTCATTTTTTGGTAGAAATATGAATTATTCAATTGTTAAAATGTAAGTATATTGAAAGAATGTGTGTTTTTATCTTTATATTTTCAATGCTTCTCTCCCTGTAGAATAGATTCAAAAAATAAAAATTTGGTGTTCAAATTAAAATTTTGCAGCCGCAACTGCCAAAATATAAATTCAGATTCACATACATGTATATAGATGTCGTCGTAAATGCATATTTGTACTCAGATACAAAAAAGCAACATATATACATGAACCAACCGTTTTTTTCACAATCCCAGATTCTTGTCATTAGAGCCTAATAACCTCCCATGGCAAACCATACGTCATTACTAAATGTATCGAATCAGTGATCTCGTAACATTTGGACTAATTCAAAATGGCGGCCTACATTGAATCATTATTTTTATTAATTCAAAACATGTTTTCTATCGAATATCTGAGAGGAAACCGGAAAAAAAACGACGCAGGCACTTTTAGATAACCGGTCAATCAAACATTTTCCCGCAATAGTTTGTTACAAGGAATCTGATTGGGAGAAGAGTAAAGTCTCGACCAATCAAAATTAATGACGAGTATCTAGGATTGTGAAAGCAACGGTTGGTTCATTTATATTATCCAAAAGTTGCTTTAGGAACATGGCGGTATATATACAAACCACAACTTTCAAAATTTTAAATAACATAGACCGAATACATGAAAAAGTATTTTCTATATGGTGTTTTTATTACATATATACAATTCGAATTACGAATATTGAATTCCTGAGTAAGATAATTCTGGGTAACGTTGTTCAGTTATTGTTTTGGTAGTGTGTTCATATATTTACATATAATAGATAACATAACTTCATCAGCCCCACCACCTATGGATATTAATCTGAAATCTCTGAAATATAAAACAAGCACTTCTATTGTTCTAGAATAATTCACCGACAACCCTGTGGTTCAACTACCATAGGAACTTGTTGAATCCAATCAAAAAATGTACCAAATAAAGTATCTAAAGGTTTAACATATAAATTGGTTCACAGCTTATGCTGGGGCTCAAACAAGGGCAATATTATGTCTTTATATTAGATAATGAGGCCCTTTCCCACCGATGTCCACATTCCCCAATCATCTAGTTCAGTCATTGTCGATAGCTATATAAACCATACAGTGTTCATGAACTAACCAACGTAAATGCATTCAGGCAAAACAATGTACCAGTGCAAAGAATTTCGGTTAACAGAAAACATTCATTGCAACGTTTAATATGTGAATAAGTTTATCAAATCAAATAACAGATCAAATCTGACTTACCTATAAAGTCGACTAACAAGAACTTCATTAGTAAAGCCCATACCACCCCAATACTGAAGACAGCTATCTATCAGTTCTCTGGCAAGTCGACCACCTTTTAATTTACACATGGACGCCAGTTTGGTTACATCTTTTCCTTCAATATACAGGGCTGTAAATAATGTGAAAAAATATGCTCATATTTAAGTGTGCTACATGTAACCAAATGCAAAACGATTGTCCGATTCTTTACCACTACAAATTGGCCAGTAAAAGTAGTTTCAACAAATTTCAACGCAGCAAGTGATAACATGACTATAAGTACTGTTATTAAAACTTCACCAAATTACCCTTAAAACCAGCGTTTCTTTCATACCCTCCGAATTTAGGAAATTATAATTACCAACAGCTCTGTATAACAGAGATCTCAACAGCTCTACCTCTGTGTGCAGCTCTGCTAGTTTAAAATGTACAACTTGATTACTGAGCAATGGTTTACCAAATACTTGTCGATCTGAGGTGTATTTAGCAGTCTCGTTTATGATCTTCTCTAAAGGCGATAATACTGAATATACAACATTTTTATTCATGTAATAAGAATATCAAAAACAAATATAATATCTGACGACTGCACAGCTGGAATTTACATTTTTTCACGCATTATGCAAAGAAGAAATTTAAAGAGAAAAATACGCAGACACTTACAAACTGCTGCAGCATACAGTCGTTCTTCCTGAAACTGCATCATCTGATACATAAAACCGTGGCCTTCTTCTCCAATAATATTACAACGGGGAACCTTTACATCTTCAAAATAGATCTGAACAGTATCTGAACATCTCATTCCCATCTTATCTATCTTCTTAGCTATTGTTATTCCTAAAACAATACCCTGTACAATTTTTGGATGATAGATACACGAACTTAAAATATTACTGAAAACTAAAATAATCTGCTTAAAACTTTGAATTGCTATATAGCGATTATGTCAAAAAATATCGTTCACAAATGAAAGCCCTTATTCAAGAAAGCTTTATGTTCCGGTCAATTGATTTTGGTTTAAATATCGAATAAGATACAGATATTTCTTAATTTTATTAGTTTTGGAGAATACTGCTCCTGGTTCTATTTTGTGAACTGAAATGTGTTTTCTTTAACTTTAGTTCGTGGCATCTGCCTCAAATTTTTATTTACGGTAAAGTTTTGTGTATTGATTTATTTCTTCTTCTGAACTCAAATTGAATAAATAAATCTATGTATCCTCTTGATGTATGTAAATTCTTTGTATATAATGGGCTAAACTTGGGGTTTGTTCTGGTGTACCTGGTAAATTCATTGGTAAACAAATTAAGGATTTATTCTGATGTGCTTTCCCCTCGCCGGTATTAGCTAATAAACACATCCAGTCAGCCTGACTACCATTAGTGATCCACATCTTACCACCATTAATTACTAAATCATCTCCAACTCGGCTTGCTTTAGTTCTTATACCTATTGCGAGAAAAAAGAGTGAAAAGACAAATGCTTCTTGCCATATAGACAATTACAGTTTAAAATCTGATCTTAGGGTTTATAGCAGCGTTACAATATGGGAAGGACTTTTCTTTTAATTTCATGGACAAGATTTCTGTGAACCCGCTCGTCTCACTCACAAAAATGCAGAGAAATTACCGACAGCAATCAAACTCTCTCGCCAATACAAAGAGATTACAGACAACAAGTTAATAGCTACTCTCTCTTGCAGATCCTGTCTGAATTATACAAACAAAAGGAGCGTATTGTGAAATCGGACAACTATCAACTTTCTAGCCATCTAATACTGGTCCAACCTGGCAAACATGATTATAAAGGTAGGTAACTATAAATCAGACAACAATTAAAGTTTTTTTCAACTTTTCCTCACGGTACTAGTAACAATACATCAGACAACAATTAACTTACTGGAAAAATTTACACTTATTCAAAGAGAGGTTACTTTAAAATCAGACAATAATCAACCTTATCTACGTCGGATCTAGACACTTATACAAAGAAGGGTAACTGAAATCAACACTTTGCTAAATTTCATCATAATCCAATCTCACTAACACTAATATAAAGGAGGTAACTATACAATCAGACAACAATCAACTTACTAGCTACATCTGAACCTGCCCCTGTTTCACTCACACCAATACAAGATACCATATCACCAGATATAGAGGGTTGAAGGAATTCTTTCTTTAATTTATCGCTTCCAAATCTATAAAACAACACAACAATTTAAAATAAAAGTACTTTTAACAGTAAATATGCCTTAACACATAAATTATGATGAATTACAATAAACCATGGAGCAGAAGCTATTTCAAAGAATTTTGATTGAGTCAACAAAAAAGGAATAATTACAGATGTAATGGGAGGGTGAAATATATTCAGTAGATTAATGGAATATAAAATAAAACTGAAGTAAGAAATAAAATATTAGAACATTTGCTGAAACATAACACTTGGAAAAATAAAAAAAAATTAAATTTACCTGGCTAAAGCAGGTGTTGCCATGTCTGTTTGAACACCTATTGCCATAGGAACACCACCACAATTTATATAACCCAATTCTTCTCCCATAGCAACACTGTATGTATAGTCTAAACCTAGTCCACCATATTCTGAAAAATATATCAAAATTACAAAAAATATGTCCTTGTTATGTATCACACATCTTCTTTTGGCAGAAAACTTTATTCTAGTTAAGTAAGATTTGATAACAATTTTCAAAAACATATGTCTTTTATTGTCAAAAGCCATTAGACACATCCTACTCTTGTCAACCTCATGGGCTAATTATATGGCACACACACGATATTGAATCTGTTCAGAACATTGGTTGTAGTAGTCTCTTGGAAATGGAAACATGTACCTGTAGGTTTGGTAACTCCAAGAAAACCAGCTGAACCAAGTTTCTTAAACACAGTTTTGGCAGGAAATTGACCCTCAGCTTCCCACTGATCAACATATGGATTGATCTCATTATCTATAATCTACAAAAGACATTTTAACTCACTTGTGAGTTAATCTATTTAGATCTTCCTTAGTTAATATTTTTTGAAAAAAACATTTAGTCAAGTTAACTTCAACAAAGCATTAAAGTAACTTTGAAAAGAAAACAATTTGGTAAGTCTGGCAAATGCCTAAATCACGATACCTGAGAGTTCATGGAATGCATGTCACGCCCTAAAAAAAAATAAGAAAGACATCCTACTTTTCTCAATGATTCTCGCAATTGAACATGATCCGAGTTGTAAATAATGTCGATCTTCTTCGACTCGCTGTTTTCAGTTCCTGTCACTGGTTTTTGACAGTGTTGACTGCTGCAGAATAAATTCCGGACCAAAACCACCAATTCGTCATTCCTTTTTCTCAAAATTTGTTTTGAAAACAGTCTTTTACACGGTAACATCTTGATGGACTTTGATCGAGAAAAAACAATAGATAAAAAGAAAGTAATGCTTCCGTGTAAACAAAACTCGAACTTCCAGACTTAGTATATAAGACTGAAAATAATGAAGTGTGACAACCGAGAGTACATAATGGATTTGCCTCCCTTTGATCATTTTTTCATAGATATATAGGACTCGGACCACTAAAACATTTTATGCCAATGATTGTATCAGGAGAATGTAGAATGCTTTTTGGACAGTAAAAACAGCCTGAATTATCTCTGGGGCAATTTCAAACTCAAATTTATGATAATTATGAAGATTTCAGCAGGAACAGTCAGAATGAGTGTAGAGACATTGAATGGCCAACTAGGTAACAAATGTTGCCATTTTTTCTGCCTTTTTGGGGTTTGTAGGCTGGAATTATGTTAAAATACTTATTAGTCTTTACAAATTTCATTTATTTAGAGAAATAAGAAAGTTATGATTGATTTAGTGTAAGACGCGCCATCAATGATATCTTATAGAGGGCTAAATAGAGGTAGAGGTGCATCAGTAAAAACGCTGTTATTTGCATACTTTGGGGTTTATTTGCATAATTTTTGGACAGGTTCATCCTGAGATGTTGTAAAACAAGTTAAGACAATAAACAAAAATTGCCCCCCTATATAGGACTCGGACCACTAAAACATTTTATGCTAATGATTGTATACGAATTGAGTCCGTTCTATTTTAGAAATCCTCTTTCTCCCTTACTTTGGGGGTGTTTGCATGCCCATTTTGGACTAATTTTTGGTTTAGATTTGAAATTTGATGTCTGAAATTGCATTTTCTTTCAGAATTTCTGAGATAATGAGAAATTTAATTGGCGGAAGTTTATTTCTAAAAATAGTGGTTTTGTGTGCAGTGACAGTCAAGCGGATGTTGATAAAATGTAGTGGTTTACTTTCATTTTGTTTAGTTCAAAATTTTCATGGTCATAGCTATATTGGATTTTTGTACAGAAACCAAGTATTGGCCTGGCTTTCATGTAGCATATAAGAAAGTTTTCAACGAGATTTCTGGAAAAAGTTCTAGAAGGTTGAATTTTGTGATTTAACTGGAAATGATGCAAATGAATTCACTAGTGTATGTATTATTACCTCTTTGCATTTTTTCTGTTAGCAACCTCGATTTTTTTAGCTTCTTCTGTTGTCGGCAAGGACGATGTATAATTGATATAAAAAGCAATAAACATGTGGTTTGCATGTGTAAATCTAAGCCAAACGTAGATTTTAGGCCTGCGATAATATTATGTCCTTTGTCACTAATGATAAAAAGTGAACACCAAGTAAATCTAAGTCAAATGACAGGCCTGCCCTGTGAAAAAACCATGGCCACCACAGTCCCAGCATCTAGATTTTTGAATACTTCTTAGTTCTTGGCTATCTGATCACAATTTGTGTAGGTTTTATAGATTCAGATTGAATGTGTTCCAGAGGAACAGCTAACTGGGAGCTTCAAAATAGGCTATGTGAATATCAAATATTCTTCTTGATCTATCCCAAAATAATAGTAAGATGTATCTTGCTATCAACATACCTCCGTCTCCGGGGGCAAATCAAATATAATATAACAGTTTATTCCGACATCTTAATTCATGGATGGAAGTTCTTAGCTGGTCTTTTAATTAGTTTTGGAACTCGGATGATTGAAGACGTTTCATAAGACTGGGGCTAAAAAATATTTTTCTTATTGGCCCTCTTAAATTGCCCCGTTCAACTGAAAAGTGCAATTTGTCATAAAGATCAGGTAGCAAAATCAAAACAGAAAGTGTATGAAAATGTATGATTCCGAATATAAATTTTGATGGATTCAATGAAACGAGCATATTTCCAAGCAAATTTTGCACGATATCCCAAAACACTTCATTTAGGGGAGCTCATCTTAACTCAATGTTTTTGGGTGAGGGACAAGGGTTGGATTGTTATACCAGACTAGATATACATATATATACATATATATCTAATAATGTCCCCAATAATAAGAAACTTCTTTGTGAGTTATTTTGCAACAACGCGTCTGTGATATCCTTAAAGAAAATAAAAGTTCAAAAAGGTGCACTCATATCGAACAACAAGAGACCTATTTTTCACTAAGTTCATGTTTCACAGACGGATCGTGATGGAACTCATGGGTAACTTTCATTCCGTATACTCCTACATACATAGATCAGATGTTTACAAAAATAAAAATCATATGAATTTAATATAACTAGATTGGAGATCTAATTAATAGAGCTATTGAGAAACATCTGCATCCAACACCCCGGGGGCTCCCGCTGTCTATTTTATTCAAATAGCATGATGGAAATATCTATCACTTAGAAAATATTTAGAAATGATTGTTTATTTCTTTATGAAATAGCAGCGACCAATGTTACCTCGAGAAAATAGATAAAAATTGTACAGAATGACCATGAGAAAATGTGAACCAAGAGTTACAAGCATATCACAATAAATTAAACAAAAACAAACTATACAAATGTTAATAAATTTATTAGTATCTATTAGTTATCATTATTATTCAGTTGTAACCTATGATGTACAAAAAAGTATAAAAAAAAAACAATTATAAACAATTAGCATCTTCGATTTTAAACAAAAAATATTTTTCCAAACATTAACACCCATTCGGGGTGATATGAACAATATTTCTTACTTTTGTCAAGCTCGTCGAAGAAGGTGTCTTCTCAAGTGTTTGCGAGCTTAAAATTTAAGTTTAAATAAGGGCAAAACTCGTATTAAAAATGTTTGAAGTTTTCTGATTTCCAATACGGCTCCGGTAAATGTACTGTATATAAGACTTTGTAAAACTATTTATATAAAGTACAAACATCATGCAACAATCAGAGTCTTACAAACTATTGACATCTAATACAAACTATATGGTCAGTACAAAACCCTTAGACCTAGTAAAAATGTATTGTAAACTATTTAAAACACTAACTATAACCTAAAGGATAACTACAAACTATATAATACAACCACAAACTGTAAGAAATCAATGACAAATTATTTAAACAATTGAACAACTTTAAAAATGCATTAAATGAAATGAAATGAAATGAAATGAATTGAGTTTTACGTCCTACTCTTCTGCACTAAAAATGCATTAAACAACTCATAAAACAATAGGAAATGTTATACAAACATAACGTCACGCCGTTTTACAAACTATAAAAAACAATTACAAATTCAAAAAAACAGTTAATTGCACTTACATGCAGTTAAGAACCATAACCAACTAAAACAAAACAATTACAAACTGTAGAAAACAGTTATGAACTCTAAAAAAACAAAATTCATCGTTCATTTCTCTTTTAGATGAAACAGTCGCAGTTTAAGTCGATGCAAATATTTTTCTTTGAAAAGACTTTTGAGGAAAAGATTTGGATTAGAAGAGGTCTTTTTTCTTTGTCATCAAAATCATACTAGACAAATTAATAATACAGTGATTTCAGAGAGAACAACATCATACCGTACACTTAAATTGTGATTATACAAACTGTAAATTGAATATATACTGGGAAATAAAGTAGAATAAGCTTAGCTTGTTTTCAGACTCCCACTCTTAAATTTGTAAAATTGTATAGATAACTGAATAAAGTATTGTATTTAAAAAAAATCATACCACACTATGGAATAGGAAAAAAACTAGAGATAAACCCACAGTTTAGGCGTAGATACTATCTATATTCGACCACTTATTATCATATATTATATAACAGTAATGGTGTGATTGTATCTCAATAAATTGTGTCGTTGCACCTTACTAATTAGACTCCAAAAACTCCAAAATTATTAATCAGCGTGTCTGTAACATAACCAATTAAACAACAAACAATTTCTAATAAAAAATTCAACATGAAGCATAGGGCATTGATCTATTTTAAAATTTAAATTCTCTCTTACATGTCTATATTCCATTGTTTGTAACAACTAGAAATATGATAGCAATATTTTCCTTCCGTGCAAACAGAATCACGAGATTCTATAATCTCGGAGACTAGGTAAGGTATAATCCAATTAAGGGCTTACTAGAAAATAGGTCCGATGTCCCTCGCGATCCTTCTTCTCAAAGAAAAGAAAACATTTGAATATAAACCATAAATTTCAAGTTTTCCTAAATCTCGGAATTATTACAAACAAGTTGTTTGTCATACTACGCTAAAATTCATAAAAATCCAGATATTGATGAAATCTGTTGTTATATACAGCAAAATGAAATATTCTTTTCATTTCAGTAATCTGTATTGATAATTTAACTAATATTTTGTCCAGTTTTTGTCTTGTATTGTGTATTTTGTCAGGCATACCCATCATGCGATACTAATCTTCTCAGTTTAGTTAGTACGACCTTTATTTCAATACATCGATAAGAAGAGTTCTTTGGAATAACGTTCAAATTTTGAAAATCAAATATATTACTTCAAATGAAATATTTTGACAGATTCAGTAAGTATTATCTGCATGATAAATGTAAACAAAAATATTTAAATGGCTTTTAAAGTCTATAAGAAAATTATAACATTACAGTCTTTCACCTGGTGATACACACGAATTTAATGTTTCTACAAAACAGGAAACTACTACAATGAAAAGACTTTCTGCCAAAGATACTCCGTCACCCCCAGTAAAGAGAACTTGACCTGTATTAACAAGTGAGTTCATGAAGAATTATGTGAGTGTTATCTGGATCGTCCAAACCTAACGTGTTCGTAAGCAGAATGTTTAGAAACAGTTTCCATGATTTATAATCACCTATTTGTTGAAAAAACGATTTCTCTAAAAAAAAAATCAAAATCATTAAAAAAATATATATATATATTTGTATCGGCATCTTACAATAGATTTCGAAAGCGCCAGTATTCGAAAGGTCCCCATTTCAAATAAATTAACAAGTAAATTTTACAGTAAAAACATATCGAGTCAATTAAAATCAAAGGGATTGAATAGAAGAGCTTATAATAATTATTTGATTGTTGGGAGATTATTGCTTTCAATAAAGTTCTCTCTTTACACCTGAGTGAAGAATGTCTATTTAATTATCATTGTTTAATAGAAATATTTAATAATATTGTGCCCTGTTCAATTTGTTAATGATATGTTTTCAATCTGTTTTCAACAGGTGAATCAGCTTATTTAGAGAATGTAGGATATATCAGGTGAATACTCATAAATCAGGTCATCTCCATATGGCAGGGCGTTGCACCGAGTGAGATTGAATACTTGAATTCCAAACAGTGCATTTTCTATTTGATGAAAAAAGATGGATTGGTATTAAAAATAAATAAATCATCAAATGAATTTGCATTGTCGTAGAAGAAAGAAATTCCCCAACTGTCAATGACAAAGCCAACAGAAGTTACAAAATTGGGATATTTCTGATCACTAGAAGATACCAATAAAAATGATTTTACTTATTGTTCTATTTAAGAGAGTCGATGTTAGAGTACCAAGGAAAGAATTCTTGTTTGCTATGAACCTGTTAAATAATTACAGCCTTTAATAGACGAAGCCACGATTGTCTGCACAAACTTCTTTTTCAAAAGAACCTCAACTGACCTGAAGGTTAAAGACAATGCTAATTTGGTTGTTCAATCTTTCTATAAACATGGTCTTACTTTTCCACAAGACCAGACAATTTTCTTTCACTTGGTGACAATTCGCCATTCTAAGAAATATTCAAATTATTTCCATGACAACCTCGATGCATTATGTGGTGAAACTTGGTTTAATGTGATCACGTGGAGTACAAGATGCCTCTCAACACGGTTTAATTTAACAATAATGATAGTGTATAAGTCTATACAATTCTAAAGCCATCTCACTCGAGGTGATAAAAATCGATTTGAACATTAAGATTAACAGACAAACATTGGCACATCGTACCGCTACCTTGTTTTATTATGATAAAACGTTTTAATAACAGAGTACATTTAAATTATTGGTGGAAATCTTTCTATTACTCGTTCACAGATGTGGAATTATGACGTAATGACATCATGTGACTAGCAGGTACTTGTGACGTTGGTTGTCAATCAAAGAGTTGGCACCGCCTATATTGTTATGTGGTATTGTCAAGGATTTGTATGAAAGTTTCTCTGTTAAAATCTGTATTATTGTGAAGTAAGGTAACATTATTTGACTATCTTGTTTTGTTTAAAAGGATCTTATAATCAATTGTGTTATTGAGTAATTTTTAATCGAAGAAATATTTTAAAAGCTGGTGAGTTTTATTTAAGTTTTATTTTTTCACATAATTTGTCTTTGGAAAAGTATGTAAGGATTTAGGATACTTATCTTTTAGTCAAAAGCAATCTTATTTTTTATACGTATTAAATATTATATTCAATCATAAAATATTGATCTTCTTCTTAAGAAAATAATATTCTATCAAACTGAGTGTTATTGACTCTAATTTAAAAAAAATGATTCATTTCATTGAATTTCAAGTATTGCGTGAAAATGCAAAATTTTCAAATTGTTATGATGTAGTAAAATGAACTGATACTGACGTCTGAGTGGACGATTGTAACATAATTTGGTCCATAATATATGTCCTTTATTTTTTATTTTTCACTTTCCGAAACACATACATTCTAATTTTCCTCATTTAGAATTCCCCATAAATCTACGCCAATAACTTCTACCTCTAACTCACAGACCATTTATAAATATCATCTGTACCAATTTCAAGATACAAAGTTAAGGTAATCACAACCTGAAATGATCGTTGATCATAATATAGGATTCTGTATCTAACCAAATATTGAAATTAAAAATTTATATGGAATTAATTATTCATGCCATTATAACGTAAAAGGCAAGAATTATCTGGTTCGCAAAATGTCAGTTATCTTATAAACCAAGATTTTTTATGTGTAGAAGCTGAGGGTGGATAATGGAAATAGTCGTAATGATCATTTCATTAGTTCTTTTGATAATTAATTCATTAACCACTTTTTATATTTTCCACCATCCTACGAAAATGAACCTTAAGCGTACCATTTTTTGGATTGCTCGGCTAATATCATTGTAATCGTACGATGTTTAAATGCATATAATTTTCACAACGAAGAAGCATACGGATCAACGACTCAAACGCATCATAGAAAATATAATTTACACAAGATAATAGAAAACTATAGTAAAAATTTATAATTGTCATATAGTTCTGAAGAATTTTTATAGTCACGATTTGCCGAATGGAAAATATTATAGAATTCATGAAATTTGGTGAAAAGATTTCTAGTTTACTATTCTATAATTTCAACTCCGTTTACTCTTAAATCATCATTTTCACTATAAAGTTTCGTAACCTGAAGCATGTTGCAACAGTTTTTGCAGTATTATTTCATAAATTCCTTATTCAATTAATCAGCAATTACTATATTACGTTTATTACCTGAATAAGATCTGAATTTTGTATTTTAGAGGAACCTTAAATCACAATATAAACTACCGTTATTTTCGTTTGATGTAAATTTTAATATAAAATTACTGTTCGGCAGAGGACCCGCGATATTTTTTAGAGGTTGTGTTTTTGGAATGAATATATATAAGTCATCAACATTTCTCTTACATAGCAGTGATGGAATAAATATATATTATATAGTAATGCTTTGAATTTTATATTTTGCGTCATATTTCTCATTGCTCATAAATATTACACGAAAGACCGAACATCGTTTCGGTATTAATTCTCTTGACTTCCTTCTTAAAATGGAGTGAGTTTTCCTACAAAAAGTGAACAATGTTTCGACAACTTTCTCTTAACTTAACAGGTTGTAGTAATAAAAGAAAGAACTATAAGATTAGATTAAGGGAATCTGTTAAAGTATCTAACAATACAGTATTTATATTACTAATATCAACAACCAACAGCTCACTTCCTCACGTACAACTATTTATTCTACTGTAGCAGATTGCAATCTACAATTTATTTATACTGTAGCAGATTGCCCCGTACAAATTTCGAATCGATCAACTTTGCTCACGTCTGACGACACTGAAATTTAAGAAACTTGATCTGAAAATAATTAAAATTCTCTCTGTTGTAAATTTTTTTAGTTTGATGTGAAATATTTCGTACAGTTGAATGTGTGTGTGTGAAAAATTTTGGATAATGCGAAAGCAAAGCATCATAGTCTATTTCTGAGAAAATGTCAGGACAACACTTGCATGATCCAACGCCATACTGAGCAAATCGAAATTCGGAATAATTAGATTATATAGTTATCTAGGTCTTTGAACTATATTCAATTTCAAGTTTTATGCGGTGGACTTCGTGGTTACCCGTAATCTGACAAAATTCTTATTCATGACTTAATTCATATCAGCCCTAAGAATATCGAACACCAATCACATGCTGTGTTAATAAGATTGCAAGTACATGTGTGGAATTGCAGGAAATTTATTGCAAAACATTGACTTGTATCAAGAGACAATATCTTCGGATTTGTAAGAAATATATCCCAAGTGGAAAAGAGGTATGCTCTTAGTTGAGTAATGAAATTGGTCTGTTGTTGAGGAGTGGGGGTGTAGCCACGCACCTGATCGAAATTCTTCGTTTTAAAACGTTTTTGAATTCGTTGGCATCAACCATGAAACCTTTTAACATTATTGGTTAAACGAGAATTTCACAACGATAACATACCCGAGAGTATTAACAGAAAGACATAAAACTTGAATCGAAAAATCCAGATCTTCCTTTTAAGATGTCGACCATTATTCTAGATAGACGTAGAATATTATACGGCGGAATCCAAACATTAGTGCATTCGATTCTCAAAATAAAAACCTAACCGATTCTGTCTAAGAATCGTGATAAATTGGAATCAAGGCATGCTGTGAAACCCAGTTACATCTCTGACAAATTTGGTCATCAAACAAAAAGCACGTGTTGTCAGTATAAAGTCACATTCTCTTTGACTGAACTCCCAACAGTGTATAAAGTCATTCGTCAATTTGAAACGACGGAATCAAGTTAAATTTGTAAATGATGTGTGTATATTTACTATAGTAAAAGACTGATTTTTGTACGATCAAATTACAACAAAGAGAATCGGTTTAATAACATCGATAGACTTTTTTTGCGCAGTACCTGATCGAACAAACCACAGTGCTCTTCAATAAAATAATGAATATACACATGTACATGATGTAAGTACATGACACACGTTTCAAGTTCAAAAGAGAGAATTGAAAATCAATTGTAAAATAAACAGGATAAGGCTAGCCTGGTTTTCAGGTATTCATCTAATTTGAACAGTGTATAAAAACAGTAGATCTGAACTGGAGTATAAGATGGCTAAGTCTAGATGTAAATATTGAAATAAATAGCAAAAACCCAGAAGATGGTTCACATTAAATAACCGACTTTCATTTCGTCAACAACTCATAGGTTCCCGCCCTATAAATACCCTTTCATTCTGCTTGTGGTGTGGCAGACGACGGTTACCGCCATTTTTGAATAAACGTCTTCAGGTAGAAAAAGCGCCGGGAATGTTGCAGACACCGTGGGATATTATGAAAATGGAGCTTAAAATCGTGCTGGGGTCCATTCTAGGGTTAAACTAAGAACGATTGTTGTGAAAAAGATTAAACTACGATTATGTTATTGAGCGAATCACATTCTTTATTAATTTTTGGCGATTTTTGGGAGTGAAACTGCAAAAAGTATACGCTATATCAATTTACATTAGATTGTACCCTCATATTACAAGTGAAAAATTTCCCATCAATGTGTATAGCTTTAGCAGGTCTTATGTTAACCAAACGAATATGTTACAGTATCGATATAGATTATACCTATGCCCTTCATCGTAAATAAAATATCTTCCGAGACAAAGTAGAATGTGACAAGACATGGCATAGGGAATTTATTCCAAAATGACTGATTTATTTTACACCCACAAGACACTATTACTAAAACATACATCAAATCCTTTCTTGCAAGTTGTACTTCTCTTTAGATAATTTAAATACTACATAAATATAACTCCCCATTTATTTTCATTTTTCGAACAAAGATCTTTGATGAACGAAATTATTTTTCTTGTGGTCCCACCAATTTTTTTCATTAGATCCACGATGAATTTACAGCTCGGTCAAAGAACCCTTTTGAAGGATATCCTTTTAAGACTTTGGTGACTCGCGGCACTTCCGGTGACAAAGAAAACTGCGAGACAATAATTATATTGTAATTAATGTGGGGTAGACATAAAAGGCAAAAAATATCACTTCAATGACATCCAAAATGTGTCATGAATCGCGGACATTTTAGGCATTCTGAATAACTGTTATTCTCATATTTAACATCTATTATTAATTGTTAAAAAATCCCCTTAAGATAGTGCTGGCCAGTTTTTTTCTGATTGTGTTTGATATTGCCAAGGAGTGTACTTAATATAACACATTTAGACTAGGGGTTATCCTGAAAATCACTATACATGTTATAAATGGCTGTTTTAACCAGACATATTACACGACATAGCCTAAATGATTTAATAATCATAACCAAACTGTATTTTTGTTTTTAAAATATATTGCTTAAAAGTATATTATACTAAAAATGTAAAATTCACTAAAATGTCATGTTGTATCTTTTGCATAAAATTAGAAGCATACTGCGAATTCCTCTGTAGTTATTGTCTATATATATCATATTTGCACTTTCATGCACACCTAATGTACATAATGTTTACATTCCGACCTGATATGATTCAGTTTTAATATCAAAATGTGGTTATAATCTTCTTTCTAACAGTATTTCCTGTATTTGTAGGCCATCAATGAAGTCAGCGGAAGCGGAAAAGACTCTATCGCAGGGCATGCCGGAACAACGGAAGCGGAAACGACCTGCTTCTGAATTGATTCAAGATTCAGAAGGTGAGTGACCTATTTCTATACAGAGCTGTATATATTTAGTTCCGTATTAGTTTTATCTAATTATCCTGGTTTCGTATAAAAATTACTCAGTCATTACAGGCGGGTGGAAACTTAGAAATTGAGGACAAGAAAATTACTTCACTATATATTAGAAAGCAAAATGAATCATTTCGCTGGAATTGCTCCAAATCCATCATAATTTCTAATATTTTGTGTAGACTTTATAATTCATTGTCAACTTTGGAATAGTTAAAATTTCCGAGGAACGGAAAAGAGTTAAGATTTGAACAAAAGATCATTTAGTTCAATTCCTTCATCATAAAGTCTATGCTTTCATATCTTGGCATTAATTATTAACATTATTTTACAAAGAGATAATTCAGTCTTTGTTTTAAATTGATTTAATTCTTTGCCAAAATGACAAACTTATTCTTTAATTTTTGAAATTGAACAAACTTTGGATTCTATAGGTTTGAATATTTCATGAAAAATAAATAATGGGCGATATTCCTTCCTTTCCACGATGAAAGAGTAGATTTTACTACCAAAGGTTCAATATAATCATTTAAGAGAGCAAGAAATTTATTTTCTAAAATGTTAATTTACACAAAGAAGATAATTAGGAAATTCGGAAAAGTTAACAAAGGTCTTTTTTTACGGACGCAACAATAATGAGCATGATAATTCTCAACAAAAAATAACTTAGAGAGTGATGGAGTTCAACAAAGCCTCAGGAAAAGAAGCTCAACTTTTTAGATGTATGAATTTGAATAATTCTCTGAATAATAAACATTTATGAGAGGTCATTATCATGTAGCAACCAAACCACATATATCGTATTATCCTGGAATAGTGGCATCGCATTTCGAATGAAGATGATAATTTGATGCATTAATCCAAGATTCCATAAGAGCCAAAAAGAATATGAAACGCGCCGAGAGATTCAAATCTTATATAGATTTGTAGTCTGCACAAAAGAAATTCCCACTCATTATAATTATAAGAAATTGCAGAAAATATTCTCGAATTATTTGAAGACAACAACAAGATAATTATGGTCATTATTCTTTTTTATAACATCAATTATTTATAGATCAATCAGCGACTACCTCACGTGAAGTGCACATGCAGAGAGTGTGCATGTTTAATCAGAATGGAACCACAGACTATCAGGGGGAAGATAAAAATCTGACAATCTTTCAACTTGAACTAATGATCTGCATCATAGTCGCAATCACATCCGTCTTCATTTTGTTTTTTAGAAAAATATCTTACACCATTCGGCAAATCTCGTAAGTTTCCGTAAAGTGCGAGTGGAACTTTCTCAGTACAAGATCTCACACAATCAAAGTAATCAGAAGGTCGATTTTTAAGTTCCTTTCTTCACCCGGAAAATAGGAAACTACAAGTCTCACAAAATTATGTAATCAGCAAGTCAAATTTCAAAGTCCTTTTCTTCGTTCAGAAAATATAAAACTACGTGTTTTGAAAACCATAATGACTACATATAAACCAATTATGAGAACATCAGTAACTAACTATACTTTGACTATATACTCGGATTTATAAAGGAAACAGAATCAAATTCAAGTCACTCACTTTTCGGACATTGAACCAAATTTTAAACAAAATAGGCAAAACCATACACATCTAAAAAAAACGATTATAATTTGGCTGAAAGTTCGAAAAATGCAGGTTGGGGGATTTGAAATATTTTTTACAGATTACAGTGGAGCCAAGATGATATTCCAAAACGGCCTAAAATTCCAATTGTCTTCTTGTTAACACATAAAACTATTTTCAACAATCCACAAAATAGATTAAAACCTACAAAAATAATGAAACACGCCATTCAGGATTTTTCGGGCAAACATTTTTCAAATTTCAATTTGATGTTATAAAAAAACAAATTCAATTTTCAGAATCTACCTTAATCTCAAACCGATTAGATTAATCCGAAAATAATCAAAATCCAGTCGATTTTTATTTGTTTAAGAATTTTCGCCCACATCAGCACGTAATTTTCTAAATATTTTTGGATAATTAAAGAAAGTTTGTCGCAAAAATTAAACTTTTCCCGGAAAATAGCCAAACGATGTTTTGGCAGTAAAGCAACAAGTAGAAAAATAAAACCGCTTGATGAAAGGATAAATAATTTTAATCTGTGTTGTAGGTCATCTGTCGATTTTTCTAAGGATTTCAAAGGTGCTGTATTTTCCTCTTATTAGCGTTTGTAATGTGAGCATTTCCTAGAGCTGTTCGTCCCATATTTTATAGGCCTTATTAAGGTATTAACACCGCTTTATCCACGCCAATGTCTAAAAATTTGAAGGTGGTGTAGCACCATATTTCTAAGTCCCCGTTTATACCTGTATAATTCATGTACCAACAACCCTAATCTACAAGAGGTCTTGGATTGAACCTGTTATTTAAATAGGGTCCGGAAATGTAATTAAAGGTCTGCAGTGTGTTCATAACAGCTCCGTGTAAAATCCGGATTAAAGTTGAATTTTATTGACAAGAAACGAATCGATTTTAACAGTTAAAATTCCTTGTCTTTATGTTTGTTTAATTTTCTTTCGTTTTCTATTTGTTTCTCTTGTCGCCAAATTTAGATTAACCGTCTTGATGTTTATTTGCGTTGAGTGCGCAGGTCACCTTTATTTGTTCTTATCATGTCAATACATTCAATATTGGCCAACCACCAACCCCACTCTGGCACTACATCTTTATTTAGTAAGATTGGTCATTATCCTTTAATTCGGTCTGATTTAAACTGTTTCTCTAACGATATTCACAGTTGGAGAGTACGTGAAATAACATAACGACAATAATGCTTAGATATCTTATAGAGCAAGCCCTGGTGACTTACTTCAAAGATCTCTTGCGTATGCCACAGTTAAGATGCAGCATCATAGATTCGTATTGAAATCTAAGTGATACAGTAACTCAATCAGCTCTATAGCATGACCATGAACATTTTGAACTAGTCAAAATGAAAGTAAACCATTATATTTTTATCAACATCCGCTTGACTGTCACTGCACATAAAACCACTATTTTGAGAAATAACCTTCCGCCAACAAAATTTCTCATTATCTCAGAAATTCTGAAAGAAATACAATTTCAGACATCAGATTCGAAATCAAAAATTCAAAACCCACAAAAAAAAATCTCATCAAGGAACTCACAAGAACAAAAATTTGGATTAGACATTGAAATTGGAATTTTTCCATTTCTGATTTTATTAACAGCCACATATGGCAACTGGGTAAATATTCAAATTTCGCTTTTTAAGTGTTATGTTAAAGTCTCATAAAATGATTGTAGGAAATTGAATTATTCAAAGTTTGCTTTCGTTATCATGTACAATATTCTTTTACCCTCGTTGATGAGTATAAAAAAAACAATGGCTTTTATTATATATTATACATTAAACATCTTAGCATATTATAGAGATAGTAGGCTGTTATATGGGGTTATGTTTAAATAATAGCTCAAAAATTGGCATTTATATTCTACTGTGCCAGAAATAAATCTTTACTTCTACAGTAACTATTAGAAAGGTGAAAACAAGACCGACCTGACATAAAGATAAAACCAAATACCAACAAATATGCAGTTACAACCCCCACGTATGCCATTTCTTTGCAATATTACAATTGATCTATTGTTTAGAGTTCAGATTTAAAACCTTTCTAACTGAATGGCGAACCGAGCACAACTGTTGTAATGAAATGTCGCACGTTTTGTAATAGATTTTAGCATTAGGTTTCTAAGACTTTTAAATCAATTACATTATTGACGCATTCAAGATGTCTCAGAAAAAAAAACAGGCAGCCACGCATTTGACAAATCTTGCTATTCAAACCTGAATCTCGAGGGATTTTGTTCTCTGTTTGTAAATTAATGGCAACGAAATCACGAAGAGTCACTCGGGATTTGGATCATCCAATCAATGTACGATTATGCATATGTCATATCTGACGAACCATTTAGCATGCACAGCCAATCGAACACAGCCAATTAATACGGGACGCTATGAAAATATTGGTCTTGTATCGATGTTATTTGAAAAGGTATCTTTCTCTGGGATTAATTAAAGAAAGAAGCTACTAATGAAATTTCTAACCTAAATAGAGGAAAGGTTGACAATATGGGGACATTCTGGCTGAGATAACAATATATAGACTCAAATCATGACAAGTATTGCTAAATATGATTAGTCAAGATTCGAACGACATTTAGAAATTGTGTTGAGACGTTATGTGTTTTTTATTATTAAAGAATAACGATATACCACAATAAGGTATCATTTACGAGGTTGTCATAACAATTAGGATTTTGTCCATGATCCAATCTTCAGCTAAAATTTACGAACTGTGTAGAATTATTAATGCTATTGCAAAATTTGGATTTTTTTTTATGAAAAATAGGTGTATTTTTAATAACATTCTTGTAATGAACGGAATTAATATCTTATAATATCGTTTGTATTATACTTCATACAAAAGGCCAAGTTTTTGTATCGAAGACAGAGATAAAAGACTGTAAAATTTACTAACAATATTAAATTTGGTCACGCGATACTGCCATAATCAGTATAATTCATACACAGCGTTACGTGATTAAGTACAAAGTTAGTTTGTAAACTATTTTATGTATTTTGTAGGTCTTTACAAGCTTCTTTCTTTATTTAAAGTTATTTTAAATGCTCGTCCTATTGATTTAGTTTAATCTCGAAAAGGATAATAATGTTAAGAGCAAGGCGAAACTTGGAAATTTTCAATTTCTATCGGTCACTACTATTAGCTTCATTTTGAATTATGTTATATTAACAAACCACACGCTTTCACATGAATAACATCGGACAAGAGATGCTCAAAATAGGGTATGCTAACGTAAGACACGGTGCCATGCAATACAATTTCACATAAACTATTTTTATAACCTTTACAGTGTTGATTCAAATTGTTTCTATTTCTTTCAGAACTGTTTCAAGATTTGAGTAGAATGCAAGAAACATGGCTGGCCGAAGGTGAGTAAAAAATACCAAGATAAATTTAAATGATGCGATGTATTTGTCAAGTTGAAAAATACAGTCGCAAGGTCACATTAGGGTATATCCTACCCATCAAGCTTTAAGACACATATGACCTAATAATGGTTTGAAAATTACACTAAATTTATCTTCAAACTTCTGGTACTGCAATGGGAAAACGTTTTGCGCCGAGTTATGCAAACATCTTTATGGCTGAATGGGAACGCGAAATCTCATCTATTTCACCTTTCAAACCTTTATTCTATGGAAGATTTTTAGACGACATTTTTATTATTTGGACAGAGTCATTGGCTAACTTTTGGGAGTATTTCGAAATTCTAAATAATCACCATCCTTCTATAGAACTTACAGCAAATTTTTCTGAAAACAGCATGAATTTCTTGGATACGACTGTATTCAAAGGACCTAGTTTCAGTCAAACAAAAAAACTTGATATTAAAGTATATTTTAAAGAAACTGACACTCACCAACTTTTGTTCAAAACTTCGTTCCATCCGAAGCATACCTTTTCTGGCATAATAAAATCGCAAATTCTGAGATTCAACAGAATTTGCACTAGAAAAACCGACTTTGATTTGGCTTGCGAACTTGTATTTGAAAAACTGAGGGAACGGGGGTACTCGAAACGTTATTTGCGCAAAATTAAAAACGACACTCTTTTGGCCATTGAGAAGAAAAGCAACCCCCCTCCTCAACCTAACGGGTTTGGTTCTGTTCCATGTGGAGGTTCTAGGTGTCGTACCTGCGATTATATCCATGTTTCTCATTATTTTGAAAATAAGAAAAACGGTAAAATTTTCGAATTAACGGAAGTCCTTTCATGTATCGATAAAAACATTATTTACCTAATTTCTTGTAAAAAATGCGACGTACAGTATGTTGGCGAAACTCAAAACGCGTTGCGTACTCGTTTAAGCGGTCATCGCTTTGACATTCTTCATAAAAAAGATAGACCAATCGCAAATCATTTTAACTCAGCCAATCATTCCATTGAAGATCTTCTTGTTATGCCCATTGAAAAAGTTCCAGTCTCTACAACTATCAAACCTAAAACAAAGCGACTACAAAGGGAGAGCTTCTGGATAGACCAATTAGAAACAGTTGTACCTAACGGTCTAAACATCCAGCATGACAATCAAATTATACCTTTTGTAGCAACCTACAATTCTACAGCCAAAAGTGCGGCGGTGATTGTGAAACGGTTTTATAAAGAACTCCAGGATGAATTCCCTAACATATATACCAAACGTTTAGTGACTGCTTACAAAAGGAATAAAAATCTCAGTAATATCCTTGTACGTGGTAGATTAGACCCCCTTCCTTTACCTCCCTGAAGTAATCGCTTTGAAAAAATTCTCTTTGAAAATTAATCAATTGTGTAAATCTCTCCAGAAGAAGACAATTTCTTATCAAACTGATGTGTGATGTAGTCTCTACTTGTGACCTAGGCCAGTGCTTCTATAAGAGATTATCTCTTATAACACCCTAAACTAAATCTCATATCGAACAGGTGCCCGTCGATAAACATCATTTGATATATAAATAATAGAAATAGTTGATATTATTATATTATTTAAAACAACATAAAATATATCAATATATCTCAGATATAAATCTCACAGTTTTTGTTTGTTCTTTGAAATTGGAATATTTTGTTCGAGCCTAGCATAGGTCGATACTTTTCTTCATGTAAAATATTCTTCATAAGCGCAATCACTAACAGAATAGTATATGGTCATATGAACCACCCCCTGTTTTTCATGCTTTCTTACATTGAGCTGAGGCATTGCTTGAATATTGACATAATTTGTTCAAGCATTCAACTGGTTGATGGTCGTCTAATCATATCTGTGCTTGGGTAAAAACATTTTAGTTATTCAATCTTTGAAGCTGAAACCACATTAACCTACAAATCCTAATCAGATCTGACGTGAAAATTACCCGACCGTTTACAAAACCACAGCTCGTGCAAAACACGCGCTAGATACAGAATAGATAGCTCCGGGAAATACCGGACCGGAAGTGAAAAGTTCAGGTACTGTCTGATCGGATCAACTCACTGAGGCAGAACCTGCTTGAAGACATACTGGGTTAAGTTTTTTAACCTTCAATGATGGATGGGTTTCTTCATCCTTAAAAATGATTTCCTTGATCGAAGGTGGCCTTATCAAGACAACATTGTATTGACCCTACCTTATAAACATGCAATTCCTCCCTGATAGAGAGGAAAATATGGAAAACGACAATCATTTGTTTGTCATTGCTCTTAAACTTATAAGATCTACTTGTAATTTTTTTATATTATAGTTCAAAATTACTCGATATATTCCTAAAATTATGCGACAGTACATACAAAGACTTTTCAGAAGAATTTACCTAGGGGAAGGATGAGGTTTGACCATTTCGGGCCATGTTTATGTGAAGAGATGTGTTGGCAGGGGCGCAGATCCAGGGGGGGACACGCCCACCCCCCCCCCCCCGTAAGAAAACCAGGAGGGGGGCATGATATCATGTGTCCCCCCACAAATGGTTTGAGTAGGGTGTCTTTTGTAGGCGTAAAATAGGCACAATTTGGCATTCAAGAACATCAAAGTTCCGAAATGTTACGCTTTCGGCGACGGGGGGACAATTTGCTCGTTTTCTGCAGACACTCTTTAGAAGCGTCATCGCGTCGTCACGGAGTCGGTCGCATATTTTCGCCAATCATGTCATGTGATCAGTAAAATATGTCCATCAGACCCTATTCAATTTGCACCCACTATTTTTGAAAGAAAGGCACATCCTTGCATGTTGAAATGACTGACTGGTGACTGGAAAATTCAGTAACATACAAGGAGGTGCTTTTCTTCCAATAATATTTCGGAGAGCTATACAGATACGGTGTCACAAGCTCAACTGAAACGTTCTCATTCCGACCACTTTTGAGTAAATCCTGGGTACGCCACTGCCCCCCCCCCCCCACATTGAAAAAGCGATCTGCGCCCCTGTGTGTTGGCAATCAATCATAACCGATGGAGTCTTGAAATTATTTAATTGATTCAAATAATTCGATGTGCAACTAAATGTGGGTCGAAGAGTTCGATAAATGTGCCAAAATACAAAAAACACAGTTCCTCGTTGTGTCTTAGAAATATATGCCAATGTAGATTCGTATCTCTTGGAATGCTGAAACTCGTTTGAAACTTCGATCAGGAAATTTAAAACTTGCGAAGCCTGTAATTGGTGTTAAATTGTGAAGTTCACTTTCTTTGTTCAGGGTTTTAAACATTTTGTGAAATATTTTCTTAGATTCTTGATCGTTTTTCTTTGTAAAATTACTTGCATCTCCTGTTGGTTGGTCGATGGCCTGCCATTACCAGGTTAATCTGTACGCCCTTGATAAAAAAAAAGCACATTCGCTTGGGAGACATGGTAAAATATGTGTTGGTGCATCCGATTTAAAAAACCTGGTAGAAAAAATAGTTGGCCATGTAGGTATTTAACTAGTTGATAAATGCTGTAATATTTTTCCTTTTTTTTTCTAACGCTTGGAATTTATGGTTTCAGCCCTGGCATGAGTGTTGACACAAAAAGACAAAAGCTCAAGTATGTATGGAGAAATTTTAAATATGCGTTTTCAATTAGAAAAGGAAATATTGCGTTTTGCATGTTTCTTGTGACTGAAATATACCACGGAATTAGACGAACGAAATATTTGGACTGCTTTAATCAGGGTTTCGCTTAATGGAATATTGAAGCAAAGTCTTATATTTTCACAGCCATTTCTGTTCTCGTCATATTTACGCGGTAAAATTGATGATTCTGTCAAAAGCAGTCGAATTTCCAATTTCAACGTTTGCAGTAATATCACCTTTTTATAGCTACCCTCAACCTCGGCTTCACCTCTTATCACTTTCATCAACTAGTCTGCAATGACATTGAAAGAAATCCCCCATTTCCCTCCAAAATTACACCTACTTCATTACGAGGACAGACGACTTGGTGAGTGGTTATCCAGTCTTACCAATAATGTTAATATAAATCTTATTAAGGTGGATTGTCTGGATAGTCTGGCCTAGCAATATGGAGGTGTCACGTCGCGTGTTAATTACGTGCAGACGACAATTGAAATAAAAGCAGACGACAGGTCCATAAATTGTGCCAATATTCAAATAACGGTGAATTATCCAGCTAAATGGCCAAATCCACTTAATTGCTAACTAATAATAAAGAAAAGATCGCGTAAATCAGCGACGTGGTGTCAGATTTCGCCATTTTGAATCGACTGGAAGGGATTATTAATATATCATTAATATTGATACGAACAATGGGAGAGCATGATAATGAATTTAAAATCCATAAACTGTTTGATTTACTAAGATAAGATAAAGTCATGTATCAATAAAGGTTAATGGTCACATTTATCATATTATATAGTTTGCTTATCTTTTACTAATAAACAGTAATTTGTTTTTCGATCAGTTTCATTTAAATGCGCAGAGAATGGCAGAGATAAAGAACCATACAAGTTGCGTAGGCCATATGGACTAATCTTCTTTGAATTAAAAAGACAGGTTGCATTTTCGGGAGTTGATTTGGACCTTAATTTTATGTAAATATCTTTCAAAAGTGCAAGAAAATTACATAAGTCGTTCAAAAATGCCTGAAACTAGAAATTGTACTTTTCTATTTCTTTTTATGTCTTTTCTAAATATCGTATAGTTTCAAGAAATGGCAAGTCGTCATTTTTGTTTTCAAACGCTGATAAATCTGGGCACCCATCGTGAAGGTAGAGGCATAAATATGGACCGTGGATTGCTGACAACTATTACTCATTAGATTAACTAAAAACTTCCCTTTTTGAGGCTGTAATTAGTCAAACGAATGGCGTACCTCACATTTGAGCAGAAACAAATTCCATTTACCGAAAGATGGTGTTTCAATTTTTCTGAATGTCACAGATAGTAATCAGGTAATCCTGAACATTTACTTTTCGGGCACGATGTTAAGGTTGCTTAATATGTCTCTTTTATTTGTTCCCATTTCAGTAATCCTTTCGTTTGGCACTGAGTTAAGGAACACCTTATATTACCACCATACGACTTGTTTTGTATACTGGGTATTCCTATCGTAACGTTCTGTTTATAATGAATAATTTTATTTCTTGTATTCATCTTCAATACGGTTTGCATTGATCTAGAATTGTTCTTCGTTGTACTTTTATCTGTTGATAAAGTTTGAATGATTGGCTTGAAAGCCAGATCCAGTTTCTACTCAAGTTGTCGACCGGAATAAAGCGCAACTTGCTGTCACCATTCAGATAAAAACCAACATTGTCTTGGGTTTGTTTGATTTAGTTGTCTATAAGGCAGTTCAGTAATACCCCACCAATATTCCATGTCACTAAATGCATTCACCCAGAAATTCAATCTTTAAGTCAGAAAATAGCATCCACTCCAACACTTTTCTGTCTTCAAGGGATTTAATCCTCGAAATATTGTGTGTTTTTCAGAAAGATCGACAATATTAAGGTACCATTTCAATAAGAAAGGTGTCAAAAGTATATTTTTAAAGCAGATGTCAAAGAAATAAATTTGGAACTAGATACCCTTAAACGACATTTGTCTAAATATTAGTAAATAGTCTAAATTCCACCCTTTATTAGCTTTATTGTCATAATACACATTATTTGGAATTAAACCTTTAAGCTTCATTAAGGGGTTAATTTAGGTGATCTCTTATTATAATAATTCTGCAATATTCCAATGTCACAGGCGTGATGTTGTGGAATAGGAGATATCTAGAAATTTTGTATAGGCCTATATTCTGGAATGTGTGATTTAGTATTTGCTAAGTTAAAGATTTGTGTACATGAAAATGTTTTATTTCTATCTCCATTCCGTCAATTCTTGAATACGAGTGGTTTAATTACGAGATTTTCTGTTTCATACATTTGCTATATATAGGTCAATGAATTTGAGACATTGGCTGATGTTTATTTGTTCATACTCTGGAAGAAAAGCTAGCAAGTGCTACATACGAAATCTTCAGAATAAAAAATACATCCTTTGACATTCACCATATAGCTCAGACGTTACAGGGGAGGGATTTTTTCAGTTATCGAAAGATTAATGGATATTTATTTTTTAAACGCTGTCACGATGTATCGGTGAATCGATGTATCGCGATACAAGTTATGATAAGCGTATCTTGTGGTCAAAAATTAGGCTAATTGACTTTAAAGAAATTTTTCCTAAGTGGTATTTTCTCAAAAATACGGTATGTGACAGAGACGAATCTTTTGTTCGTGTTAAGAATACGATAAAATGACGAAATACCGTCACACATTTATACAGGGGGACAAAATCAAATAACGTATTGAACGGAACAACAATTTCACATAACAGACGATCTTATAGTCTCTATTATCAAGGTAAACAAATAAATAGAAAATAATCATTAAATAATGTTTATAAACACCTGATGCCCGGGACTTAAGGGGCGTTTGCGTGGGATCGGCACGGTTCGTCCTCCTTCCAGATAGTGCAACTCATGAAATGTCTGTTATAGATAATTAACTAAATACTAAAATGTTCTAAAAATATAAAAAATCTTATAGGGGGTAGAATTCTTTATTTTTATTTATCTTTATTGTAACATTTAAGTACTCAATAATACTCACGTTAATCACTCGTATTTTAAAATAGATGATACCATCTAATAGTCAGCATCTTTCGGGCTACCAATAAGTCACTAGACCGGAAGTGAGTCTATCTGAAAGGTCTCTGATGGTGAACAAGTGTTCGTGATATCACGGGTATACTTGCTGTAGATAGCTTCAGATAAAGTTACTAGGTAACTTGGAGATTCCGAAAATTCAAATACACACGAGTCAATCATTTTGACTGTTCGATATCCGTTGAATGACCGTGTTCGTCCGATATAAAAGTTAGAAATGTTGAAGCGAGAACAGTTTATGTTTATGGACACCTTTCTTCACCAAAATATATTTTATGGATAACTCTTTAGTACAAAATTGGATGCTATTTGTATTGTTATTTTTTTTTTATGTTCCTTGTATTTTTTCTGTCTATCAATCTCTTATTTAATATATTTTCAGTACGTTGTGGACCTGAAGAGGGAGAACAATTTGTGTCAGATTACCATGGTAACAGTAATATTCCACCACACCTACGTAATGAAGGTGAGTTATTTTAATAATTTTACCATTTAGCTATATGAATGTTCAGAATGTATGATAAAGCTCATGAAGGCATCAGTTGAGAAATTGTTGACATAAAAGACACATTCATATTTTAAAAGTGATGAAGTTTAACACTTATTTTTATTCTGAGAACATTGTAAAACCTATTGAAATTTGGAATAGATTCTTTATTACAACCAGTAAACAACAAATTTTTCATAGAGCTTGCAACAAAATAATTCATATTCATAAGATCTAACTGAAGGACTTTCCACTTCTTTTGGTCTGGACATATCAAACACTTACTTGTTATTCTGAGAAGGAAAAACAGCTAGATTTGGTGTGAAATGGAATAAGGTAACTTATGTCGTTCATTCCATTCAATTTACAAGACACCTGTAAATGTGCATACAAAGGTTAGAATAGAAAGGACAAAATCATTCTCTTGTCTTGTATAAATGATATGATAAAAAAAACTTCATCGTCGAAATTTAAGCCTTTAAATCCAAATTTAAGAATTATCCGCATTTGAAAGTTAAAAATGCTACAAGGATTCTGAAACTCGAAATCCAAAATATTACATCAGTATCTTCAAATGAACTTGTCATATATAAGAAAGTATTAACGATATTTTTTTCAATAACAGAAAGAGATTGGAAAACAGGCTTATCATTAGGAGTTGATAGTACTTGATGATTAGTTGTTACCATATTCCTCACCCACTCTTCTTCACCAATCTAATCCATTCCCATCATGCCCTGCAGGAATTACACTGTGAAGCCGAGATTTGAAACATGAGATCTTGTAGTGATATACTCCAAGGGGCCATCATCTGTCATTAGATAAACTACTTTAACCAATCATTGTCAAGCTTACATGGTTCGCTTGTCAAATGTACATCAGGGAGAAAGTTTAAGTGTCCGTGGATGGTTGCCATGTCTGTTGGTCGTCAAGTAATGAGGTATCTTGGGTAATCTACTACAAGTAACAGATGAAGCTAGAAATATAAGGAGTGATGCTACTGGCTAATTATTCTTATCATGTGACCTTCGTGGTCGATCATTTCTCACTAATGATACAGAAACATATTTTGTAACATTTGTAATTGGCCATTAACAGCACAAAATCATATTTGGTAAAAATTAATGAGAGAGAAAAAATTATTTTAAATTATTCTGATCGTCCAATTGCATCTGGTTTTTGTGACCTTTCACACTCCACAACAACCTTGCCACCTGCTAACTGTGACCTTTGACACCAATTTCTTACTGAAGCAATTAAGACTTGTAAAATGTGACTACAGTTATATAATTGTTATTACTAATAAAGCAATAATAGGCTGGTAATAAAAGTCTATTTTGAGCTATTTATTAAATTGGGATCCCTGCTGCTTTCCATTATGGAAACTAATACAGCTATTGGGCCATAGATAGTAATTTGGCATGTATATTACTATAATTTGATTTGCTTCAAGCATGGGTTGGATATTGCCTGATGTATTATTGGCATAAAAATGAATTTAGGATTAAGAACTGGTCCAATCTTACAAAATTTAACTCATACTTTTTGTCTCAAATATTTCAATACAGTTGAGGACTGTACACAATAACAAAAATAAGTAGGCCTAGTCAAGATAAAAATGAAATTATGATGTATAGTAGCACTACTAATAGTTCACACTTAGACCTTAAAATAATTGTATACAGTACTATCATAATTTCAGAAATGATTAATGTATTAAAATGTTTGAACTACTCAAAAGTCAGGACTTTCAAAAATAATATTATCAATAATCAAATGATTTGAACATTTTGTAATTTTTTTTAAAAAAGAAAGTAGGGCTGAATAGAGGTATTTAGTTATAGTGAAATAGTATATCATCCGATTAATAGATACCCATATATAGCAATATCATGGTAGTTATCATGAAGTAACATAAAATTTTGATCCAGAGAAGATTATGTATAGTTTCATACGCCAAAATGAAACCCTATTGAAAATTTAAAATATATTTGATATAAATTATTGCCCTTGCTCTTTAAAACACCTATGATATTTGGCTTAAACACTCAACAAGGCACAATTCTTAACAGATTTTCACAAAATTTGCTGAAATTGTCTGTTATCACCCAAGGATGAACCTAATTGGATCTTAAAAATATCGAAAAATATTTAATGAGTTGCCTAGTTATGAGGTACAATTCTTGACAGATTTTAATGTGATGATATTATACATTTATCAATAAGTAATATTGTACATTTATCACCACAGAAAAGAAGTGTATGACTGAAGGTTGAATTTTTTTTCTGGTGATTGGTACTGCACTTCAAATTTTGTTCATTGCAATTCAATGCTGCTAATGAGAATATATGGCCTTGCCTGGCAAACTATCTTAACAAGTTACTTAATATTGATACAGATGTTTGTTTAATTAGGTTGTTTTTACAGATGTTTGTTGTATTTTCTTGTATAGAAATAAGCAAGCAGTTGATTCGAAATCAGTAAAAATTATATAATATGATATTAACATAAACAATATTGCCCAGCCCTAAAACATAGTTTCAACGATCTTAGGAATTGACAAGTTTATTAATTTGTCTGGAGAATTACAACCTTCATTCTGTTAATGATCATATTGATACGTTTTGGATGTGGACATTCTAATAGTCATAGCTTTAGAGTGACTTTGTCTTCATGTTTTATCAAAACTCTGGTTTTCAACGCGTCAAAGCAATGTTAAGATTTTGTTAGATGATTTGAAGAAATTTAGATGGAACATTTTCCCTGAAGCCTGAGATTTATCTAAGATCATGATGGCTCTTATAAACTTGGTAATTATTGTTTCTACGGTTATTATCTCAGCCAATCAGAGTCAAGATGCTGATACAAATCACTTAGAAACCATCATCTTCTACACTAATTGAGATATCGTTGTTTTGTTGTTCATTGAAAATCGTGCTCTTGTCATATTTCTTGAACTTTACGATAAAATACTGCTCAAAATACCCAGATACTGATTTTTGCATTTAATATTGCCATTATTTCCTAAATGTTTTGATGATATAATATTATGTGTATTTCAGTCAGAGAGAAACAGTTCTAATTATTATATTTGCTAAAGGAAAATTAACATATTATTATTAATATTAAGTGCTGCTGCTTATGGGAAATTTTTTGCCATAAATATTAATTAGTTTTCGATTAGCAATTTAATAAAAATGTGAGTCAAATATAGGATTTTAAAGAGGAAACAGGGTTTTTAACTTAAACTTAATCTTAAAAAATTAAAAATCTCAATGGAAAAGAAATTTTAGGTCTACTTAGAAGTTAACAAAAAATGGCTTGAAAGTAATGAATCCACTTTGTAATTTTTTAAGAGAAAAAAATATTTTCACACCTAAGTAGCCAAAATACCTTCAATTGGAATTCAATCGATAGTTGTAACAAAAAACTTTGTGAAAAACTGCATTGATTTCTGACATTGATAAAAAATTTAAAGCTTTTCTTACATACAGAGTGTAAAAATTCAATTGTTTCTCAGTGCGTTTTTGCACCTTAGATAAACAGAACTGTTTGCTTTACGTTGTAAAAGGTATTGTATGTAAATTGTTGTTGATAAAGTTAAGAGTGTAAGATACCATGAGGAAATTGTAAGACAAGAAAAGTTAGATTTCTGAGAGTATTCACTACATACTGGGAATAAGATTCTCCTCATCTTGGCCAAGATCTTTATTTATCTATCAACACTAAAAGTGTTAGAATTCTGGATAAAATTCACTTTCTCACTGTGTGTTTGTTGACATTTTGAGGGTGGTGTAAGCCCTTGGGTCTAAATCTCACTGCCAAATACAGTCTTTTATCACACTCTTTTACTCTTCAGTCAATATCAGTGAATTCCAGATTCACAGTCAACTCAAATAACTTCTTAAAACCAATTTATTACTTACACAAAAGATTACATTTTGAGGACGACTTCTTGATGCATTTTTGACAACATGATTTTGATTTGTGGGAGCGTGTTGAAAAATTCTGTTCCTTCAAAACTATCAAAAATGGCCTTGAAAAAGACTTGAAAATGTATACATACATACATTCATCTAATTGTCACTGAAGATTTTTCTTGTTTGTGAAGCATTACTAGGTCTGTTGTTACATTTTTGTAAAATTCATTTTATTGCTTTGAAATCTGTTTAATTAAATTTGTATATCACTTCTGCACGAAATTGTAATTTAATGTAAATTTGATGAAAACATGTAGACCTAATGCTCTGAATTTTTAACTGTAAATTTTGCAGTCATTATTCCAAATAACAAATGATTTATTTTTCACTAAATCATAAAAAATGATAAAAGTTATTGAACCTGAAGATTTCTTTAATGTTGAATTAAAAACAAAATAATCTATAAATTTATTTTGATATATTATCCTTTAAAAGATATGCTGATTAGCTTCTAACAAAAGAATAATTTTCCCATCAATTCTTCGTTAAATTTTTACGATGAAATTGCTGATTTATTTGAAAAATGATTAATTATTATTCATGAGATGCAAAAACTCATTTTTCTCACCTGTACAAATCAATATTGTTTTTTTCGACATGGAAAAATCTTAGAGATATTCATTTCATAAACACATTCATTTTCTGTAATGGAATTTTTTAAACAAAAGCCATGAATACTTTACTAAAGTCTAATGTTTTTGAAATTTCATGTTGAATTTTTTAATTCAAATGAGTTTAAGGCCATCCCATTTATCAATATTGTTAGAAATAGTTTTAGATTCAATTTTATTTCAAAAAATCAATAAAATAGGTGCTGCTATTATTAATAATGTGGTAACTTGTTTTGGGCTAATCTAAAATATACCTTTTCAAGCACAGGGGATATTTTCATTGGTGTCACAGGATATGAAATAAATTATCCAGCTTGATTATATACAACATCATATATGATTACATACATATGTATACACCCATTTCAAATAATTCTCGTACCATTCTGGCTCCTTCTCCTACATATTTTTGTACCAATTCAGAACCAATGACTCTGAATAAACATGCATCTGTTTCATTAGTTATACACTACCCAAACTAACATTGTCTCTGATTCAGCATATACTATACTACCTAGGAATGAAACTCATATCCAATCTTAGTTTACTTCATTATCAGGGGACATTGGTTTCATGCTGATATGATTGGGGGACACATACAAAAACAGGACTTCTAAAATACACTCTATCTGAAATGTTTATTTTAACATAAAACTTCATAAAAGTACATTTAAATGATACCAGTTATAATTGAGTTATGAAAAATAAAAGTTATTACTAAATTCTGTCTGAGATATAACTAATTATCTTTGAGAAGGATATTATTGCTCTCTGAAACGAATTTGATCATAACCCAGTGTCTAAAACCTGTGGCCATTTTAAGGCAATTATTTCCCCCCACACTCTAAAGGATGATGCCCTGCGGTCTATAAAATCTCTTGTTCTGTTGCTGTATAAAACTCGGCAGTCCATGAAAGACAAACAAACTCTTGAGCAACAATGATTTTAGAAGTGTTTATCCAGTCTTGCTCTTGACTAATTTCACGCTAATTACAGAGTGAATTTGTTTAGCACCATATGTCTGGTTGACAGGGGCTATTATTGCTCTATTTAATCCCCAATTATGCGCAATATAAGGGTCAAAGGCCATTGTTATAATAAACACCTCGATACAGCCAGGGAACAATGAGAACTGAGATAGAAGTTTGGAATTAACTGAATGAACAATGAGAGGGCACTGCAGTATTTAAATGAAGAAACTATTGAATTAATAAATGAATGAATGAATGCATTTTCAATATCATCTTCTTGCATTACTGAATGATAAAAAAATGTTATGACAAGAAAACAATTTTTGTACATATATAGATATATATTTCTCATCCCTCATCAACTTATATTCAAATAATTATTGCGTTTTTGATTGATGTTTAGGACTTATATATTTTATTAGATTTGAAATGCAAGGTGAAATATACATGTATATAGATTTTGTCAATAAAGAAAATTCAAAGTTGAAAATAAAATACAAGTAATGTAGTTATATATGGAATCCAGAAGATGAAACACTCATCTCCTGCTGATAAGTGTTAGCCTTTAGATTCATCATATTTCTGTAGACCTATAGTTTTCTTCATGCGGTTTAAGTTGGTAAACCTGGTGATCTAGCCTAGTCAAGTCTGTGACCTGTATAATCTGGACTATTGACAATTGTTTGACTTCTGATTATTGAGTCAATTAAGTTAACGCTAACTTCGTCACCTCGGTCAATCAAATTCTACTTCGTCAATTTACAGTTTTATACCTTCATTTGTTCCAAGTGCCAATAGAATTTAAACAATTTAGATGAAAAATTACAAGAAATTATGCTGATTGATTTGATTTATTTGAATAAAATGATCAAGTTTTTTAATTGATTTAACATGGTTCAATTAACAATAATAAAAGAATGATTTTTGTATGAAAGTAATGAAAAGACTAATTATGGACTTTTTCTTTCTTGCCAATACAGTTCAAGTGTTTTTTTCCATTTCACTGTTAAAAGTCAAACTTCAAAAGTTTAAACTTATTAAGATCTCATTTAAAACACCTACAGTAGTATGTATGTCTGTATGTAGAACTGATATCTGCTGGATGTCGATTTGCCAGAGCAAATTGATTGGATGTTATAAGGATAGAACCAAAAAACTACTGCAGTGTGAAAGGGGAATAAAAGCCCCTTCTATAAGTTCATCAAATTTCTTATTTCTTTGATTAAGATGATATTATCTGTCTTTGTTTTGTTGGTAACTCAAATGTCGCAAATCTCACTACATTGGTTTTGCAAATAGATGATATTTTCAGATTCACTATCAATATTGATAAAAATGATCATTCTGTTATTTATTTCTAACACAACTTATTATTTTAATTCTTTATTTTATGTCCTTCTATTTTAATAATAATATCAGGAAGAACAGTGGACTTCCAGACAGTAAGATTCTTCTCATAACAAAAGTTTGGGGATCAATTCTATAATGACAAGATCAAATTGAATAAATTTGGCTGAAAATTATAATTTTACTAATCATTTGATCTTGAAACTGTCTGTTCCAATCAAATCAATCGTTACAATAGCTGACAAATAAGACGGTTCTTGCCTTATTTTGTTTCTTAATTAACTTCTGATTGGCCAAATTTTACCTGTCCAGGAGGTCACATTAGTGTTATTAAAGGTCACGACCCCCTGCAATTACCATCACTACAGGTTACCATTATAATTATTACCATTAGTAATTGTTATGGGTTTCATTCATTCTTCACTCTCAAGTTTTTTTAGTCTTTATAAAACAAATTTTAAGGAATAAAAACCAAGTAAAATCATAGAATGAGAGATAAGCTCTTGCACGTTTGAAATAGATAATAAGAATATCGCGCTGGTAATTAAAGGTTTAGTTTTTATTTTCAACAGCTTGTGACCCTTAAAAATGCAATTAATGTTATCAATAATTTGGACTTCAAATTGTCAAACTCACTTGCAGTAATGGATCAGGTGATCCTGAAGGAGAACATGGCCTGGTTATCAATACCCACCATAGCTTGTATCTGTTTTATTTAGCCAATAATAAGACTTTCAAACATTATCCAGTAGAAACAGTAATGAATTCAGTATTGACATCTTGGATTTTTTTCTGATTTTAACAAAATATATCTTGTCAGAGTAGAAGATTATTTTCTTGTTATTGTGAGAATCCTACAATTTTGATGGGAATAAATCCACGAAGAAACGGTGCTATTAAACTGACAAGTCTCTGATTATCTGTATAAATTTAGACAAAGTAGTAATTCCAGGAGAAATGTGAAACTCCTCACCAAGTTTATGACAGCTCTCAATGTCACCAGCAGTGAATCAAGTTACTTAATTTGATACATTTTCAACCAAGCTTTAATTATCCAATCAAATTGAACCAGTAGATTTACTGCGACACATTATTATATTTGTATCTTCCTGTCATTAAAAACTAATCACATTGACGATCCTTTTTTTGACAATTTTACGAGTCATTTTATGAAAATTAAATGATAATTATTTGAATATTATTCAACTTATTGTCTCTTGGAGTGGTATTATAAATTTATTAAATATAAGTTATATAGATTATTGTAGTAGTACCGGGTAAGATAAAGCAGCTGTCAAAGGTCATAGTGTCTTTAGCAGACCATCTGCAGATGTTTATATTTAGGGAAAGAAGATTAAGAAAAAAACAAGATATAATTTTATCTTATTGTCTTTATTTATTCTGCCTAGATACAAATCAAAAAATATAATCTGACACCTATTATGCAAGTTTCTGGTTTTTATTTCAGAAAAAGTAAAATCAGAAGCTACTACCAGCATCAATTGTAGAAAACCATGTTCAGATTTAAACAAACAGACTCAATTAATACCGTCTGCTTTTGGTGAAAAGGCCTTTGTAAATAGTCCCTATGAAAATACAGCCCCATCACCTTCTGGCTCAGTGTGTTCCTCCACATCTGGCAAAGAATCCATCTCATCTTACAAAGAATCCTCATTCACATCTCCCACAGCAGCAGATATATATGGACCACCTGAAAGGTAAGAATGTTTTGTATTGTAAATATGCAAACAGAGATGGTATCTAGATATTTGTAACTACATGTACTTGAAAATGTATTGAAATCAGAGGCTCTCATGAGAAAGTCAGCAATACAAGGTAATACTAAACATAGTGAGAAACAGATCTATATTCTGTTCTCTTGCACATATATCAACATTATGAGAACTTGATAACGTCTTTTTTGTCTGTTTTTGACCAAACTTTTGTCATGGTTAACTCGAAACAAGAGCCAAATATTTGACATCAAACAAATTAAATTTGAAAATCCATAGTCTAAATATATTGCAGACTTTTTGTGTTTAATTTAGAAAAATTGATATATGTTGAAGGAAAAAAACAAACTGAACTTTTTCACTTGTCCAAACTTTTGGCGTGGTAAATGATTGATCATTTAATTTAATCAAGGCCAAAAAAATTGGATAAGTCTGTAGATGTAAATACCTCAGTTTATTGGATTGTTTTTCATTTAATAATTTTACTTGATTCTCATTACCTGATGCTTATTCAATATCATAATTCATTTAATATATAGTATGGAAAAAAACTGAAAGCAAAAATGTGAAATGAGACATCTAGATCTGTATTTCAACATAGATCTAAAGTTTTGGAGAAAGATAGATAGAAGGGATAGATAGGATAGATGGGATGGATAGGATGAATAGATAGACACTGATAGATAGGATGGGATAGATCAGATGATAGTTTAGGATAGATATGATAAATAGGATGAATAGATAGATACCGATAGATAGGGTGGGATAGATAAGATGATAGGATAGGATAGATAGGATGAATAGATAGATACTGATAGATAGGATGGGATAGATCAGATGATAGTATAGGATAGATAGGATAGATAGGATGAATAGATAGATACTGATAGATAGGATGGGATAGATCAGATGATAGTATAGGATAGATAAGATGAATAGATAGATACTGATAGATAGGATGAGATAGAACAGATGATAGTATATGATAGATAGGATGAATAGATAGATACCGATAGATAGCGTGGGATAGATAAGATAATAGGATAGGATAGATATGCTATCAAAAGGTAATGCACACCAAATCTAGATAGAATGTAAAACTTAGAATGTAATCTAGAATGTAAATGTATAGTTTAGAATCAAACTTTGTCTAGATATAAAGCTTAGAATATCCAAAAGTTAGAAATAGGCTCAGAAACAAAACTCGAAAATTACGTGGAAAAGGGCTAAATTGTTCTTTGACATGAGATTGAGCTTGTTACTATTTTTCTTAGGTAAAAAGATTTCATACAATCTTTTGATGATAACGTTTTCAAAACTTTTGTCACAATTACTGATATAGTGTTCTATTTTTGTAATTTTACACTATTATTAATTTAAATAAAATATTGTATCTATTGGAATCAGATAGATTGGCATTGCACTGGATGTTCTTAATTTTTTTTTAATTTTAATTTGAAACAAGGGACTTCTCTATATGGAAAGATAAGGAAATATGTCAGAGTGACAAATGCTAGATGACATGTATTTTGTATAATAGATCTCGAGATGTTTTTATGTTGGGTTGGATGATTTCTCCCACTGAGTGCCCCAATTATCTGGTAATTTACAGACATAAACACCCTTATTTTCTTTCAATATCCCAGTAATTACCAGGAATAATGTCCCTCTCAGATATGATTTGCAAATTGAAGTTAGCCTAGTTTGTGTTGAGAAATAAAAAAATGAAATCTGGATAAAAACTGTAATTATACATAATTCCAACGGCTACAAAATGCGCCCCTCTGTCATGGCTTTTTGTTGTCATGGAAACTGGAAAAAGGTTGCTTGTTTTTAATTCAAAGTGATGTAAATTGTTGGTGAAATGTGTAGCAAGACCGCTTGTCAAAAGAACCGTGGGGCATAATCTCACCTAATTGAGATCATCTTAGATTATCATTTGTCCATGTCTTAAGGCTGGATAATGAAATGTCAAATAAATCGGTGAGATCCAAATTAAAAAGGTTAAAACTTATAAAAGATCTTGTGAATGAAATAAATTGATGTCAATTCGCAGTATTTAAGTTTAAGGCATTAAATTGGAGAGGTGCTGTGTTGAATGAAAAACTGTTTGCTGTGTGTTACAATTTTTTTTATAAAGACTTGCTTCCTGTTTTCAGATTCCCGAGACCTCAATCAGAACCAAGTAGTGGCTACAACAGTCCTGAACCTCGTAATCCACCATTTACCCATCATTCCTTGATCACATCTTACCCACAATTCCATGAACGTAACTTCCTGTCTTCGTCAAGGAATTGTGGGTATGGTGGAGTAGCTGCACTGCCACCTGGTGGTATGACAGTAAAGCAAGAACCTAGAGATACTGGATATGAATCTACACAATGTTGTGGTGAGTTTGTCTGTTGATAACAATACACATTGAATCAGTATTATTTAACTTATATCTCTCAAAATTCAAGTAAAACCAATTTGTTTGTTGATGGTTCTGATTTTGAAAGAATTAAGATAACTTTTTCATTTTTTAAGTTTACTTATACCTCAGGTTTCTTCAAGTAATTATGACAAAATGCTGCAAATATATTAAAATTAAAATACATTGATTTTTCACTTTCTGATATGTTCATTACTTGAGAACTTCATCCATTTCCTCTCTTTTATCCAGCATTTTTCATAAAAACAAAGTGTAAAAGTTATGCTGTCAATAAAGGAATTGCAGCTTGTCTTAAAACATCATAATTTGAATTCATTAAGTAAGAAATTGAACTGAGCTTAATCATATCAAATTAACTTGTCGCAATTTCTATCAAACATTTTGATCTTATTAGCTAGCAAATGAATTAGTTTTCATCAATAGGATTAGAGAAGCTTAACACTGGCTTCACGCAGACAGACAGTCAAGAAGCATACAACCTATTTACCACAGTTTATTCACAATCAGCTTAGTTGGTCAACCGCGAAATATTTTTAAAATGTCAGCTGTAGTCATAAGGGATTTACTATCATCCAATCATTGGCTAATTAAGAAAATAAAATATCAGATATCAGAATAAAAAACAGAAAATATTCTAATCTTAGCTCAACGTATAAAATCAATTCTTCGGTAATTCTGTGGTTTGTGTTTGTAAATTGAAATAGATTATGGATTACAAAGTATTTTCAGATTTTATAATCACATCATCTGGTTGCTTTAGCCTAAAAAGATTGAAATATTAGTAAATGTATATGTAAAATTTGTAGGCTATTGGTAGAGCACACCAACAGTAATCTTGGAATATTACTCTTTTGTTTACTGTATTTTTTATAAATGTTGTGGAACAGGCTATACCTTATCTAACATCTTTTCCCTGTAGTAAATAAAACAGCTTTTCAAAACAAATGTATTTACTCCAATGTAATACTCAATGTAAATTTTTTAGCAGGAGAAACTGTACGAGGATGTCAGAATTATTCCCGATCAGATTATTTACATCACTCTCCTCCTCAAGAAGGTAAATTAAGCTATTTTTTACCTTTAGGAGTCATAATTGCTATTTAAAGTTAGTGTGTGTCTCATGCTTTAATAAAGTGTATTGCGATAGGGATAGGCTCTTGTCTATTACATTCTACCTTCAATCTTGTGGCTGAGGCACTACTTATACTTTCAGGCTGCTAACTATCAAATTCCCATGACAGTTGGAAATAAACTGACACAAACTTAGATTATTTTTATTTCTTAATTTGAACACTGACAAAACTAAGAAATTTCACATTCATAAATTCAACAATTCTCATCTTTAATCTCTACTTTAGAATTAGAATTTCTAACTGATATACAGAATTGAGTATGTTATGTATCACCCTAGACAGAAATGGACCTGATTACCTCATACTTTATTAATATTTTACAGCTATGCCCTACCCATATGATGGAACTATGAGGTTTTTCTACCATGAAGATCCTACTTATTTCAACCATTTTAAGGAAAAACATAAAGGTTAGTATATTTCTATTCTCTTTTTTCAATTCAAGAAGTTCCAAAATATTAAAATCAGAGTTTTACAGATAACATTTATATTATTAAGTGAAAATATCTGATATGAGTTATTGCCCTTGTTCTTGAAGGGTGTTTAAAATGTAGCTGGAAGACATTTGACAAAGCACATTTTGTGCAAAAATTTGACAAAATTGAAATTGTTTATTTGTCGCCAAGGGAAAAAGCCATAAATCAAAAGAATCATAAATAGGCCTATAAAATAAGAGTTATTGCCCATGATCTTTTGAGATATTAAACCTTAAATGACCAAAGAAATGAATTTAATATTTAGAATGAGGGCATGATAATATTGGGTTGATGTTTCTGCCAGAAGAAGAAGTGAACTGCCAGTTTAAATCTGTGTATGTTAAAATAATTGAGATTTATCACAGGGCAGGATTAATTATTTATCAGATCTAATCAATGTGTCACATAATTGATGCTCCAGACACAAGGGGAGGTAACTCAGAACACTAGGTGGTCCTACTGCATTCTGCATTTGTTAATGTTATTTACTAATTGGTTTTGCACTTTGTTTTGTTTCTGAAAACATTGTTTATTTTGTTGTGAGTGTATTCTAAAATACTATAAGAAAGTTTTCTTTGAATCAGTTGCCAAAACCTTACACAATAGATTTAATATTGACAATAATAAACTCTTTATTTTAATAAGTTTGTAATTAAAAAATATACATAAATATTTTGAAGTAAAATTTGTTTAACAATGCACAATGAAGTGTTTGATTAACTGTATTGGATGAATAGGTTCATGTTACAGTCTATCATGATTTAAATGATAGGCCTATATGCAAAACACCATAAATGTACATCAAACAAATAACACCACCACCATGGTTATGATTATGGGTTGTTAACTACCCACCAGTTTTAAAAGTGGCAATGGAATGTAAGACATTTTTTGGTATATTTCATCCAAACTATGTTATAAATTTTTTTTATATAAAAGAAATCGAAATAAATATAGTGAAACTCATTTTATTATGCCATTTAATTGTTATAAGCATACATGTTCTGAAATGAAAATTTCATTCTCATGTTTTTCTTAGTACATGTCATTTAATTTTATCATAGAAAATATCATCCTAAAGTCTCTTTTTAATCTCAGATATCATGGCTTCATAACAACTTGAAGCATTACAAAGAAAGTGTTCAACTTCTTGATAAAATAATTCCACGAGCTTAAAATCTGTGAATCCTTTCACGTCTTTTTACGCTTGAGCTGAATAAATCTCACATCTCTTGTGACTTTTCATTAGGCAAATAAATTCCGTGTTGATTAGATTTAACCTCATCATAGCTTGGTCTAATTGTCTTCTATTGACATTAGATTACTGACGGCACAATACTGATGACACTCAAATACTTGTTTGTATCATTGACATGTCATCATTGCCATATGTCAACTAATGATGATATTCCTCAGATAAAAGGTTTCTATGAATGTTGTAAAAACAAATTATTTTTTAAATGTTTAAATATGTTTGACTTTCTATGACTTCAGCATAAAGTTAAAGACGGATTATTTTTTAAAGACTTCTTCTAATAATTGTATGACAGTTTTAGACTTTTTCTTATTGGTGATCATTTGTACCTAATAGATAATATTCATATTGAGCCATTATTAAAATCATAATTCGATCTTTTACACAAATCAATTTTACCGCGAATGTCAATGAGGGTAGACAAAATGGCAGATCCTCAACATCGATTTGCGGCATTTTCGTCAGGAAAAAATACTCAAAACTGTATATAGTGCACACCCCCTCTTTGATGGGGCCGTTTTAGGGTAAAAACCTGTGCATTATACACGGAATTATACGGCATTACATATTCCTATAACTAGGAGTGGTACCTCATAGGCTACTGATCTATGTCTATACTAATAGTCAAGTTATCTATGAATACTGATTATTTTACTTAGATTAAAGACTCACTATTACATCTCGCATAATATCAAAAATAAGTTTCATCAGTGTAAAATCTACAGAGATATCCATTTATAATATTTTAAAAGAATTAATAAATGGAGTCCCAACCAGAATTGAATACAGAATGTATATGTTTTATGTTAAATGTTATTGTTAATGTAGCTATCAGATAAAACGGTCGCCAATCGTCATATTGCATAGCTGACATTTTTATCTTTCTTAACCATACAATTTATAGCTTCTTTTCCTTTCATGGACAAATTTGTCTTGAAATTGTCGTTCAAGGCACTACAGGGTTTCCTCTATATTGAAATAAAATATTCATGGACTCAGTGATTTGTGATATCAAGGATCAGAATTAATGATTTGCTTTTAACAATTCACAGACGTGACAGAATGTCACACGTTAAATGTATTTGTTATATACGCATTAAAACACAATGAATTTAAAACACATTAAAGGTACTTATTATATATGCATAAAGACACATTTATTTAACTAACTTGTTATTATTCTTCTGATCTATTTATTTCATAAGATATTCAATTTCTTCTGACAATATATTTTATTTTTTTATTTTTAAAGGATAAACTCAACTAACTCAACTACTTATTAGTTATAAAATATCAATATTTTTTCTTGAAAATATCTATTGTAGAATAATGACAGTATAGGATTAATACAAATGATATACAACATTTGACTGTCTGATACTTACCTACATATCATCGCTCTCCATTAAAAAATAGTATCCTTTGTTGGGGGATTTGTTAAAGTGATATTGCGTATTCAATTTATTAAGCTTATTTCAATAATCAATCACATTTTTATGGATAATACTAAGTTTTTTGATTTATCAGATTATATAAGAATTCTGTTATGTTATTTTTGGCAGCAGGTATATCTACTGATGAATATATATACTCAATTTTGAAAATTTTTAATTTCATGTTTATTCAAAATTATAGTAATCCCTTAAAATCTCTTATATCAAAATTAAGATTATTATTATTTTCAATAATGGCTCTTTAAGTCCTCATGACTTTTGAAGTAAAATACAAGATAACCTGTGGCTTGATTTTTGAAAACTAAACCAATTTTAGTGTTCCAGCACTTCACGTCCTCTGATTGGTCAATCAATATATTTGTTACTTTTAACAGAGGTATTATCATTGACTGTTATTTTAGCTTCAATAATTGTTATGTTTTTATTGTACTAAATAAGGTATTGAATAATTGATGGAAGTAATTTGAAGTGGAATGGCCAGTGGAGGTGATGGGTAGTCAGTGGTCTTGTGTCTGGTAGTAAAAGTGTCAAGCTATAATTTCAGATTAGAATGAACAATTATTGTAAAGTACATCATAAATTATATATTATATTTTAATACCGCCACTATAAAACGTTTAAAACAGTGATAATTTCACAATGGTATATAATATGTAGTAATGATGATAATTGTTTTATGAAGTTCATTAATTCACTTCACAATCAACTGGCTTTCTCTTCATGTTTTATAAAGTTCTCTTTGAAGTAAACACAGTAATTTGTAACGCAGTATGCAGGTACATTTATTTTCCATGAACTATAATTTTACTCACTTCAGTACAATCATTTTTATACAACCACTCACACTTAGAATATGTCATTTCATTCCAATTTTTTTGTCCTAGTTTTCTCATCAATTTCATTACGATGAAAATTGTGAATGACGTGATGATAGTGTTGTAATTTGTTCAAGTCTCATTATTTTCGTTCCGTGTAATTTTCCTATCTATCATTCTATTGGATAATAGATTAGCCAATTAATCGTAGCGTTTGGAGAATTAGATTGATTACTTGTTGTCAAATTGTCAACTCAGATGCTAAAGTTAGCTGAACCTGATGCTCATGATGAACTGGAAAAAAAATTCTTTTCATTCTGTGTGGTTGTGCTTATGCTGATCTGAGGCTAATTATCAAAAGTTCAACTAAGATTATAAACCAGATTTAAGAAATACAGTATTGTTATTGGATAATAAAACAAACTTTAAAATTGATTTTAGTGATTGACCAATTAGGTGACTGGAGCACTTAAATTATCTTAAGATAGGTTATCGAAAATAAAAACTCAGGAACCAGTTTTCCAAAAAAAAAAAAAATAGATTTATAGTTTCGACCTCTGATTGTTCAACAACTGAATTTAATTTTGAAAATAAGAATAACAATATTCCTTCAACTCCGGGTTATAAGTTTTGTGGTAAGTATAACTTAGAGGTTGTCCTGGTTATGAGGTTAAATGTAACTTTTAGTCTGTCGATTAAAACATGTACAGTCTCTAGTCCACTGTCTCTTATAATATTGAAAACTTAGGTAATTGAATGTTTGTGCTCTTATTATTGACATTTTAAAACTGGCTTTCAAAAGTAAAACCAACATCAATGACGAAAAAGTTTAAGAGAAATTCTGGTGTAATGTAATATTTGAAATATTCTGAATTATATTTGTCATATAAAATAAATTTTCTTTAGCAACAAGAACCATAGAAAACATGTCTGCCTCACAGGGGCGCGGGAACAAATTTCAGGTTGGGGGGGGCAAATTTTTTCAAAGTCAAAAAACTGTTATCATTCATATACCTTTATTTCAAAATTAATCGAATTTTGGGAGATAACTCAAAAGATTTAAGACAAAAATTATTATTTATTCAAATAATTTGATTGTGATATAGAATCTTATATTATTTACCAGCTTCGAAGGTTAAAAAACCAAGGAAATTTACAAATATGGCCTTATGAGACAATTACATATTTAGGCTACCCGGTACATGTAATTATTTTATTTCATTTTTGGGGGGGCAAAAGATATTTTTGCCCCCCAACAAAAATTTTTGGGGGGGCATTTGCCCCCCCTGTTCCCGCGCCTATGCTGCCTCAGGACCAGAGAAGAACTGTCCTCCTTGCTCATGTCATTCCGATCTAAGAGATAATTTTGAAGGTCGTTGACAAATGTTAACAAGCAATTAAAGGTTATTTGATATTGTCATGGAAACTTAATCTACCAATCAAAAACTAGCATTCAAATCAATCAGGAGAAATCTGATGACTTTAGATTGTGAAGATAGATGACTTAAAAGGACTTCAGATGTTATATTAGCCATTTTCACTGATACTATAAGAAGAATGTCTCTAAGAAGAAGTTCTTGGCAACACAATGTCCCACAATGTCATACAACAATATTGGTTTTTCAACAGGCTATCAATTGTCATTGTTATATTTTATTATGGTTTCAATGAGACATGATTGGTATTGTTTGGGACTGTGAAACCTTGGTTGAACAGATTACTGAAACCTTAGGAACCAACCAATCTTTTATGATTAGCATTCAATTACTGCATTCCTCTTCTTTCTTTTCAATCTGAATTCTAAGTAGGCCTACTTTGATTTGACAAAATGACAAATTTCTGGGTTTTCTAGCTATTTTGTTCTACTATTTTGACAAATATTTTCCTAAGAAATAAAAGGAATGTGTTCCTTATAAATTTCAAAAATAGTGAAAACTTTCATCCTTTTCAAAACATCTTGACATATTTAATAGTTTGGATTTGTTATTTGTTGTTTGCCTGTTATATTAATTTTCAGGTATGTTCAGAATTGAGCCAATGAAATCTGCTTATCACATTTTCTTATGTTTAATCAATTATATGTTTTCAGGTATGGAAATGAAGGGAGAATACTATCGTGATTTCTATTTAGAACGGTACCATCGGGAGGCACCACCACCAACGTATCAGAGACGTGGTTCCTTACAACTCTGGCAGTTCCTGGTCACATTGTTAGATGATCCGACTAACTCAGCGTTTATAGCATGGACAGGACGTGGTCTAGAATTTAAGCTTATTGAACCTGAAGAGGTGTGTTAAAGTTTTCATTACTTGGGGATCCAGTATTACAACTCAAAATATGTTCTGTATTTTATCATTTTGTTTTATTATTTTTTTCCTCAAATTATTTATCATCATCACAAAAACTTCTAATGTCTTAGAGCCTTGGAGATAGCTGTATCATAAAATGCTTAATTTAGTTGAATTACTAGAACATTAGCAATCTGGCTGAAAAATGAAATAGTGTAAATTGAAGCTGCCAATCTATCGTTACACATCCTAAATCTACAATACCTTGTAGGGTGTATTTATGGAAAGTTTACATCTGTAATTTTAGGTGGCTAGAAGATGGGGAATGCAGAAGAACAGACCAGCTATGAATTACGATAAATTAAGTCGTTCATTACGTTATTACTATGAGAAAGGAATCATGCAGAAAGTGGCAGGAGAAAGATATGTGTATAAATTTGTCTGTGATCCAGAAGCCTTGTTCTCCATGGCGTTTCCTGACAATCACAGACCAATTCTTAAAGGTGATCCACAAAAAGATGACTATTTTAAACAAATGGTTCCTCAACAGGACAAACCATTATCTCTAACAACCACTCAATCTTTTATTCCGACCAATGCCAGGAACTTTAACATGCCACCTCATCCTGCGACTGCTACCATGACAACCGATCAACACAGGTTACAGTACATGCAGGAGGTAACAAGAATGTATGGGCCAGGACCATACATGGAGGGTTGTGTGTACTGATAAAGGGATACAGGGTTTAAGTTATTAGAAAAGATTTATATTGTAAGAAATTATTTTAGGGTAACCAGGTAGAGTTTAAGGGCCAGCAGGAATAAAAGATCAAGCAAGGTGCCCAATGCAAGATATTAGGATTTTCTGCTTGAGCAAGTACAAAACATACATTTGCCAACTTTCGCCCTAAACAAAGTACAGTCAACTGTATTGAGAAATGCACATAAATTTATGTCACAGACAAACTTGACTTTTGTATATTAAAGTCATGTATGTTTTATCTGCCCAATAAGTACATTTGTACATAAATATATAAAAAGTAATATATAAAACATTGTTATTGTAAATATTATTTAGTTTATAATCCATAAAAAAAATATTTTGTTTTGCGTTGCATCAGATCCAAACTAATGGGACCAGTATCTAATAACTTTTGCTCAATAACACTGAAGTAATATTTATTTGCCAACATTATAATGTATTATTATATCAGATTTGATGAAACATGGTATGCATATGGTGATATCTAGTATGCTATAAAAAAAATTTCACTGAACTAATTAATGCCCTAGACGTCAAAATAACTTTTGGCCTGTGGCTTTATCTCATTCTTTTTTAGGCATATGTATATTGAGATCTCATACAAGTTTAATCATTTTAGGGCAATACATGTAACTCAGCAAAACAAAACATTTTTGAGAGCAGTACTCATTTTCATCAAAATTATTGTTTTAAAAAGAAAATTGTGAAATTCTTATATTCTAAGGCCAAACACCCAACAGTTTTATTTGAAAATATCAGTAGCTGACATCCAAATGGTTTTGTTAGACCACAGCACTTTTTTCAAATAATCTTTGCCTTAAATAATGATTTGAACACATTCCTATTTATTATTATATATCATTCATTGTATATTCCAGTATCTGATACTTATTCTGTTATAGAATCGGAATTATTATCATTAGGTAGGCCCTATACTTTCTTTGCCAAGAAATTAACTCATATACCATTGAAGTTTCTGAAATGTCTGTTAATTCAATAACATTCAAAGGATTGTGATTTTGAGTCCAAAGATCTAGTATTTTAGTTATTCTACATCACTTCCCAACCAGAATTCTGCATGAAACAATCCTTATTTGTTCCATATAAGTGTTGAAATTGAAAACTAAAATTATTCTGATTTTCGTAGATTATCATTACTACTGTGTTGTTTAGATTACAATTTACTTATTTTTCAGACATTATCAAAGACTATGATTAGTACAATTAAGCACCCAGTAACCTGAATTTTGATTACTGTATATTCCCCTAGTCTTATTTCTAGTATTCTAGTCCCAAAATTATTTATTTATTTACTTGTTGATTTTTTCAGTTGTTTTTATTTATTTTATGTACCGGTATGTTAATGTTAAGATTAAAGTGGGTGTTTTTGTCAGCAACCTTTTCTATAATATTGAATTGAAATAATGTCCATTGAAATTTACTGTGAGTTTGTACATATTTTATTCCAGGGAAATTGTTTTTAAAGAGTCTTTTGATAAAGCAAGAAAACCTAACTGCAATAAAAAATAGTTCAGAAATCTTCAATTTGAGTCAATTGTTTAGTTGTTGAATAAACTATCAGTAAGACCTTGTGTAAAATACTCACCTCACCTTCATCTCTTACTTGATTTAAGCAACTTTCAGATCAAATTCAAGATCTTTTAATGGCTTAGAACCCATTTCTCAGCCAAGATTTGTCATAAATTATTTTGAAAATTGACATGTTTTGAACCAAATATATTTGAGAGATGGGGCTCTGATATATAACCATATCTTGTGCAATTTCTATCTTGTCTCATGTAAAATACCCTCAACCTGTTAATTGTTTTTTGTTTCAAATCTCTATTTGTAAATTGTAAATTATTAAACTTAATAAATCTTTAAAAGCCAAGTGACTTATGGTTGTACGCTCGGCTATAATTGCCTGGGTAGATTTCAGCACATTGCAATACAAATAGCACTGAAAGTGGCTTGTTTGTTAACTCAGAATCAGGTCCACAATCAATGTGTATTATTTGCAAATACATGTCAGCCAGCTGTGATGTGGCACAACCATGGCAGCACTATGTTAAAAAATATACATATTTCTTATACTTTAATAATATAAAATTCATATATAACTTAATTTAATATTAATAACAGTAACATTGGGCTTGCTTGTAAACTCTGTACCATTATTGCAAGAGAATTATCTTATACACTTATACCTTAACCTTGATAATACACCTAGATTATCTTATCAACGAAATAAAACATTCCAAGAATATAAAAAAAAAAGCAAGCCCTATAACAATAATAAATTTTTCTAGTCAATTTGGAATATTTTCACATGATATATTGCACAAATCGAAAAAGCCACAATGCAAATGTTATCGTGAAATTAAATTCTGTGATCCATGATAGCTTTGAAAATTAGCCAACTGTTGTTTCCACAATTCAAATCAACTGCTTACAGTCTCTTTTTCACAACAGAACTGTTCTTAGCATTGTCTCTTAATTTGTTCACCTATGTTACATTCGCATCCTCTCTATTTCTTGGTGTTCACTCTCGTCATCATGTCTTTAACAGACTCTGCTAATTGTTTATTGTTAGAATTAATAGCTTTCGTTAAAACTAATCCCAAACCTTCTTCACTTCTCATTTCAAATGCTGCATCTGCTGCTTCTCTAACATTCCTGGAAAAAAATAAGACCAACTACAACATGTGAAATAGTAAGGATAATCTGGAAGAGATCACAGTTCAGATGGCCAGGTGTTTGGGTGGTTTCATCCCATCTTTATCTAAGATAGACACATTTCTAGTTACTAACTAAATCTGGTACTTACCCTATATTAAGAAGAGCTTGAACTTTTTGATCTGGTAAAACTCGACTCAGATATTTCTCAGCTTCACTGCGATTATAATACTTCATACAGATATTGACAAACGTCTAAAATACAACCATCACATTGTTATTTCTTAGAACAAACTATTAAATCCTGATAAGATTAAACTATCATTTGCTGGTCTGAAACATTCCTCAAATCGGAATACCACAGAAGCTAAAATCATTTAGGTAATAATCTTCTTATGAGGGTCAGTTGTACCAGTCATTGAAAGGGTTCCACAGTCAGTGGAAACTTGTTTACTTACCTCCATTCCCACAGGTGGTTTCTTAGTCTTGGAGAACTTTTCCAGTTCCATCCAATCTCCTGATTCTGCAAGTGCTGACATTCTCATTAACCAGAATCTGGAATATTTTTTAATACAAGGGGCATAACTACCTTTTACGATTAGCATATATGAGACTACAGACTACAAAGTATTTCTCTATAAGACTATTGCCACTAAAAATCGAGGCAATTTGTAGCACAAAACATATCAATGTATCAGCTAAAATGTAAAAGGAGGAGGAGCTTAAATTGTGCATAAGAGATTCAAGTGAATCTAATTCCTCACTTGGTTGCTTCCTTCAACCTAAACCCTTCAGGCTTTCAACCAAAACATCACACTTATGCTTTCCTGAACAAGTCTTATATAATGTCAAGTTTAACATAAAAACATCAAAGTACCTTTTGTCAGGAACTTTGAAATCTTTCCTAATCTGTTCAGCTAGTTTATGATTACCATTCTGTGTTAAGCGATACATAGTGTCATGTATACTAAGATCTAGGTAAGGTTTATTAGTCTCGTCTTCTAATTTACGCTGTAGTTTTAACAACTTTATTTGTTCTTCAGTTTGCTGAAAACAACTACATGTAATTAATTGATCCTGTTTTAAATGGGTGTTATAGTAAAAATCAAATACTAAAAATATTAAATGTGGTGCTTGTATGAAAAGAAAGAACCATGTTTTACAAGAATAACAACTTAGATTTACAGTTAAGGATCTTTTTTACCAGCTGATCTTTGACCAAACCTCTTGGCTGGGTTGACTGGAATTACAAGTGAAAATGACTTATTCAAGGTCATCAATCTTTCACACACACACACCCCCACAAATTGTTTGTCGTAATCAAGCAAATGAAGTCATGTAAAAAGCATTGCAATAACTATAGAATGTCACATGTGTTAGTATATTGTTTGTTGCAAGATTTCAGAATACAGTGTTGTCCTCAACATAAAGCAATGCTAAAATGTATTCTATCTGTAAAACAGTTTGAGCAGAACTATATGTACAATGTGCAATATTGTTTCATTGAAAGAATTAAAATTATAATCTGCAACCAGTCATATGTTATTATATTGTATCATTCTAACCTTGGCAGCAAAGTCCATTTTAGCTTTTTGATAACAGTTGATTGCTGCTTCTAGTTTTCTTACTCTGTCTTCAAAAATCTACAATAAAAAAACTGTTGATCAACAGCAGAATAAATACAAGGTAGAACAAAGCAGAACAAATGTCACAGTAGAACAAAGACATATGTCAAGCTAGAACAAAAACAAATGTTAAGGTAGCATAAAGCAAAACAAATGTTAACGTGGAACAGAGCAGAACAAATGTCAAAGTAGAATGAAGCAGAACAATCTCAATTTGTTCTGTTTTAAGTATAAGATAGCCAGGAGTGACTTTATTTCTTGCCAACTTAGTAGGTTACTCAAAATTATGGATGAAAGTGTACATATTGAAGAATCTCTTTATCAGAAAGCATCCTTTATTAGTGATTTGTTGGCACTTAGAGATTCAATATATAGCCATATAGATAGGTGTCATATAAACTGTATGATATATTCTCTGTCCTGTGACTGAATTTGTATTACCATGTGTATCTATATGTAAATAGTACTTCATGTACATATATTTTCTTTTTATAATCATACTGCATTTAATTGTAATCAATTGTACACATTTTGTAGTACGAATAAATATATATTATTATTATTATTAAATGTCAAGGTAGAACAAAATCAAATATCACGTTAGAACAAAGCATAACAAATATCAAGTTAGAACAAAGCAGAAGAAATAATCAATATCAAATCAGGGTCACTAAAATGAAACAAACATAGATTTACAAGAATTTATCTGACAAATTGACACTCTAAGACGGATTTTGATTACTATCACTTTAAAAACAAACATTACAAAAAAAATAACCTGATTAAAATCTCTAACTTACATCTTCACTAAAACTTCTGATAACCTTACAGTTTCCTTCTGCTAGAAAATTATCTTCCTGATAATACAAGTCTTCTACTACTTTAGGATTCTGTTGTCTACAGTACTAGAAAATAGGATATACACTACAGTTAATATTGGGTGTAATAAAACCAGCCTACAGGCTACAATTATTTCTGATTATTCCCCTTTGCCCACAATACATCATGTCAAGATCAACACAGTATTTTCATTGCATCTCCTGTCCAAGGAAAGATTTTAGAGCTAGGGTATCCTAGAACAGTTTAAGAAGATAAGACCCTAAGACATCCAAGCACAAAGATCATTTCAAGAATGCTTGGCCAGACTAAAACTGAAAGATATGAGATTGTCCATACAGACCTGGATATAGAGTGAATAAGCTACAGGCATCTGTCTAATAGCCATAAAGAATTCTCCAATATTGGATATCTTTTCTTTCATAGTTAATAATACTGTATAAACTGTAATATACATAACCAATAAAACTGACATAATCTCTTAACATATACCTCAAATCAGAAATTTCACTTTGATTCTATGTTCATTAATTTCTCCTCTTGGTGAAAGAGTCTGCACTAGCAGAAATGATCTTACAATGTCAACAATGTACATTTATTGCGTGGCAAATAAAATTTGTCACGCTTTGTTTTCGTTCGGATTATTTTTTGCGTGGCAAATAAAATTTGTCACGCTTTGTTTTCGTTCGGATTATTTTTTTTTTTTTTTTTTTTTTTTTTTTTTGGGAAGCTCGCTAGCCCAAACGGAAAAAGATAGACTATTTTTGTTTTCACCAATGGTTTTTATATGGGCTGGAATCAAAAATGAATATCTAACATAATATTTTCGCTAACCCGAAAGTGGCTAATTGCATAATATGCAAATAAGATTTCAAGCTAGCTCGGGCCCTAATAGTCGGATCGGTCTGAAATTTACAGGATATAGAAAGATAGGCAGCGCAATTAAAACTACATCATATAAAATTTTTTGATCACTTCCGGTTTGGGCGTGGGGACTTCCGTTTTTTTCGTCTCATGTCGGGCGACCCTGCTTCCCATGTAATTCAAGAATCTAAACAAAAACAGTATATTTAAGCAATACTAAATGATTTTAATCCCCTGAGATGAAGAAAAATTAAATTGAATGTTGCGCATGCGCAGTTTTCAAAAATGGCAAATTTTCTTAAAAATTTAATAAGTCCGCCAATTATTGACCGATTTTTATGATTTTGGTGTCTATCAAAACCTTGATACTTTATCTAAAAAATGTTGGGAACAGAATTTTGATTTTCGAATTTGAATTTTTTTTATGCCCGTTCGAATTTTTCAAAAATTTAAAACTCTATATCTCGTGACCTTGATCTTCAATGACCTTGACATTTGAGATGTAGAATGTCCTTGACCTCAGCTGTCTATAGATGTGCTGATATTGCATGACAATATTAACTTCCGGTTTTATAGCCCACCGAAATCTGACTATTTTGCAATTTTGGACGGTTATATTACACTTTCGGGCTCTAATGTTCGGATCGATCTGAAATTTACAGGATATAGATAAATACGCAACACAATTAAAAATATATCATCAAAATTTTTTGATCACTTTCGGTTTGGGCGTGGGGACTTCCGTTTTTTTTTATCTCATTTCAGGCGACCCTACATCCCGTGTAATTCAAGAATGTAAGCAAAAACAGTATATATTAGCTATACAAAATAATTTGTATCCCCCGAGAAGAAAAAAATTCCAATTGCTAGTTGCGCATGCGCCATTTTTCCGAGAATGGCAAATTTTCTTTAAAATTTAATTAGTCCGTCATTTATTATTTATGCCCGTTTGAATTTTTTAAAAATTTGAAATTCTAAATCTTGTGACCTTCACCTTCAATGACCTTGAAATTTTCCATATAGAATGGCCTTGACATCAGCTGTCTATAGATCTAACAATATTGTTACGCTTGTTCCACAAGGCTGAAAAGTACCGGAATTGAAAGCTAGCAGGTTAGAAGTTTCAAAATGTTCGAAATCCATGGGATAACGCATAGTTGCCACGCTGGGAGCTGTTCACAGTTCTAGTTTTTATGCTATTGTCAGAAATGTTCTCATAAAAATTTGATCAATATTACAGATGATGAATATGTCCCCGTTATTATATATCAAACTATATATCTACCTAAATCAGTATCACCACTATCTACAGCTTTACTTAAAGCAGCATTATTCTGGTCCATCTTTAATAATAGTGGTACTTGTTCTGATGCTTTAGATTCATAGTCCAATAACTAAAAACAAATACACACACACATATAGCTTACTTTGTCTTTACATTCATTGTTATACATTTGTGTCCTAATCATTGATATACCAAACTTTCAGTAAATTTACAACTTCAAACTTATAGGAGATCTTTGAATGCTCAAACCACAATTCATATAGATTCAAAATTTGGTTGAAAGGGGTAATTTTCACAGAAATCATCACTTCAAATAAAAAGAAATGCAAATGATGCTATGCTAATATTGGATTTACCTTTATAGCAAGCTGTTTGCGTCCCTGTTCTAGAGCTTGACTAGCTATTTCAGAGAATGATACACCAGGAGCATCTATTAATTTCTGGGAGATAGCTCTGGCTAGTTGTTCTTCATCTTCATGTTTCTGTTGAACCTATCAACATATTTACAATTTTGAAACAACAATCCTATTGAATAATATGGAGTTAAATTAACAAAAGACATGTGAATGATTCATGAATAGACTCAAACCCTCAGTAAAATGTTATTTGCTTCAAATGCATTTAAAAATGTTTCAATAAGAAAGCAGTACCTACCTTATAACAAGCCCAATGAGCTAGGATTCTACTAGCACCTTCAGCATCTGGTATTTTTAAATAATGACAGATTCTAATAGCTAGACAGAATAATTTCCGTAGAACTAGCCTGTCTATCAATACAGAAACAGATAGATGGTGTAATCTAGATCATGGTTCAGGAACATTATATATTAATTCAGTGTAGAAAGTATTAACATTGATGGAAAAACTTATTCTTCTTTTTATTACATATATGACTGATTTTTTTAAAGCGTTTATTAATCATTTCAAATTTTAGCATATTCAAAAGGTGAGCAAGTCCATTAGTGCCAACTTAATGCCATGGAAGTCTTCCAGTGTTGCTAATTTTACTTTATGAGGTATGTTAATATTTCTTAAGCTAAACCATAGAGCCAAGTGAAGCTTTGTTATCAAATTATCCAGATAAAAGGATACTGTGTATAAGTGAGAGGAATACCAACACTAAACTGTCTAACTTGATTTAATACACGTAACATCTGACACATCTGAACAAACGCTTCAGGTCTATACTCAGTTAGAAAGCATTTACCAAATGATGCAGCCTGCAAATATAGATAGGATAGCAAAAATCAAATGATTCTTGTTGGAGTCTACAGAGAACGAGGGAGCTTTACTGGACAAATCTTCAAAAGCAAATAACAAAATAAGGAATTCACCAATGACCAATTCACCAAGCTCAGACATAGCGAAAAAAAGGCTGAATGTGTCCATTTTTACACATAAGCTATAATGCAACCAGTGCTTAGTATCAGCTCTCATATCTGAACTTTGGCATCACTAGGGTTAGGAGGAATATACTTACTCTAAGTAAAGACTTTTGTTTGGAAGGTTCAAACTCATGACCAGCTGCTAGTATACATTGATCTACAGCTACATCCAGTTTATCTTTTATCATACGAATATATTCATCTGCCTTCTGACTTCTTCTCTGTAGAACAATATCACAATATAATGTAATAATGAAACGAAATGAATGGAGCTCCAAATCCTACTCTTTTGCACCAAATGGACACATGAAGACTGGCAACGCCATGCAGGGTGCAATGAGGGAAATCTTGCCCCTACAGCTTCATTAACCTTCTCTTTGAGAGAGTTACAACTGTCAAGGGATCTTTAACGCACAAAGCCTGTAGCACACGAAGCCTCTGTTCATTGTCCAGCGAACAACTGGACCATACATCACTGACAGTGGGAAACCTGGTTGAAAACTCAAAAGTTCATCTTGACCTTTTGCCGGGATCAAATCCTTGACAATCATCCACTGCTGCTCCCAAGGAATAAGAATAAAAATTCTAATTTCATATTGAAAATGAACACGGGAATCAATAAACACTTACTGAAAATTCTTTAGAAGCCTCATATAACATAGCACCAGGTTCCATAGAACCAATTTTAAATATCTGTTCTGTTTCATCTGAAATATTAGAAGCAATAATGACTTAATTTTTAACCAATCAAATATTTTCTAACCGCGGTCAAATCTCTGCGTTGGTTAAGATTTTGGTGTTAAGGACGATATATATTGGGGTTTGAATAAAAAATAAATTACAGAAAGATTTCTACTACTAGAAAAGAAATGATTTCAGACTTACTTGGAACTTTCTGTAGAAATTGGTGAGTTTCATTACCAATAATTCTTAATCCATCTTCTTCTTGTACCAAATATACAAAACTATCAAAATTATATCTAACAGAGGGTAAAGGAACATATAATAACTATTAGGTACTTACAATTGAGGTGAATAAATCCAAAATCCATCAAAAAAGGCTTTAAGTAAATTATAGAATCAGCATTTCTATTTGGAGCGCACTTATAAAAAATAACATTACACTTCATTATTAGGCAATACACAGCAAGTTAATAAGAAAAATAATATCAAAGCTGTTCACTATCTAATTTGAAAAGGATACTTTATCCAATCTTTATCCAGACCAACCACAATACCTAATTTATCCCAGAGAGAAAAAACTGCTTCAGAACCAATCCTGTAAAAAACAAAATATAACTAGTCTAAGGTAGTGTTTACATAATAAATTTCTTTTTTGAATTGGAGAATGCTGATTTTAATTGTGCAAGGACTACAGTTTATGAAATTAAAGTCAATCAGCTAGTAGAGCTGGTTACGCTAATATTAATATTAATAATAGACTGATGCAGTCATTATTTCAAAATCCCATTTATTATGAAGAACACATAATATGTATAATGATTGAATATAACATACCATGATAATTGTTGAGGTCTTCTAGCTGCTTTTGTATTGAATTCACAATGTACTTCCTGCAATAAAAAGTATCAAAACTTAAAGTTTTATTACATTGCTTCATCAAATGAAACTGTTGTTTTGAGAATAATTTAGATGTTAATTTTAGTATGAGAAAGTTGTGTTGACAGGATCGGAGCAGTGCATAGCAGTTGTTCCTCAAATGCTACATTTTTAAGCCATGTTCTTTTAGGGCATAGATGAAGAATTCAATGAGACTTAAGCAATTATCAACTACCAGTGCTTGACATGTACTTTTCCTACCTTTAAGTCAGAAGACCCAATCCAAATAACTCCTGTATCAGTGAATAATGATAACATTTTATTGTTAAATGATACTGCCATTTCTATATAGGCTGTCACAGGTGATGATAACTTGGGAAACTGTAAAAATATATTTAGATTAAAGATAGGATGCAACAGACTAGAAAAAAAATTGAGACTAGGTAAAAATTGGTCTGAAAATTAATGACTAATTAACTAATGACAGATAGTGTGAACACAAGACAGAATCTAGAAATAATAAAAGAAGGCAGTCAATGTCAGTTGTCTTAGTTTCATGAGAATAGACAGGAAGCAAATATCTCCTTACCTGTTCTTCATATTGGCCTCCCTGGTCAATGAGAAATAACTGATTATTTTTAGCTACTAGAGCTCGGCACTGTCTATCAAGAGTTAATATTGCCCAGCTACTGGGTACACTGTTTAAATCTAAAATATAATATACATTGAAAATATCAGGGTAGAACTTTTTGAAGTAATAAGTCTACTTCTTCTACAATTACATTAAATTAATTTGAATTATACTTTTAATATAGAAACTCTTCCATAAAAAACCCAGGTTGGGCAAACATTATATGAAGACAATGATGGAACTAATCATGACACCTTATTGAAAGACATCAAGCATATAAAATATTCTGTATCAACAGACCTGGTACTTCAGCTAGTTTTCTGACTCTAGGATCATCTACATTATTGACTATATAGATACGAAAGCTGGTTGTCATGACAGCAATACCAGTCCCTTGGAAGCTAGAAAATATCTTCCAATCCAGTATCTTTACATCCTTAGCTTCCTAAGAAAAAAAACATTAGCAGGTGTTATTCATATATCTTAATTAATTATATGCCTTGCTTATGTTGATTCATATCTTCTATACAAATACTGAATTCTGAATGTGTTCTTTGATACTTTTGTTATCTGATCATCAAGTCTATTTCTATATTTAAGAATAGAAACACCAATATATGTATCAATGAGACTCGTTCCATTCTCTCTGGGAAGAAATCTTACCTCTTCACTGCCCAAAAATTAGTAAAAATAAAGTTTACTCACAGTTCCCATACCAAAGGTACGTTTAAAATTGAGTGCAATATCATAGACTAATATAACACCATTATCTTGAATACATAATAATTCTTCTGTATTAGACCAACCAAGATGGACTACTGTACCACTATTCCACTAAAACACAGTACAATAAAAAGAAAATGTATTTCAATTCAAAAAAAAAAAAAAGATTATGAAGAAACATAAATAAAGCAATCTCATGCAAATAATGTTTTTTAATGCATGTCTGAATAATGTGGAGTCAAGTTTAATCAAAGCCTTATCACATGGTATTCAGTTTAGGTAGAGTTAAAGCAAGATCAGTTTGTCTAGTCGGAATTAAAAAAGAAATCTTACCCTATGTTGACTAAGTAATTTACCAGCTGCATTATATACACTAATAACAGGTTTAACATTCGTTACAACACGACCAGCTTTCTTCTCATCTTTCATTAAAGCTAAAACAGACATAATATTCAAAATAAACAATAACAAAATGACAGCCTTCATTTGTTTAACACTACTACTAATAATTAGTCCTCAACACTTACACCAATCATTTGAGGACTCTGACTTGCTCTGTTTTTTTTAAAACATGCAATTTAACTTTTCGATTGATATTTAATTATACAGATTTTTCAATTTTACTTTATTGCTAAATCATTTTACTTATTTCAATTGAATAAAAAATTTGTGAAATAGAACATATCATAAAACATAAACCTTTGACCAAATTCCCAATCCAATAACATTTACTAACCTACAGGTCCACCATATGGAGCAGCAGCTATCATAAAATGACTCAAGTCTAATAGACCATTCCATTCCATCTGATACAGTTCTACATTTCTATAAATATATGGGATATGGTTAATACCTAGACACACAGCATTGAAATTAGGACTGGTATCATATCCAATTAGGCCTTCCATCGATATACTGTAGTAGTGCTCGCAATACTTACAAATGTAATAACATGGTAGGTTGTCTGAAGTATATTTCAACTTAAAACTTAGGGAAATTAAATAGGAGTATGATGTACATTTAGTATGGTTTTAAAACAAGGTAAGTTAACCACGCTGGACTCCTATACATGCTATAGTATACTTCATTAAGTGGCATTTTGTGACATTTAGTAGTTGGAGAATATATATCAGCACACAATTATATGTATAACAATTACTTTATTAAATAATTTGCGACGTTTCAACGAGGACAGTCCCGTCTTTATCAAGCAATGATACAAAATAACAGAGAAGAGGGAATATATATAGCACATGATGATAATTATTAGGCCTAACAGTTACCGGTAACAGGTGGAGCCTGATCGGCCTACTGTACCAAAGTCAATGGGCATTAAGCAAACGATTGTGATAATTTAAGGTAACATATTAGTGTTTTTTCCTGTAATATTCTGTAGAAAGATGGTTTTGCAGAATTTTCAGTTGTTCAAAGGCCTTGTTATCTACTATTTTAAAAAAGTGAATCATAAATTATTGGAATAACAAAACGAAAGTAAACTTTTGTTGTGTTGGTTTCAATGTTCAACAGACTAAAAAAAAAATTGAAATGAATAATCACCTGTAGTAAACGTCTCCAAGAGGATTCCAGTCGGCTGTTGCCATCTTTATTTCTCTTGATCTTCGGTTATTTTTGCATAATTCACAGAAAATCGTGAAAATAATAGCAATTTGACGGATATCTAACCGGAAGTCTCACCACCTCTGATTGATAAGGCAGTAAATAGTCTCCAGATATCTGATTGGTTGAAAATAGACCAATCAAATAACATTGGTACCTTCTCGATTCCTCCATTTTCCTGAAAGTTTCCCCAACTTTCCCAAAAGTTTTCACCGATTCAACAGCAGAAGATCCCTAAAATATCTCCTTTCGTGTAGTTATTTCGTTGCAGAACAGAGGTTAGTTATGTTTTGTTTTATTTAATCCTTTTCAGTAGATTCTGCAGATAGCAGATCAGACAGTTCGTCACGCTCTATGTGATGCATTAAGTCGTCGGCCCTCTTTGATCTTTCAGTCGGCTCATTTGATTTATCTTTATTATTATCATTATTCTGAAAACGTGAAGAATTCTTATTGATTATTTGTCTTAAGCTCAATATTTCTGCAGATTTTCCGATTTTTTGCATTAATATTTTCATTATTTTTTTTTTTTTTTTTTTTTGTAAAAGTAACATAGTGTTTTATTTTATGACATGTCAGTTTGGACTTTGGGTACCCATTAGATTGGCTTTATGAGGTGCCAATGATCATGGTTAAGGTTCACAGTGAGATTGAAATCGACAACTATGGGTGAAAGCAGTGTAAGTGCGACAGTGTGACCGTCCAATGAAGCTGAAGAAAATGTTCTTCCCCAAGAAAAGTATTTGAATTAATTTTAAGCATTCTTATACAAATAATGTGAGATAAAAACATAATTATAAAAAATAAAAATTTCATTGAATTTGTTTGAAATGAAATGGGGGAACAATTTAGGGGGTAGGCCTACAAACCATTTTTCTATGGGGCATATGCGTGAGATTTTAAAAAGAGGATCAATATATAGATCATGAAGGATGAATATAACATGGATATTATTATCAAAGGTAAATTTAATATTCCATATTAGGCATGGCAGACTGATTGTAATTGCATGCTAATTCCACTAATCTTCACTACCCTTCATTCAAGTTCAATCACAACTCATGATTATAATTGGGCTCATGCATATTGTTAATTAAACTGCATGGGGTTAAGCTAACTACTAATTTCAAATGTTCCAATTTCTTGATTTTTCAATTAACTTGAATGCTTTAGCGGAGGTCCTATTTTGATAAATTTAGAATATATTTAAAGTGATGAATAAAACATCTACAAAGTAAAATAATAAAGCAAAGCAACCTTTTTCATGCTCTCCCTTCCCTCTTCCTACTCTCTATTCTTTTTACATTTGCTTTGATAACAAGAAGTTAATTATGCCATGATGAGTAGGCCTTCTGACCTAATTATATGTATTGACTAATATTTCTAATTGAACAGAAACCTGTTACATGCCAATTATACAACCATTGTTCTTATAATACTAACAAACCTATCTATTGATTTAGTATGATACCTGGTAATAAATAAATGTTATTAACATGCATTCAAGTTTCTTGCAAATTATTTCATTGTAAGGTCTTTTGCAATGCTTAGCAAACTTAACATGTTGCTTAATTTACCAATACTCAGTTGCTCATCACTGGTGCTTATTAGATTATGGGCCCATTGATACCATCTGAGGTAATCTATAAATTTACTGTAGTGATTTGGTAATTTTAATGTTTTGTTCCTGTAGCTGCAGAATTTCCTTTAGTAACGTAAACAGTTATTGGATGTATCACTGGTTCTCAATAAATCTCAACAAAACAATTCTGAAAAAAAAGGAAAAACATTTGATATTTATTTGAGGAAAACCTCTACCTCTTTGATCTATCCAACCTCAGATATCACAATGTATTAAATCAAACATACATGGAGGAATTCCAGAGATTAGCCTTGATTGTGAATTATCATTTTTAACTACCGGTATTTTTTTTTAAATTTTAGGTGATGTCTTGGGATGCTTACGTTAGTAAACTTCAAAAAGATGGCTGTACATTTGCTGCCATTATTGGTCTAGAGGGTACAGTTTGGGCATCAAATTTTAAGTTATCTTTTGAAGAAATCAATGCACTGGTTAATCTTGCTACTAAAGATGCAGATGCATGTCATGGTTTAAGACTGGGTGGTTGGGACTATACTGTTGTCAGTGTAGAAAAGTTTGATAACGTAAGATTAAAACGAAAACATTGTGAAGCAGAAGAGAAATATTTTGTTTATTGTGGTGTAACAAGGTCTGCCATTGTTATAGGTGGTGTACCTGCTGGAGGACAAGAGAGAAACATTGCAGTGGTGGTTTCGGAAATGCAAGATTACTTATTAAGATCTGACTTTTGATCTGAATTTAATCAGGCCAAAGTTCATTAATTAGGCAAGATTTCTTCGAAATTGAATATAAAATATTGCTTCCTTCTGCATGGACATGTGTTTATGAATTTTTTGGGCAATGGGATTAAGTTTAGTAATGCTCTTTTACAATATCCTGCCTATTTTTCTGAAGGCATTGATAATGTGCTTTTGAGAGTCAATTTGATGTTAACTCTTATCTCAAAGGCCAATGAATTGAATTATTTCATGGTCTAATAGCTTATTTTACAATATAGATGATTGTAATGTAGTGTTTAAACTAGAACTATCTATTAATCAGAAAAGTATTACATTTGTGTGTTATAAGTATTACAGTATATTTTTTATATATATATAAAACTTTTGCTTGGGCTTTGAGTCACACTCTGGTTGATTCAATTTTTCTGATACGGTGAAATCTTTTAAATGGATTCGTTCTTAGACCAACATTTATATTGTTGCATGATATTCAAATGCACATGAAAATAATCTGTAAAATTTAGGGTGTTATGAGGTTTTATCTAGTCAAATCCAATTTTATTTTCAAATCTATTTACATCTGTTTTATTTTTTTAATTATATTGTTATATTGAACTATTTATGTTTTTTTGATGGAAATCTAGTATTCTGTTGTATTATTTATACACTTATCATATTCATTCATTTATTATCACCATCATATGCCAAGTCATTAACATTACTTTTGCTTTGTTCATTTATTTACTCAATCTCATTAAAGAGCCTAAAGTTATGAGGTTACCTTTCTCATGCGCACTCTCTCCATTTATTCATGCCTTAATATTTCATCATTAAAATTATTTCAGAAATTTTATTTTTTTCCCAATCATGTTCTGCATTTCATTCAGTTATATTTTTATGGAGGTATACAACATATATTACATACCTACCTGATAAAATAGTCAACCTAGGTTCAAACTACAAGTGTTACTTGTTAGCTATATTATTGTATTATTACATATTGTTATTCTTTAGTAACATGACCTTGATTCTTGCCTTCATTGAATCATATAATTCACAATATTATAAGAGTAGGTTACTGGAGACTGTTATAGTGTATGTTGCAGGATAATCGAATAGTAGTACAATTCATCTTTTTCAACAGTAGGCTATTCCAGCAATGTAGATAATACCTGTCTGCTCATTCCAGTTATATTAGTTATTTATATGTTTTATTATTGAATGAGATTGTCTTAAAGTTCTTATATTATGAGATACTATTTGTTTTCATTATGATGTGAGATATTTATTTTGTAAATAAAAAGCATATCATATTAAATGTTCATATTTTTTTTTTCAAATATTCAGCCGTTTTTCATACTAATATGCTAGTACGCATGTAAAGCATTTAAATTTATAGACAAGAATATAAGTACCAGTACTCTAGATGTGTTAAAGAGTGAAGAAGTTCCTAGAAACTTCTGTGTAAAGCACTGGCCAAGGTCACAAATAAAGAGATAACTGTTCGATACAAGATAAGGTGAAGTTAGCATAGTTAGTATTGAGTTAAAAAAACACCCACAAGTAATCTACAAAAAACAATAGTCCATAATATGAAATTTTTCTTGTTAACAGTTCTAAAAGAAGAGAGTTTGAATAGGTTCTGAAAAGATGAAAATCTATGTATAAGGATTAAAATATGTTAAACTTAATGAGCTAGAAAATAAAGAGAGGGGTCAAGTAATATTGGATTCAATGGGATCGAGTCTACCACGGACCAGAAAATTACTAAGGCTTTTGTTACGCTTATAAGCAATTACCAGTCGTTTGGTATATACATTCGGAAATCTGTTCTGTAATTCACTGTAATACTGTTTGACGATGGATGAGGTTTTGACAGCTGTATGATTGAAGGTGGCAACAAATGGAATCATTTGGTTATCATGCTGGATGTTAAGTCCATTTGGAGCCACTGTTTGGAGTTGGTCCATTCAGTAGCTTTCTCTCTAATCCTTTGGTTTTTGGGTTGATAAGATCAGAGTCAGGAATTGATTCAATAGGCATGATAAGAAGGTCTTCAATGGAATGCTCAGGTAAATTAAAATGATGAGAAATTGGTCTATTTTTGCCACTGAATTATATCAAAGAGTTAGCCACTGAATGGAGTTCGTAATGCGTTCTGGGTTTCGCCGACATATTGTTTGTCACATTTTTTGTAGGAGTTGAATTTGTTTGATTTTTCTTGTCTATTGTCTGAGGAAGTAAAAAAAGTTTTTTTCATTTTTATGAGAAACAGAATAGCACCCTCAAAATAGTACAAAGAAACTTTTTGCTTTGCTCAGACAATAACTATTGCTTAACCAGCTGATTTTACTTTTTAGAATTTTTATCTGAATAGTGAATACCATGCCCTTAGACTGCAATGATGTTTAATCCATGATAACTTTCTGTGCTTGCAATTTTTTTACCAGTGCTGAGTCAGGCCTGTGGTCACAGAGGGGGCAAGACCTCCAAAAAAGAATTGCCCCCTTGAAAAAATTCTGTCAACCGGCCAATTTCATTACTTCAACTCAGGATATAATTCAGTATGACTTCAGTTCTTGTCTGGAATGAACAGCATGAATCCATTTCCTATTGTGATAATATATTATTTCCTGAAACCAAAAACTAGAGTGGCATGACCTAGTTCAAATGTATCATATCCCCTTCCTTACAGCATGATAATTGATGTATGGTTACAAAATTGTGGCTGCAGAACCAAAAGTTGCTTGAAAAGATGTACTTGTGTTTGTTGTCATAAAATTGTCCAGCTATAAGAAACTCAGTCTTATACCTTGACTGCAATAGTCACTTTTCTTGTATTACAAATTGCAGTCCCAATTTACAAGAATCATGGCTATTACAGTCAATGTATAAGACAAAGTTTGTAATAGCTTGACATTGTGAAGATGTGATACAAGAATAGTGACTTGTAGTCAATATATAAGACAAAGTTTGTAATAGCTTGACATCGTGAAGATGTTTGAGCTTGTGAACTAGTTTTCATGCTTCCTATCACGTAAACTCTAAGAGATTGTACAAGTAGATTTTGACACTTGAATTGGGCATGTTTTCTGATTATTCTGACTTGATGACCTAGTTTAACAATCTGGTGAATCTATTACACTGCTCTATTTTATTTTCTCACCTGATTTCCTCAGTTCTAATAATTCACACCTGGTTTCTATGGATAGAGAATCTACCAAAAGATATTAGTAAAGTAGTGATTTTAGTTTAAAACATTGTTTGGAATTAGCTGGTTGTAAAAGAAATAGCATCCATTCCAATTTTTCGACCAGACATCTGTGCTTCATGCAATTCCACTTAAACTGAGCATTTTATGAGGTCTCCAATGCAAATGCCCTGTAATTAGCAGATTTTTTGTTATAAGTGACATCAAACACTTAGTTTTAGTGGAATTAAAGAAACCACAGACATCAGGAAAAAAACTGGAATGTTGAAAATTGATCCTATCAGTTTCGGCTATACATTAAAAAAACTAGAAAAATTTTTGACTATCCCTTTAACGTCAGATGCAGAATTTATTGGGCGTAAATGTCTAAATCTAAAATCCAATGCAATATGTAATGCTAACCTGTCAATGTCCTGAAATGTAACACAAAGCTTAGTTAATTATAGTACCAAACAGTCTAAGAAGGAAGAGATTTATCTGATAAATTGCATGCTTTATCTTAAAGAATGATGAAAAATCAGAAGTGTTTGCATGGCTTTTATTTGGAATCAGCATGGCAACCAGATTAAGGTAAATACACTAATATTTTATTTATTTAATCCAATATCCCATTGTATGTCACCTTAACCATGGGTTGTCCTATGTGCATGTGCTGTTGTATCATTACTTACTGTCTATAATTCCTAACAATTGCCGAAAAAGGGGTCAGGTTTTTCAAGAAAAGACCTTGTCCTGGCCTGTAGCAATGTATAATTCTATAGTACATCTATGAATCTTTCAAAAATGTCTACACTGGCCTGAATGAATTAAAATGTACAGGCTTAAATGAAAAGAATTAGATTTAGTTTTATTTCTTCTCAAAACAAATAAAATATCAGATAAGAATTGCTTACAATTATGAACGTATTTCGAGAGCCTTAAAATATTATGTAGGCTAAATTTGCAATTACCTACATCTAGACAATATATTGAATATCATTTGACCTAGTTTTCAAAGTCATAAAATAATTAGGTCACACCTTCCGTAACGGTTAATGATGGCGAAAATATGAAAATTATCAATTTTTGCTGTATTTAAGTACACTTATCTCTATGAATTTTTTTAAGTAAGCCAAATTAAAAAAATATCTACTCGTAGACAATATATTGAATATTATTTGACCTAATTTTCAAGGTCATAGATTAAGTGGGTCACACCTTCCGTACCCGTTAAAGTGACCTAATTTTGAAAAAATCGAAATTTAAATAATTCGAAAGAAAATACGAAATTTGAAAATCGGTCTCCAAGAAAAGGTAGATAATGATCCATTGTATCTATGTGCTAAATTTCATCAAAATCGGTCTATCAGTAGTGTCTGAATTTCGGATTTAAGAATTGTAACGAAAATTAAAAATGGCGGCCGATATGGCAGCTTGACCTAATTATTTAGGTCAAATCAATTACTATTGACAAGTTATTTATAAAACAGCTTTCACTTTTCACCTAGCAGTTATAGACCGGAAGTTACGTAATTACGTCATTTGAGGCTAAACCGGAAGTGGAATTTTTTTTTCACATTTTTTCAAAAATTATAAACATATCGCCTATCAACTGGTAAAGTTTCAAAATTTTACCATTTATATTAAAGGAGAAATCACGGTCTGAAATTTTTGCCGATGACCCTTGAATATTGAATTGCAAATCGTGGGTAAAATTTTTAACCTAATTGCATAAAACCTATAATTGTTAGTTGACAAATACATTGAAGTTTTCAAATCTGAAAATCCGGTCAAAATCGAACTGAAAATAAACTTGCTAAAGCAAAAAAACCTGAACTTCCGGTTCTCACTTCCTGTCAGAGATAGAACTTCCGGTTTTGTTTTATTTGATAATAGAAATCATTCTAAGATCAACTGTAGATTTAGAATTTCTGCACCTTTTACCAGTTTGTCTGCAAACTCATCCAAGAATTACAAAAAAAAAAAAAAAAAAAAAAAAATAAAATAATCCGAACGATTACAATACGTTTTCGACAAAGTCGAAATACGTAATAAGACAAATAAACTGTGATAGAAATTTTCAACATTTCTTAGAATAGACACATTTTGATATCATCTTTTATACACCTGTAGGCCTGGTTGATCTAGTCTTCTTCAGACTTGACATACTAGACTACAGTGCCAATTTATATTCCACTGGATAATCAAAAATGGTACCTTGTATTCAAGCCTACTAGTGCCAACTTTTATTAGCCTGCCAGTTTGAGATTGGTGCCAGTTTTTGCCATTATCTGTAAGAGAAAAGTCAGTTATTTCTAGCGAGGTTAAGTAAGAGTTGTCTTAAACCTCACGTTCTTTACTTAGCACTAGACAAGTCTATAAATTTTAGGAGTGTTCTCATAACTAGGATATTTAAAGGATTATCATTTGTTCTTATAAGATATGTGTATATGATCAGGATTGTATAGGAATAGTATAAATCTTGTGGTGTTCTTAAAGTAAGCTTGGTGTTTATTTTATTGTTTAAAGAAAAGATTGTATAGAAATGTGCATACTACATACTCAAATAAAAATTCTTTCTCTATTTTATTAATGGAATGGATTATTTATTTGGAAAATTTTAATGTTAAATGCTACCAAACTTTTGATTTTGTATTTAATGTATCATAACAGTATCTTTTCTTCAATTACCATGTTAAATACAGTATTATATATATAAAGTATATCTCTCATGTATAACTGTATTTAAGTATAGTAGTATGAAGTATATAAGATACTTGAAAATAAGAGACCTAGTTTGAAAAAGTAATTGCCTGATGCAATAAATATATTTAAACTGCATGAAAATAAAATATGTCTATGGGTATAATTTTGAATTTAAGCTCTTAAAGATGATTTATAACTTTTGAACATTTTTTTCAGATGGCGTGGGAACCTTATTTAGGTCAGTTAAAATCCTTACATGTAGAAATTGGAGGTCTGTTTGGTAAAAATGGTGCATTATGGGCAGCACATCCACAGCTACAGTGTAGTCCTAATGAAATTTTAGTGGTTGCTGATTGTATGGCAACTAAAAACGATGCTATCTTTGGTACTGGAGTCAAATTAGCTGGTAAAAATTGGACTGTAATACGTAGGGAAGATGATGTTGACGTTCTCATTCTAAAAGGAAAAGATAACGATAATAATAAAATGAATCTTGTAATTGCGCTGTCCAATATGGCGCTAGTTTGTGGAGCCAATCAAAGTGAAGATATAGGAGCAGGAACTATAAGAATGGGAGTAGAAAGAATTCGTGATTATTTGAAATCTGTGAATTATTGATCATGTGACTTTAAGTAGGTCATGTGATTTATTGGTTATCATGTGATTGAGTCATGTGATTTATTTTAGCGATCTTATTGGATATAATTAGCTACATTAGCCAGTGAAAATTAGTCAAATGGAAATAAATCCGTCCTTGTACACTGACCGTCCATGGATCAAATTTTTAAAAAGGATATTTTCTTCAGTATATTTTTAGAAACACTTATAATAAATTTAGAAAAAGGGTAAAAATGTAGCAGTAAACATTTGTTTCTGGGCAATAGGTGTATTTTTGATTTAGCTTGATAAAATTTATTCTAGATATTCTGTTTTTATTGTAGACTTGTTGTTAAAAGGTAATGGTTCTTATTTTACATCTTTTTTTAGAATTAAGTGCCTTAATTTTGCTATTTGCTATCGCATTGCTAAAAAAAAATGCCAAATAAACAGTATTAGATGACTAGATTCTGAAAGGAATGCCTTTTTGTGTTCGAGAATGGCAAAGAGTTGAGCACTAATTCAAAAAATTAACACAAAACCCAGTAATTTAAAAAGTAATTTTAATAGTGAATCTTACAGTGTTCAAGGCATATCACATTTAATCTCTAAAAACATCTCTGTATGAATATTACAACTGTGGAAAGGGCATTTTAAACTTTGCTATTTTACATGTATACTAGCAAAAGTTTAGTTGTCAATTCTGCTGATATATAAGATAGAATCTCAAATATATATTAAGCATTTTAAACCTTTTATTTGATAAATCTTATGTTTTTATTTTTTTATGTTTTTTTTGCTGCTTGCTGTATTTATTTCAATATTTTTTGTGAAAATGTGGCAGTATATTTTCTGTGACATAAAAATGTGCTACAATACTTAAAATAAAGCTGGAAGGTCAAATATCTTTGTTACAATTTATCAGAGTGCAAGTCTTATCTTTGTCTTAGATTAGATACATAGAAGTCCACTAACTTATTCTCAAGCAGTGAACATCTGTGAAAAGGCCATCGTAGAAACTGGACAACAAGGCTTCAACTATGATGCAATTGGCACACTGACTCACGGTTGCCTTCTGTTGTTTTTTTATATACTTGGTAGTTGTAATATTTTCCATAAGAGAATATTGTCTTCTAATATTTCCCAGAGTCATAAAAAAGAACTGATTGTTAGTTCTATGTCTTATGAAGAAGCCTTTTTTATTTTATTTGACTGTCAATTCAGATGAAAATCTTTTTGCCAGCTTGTAAAGAACAACTGATTTAGAAAATTCAGTTCTATTGGTTTTAGGTGAAGTCATGAAAATAAATCTCTTTATCTTATCACTGTGAAACATCTTGGGCAAGTTGACATTTACATCATTACACGTGAGAGTAATCTGGTAACCATTGTTATTCAGTAGTTCTTAGTAAAGCCAGGATGGTTACCATCTTTACAGACTGAGCTAATCTGAAGCTTGAGATTAGGGTGGTTGAAAGGTACCAGGTCACTATTCACCAGAAGGCACTGGTACAGGATTTAAGTGGAGTTCAAAGAAGCTTGAGTTATAATTAACAATGCAATGTTTTATAGGAGGCACAAATTTTTCAATGATTCTCTGATTTTAACTTTGGAAAGGATTAGAAATGGAAGTCAACCTTACCTTTTCTATTCAACAAATATTATGCTAAGGATTATAGTTTTATTTTAATATCTGCTATACCATCTGATAGAGCTCAATACCTGTTATCTTCATTCATTTTTAGAATGAATAGTTTAAGTCTGGTTCTTGTGAAAGTTCCATCAGCTGGTAAAGCAATTATAACATGTTTTTCCTTAGTATATTTCTATATTCAAATTGCATAATGTCCAAATAGGTACCAGAGGCTGGTTAACAATTGGCAAGTTTCGGACCATAGGTGCTGAGAATGGTTACCATCTGTATAGAACAACCATTGTTATTGTTACCATCTTTTGCTCCATCTTATTATCAACAGATGCTAGTTACCAAGTCAAGGGTACCATGCCCTTTTACTATAAAGTTTCATAATCAGCATATTACCACAATGTCAAGCTATTACGATCTGTGTCTTATATAGTGACTGCAATAGTCACCTTTCTTTATCATGGGAGTTGTATGCAGAGTATTTGACAGAAAGTTGGTCAACAATTAGCTTTAGTGTTTATAGTCTGTCAAGGGCTTATTCATAAGCACAAACCTTTTACTTTGTTGCAGCGATTTCATTGTATTGTATACCAGGGAATACAGCCAATCAGGAATGACAGTCTGGAAACAATAAGCCCTATTATGTCTTTCAATTCCTGCCGTGGACTCCATGGCTATGATTGGCTGGTGTACAATCCATGAATCCAATCAAAAAACTCCATTCCATGATACAAGAAAGATGGCTTACGCAGTCAATGTATAAAATGAAAATTATAATAGCTCTTCAACAGTTTTCAGCCTTAAAGAGAATCAAAAGAGGTTTCACAGCCTTTTTATGTGTAGAGATTCTTAGTTTCTCTTTTGACCATTCTAATTTCCTGTATGTTGTTGGTGCCCATATAGTACCAGAAAAACTTGACAAAATTATAAATAAATTAAGTTAAAAATTATTTGACTTGATAAATATTTGATAATCTGGTCAGGTTTTCCTTGAACTACAGGTAACAGAAAGGTGAAAATAGAGGCTACAAAGTAACATTTATATTGAAAGTTTTAATGGCTTCTAAATTCCTTTCAAATGTGATAAAACAAACGATCATTCTATCTAAGAAGGATTTAATGTCTATTTACAAAAGCTATAATAATATATAATAGGTTTCTATTTACAAAATATTTACAAGTAGAACATACATTAATATGCATGTGCATTCAGTAAAATAAACAAACATACATTCATTGTTTTCATACTAAATCTGGGAACACTCAACTTAATATTCAAAATGTTTATACTTGTATCATTTTCTTTATAAATCATTACTTCACACAAAATGGTTCATACCCTGAGTACATTATAATTGAGATCAGTTTGATTATTGCATAGAGACAAAAACAAAAACTTCAAATTCACAACATCATGCATAATTCCAAAATTCCTTAGTGTACATCCTATAGATATGCTGTCTTTTTTAGTACAATAGGATATATAATAGACCGTATAATATATTAAAAAATAATATAAAGAAGTATGTTATTTGAAAGATCATTGACAAAAAAGGGATTCAAAAGATGTTTTCAGACTTTGGTGAATTAGGGATTATAATAATGACCTTACTTACTCCATACGGTTTGTTATTTGACATTGGGATAATACAGAAGTTACAGGTATTCATCAGAATCAGAATGGTGTTAACACACATCCCTGATAAAGGTAAAATACTTCTTTTGAATCTCTTTAAATGCTGTTTCTTTTTTTTTTTTTGATTTGAAGTTATTTTATTCTATACCTACACCTGCAGTACAAATCAGGTGTTGATTATAATTAAAAAAACAGTAAAGCAAGTAACAATATATTTTCAACAGAAATTGAATGAATAAGTTTTTATGTTTTACTGTTTAATTTACTGGTAACTATATAACATCAATTTTAACTAAGAATTTTTCAACTATTAGTACTAAAGCAAAGATATTTTTCTAAGTATATATTCTTAAAGCCTAGCTACCAACCTCCAAGGGTGACTGTTGATGGAATAAAAACATGTACTTGTGTACATGTAGCCTACATTTGTCTGCACTAAATTAACAGTGTGTATAGGATTACCAGAGAAACACACAAAAACATGATTAGTCTGCTAAATAAATTATCCCCCTCACATCTTGCAAAATATTTTCTGTAATGGTTGCGCAATAATAGGGTTAATAAGAAGGTTGTTAATAACATAGGAATGTCAAGTCAAGTCGTAATATGCCCCTCCTTAAAACAAAAAATTAAGCTATTAACCATATATTGCATTCATTCAAAGGAATGATGTTAGAAATATTAAGAGACTAAATAAATATTCTAAACTATTATCAAAAGCATTTATTGCAATCTGATTTGTCCATTATTATACTGAAATTGAAAGTAACAATCATAATAATGCTGGAATATCTTAAGCGATTATAATTCAGAGAGTCTATAACAAATTTCTACAGATTAATTTAGATTTTGTGTAAGTTTTCTTTAATTTAGTTTTACAACACATATCACCTCTGGAAGAAGGTATTTTGTTTAGTTAACCTGCATAGTTTACATTGAATGTTTGTTTATTGCAAATCAGTACATAAACAATAAAGAGTCAATAAATGGGTTTTGTTAATTGAATACAATAGTGGTATAACACACAACCAAAAATGACAGGAGAATCCTAAAATACAAGGTTAAAAAGGTAGATAAAAATTATATTAGACTCATTTAAGTCTCTTAGTGACCTTTATTTCAAAAATAACTTAACAACCATTAAATATCCATATAATAACAAAATTAATACAACTTAAAATCTTCTCTCAAATTTCTGAATTTTCAAGTAAATCAAATGTGAAAAGTTATGTCTACACCAACTGACAGGTTTAAACAAACCAACAAATCATTAAACCTTTGGCAAAAATATCAATAAGAAGTTTGAAGTTATGTATAGTGTACAGTATAGATCAAGATTTTATCAATTAAAAGTTGCTATATCTGTGGTTACATTTTTGATTTTCTTCCAAGTTAAATATGTAAATCACTTACTCGTATATAACACAGATATTTAACCCTTAACTTACTCTTGTTAATTGTTTTCTTAAAGTTAATTACAACACAGAGAGTTTTAATTTAAAATCTAATATTTTCATATTATCTAATTACTGCTTAAACTTTAAATTATAATTTCCTTGCATAATATAAAAAAATACAGACAAGTCAACAGCCCTGCTATAATGTCTAGTAAACTTCTAATGGAGCAGACTATTGTGTGAGGCTTGATCTCATCAAGTTAATGAATGAATGTCTAAAAACTGAAATGATCCAGATTGGCTGGGGTGGGTTAAAGCCTTAATTTTTTTAATAAAGCATTTTAAACTCTGATCATCTTATTTCTAGCCTTATTTTGAAACTGGACATGTAATTTTATAAGAAATTTCAATAATAATGACCTGTGTAGATTAAATTGATCTTGATAACAGAGCAGTTCTGAAATCAAGTTACCCATAGATTTTATTTGTTGAACTTTCTACTATATATCTGAAGCAGATTACTTATATTAAGTATTGTATGTATATTTTAATGAATTATTAAGAAACTTATCTTTAATGAAATAAATATGGGTTATAATTGAAAACAGAGTACCAGTAACTACACTTTACTTCACATTCAAAGTAAAAGTCTCAAATAAGAAAATCATAAAGTCTGTAAACAAATTTTTGAAATTTTGAACATTAGACCCTTACAAATACAAATGTTCATATAGTAAGAACACCAGTCTTTTTGCCCAAATTGTAAAGAAGTTTTCCAACTAGTTTATGTGTATCAGGGACACTGTTGATAGCATCAAGTCTCACCCTTTCAAAGACTACAAAGTGTCTGATGATGTCATTTAACTAGAAGGCCTTAATTGATTATGCTAACTAAGCAGTTAGTGACGTCTGTCAGGACCCACAGACGTCTGATTGAAAATTGGAATGGTACAAGTTGATGTTATCAGTATCCTTGATCCACATGAACAATTTAGAAAACCTCTTTACAATCACTTTAAGGAATCCATGACCTAATGAACCTAGCTGATGTGGCACAAGTCGAAAAACTAATTAAATTTTATATTTCATCCTGATAAACTTTCAATTTTTATCTTAAAAACATACAAACTCAGCAAGTTTTGTCAATATCTAACTTTTGGCACGGTACTTTTATTTTCCTATCATCTTTATACAGAGATATCTGATGTTAACTGGGAGATATTAGCCATTAAGGTTGATATGGTATTATATATCTAAACTATTAACACCTGTCCCTGGTGACTTACTGTTTAATTCTCACTTCTAGACTTAGTCTGATATCTTAATATCTCCTTTTATACACAGTATAAACTATACTAGCACCAGCCTTTTACAGTGTAAGTATATCATAATTTGAATATACTTCTTAACTTAATTTGTCAAAATTCAGTCCAACAACCCTAAATTACATCATCCTGTTTAACATTCATGAAAAATCTCACTACTGAGTCTGATTTTAGTATGTCTCCCTTTTTTTTAAACTGAATATAATTTACGCTGCCACTAAGCCCTATATATTAATGATAAAAAATTTTAATTTGCATTGAATTTGTATGTTTTTGAAGATTTTGAAAAAATAGTGTTTTCCACATAACCCCCTTTCACTAGAGACTTTGTTTTTTGGCTACTAGGAATATATTATCTTAATACAACAATCAACTCGATGTATTAATCAGTACATTATTCAACCTTCCACCAAATGCAAAGAGAACCCTCTCCTAAATGTCATTCAGACCATGTCAATCTGTTTTCTAACAAGTCATTAACTCTGGTTCAATCTATAAGATAGCCAGTCTTCACAAATATTTCCATTGGCAATCCTATAAACCACAAGCATTCTACATAGTAATTTATCAAAGTGTGAAAATAGAAGCCAGAAATAAACATCAGAATGATTCAGAGTGCCAGGAATTCAGTCTTTATATAGTTCCTGGAAGTTATTAATAGATACAATAGAGGTCTAGAATGAGTATAGTAGAGTAGGTTTACTATCACTCAGATACACATTTTCTACGGTACCAACAAAACTAATTTTAAGAAATTAGGTGGGATGGGGCACATGTTTTTCATCACCTAAATACCATTATTATCTTTAGGTTGATAGATCTAGAGAATACTCTCCACTGTTATAATATATATTACTGATCTTCATAAACAATACATGGTAATAAAGAAATCTAACAGAACTCTAATTTTTAAAGTCAGTTATTGGATTCATTCTATTCAAACATTTGAATTTTCCATTCTTATATTTAAATCAATTTGAGAAAAACATAAGTATATCATAGGTACTCTTATTTCATACTGTAGGTGCATGCCAATATTTCTAAGTAAGACATTTATGATTACTATCCACAGCTGGGTTGTACAACTTACTATAGTTTTCTTATATCTACTTTTTCAATCTGAACACCATGTGGTGTTTGTAACACCTATCTGATGTCTGCTCTAACTTCTAGATTAATTTACTAAATAAATAATCCAAATTTACAATACTGACTATGTGAACTCTCCAGAATAAATACAGTTCTGAAATCTGAAATTGTGAGAAATCTCTGCTTCTGTAAAAGATCAAAAAATCAAGGGATTCCTTACAAGGATTAGAAATTGAAAAAACCTTTTTTGAATTTCAAATGCTAAAGAAGCAAGAATACTAAAACATTCTTAAAACTTTTTGGTGTAAGAAGACTTAAATATGATAACTAATTGAAAATCAAGTAAGACAAAAATAAACCATTTCTGAGGATAAAAAGTTATTTTTGGCTCATTAAAATGAACTGTAAACAAAATGTCTATTTTGGTAACAGTAATGGAAGTATTCTTGGGTTTTTAATCAACTCTGTTACAGAATATGGAATGTTAATTTTGAGATAGTAATGAATGGAAAATTACAACAGATGCCAATCCTGAATATATCAATCTGATTGCCATTTAAATCAACCATGTCCTAGTTGTAGTAAGGGATACAGTCATCTAGTTATTGATATTATTAATCTAGTGAGCATAAGTTGTTAAATCGCCCATTGACTCCAGCTCAACCCAAGGACAGTGTATTTACAAGCAACTTTTTCATTTATTTAACTTAATTTTATACTGAAAAAAGATTGAAAATTGCAATTCAATGTTTAAATTGATAGTGTTAAATAACTAATTCAGTTAATAACTAGAGGTCTGTATCCCTTGAAGAAATACATGTATATCAGTTATCTACAGTGGCCTGTCAATGAACTTTTCTAGATCCTATTGTTGAGTTGTATCACAAGGGTACATCCCACTGAACTAAATACTCTTAGACCTACAAATATTATTCTTGTTCAAAACGACATAAATAAGAAGAGGTAGAAAAAGTACAAAACACACTAATACCTTATAAAAAACAAATAACTATAATCTTATATCAAAATGTATATAGACTTTGTAACAGGACCTTTAATTTAGGTTTATCAATATTAAATTGTTCTACATTGATTGCATAGACAGATAAGGCAGTATTAGGGAAATATTTATGATAAAGTTTCCAAAAGCTAACAACATTTATCACTAGAAGTAAGACAAATGATGGCAAAAACTAAACTACCCTTAGGTAAACCAAAAAGGCATTTACATTTCATTTTTATGAATTTTGTTTTGTAAAACTTGATAAATTTTTAGGCAAGATAAAAGTACCAAAAATAATAAACATTTTTGAAAACTTTAAAATTGAAAAAGTTTCTTTATAAAAAAATCATCTGGCATTTCCAAAATAAAATAATACATAAAGGCAGATACAAGTGCTCTAAAACCATTTGAAATTAAAAACTTTTTTATTTTGTTAATAAAACACAAAAAATGTTATAATACAAGTGTGCAACTGAATTTGACCCTAAACATGTTTAAAAAAGAAACACTACATGCATAAATGCACAAAACCCTTTTGCATTTGTTATTCTTGGCTGTTCCCCAGTTGCACACCTGTTTATGGTGACTTCAGAACTCAAAATATTTTGAGATCCCAAAGAATTTAACAAGTGAAAGTTTGAAAATATTAAATTAAATATGATTGAATTAATATTACAGACAAAGCACTAATGATATAGTTTAAAAAATGAAAAACTGATATTGAAAGTTGTTGGTTTTTATCAGCTGTAACATGTACAAGCTAATAGTAAACAAACAGAAGATACCTTGCTCAGTTAACTAACCCTAAGCCCGCTCAGCTAACTATATACTGGAGGACAGCAGAAATATCACTTCTGAAAGAACTTCTAAAAAAGTCTATTTTCTCCAATGTATTCTTATATTATTATAAATATTCAAGGATTGAAAAAATAGGTTTCTTTTGAGTCTCATTATATGATGTGAACCTAATTTATTTCTTACAAGTTTTCATAATTAAAGAACTTATTCATAATGTTCTCAGTTATTTAAATGTTTTGGGAAGATGAATTTCTAAAATCCATTTCATAATTATGTGAAGAAAACATTGGCAGAAAATAAGTTAGTGTTGAGCAAGGTATCAAATTTTTTAACTAAAAAAAGAAAAGAAACAAACAGGATAGAGTTTTTGAGGATCAGGAAAGAAGCAAAAAACAAAAAAATGAAATAAAAATAAACAAAACAAAAGACAAAATAATGATAATGATGGACCTAATGTCGGGCTCGTTTCTGTAACAATAGTTGTCGTAGTGAGTTCGCCTCTTCTCGTAACGTAGCAACCTGTGCTCGTAAAATGGCGTTTTCTTTTTCAAGGAAGCTGGCTCGAATTGCTATTTCATCTTCTCGTGCTTTGCGTGAATCTCTCGATTTTTTGGCTGCGTTGTTATTTCTTTTTCGTCGTTCGAAGTATTTATCATCTTTATGATCATCTGGAATGGCTTTTTTCTCACTACGGGGACGTTTTTGAGAATTGGTTACTGCTGATAGTGCTCGAACTAAAGCTGGATTACTTGAGGCAGCTGAAAATACAGGAGTAAATCCATTTTATTCAGAGATACCACAAAGATAGGGAATTATTTAATGACGATTTTCTGTTTTAGTACTCATTTCTGATGTTATTTTTGTATTTTGTGTGATAATGTTTCAACTTCTACATCTGAAATTTGAATATTATTTTCTCAAATCATCTCAAAAACTAAATGAAGATTGGTATGTATGTTGCAATTGTAATTTTACAGTGTGAATATTAGGTTTCTTAATGATATCTACATAAATGGGCCCTATTCTACAAAATTCTACCCTTTTATATGTTAGGTTGGGTTTAATTTTCTCATGATTTTAGTTTTAGATAACCCAAAGTAATTCAACCTATCCTTAATTATGACATTTTAACTATCACATCAGCATGTCTTTGTCAATAAAATATACTCAGGAAAGACAAGCAGTAAATTGTAACACCTTGTTTCCTGTTTTTACACCTGGTTAGTTTTTATAACCCAATAAAACTCACAGACAGAGGGAAGTAAACCTCCTATTGATGAAGAACAACTACTAGAATCAGAGATCACTGATTGATGGAAATTTAATGAAAATAAAACTGACAATACTTGTTATTGAAAATGGTCTAATCTGTTTAGAAAGGCGTGAACTAGCTGTTAATCTCTAGTCTGTTGCAAAATGTTACAAGTTAGAGAAGAAAAGTTTGGGGTGAACAACCTGATTGTGTTACAATATGTTACATTAGTTACACCCCAATGTTACAAAATGTTACATAACTAATGATAGCAGTAGATGAGATTATCAGGGTTTCTTATAGAAAATGAAGAAGAAATTATGTAACTGGATGAGCTAATGTCAAGTAATAATTTGTATCAATTGAATGAATTTGAAGGGTCAACAAACTTCATAGCAAGTGAATTGAAAACCACCTGTCAAATCTCAGAGATTTCAACAGATTAGGGAGGGCAAGTTTCTAATAGAGGGTTTGTTGGAATGAACAAGGATTCTTTTTATCCATGGGTCAATATTTTAGAAGGGGTTCTAGTTAATTCAAGCACTGAAATCAAACTATTGGTCAAATTGCATAAGCACTGTAGGACATAAATATTTTTTTCTATTGAAACTAAATCAAATTTAGGATTAATACATTTTGCTGTTATTTTATATTATCTATGATTTAGAGACCTGATTAAAACTTGGAATTTTATTAAATAGCAATTTAAGTTTAAAATTAGTTTTGATAAAAATTAATCTCTATTTTTAATTGTAAAGCTCTTATTACTTCAAGAAACAAGGCTTTCTCTCTGTTTGTCTTTACCACTTCACAATCTGATTGCTCACAAATATCATTTTCAGGATTAGCTAAATCAAAATTTCTCAATATGAGCAAAATTTCATAATTCCTGTAAAATTGGAGAATAAATCCCACTGTAAGGAAGTATATTTTATGACAACCTCAGACCTGTTTTATCTTAATTAATATTATCAGTATATTAAAATATTACTTGAAAAACCTTACCCCAATATGAGCCAAGTTGCGACATATTATTCGACATGGAAGGATAAGGAAACATTCCAGACATTCCGGTGCCAGATAATCCAGGAGATGTTGGCAGGGAAGAAGGTCCACCGGCACAATATTGGTTATAATAATCAGGAGAACTGGGATCAGATCGGAAATCCATTTTGAAAAACTTTTAAAATACTGTATTTTAATCAATTATTTGTCTTAATAACCAGTTATATTGTTCTCAACAAGAAAAACGTTTTACAATCTACCACACAGAAGTTAAAATAAACCAGTCAAATCAATTCAAATATTTAAAAATCCACTTTTATTTATTAAAGCAAAATCCACCTTTGCTTACTAAAGTCATAATCCAATAATATTCACAGAAAAAATTAACCAAATCCAAATATTAACTCTAGTCTTAAATCCTTCTGAATAGAATAGTCACACTCCAAATTCTTGGCCGAAAGTGAAATGACACGTTTGCCCTCTCTTATTTAACTTTATAATGGTGGTGACTTTGAAATCCTTTCAGAAACTATGCAACAGGGATTTTTAAAAGGGGGAGGGACCTATTTCTATTCTTAGAAAGCCTTTAAAGTTCATTATCCCCTAATGGCATAATGTTATGTAACCTCAACTTGGACTGGTAATCAGCTGAGTTTAATGACCAATTGTGTCATATTGTATGTACTGACATGACAACGGCATGACATTATGACATCTATTGACACTAAATTTAGAATTTTGACTCTCGGAATTTGAATTTATGATTTGTAATTTTCTAATTTGTCAGTTATTGTCAGTGATATGATTACAAGGAATTTCAGGGTTCAGTGAACACTAGGTATATTATATAGAAACTATTGTCCTAACACACATGTCTCAGAAAGGAATTATTCAAAAGGCATTGGGTGCAGGTGCATGGCAAGAAGTACAAGAAGGGAGCAGAAGTCTCACATAGAATGATGAATGGGGGAGCTGGCAGAATATCAATCATAATGGATATAGCATTGGCTTGTTTTGCTCATCAATATACCAAAATCAGATTTTAACTATGGTTTCCGATAGTGACTTCCTTTGGGTATTGTTTGTCCTAAGAAGACATCATTTCCATTTTGGTTTTGCCTCTATATATTTCATTACAAATTTTTTGGTAATTATAATTACCAATGTGATGTGAAGCAACCAAACATTTGTAATGTTATATGTAGAAAACAGATATGTTAGAAATGTAATAAGAATTTTAAAAAGTTGTATAATTTGTTAAAGAATTTTAATATGAACTCTGCCTTCTAGATTAAATTAAAGATTTAGATTTTCAATGTAAAAACTAATAGAACCTGACCTACTACAGTAACGTTTGCTACATTTAATAAACTGTTTATGATTTAATAAAATATCTCAAAATCTCATGTAATATATAAATAAAATTATCTCTGAAGATATCTTAATATCAGTTATTTTTTCTTTAAGCTGAATGTCAAATTTAAAAGTTGTACTGTAAATTTCTTTATTATTTCTGTTTCAATTTATATCTTTCCATTTGATTTATTTTTAAAGTGGCATCGGGAGTTTTAAAATATATTTAAAAATTCTACTTACAAAGATTGACCGAAGGATCAACAAAGCCATCAGAAAACAGAGAAGCAGAGGTATTGAGACTGGCTCTAGCCTGGGCTATCCTCTTTTCTGATAGTCTTCTCATTGGTACTGGTTTAGCTAACATGTTCTGTTGTAGAGCTGCCATTCCTCCCATACCACCCTGCTGCATCATGTTTAATACCTCCTCTGGACTGCCTAAAGAAAGAAATGAAGTTTTAACAACACTTACATTATTGCCAAATGTTCAAGTAATTTATCATTGTGGTGGACTCCCAAACCTTAACATTCTGTTTTAGAAGAAATAGAAGTCTAGACCAGATGGCCACATGCTCTAAAAGGGTCTTCAGATCCATCCACAGTAATCTATTGAGCTCTAATATGGGACTCAGGAAAAAGATTGTGTGTAACCAGAGAGCCAAACACAAGTGAACAACACAAATGTGTAAGTTAGAATGTGAAACAGAAATATTAATAATGGAGAGGGGTTAAATAGGCGTAAGCGTGTTCCCCAATCCCTTCTTTGTATAAATAAAATATAAAATATTAATAAAAAATTATTTCTATAAAAACATCATACTTATAGGCATATCAGACAAGAGTATAAAAGTGCAAGATCTGACAGAAAACAATTTGTGAGAGTGGAATAACCATGGTTACGACATTGAGATTCTTACCTGGTGGGGTGGGTGGCATGTGTTTCTCAGCTTTCATTGGATAATTTTCGTCTGGGCAAAAATACCCAGAGATAGGTGCGTAGCTAGCAGATGATGATGCATTGGCTAAAGCACCAAGGCCAGACATGTCTTGATGCTCCCCAGAAGATGTACTTGGCATACTCATGGCCATGGCTGAAATACTGTGTGAATCCATGGAACCTGTTGTCATAGGATACTGTTCTGTGTAATAACCAGGCCCCAATTTACTTGATACATTATCTGCAAAACATAATTATGGAATTCATCAGAAATTTTATTAGATGGTCAAATATCATTTCATGGTTACATATTTTGATACCAAGGTCATTACCATTTCAAGTTTACATATTATCTTGATACCAAGTTCAAATAATATTTCTCAGTTACATACCTTGATACCAAGGTCAAATAGCATTTCAAGGTTAGATATCTTGATACCAAGGTCAAATATCATTTCAAAGTTACATAATATTATCTTGATACCAAGGTCATTAACATTTCAAGTTTACATATTATCTTGATATCAACTTCAAATAATATTTCTCAGTTACATACCTTGATACCAAGGTCAAATAGCATTTCAAGGTTAGATATCTTGATACCAATTTCAAATAGCATTTCAAGGTTAGATATCTTGATACCAAGGTCAAATAGCATTTCAAGGTTACATATTATCTTGATACCAAGATCATTACCATTTCAAGGTTACATATAGTATCTTGATTCCAAGGTCAAATTATATTTCAAGGTTAAATATCATGATTTTACTATACCAAGACTTTCGACGCCAATGCCAAATATCTAGGTTTGGAAGTTAAATTTTCAGATGTAAGTTTCTACCTTCTAAAACAACTGTTGACTCATGTACCTATCCTCTATATCAGATGTATTTGAGGTTGACTGCCAAAATAATTAAGCATAAGATCAAGAAATTGTAGCTGGAGGATTTGGTGGAATTCAGATTTACTTACTAAGCCATAATTATTTATTATTTAAATTAGGAGTTTAAATTGACACCCGTCATCATTTATTTGGGCTGGTAATAAAACAATGTGGCTCCCAACCCCCTTTAGGTATACTTTATGATCACCATAAACTTTCAAAAACTTCATAGTCAAATAAAGCTAATATATTTTTCAATGGTTGGTCACAAAGATATCCAGTTAAATCGGTAACAAATTCTAAAAGTCAAAACAACTCCATTACACACTAAATACAATTTTCAAGGTTAAATGTAATGAATTGAAGGTCAAGTGTTCTTTTACGGACCAAGATTACAAACCTTTCAAGTCAAACGTCACGGGAGTTTGTCAAGGCATTGGCTGTCATGGATTAACAATCTGTAGCCTAACATGTGTTCTTTTAACGAGGATTCCATCCTCAGAGAAAGTTGGAAATTATTATTTACTACATTAAGGTGACATGAAAGATCAAAAAATAGACATGTATTTTAGTATGCTCTTTCAATTAGTATTCGGTGCATGTTAAAATGTTTAGATTTCAGCAGGATTGTCAAAATAAAAGTTATAGGCCTATGGATGTTCTGTCAACGATAATAGTTACGTTGTATCTTAAAAAGATACTGTACACGTAAAGCTCTTTCGCTTTCAGCCATTAAACCTCGATCGAATTAACCCCTTAACGTCCACTCTATGTTACAGTCAAGCGATATATATTTTATATACGTTAACCCTTTTAATGTCCCAATTTTAGTGCGACTATTGAAAATTTTATAAGTATATTTTAAAGACTGGTATGATTTAAGGTCATTGTTTTAAGGTATACCTTTAATTTCCATAACCTCAAACCTGCAAATTTGAATTTTTAAAATGAGGTCACTTGAAGTTAAAGTGGCTGTGTGCGTCTTTCATGTAACATGGAATAAGAGTTACGACCTCAGCGGTAAAAGTTGAATAACTTAAATGGGGATATGTGACAATTAATTGAATAATAGAACAAAACAAGGGGTTGAAGAAATTCACATAACAAATTGTGGAAAATGGCTTCCGTTATCCGACATTATATAATTGTGTTCACAAGTTTTCAAGATGGCGACTGACCTCTGAACGTAATAGGACAAGATATTATGCAGACTTACCGAAAGTTTCGTTTCCATTTCTTCCAGGAAAATTCACCATCGAAGGCATCATTGAACTGTCCAGAGATCCTTGAAAGTCGCAGAATCCATTTTCGCTCATTTTCCAGATTTTCGATATTTTTTGCTCGAGATATTTAGCTTTCCTTGACCGTTGTCCAGTTGATTACGTAATTACAACTGACACAAGCTCGTGTTCAGTCTGCGCAATAGGGCGTGCCCATTCTCAAGGGGTTCACAACTTAACTTACTCTAGGGATTTCGCTTTACCTTACTTAAACTTTAACCTTAATATTTTATTTGAAAAATTGAAATTTTACCTCGCAACCACATTAACTATTGCAACTGAATACTTGACGAAACGTAAGCAAATTTGAACTTTTAAAACGAAAACCCTGATAACAAAACGGACCCTTCTTCCCTTAAAATGGACTAAACTATTGCAGATAGCTGACCCATCACGTGATATGCTGTAACAGGTCATTTTAAATTGACCATTGCCGATAGCGATTTCATGTTGGGAGGGATAGTCATTTCTTTCTCCTTAGATTGGCTAGGTCCTTGTAACGGTTTTGAGATTTTGAAAAAGACAATGTAGTTTTTGAATTTTTGAATTTTCGCGTGACAATTCCTTTAAGTGGGCACTTATCAATGGGAATTTGAATACCATGTTACGTATAAACTTGCATCATTTTAAATTCGTCTGTCTGTAAATTTATTTGACTATACGCGTCTCTGGTGGTCCTCAATTAAGTTTTTGGCAAAGATTGAATTGATAAAAGTCTATCTTTCTTTAACTTCACAAAATAACCTGAGCGTTGTCTGGAAGAATATAAGGTTAATCTATTAAACGATAATAACTTTAAAAAAATAGTAGCAAAAAAGGACATTGTCCATTAAAGAAGAAAAGATTGAAAGCTTTAATAAATATGGTGTCATATGAATGATGACTTCCTGTTTGATTACTGGCTCTAGACTAATTAAATGTACACAATCAAGGGTTAATTAGAAACGGGTCTGAATTATAAAGATTATTACAATGTTATGATGAATGTTGTAAAATTAACCCAAAGCCTCCAGGGTGTTAAGCGGTTTAAAACTCCACATTATCCGATTAAACATAAACATCTATACCGATTTTAAGGTTTTGGAAATCTCCTGACAGTACAGCTTTTATATAATCGTTCTAAAACAAATACACAAAGCTGTATTAGAGCGCATTTCTTAGAAATTTAGCTTTATATCTATATGTATTTTGAAGACCTGCCCCTTATATTTTTGCTTGGCAGGAATGTAGAATGCATATTTCTGATGACCGTAAATGTTGACATTTAAACCTTTAGATCAATTTGAAAAAAGGAATATTCCGAACTTTTTGCGATAGTAGATGACAAATAAACGCCGATATAACAGACTTTCATTCCGGTTTTATAGGGTTAATCAACTATCCCGTTTGAAGATTAAAGGGAGACAACTTGGTTTATTTTCGAATTGGCATATCCTACGTAATTTTGCAGCACATCAATAATCGATACTTAAAGGACTTAATATCGAAATGTTGAAATTATTTAAGAAATCTATGCATATATTTTAAGACTAAATGGAGGTAACTTTTGTATCAGAACAAATACTTTTTCCGTTATAAAACTAAACAACAATAGAAATGTAAGTAACAATAGTTTAATCACATTAACAATAATAATAACTTGAGACAATACCACACGTTATTTATCATACATACATACATACATTTTTATATTGAGTTCATATAATATTAAACCATGTATTGAACCAAATCAAAAAAATTATATATTAACATAGTATTAATCAACATGGTTATTCAAAGAAACTTGACGTTCATTTTCAGCTTGCACTAACCATTTTTTTAGTTATAAGGTATTGACAAAAAGAGTCAGTTTAACTTGGAAGTGTGAACATTCCTTAAGCCAAATTTTAGTCACATGATTAAGAATAACTGATGGAAGAAAGCATGATACATGTATAAGCCCCACCATCTAAAAAAAAAATATAGACCTTTTAACATTGTATTTACTGAAAGACATTGATATTGGTACAAACAACAGTGAATATCAAAAATCCATATACCAATTTATATCAAACATATTAGCTCACAGTAAGTATACCAACTCATTGTAAACATACAAGTTCACAGTATCCATACAAAGTACTCATACTGACATATGGTTTGCAAGCCATATATTAAGCGCACTAATCAAAGTAAACATACCACTCAGTAAACGCACCAATTTATGAACAAACGAATTAATATTACACATGTCAACATATCAACTCACAGGACACACATCAACTTACTGTAACCATACCAAATTACAGTTAACATACCAATTTACTGTACACACACCAACTTACTGTACATATCAGCTCACCATACAAATATCAGCTCACAGTTAACACACCAGCTTCCAGTACACACACCAACTCAATGTAAACATACCGACTCACTGTAAACATACCAACTCACTGTAAACACACCAGCTCACATTATACATACCAACTCACATTACACACTCTCTGTAACCAGTACTCATACCAGCTTATAGTAAACATACCAGTTCACACCAATCTAACACTCAATCCCATAAAACATAAATGGGAGATATTTTTGGTACAATTTCAGCACTTCATGATACAAACTAACAATAACTTTACATACAATGTATTTACAGTAACATAACAACATAGCCAATATTATTGGGGAAAAATAACATTTCATTTTATTGTAATCCATCAACATCATTATACAAGCAGATCCATATACATGTAGCTAGAAAATCCTATGGATATCTTAGAAATTACTTACACATGTCAACAGGCACCTTATCATATGTTACATAAAATTCTGCTATTTCCATTTAGCCTACCCAATATTTTAATTAATAAATACATTTGTTATCTATCTTAACATGATCAATAATTTCATACATAATTATACAAGATTATTAAAGAATTTATTAAAGAGATTATGTTTATCACTATGTATTCACATCTTTGATGGTGAGATATCAGTTAGACAAAGACAATTTTTAAAGAATAATTTTTCTCACATAATTCATTCAGAAACTTGTATCCATTCAAACATTGTTATTTCTATATAAAAAAATGACCATAACCCAACCTGCTACACCCTTGGCTACATTTTGAGGTATTAGAAACTAAACAAAAACACACTCTTTCACAATTCAGCAGTTAATTGTTTCAAAAGTTCAAAAATAAACATGTAAGCCTTGGTCACAAAACACTATGTCTATTGACAAGAGATCAATTTATGTCATGTTTACCTTCAAATCCAACCAAAACTTTGGACATACATTTTGGGATCAAGTGCTACCATAAAAATAGCTTTGAAATGGCTAGAAAAGGGTTAATTAGTCAGTTAACTTTGCTTTTCTCCATTATTAGTGTTTTGCACCTTAGCAAATCAGGCCAGAGTGCAGCAAGCAACCCATAATTGAAGCAAATTGTAAGAAAGACATATTTTAGGAAGAAATGCATTCTGCTATCAGGAAAATTCATATAAACTTTTACTGCTATTGCTGGAACTTTTTTTCTTCTTTTTACTGCTACCATTGGATTTGGAACTCTTTAGAGGTCGTTTCCTGGAACTGGTACCTGAAATGAAGTAAATTATCCTATATAATTCCTAAAAATTACTTGCAACTGTTTTATCAAACAAAATTAAGTCATATTTAAGCAAAATAATTTATGAAACACAGACAGGATTCATTGCAGGACGTTTTATTGGAGAAAGCACACGCCTTCTCTATAACATAATTCACCAGACAAATATCAATAATCTTGATGGAATTTTATTAATCATCATTTTGAGAAAGCGTTTGATTCAATTTCTATGGAAATTTATTTATAAAGCACTTAGATTTTTTAATTTTGGACAAAACTTTATTAAATGGATTAATATCATATATTGTGAAACCCAAATGTGCGAAGTTCAAAATAAAGTTTCATCTTTTTCCAAATTAGCAGAGGATGTTGCCAAGGCAACCCACTCTCCCCATATCTTTTATCATTTGTGCATTTAAGAGATTAAAATTAGTCCAGAAGCATAAACAGTCTGTCTATTATTATATTAAAAACAATCTTAGCGCTATGCTATACACAACATTAGTAGATAAGATCCTAGGATATCCTAGCACTAAATGGGAGAATATACCAATTTTCTCATTATAGTTTAAAATATCAGAAAACAACGTTAATAATACAATGATAACTTTCTCTATTGACTTTATGGGGTAACAGATAAAACTTTCTATAATTGTATCCAAAGGAAAATAGATTTTTTAAGTTGTTTGTAATGAAGCTGGCACATTATCTCGTAAAGGACAAATATATGTTATTTTTTACCCATAAAAATGAAGATCACTGTATCAAAATAGAATTATAAAAAGTTGTAGTAACATACTATTATTAGTAGAGGTACTATCAGCAGGTGAAGAATTAGAGGAGGCTTCCCATTGTAAAGTTTCTCTTAATGACTGGTTCTCACTGTCATCAAAACTATCAATATCTACATGTATATCTTCATCTAACACACTCCTATAATAAACAGTCTCTGATAATTAATTGGTACATCTATTCATTAAACCTAGGCTACATACATACAGAAATATTAATATTTCTCAGCAAGTTAAATCTACAAACCTTGAACTAGATACAACCATATTAGTATTCCAGCCAACTGATTGGTCAAGCACTAAAATTAATATTCAATTCTATTTCATTATTAAATCTGATTTCTGTACATCTTAAAACCTGATTTTAATATTAATTTATATTTTCATGAATGAGGCCCAAGAATTTGTTTGAGCAATATGACAATCCAAAAGTTGAAGATACAATAATGTATAACTTACACAGATCTAAGTAATGTTTTTCTAACTTGTAATCTCTGTTCATCATTATGTTGTGGACATCTCATAGATCTGGTGCACATTCTCTTTGTATGTTCTGATATCACACCACAAGTCTAGAAAAACAATGACAATATTTATTGTGTAATAATATAATATTATATATAGGAATAAACTAAGGAATGGTGATTTTGGCCCGAGAATTTCACTCGAGTGATTTACGTCTCAAAATAATAATCTACTGTTTTCCCAACTAATCTTCCTGATCAATGAAATTTAGGTGTAAAATAAAAAAAAAAAATTAACTTACATTCAATAATAGAGATTTTCTATCCTCTGAAATTAATATTAGAATTTAACAGAATATTGTACCAATAAAATAATAGCAGCTTATATAGGATAATTTGGATAATTAAGTATCGTTTGAAAAATTAGCTGTCCTTCATGGACTGTAGACAGTTGATTAGAGTGTTAGAATATATGCATGACGTCATTCATTTGTTGGAAGAAACAAATGGTTGTTTTCGGCTCTAATCTCAGTTGACAAGTTAAGTTTTTGGTAACCTTAAATATACATCTTTCCTCATTATTCCATGCAACCTAGGTGAAATGGGTACATTACATAGTTTTTACTTTTTTAAGTAAAGACCAACTATTGGATGGAATTCTTCAGAACTGAAGTTGTTATCTTTGTAAAATAGGATTGCTTCATGATGACTTACCTAGTGTCATGTCTTCATAATCAAATTTAGGTTCAGGTGTACCCGTATCTCTATCATATATATCACCTGAAATAAATTAAATAATAAAATTAAATTTTTAAACTTGGTGAAAGTGAGTCTTTGTTCATCTGTGCACTTTATTTTCACTCTAAGTGGAAGTATTTCTTTAAATTTGTTCCAAATGTAGCTTACCATTTTTTGTAAATTTACCAAACTTGTTCCTTCTAGGAGAGTTAACACTCTTTTCTTTTTTTAATTTCTTTACTGAAAACAAAAGATTATAAGTTAAAGGGAATGTCAGGCTATTTTGTTGAAATTATTTTAATAATTTCTATTATTATTGTCCAGTTAACACTACCTGTCATTTTTATTATAATTCTGATCCTTGGCCAGTGCTGTTATAGGAAAGTATCTTCTATAACACACAATACTACCTGTCATTTTTATTTGCTCCAAACTTACATTTTTTATTATCTGTGTGTAAAGTCCAGTCATTATCATTATCATCATGATCTGGTCCACTGTCATCACTATCTCTCTTTAATGTACTGTTATTAGCTATCCTGGAATGGAACATGTATATAGAAGTTCATGAGAAGGAACTGATACAAGTAATGAATGAATAAATATGAACTAATTATCATAGATAATGATATTTGCTACAATTTAAAACATTCATATATTAATCCTCAACATTTAGGGATAGAGATCACACAGAACACACTTTTATTGTATACTTCTCATGAGTTTGTACAAAATTTTTCAACAATTTACACTGGCATCATTTTATCTGATGATGTCAATGTAAATTGTTCAAATGCAACATTGTATATCATGATGATTTTTATCTTATTCAAGTGCAGCAACTTATCAAAGAGAGGCCACAAGTACGAATAAAATTTTGTCAAACTTTGCTGACATGCAGTCAAGTCATTCCAATGTTTGCTTGACCTAAATAATCAAAAGCAAAAAGTCACCTTCTACTAGCTATTCTAGAACTGTTTCTTCCCATTCCCATACACTTCTCTAAATGAGGAGCGAATCTGGCTGCTGCTAGATTTCTCTGACAGTTCGGACAGATACATTCCAGTTGTTTTTTCTGTGGTGGTTGACCAAATACATCATACCCAGGCTTGTCCACTATTTCTGAAATTTACAAAAATTAAAAATTCAATACATAGTTCTTAGATAAGCAACTGTGAACATAATTATTATATACCTTATGAAATTGAACTCTTTAGAACTTTCTATAACAATCATAAATACTTAACTTAATAAAACGTCTTTTATCAGATAAATAAAATTTACTTACCTAATTCTTTGGAAGATCTGAAAAGATAAAAGAAAAAAAAACATCTTATGAAATATTTTCCATTATTGTTTTAAGAAACAGAAATTAGCTTCATTTAACATTAATTTGACTGTAAAACAAAATTACCCCACATGTTTCCTTTAGCTATTGAAAAGAATATCATTAATATTAGCTTAACTAGACTGAGGCCTACTTAAAGCTCCAACAATTATAATGGTCAACTTACTTGGGGTCTGTATCAGCTAAGAACAATGTACCAATCTTGCTGGCTCGGTGAATTTCAAAACATAAACCAAGTGAGACTTCATCTATTAACTCATACATTATGTCTGTCATAGCATTCTGAAACACAAAAGACAAGTTTAATATCTTTTCATTACTAAAAAGAAACATTGGAATGAACAAAGGAAAAATATGGAGTAACATAACAATTTTAAATTCATTTACATATCAGTTTTCATTTTCAGGTTACAGCATTTCCCCACCCCCATCATTTTTCTTTCAAGACAAAGTCAATAAATATTGAATGAATGAATTCAGTCACGAACCGATTCGGCAGCAGGTTCATTGCCATTCATGATATCAGTCAGAATTAAATTCGTGTTGACCAAGTCTTTCATTGTGTTCTTTTTTGTCTCTGTTCTCGAAGTTGTTTGTCGGGAAGTGATGACAGTTCAACCAAATGAAAAATAGGTGAGTTGTTGTGATTGATTGAGAGTTGAGACTGAGAAAGAGGAACGGGTTACCGGTGGACAACTCATCATTGGCGGCATCTACCGGCCAAATTTTCAGAATTTTCCTCAATTCCTTCATCATATTTACCTGCAGAATTTTATCTTTGTCGCTCATCGAAAAATCAGAATCGATCATTCCCGTTTTGCACGACAAATGTTTTTTTTTCTGATATCGTGCAATTAATATATCCGGAAGTTGATTATATTGTTGTGCGCAGTGCTGATGCGTAGTGGATGACAGTAAAATGGATTATCTCCCCTTAACTACTTTTAAATGTCTTACATAATTATTGAGTAAATCCGATGCGCTCAAACATAATATTGGAAGATGTACAGTGAATATACCGAGCAGAACCCCCCCCCCCCAAAAAAAGGAACAATGAGAGGGAAAATTCGAAAAAATGTTTAAATTTCTTTATTATTAAACAAATTTACTATCGCTTGAATATTTAGGCCCGTTACACCAAATACTATCAAATTAAGGAGAATAGAATTATTTTAAACCTTAAATAGATTTCGTTAAATTTATTTAAAGATAATTCTATTTTTCCTATGCACCAACTGACAATTAACTAAAAATATTTATCTCTACCATAATTGAAATTCTAATTTCCATTCAAAGCACACACTATACACAATCTTTATATGACAAAAGAGTCTAAAGATTGGTCATTAAGGCAGATTTCTTTTTTTACATTGTTGTTGTGTGTTGGAAGTCCGAAACTACCCACTCTCATCTGGTGTCTAACAGCTTTTGTGACAGTTTTCACAGACAACATGAACGTTTAACGAAACTGATGATTTGCGGTTTCTGTATATTTCTGGATATTGAACGTTTGAGGGGAGTCGTATTACAACGTGGGTTCTATCTATAGATCCGATGGTGTAAAGAAATCGGGCGATTCTAAAAAAACTGTCGTTTTGTTTGACTTACATCATTTGAAAATCAAATTACTGATGGTCTGAGGGTAATTATTCCATTTACAAAACGCTCAAAACGTCTCACTATGGTTGTTTGGTCGACATGTATAAGGTCACCAGCTATGCACTGAAATGAACCACCCGATAGTAGTCTCAAACATCCACATACTTGCAGTAAAGGGGGCTATGCAGCATTCTTTTCAGTTGGCATTTCCAGTATATTTTGCAAACTATTAGTTATATTCAACACCGATTGCTTATTCAATCTAAACCTTGATTTAAATTCCTCTTTCGAAAACCATGTAAAATGGTCCAGGCGATCTCTAACATGTCTATTTTTAGGAATAACAACGTTAATTTCACTAACTTCATCTTAATATTCCTCCATTTTTAAACATTGAGAGCCACAAAAGGAATTTGCACTGATTTACAATTAGAATTAAAAGTTAAAACTGGTCCCGACCAACTTTAAGTTTAGCATTAAATTAGCCGATTTTTAAATACATTTAAGGTAATTCTATGTGTTGCATACAAAATATAAATATTCGGCAGAATAGAATTTAATTAGGCTTAATTTCATTTGGTGCATACGGGCCTAGTCAAATATGTATAAAAAAGTAACTCCTGAGCAGGATAACTTGATATTACATGTATACCATATTATTTTGAAACGAACAGCCTACAACCGACCAGCAATTATATATATATCTACCTCTGTTCCTGATATACGTTTTATTGACTTTGATTTAAGTTAATACGACAGGACTATAAGTTTACCGAAATTGACGGGCTCAAAAAAAAAAAATATGCAAAGTTTGCTTCCAGCCAATAAAAGCAAAACATATTTGAAAGTTTTCTCTTATAACTACTCTAACAGTCAAGAAATATTTGTTTTTAATCAATTTTGCCGTAGTTTGACACATTTTTTCACAACAATTGATTGTACGTCGTACAAGTAATGCCCAAGAAATGAGTTTACGCTTCGAAGACAAATCAAATCGTTTTTAAAATCACATGGTCCCATCAATCACGTTGGCTTGATACTTTTGTATGTAGGCTAAACTTGTATTATTTCCATTGTTCCAAAAATTGCGTCTCTTTAGGTTAATTAGTGAGAATGATCGCTTCAACGTTAGAACTAGAAGCGATGTACGAATATCGAACATATATCTTTGATTCCCAGAGAAATAACAAATAAAGTACCAGCAAGTTTTTAAGGTCAATGATATTTTTATTTTGATAAATTTTATAATCATGATAAAACGTAACAACTATTCTTCAATACACGTATCATAATGTTACTTACGCATGTACATGTATATCGTTATACAATACAACATTAATATATATAACACAATATTTAAAATAATAACACAACTATATATTTATAACACAGTAGGAACATTTCACCCCACTGAGCAACTGTAGGACATAATAACAAGCTAAACAAAGTACAATCACACGAGCTCATAGTCATGTGTCATTTACAACAAGAACACTAAATATGCCAAAATAAAGAAAGTTTGAAATAGGGATTATAAATCAGCTCCCAAAATAACAGAACAGTTATAATATCGAGTCTTCTATTTTATCATTTCTCTCATTTTTATTGAACACAATATATGAAATATTAGCTTAAACTTAAGGTATTGTTATTTAAAATATGTAACAGCACAATCAAGGTGAATCATTATTATTCTTGGGTCTCAAAAAAACCTTCGGCAATGAACATACACATAATATACACTTAAATGTGGTTGTTTTAGCAGGATATATTGTGGCTTGTTAATATCATGGCATAAGGGAATGACACTGTACATTGAATGAGGTTTTGGCAACCTGGCTTAAGAACCAATACGAGCATGCTTTAATTCTAACGACATAAGCTACTAGCATTTTGTTTTTATGTGTATTTACAAGAACACTACACTGAACACTATACTACGGCAGAGGTAAATATCATAGGAATCAACTAAAACCTACTCAATATTTAATGATTCGTGGGTCGATATCATTATAACGGCAGGAATAATATACAACCTACAATAATTGATAGATGAGAATATAAAAAACTATCGCTTAGATACATTCATAATATAGTTTTATAAATCCCATTCCACGTATTCTGGAAACGATCATAGGGCTAGAATATCCTAGAAACAATGTTAGCCTAGCAGTTAAGGCCTAAAGACATCATATTCCTAGAGCTAAGACTGTTTCGAGAATACGCCGCCATTTTTCTTAGAGGCTAGATTCAGCTTAAGAATCATGGGTGGGATAGGAAAGGGTTATAATCACTCCCTATCAAATAGATTTATGAGCAGGCATTAAAGTAATTTTCATCTCTCGTCTTTATGAAGCATTTCAATATTGACCATGCGCAACTTACTTCCACTGTCCACATTCGGAAATGTTTATGTTAAGGCAGTGATGCAGTTTTTAAAACACTGATGTGATTTTCACAGTAAATTTCACAGATTCTTGAGACCACATCAGTATCACACCTGAGTCAACATTGAGCAATCATATTTCTTAAGTAATGCAATTGATTGTTCGCAATATTCAACGCCTGGTCACCATCAAGGTACTGAAGTCCTTAAGTACATAACTTGACACAGCTACGATGACTGGTATGAGGATTATAAATCCTAGCTTGTCCGTTTTCAAACTCATTTTGAGACTGGCCATTTTATAAAATACAAGTAGCAAAAATATCACAGTTTTTACTCGATCATACAAAAATAAACACAAATGTTTTTGTGGTTTACGTCGGACTGGATGATCCAGATTTATCACAGATTGTCATTTGATGTCCGTCTCATCTTAGGACAAACACTGCCATGTACGCTAATCAGATCTTCTAAATGCTCTTTTTCTGTTCTAAGTTTATCAATTTCTTCCGAGATTCTCGATTGCTTGGTCTCTAATTTGTGAACAATCTAAAAGTAAAAGTAAGACATATTAATCGGGAATCAATACCAGCCGTGATAAGTTGGTCTTAGGTGGGCCAAGTTTTTTCTTTCTAAAACAAAATATAAAAGAAATGTTTCCATATTAAATTATAGCTTTCGAGGTATCAAGAAATGGATACCAATAATCTACTGTTGCTACAATAACCAGTATACTTGCTATAAGCATCGATTAAGGCTTACCCCTTCAAGATGTTCAGCTCTTTCTCGTTTCTTCCCCCGACATTTTTGAGCAGCTAGACGATTCTTCTCCCTCCGTAACTGTTGTTTGATTTCGTCTTCTTGAGAATTTGGCTGTAAAATACAAATAGATTTACAATTCAGGAAAACCATCTGATACACAATCTTTAATTAATCATACAAACACTCTAAACTCACCCAAAAAACTCTAAGGAGGCCAAAAATCAACATTCAAACTTAGACTGGAGGTGTTTCATAAGCTACAAAGAAACATACACTCATATCACACACCACTCTTAGATCTTACCACCAAACAAACCTGACTTCACTAATATTTATAATATTAAAGGCCATAAATCAGGAACAATATTTGCCTCAATGCAATGATCATAGATGGGAGTCTTTAGTACAGAACAGAACAGGACAAGCAACATTCTGCAATCGTTAATCTCACAAACTACAAAGCATACAAACTGTGCACCATGAACAATTTTACAATCTTGCTATATTAAACAATTAAAGATTTAATATCAAATCGGTACTGATTGGCAAGGGAAACTTATTTACCCATAGTCGGAAGTTGAAACCTGGAAATTCACATTTCATTTCATAATTACAGATAAGTAACACTTACGTCTTCTATTTTCTGCTGTGGAGTGAAATCGACCACAATGTCGTCTTGACCAGAGGCATGTCGTCTGGATCGGATACGATGCTTCAGTTCACCTTTCACAAGATCTAAGATTGGGTCCTCAGTTTGCTTGCCTTCAGCAGGGAGTATATCCGTCATCTGAGAGTCCATAGTCGAGCTAGTATTTGAGGAACTTAGTTCTATGATAGAGTCTGTCCACATGGGGCCAGAGTTTTCTGAATAAAACACATTATTGTCATCATTGTAAGCCAAAAAGTCTATACCATCTTGAGATGTTGTTGGAACCTCGTCTGTTTGTTGATAAACATAATCATTGTCATTACCAGACATCATACTATTCATAAATAATATAGCGGCAGAATCCTTCATTATTGCTGTAAAGAAAAAAATAATACGATTAGCTTACATCTTGTCCATTGCCCATCAATCAAGTCTTAAAAAACTTATTGGTTTTAAAGTTATATTGCAACCCAAGTACTAATATACGCCAATACCACGTTATTGAAAATTACGAAGAAAATTAAATTACATTTAGATTTGACTGAAAGTATCGAAAATTCTACCAGAAAATATACCAACTAGATGAAAGAGCGTTAAGTTGATGACTGGACTTATATCTTGGTGACTAATACACCAATGGTCAATCATTGGTGCCAGTATTTATTAACATTTCCATGGCAACCAGAAAGTATGATTCAGCACTTTCCATGAAAATGTAGAACCATGTATAGGTACAATATGATAAGCACACTGGGTGTCATTCACTTACTCATTCATTCATTCAGTTACAAATCAACATACAAAATCCATTCATACTTTAAAAAAAAAAACCTGTTAATAACTTGAAAACATATTATTCATTCATTGAATCAAATATAAAGCGGATCTGCTCAACGCGGAAACTATTAAAATATAGGATTGAACAGAAATAAACTCATATCAATCAAACCTAATCTAGAAATCTACGTCAGTCGAAATTTTCTTTTTTCTGAAAGTTATTTTTGACTTTGTACATGAAAGGCCAGTTGATTTCAAGAAATCCTACTACAAGAAAAGACCAGGCAGTTTCCAATGTGGTGTAAGGTACGAAATCATTGATGCAATAGAAAGCAGTAAGAGCGACTACATGAGGTAAGCCTATTGGTTCATAAACGATGCTGACACAATTTTGATTCCGTACGAGGAAAACAATTCCATTTATCCACACATTCTCCAAAGCAAGGCGAAATAAAAAGTAAATGTTGTATAGTAGTTGACTCCTCTAAAGAGCAGCATCATGAGGACAGGTTTTTCGAAACGAGTAACCATGACATTATCAGACAGCATGCAGTAATTAAGATCTTAAAAAACGGTTTGACTAGTTGAATGTGCTGATATAAACTGATAGTACACGTGTACCTTAAAGACCAATTGAAAGAGCTAACACATGACAAGTTTGTATTTTTAGTTGCATTATTATAACTGGCTAATGTTGGGTAATATAACCCATGAATTATGACTTGTAAATACTCAAGTCAATAAAACTTGCTAAGCCCATCCCACATTCTTTGGTTAATGAAAAGAGATGGGTTAACCACAAGTCATGAAGCTTACTGCATATTATTATGTTTAAGATTACATGCTTCTCGAATTATAAAGTCCCTGACCTATAACGACTTCAAATTCAAAAGTTTTATATTCATCTTGGAACTTTTTAATATCATTTTAGACTTTGTGGTCTCTTCGTAGGGAATGCTGACTTGATAAACTCAGTCACAGAGTGTCATAAGGTATACAGGAAGGTTAAATTTATCCTACACACAGGTAGGCTAATACGGTACTTATATCTGCCTCTGGTAAAACCGCGAATGAACAAAGCTATACTACCCTTTCAAGAAAAATAGGGTTTGAAATAGGCTCATAGCATCAGCGTATTGTATTGCAATGATTAATGATTAATCTCACCCCCCCCCATTCCTCCTTGCCGTCATTTAAAGGACAAATCTTTCCGGTCAATATAAAACCTAAGCTAAAGTATATTTAATCTGATAGCTTATCTAGCCTAGAAACGATCGTGTTAAATTCCTTCACAACAACATAAACAATACAAAATATTGAATATATTGATTTTATTTCTGTATATTGGTTTTAAAAAAAACAAGAGGGGGGGGGGACCTTGTTGATACTGTCCTTCTAGCAAGTCCTGTGTTAGGAAACAATGAAAGAGAAATAAGAGAAATCGCATCGTCATTCCTTGAACATATAAACGTAATACAATAGGATAGACACGATGGAACAGTACATAGAATGGGAAAGGTATAACCAGCACGGAAATTGCCCTTGTCATGGCAATAGCATTTGAAAATATGGGGCTACTGTGCAAAATTAGCGTATGTGAAATATGTAGAGCAAGATATTACACCGTAATCAATGAAGATTTCGCAATAACTGATAACAGTTAAGTCTTCACAGCCGGTAAAATATGGCCCACCCTTCCATGAAAAATGCTCATATTTACTTACCAGCTAACTAACAGTCCTCAAATTTTGCATCAATGTATATAAAACATTAAAACTCATCAAACTGTACATTTACAGAGCAGTCCGTTTCTTATTTTTAATGATTTTGAGATTGTTTCGCGTTAGAGCGTTTTCTGTTAGTGAATAAACAATATATCACGAGACTCTTTATAAAAGGGGATTCACATATCTATAAATAGAAATATGACCAAGTCACGTGGTGAATTGATTAAACGTCATACTATACGGGTCAATATGAAAGCTCTATAGTATAATATACTATTTGAAATGTTATCAATGAGTTATGGATCATGTTTGTCCCTGAAAATGCACCCATGACTCAAATGTTACAATGCATATTGCGAAATACGTAAACTTTTTTACTATCAATGATAATACTATTTGTTATCGCAGATTTGATATTTGAAAATATATTTCGTGAATATAAAACTATCACAAAAGAAAAGGGTATGGTGTATTTTGCAACTGACATTTCAAGGTAGATCGACATCGAATTAAATGTGGTTGACATTTACAAAGAAAATCTGGCTAAATCTATGTCTAATTGAATACCATTGATGTATCTAAATACAATACACGAATTACAGTATACATGTATGTGGCTTACGTTATAAGTGATAGTATCATTGTCGTAAGTCCAATCCGAATTACGGAACCTTTATGCTTTAAACCTTCACAGAAATTATTTTGAAGCCTTCTGTCGTTGAATTAAAATTGATGTTCCCTTACAATTCCTTTCTTCATCATATCATGACATAACAATATCAAGTACCATGATGCCGGAAAGTCACATTGGTTTCTTTAACGAAATTTGAACGGGGAATCGGAAATGGTGTTTCACTCGAAACAGCCTTTTTTTTACCCCGTTTTATAAATGAAACAAAAAATAATGCATACTCTTATTTGTTCTTGTAGAGAATTTTTCTTATATGAAAAAACATAACTCCTTCGAACCACAAATTTTCGGCCCCATGGCCTTTATCAAGTGAAAATAACTACTTGAAACAAAAACAGTCAGAAGAAATAAAGTATGAAACATTTCCTTTTATCTGACTGTTTTTGTTTCAAGTAGTTCTATTTCCACTTGATAAAGGCCATGGGGCCGAAAATTTGTGGTTCGAAGGGGTTATGTTTTTTCATAAAAGATAATGTGCAAAAGTGACTTCATAAGCTTGCAACAGTTGTTTAATACCTACCAGGAATAACATAAGAGGACAGATACTGTCCCCGATACACAAGTCACAAGGACACTGCCATTAAGTACCTATTGAGTAATAAATTGATAATGACTATGCATCACTGTATTGTTTATCTTTATGTCATGTTAATTCTTAGAATACAGGTGAAATTAATGAGTCAGAATTGAGTCAACCCTTAAACTACACAGATTAAAGAAAGAATGTTTACCAATCAGCCGTAAACCATCATACGAGTCACGTTTAATAATCTTGTTAATTATTCTTTATAGCCATTTTACCACCAAAAAAGACGGTCATTTTGGGCAATATTTCCTAAAACTCAAACACAAAAACAACATTCTGCTGCAAATTCACAGTTCACCACCCTGTGCTATAAACTAACGACACTTTGGTAAGACCTACAGATCCAACTATGTGGTAAGATCCTCAGATTTTTTTCTGTGGTAAGATCTAACCACATAGTTCTGTGGAAAAATTTAAATTCAGTTCTGTGGTAAAATTTAATTCAGTTCTGTGGTAAACTTTAAATGTTCAGTACTGTGGAAAAATCTAAAGACATTGTTCTGTGGTAAGATTAAAAGACACTGCTCTGTGGTAAGATCTAGAGACATTGTTCTGTGGTAAGATCTAAAGACACTGTTCTGTGGTAAGATCTAGAGACATTGTTCTGTGGTAAGATCTAAAGACACTGTTCTGTGGTAAGATCTATAACACTGTTCTGTGGTAAGATCTAAAGACACTGTTCTGTGGTAAGATCTAAAGACACTGTTCTGTGGTAAGATCTAGAGACATTGTTCTGTGGTAAGATCTAGAGACATTGTTCTGTGGTAAGATCTAAAGACACTGTTCTGTGGTAAGGTCTAAAGACATTGTTCTGTAGTAAGATCTAGAGACACTGTTCTGTGGTAAGATCTAGAGATATTGTTCTGTAGTAAGATCTAGAGACATTGTTCTGTGGTAAGATCTAAACACTGTTCTGTGGTAAGATCTTAGGACATTGTTCTGCAGTAAGATCTAAAGACACTGTTTTGTGGTAAGATTTAGAGACATTGTTCTGTGTTATGAAATAAAGACATTGTTCTGTTGTAAGATTTAAATACATTGTTCTGTGGTAAGATCTAAAGACATTGTTCTGTGGTAAAATCCCAAGACATTGTCCTGAGGTAAGATCTAAAGACACTGTTCTGTGGTAAGATTTAAAGACATTGTTCTGTGTTAAGATCTAAAGACATTGTCCTGTGGTAAGATCTAAAGACACTGTTCTGTGGTAAGATTTAGAGACATTGTTCTGTGTTAAGATCTAAAGACATTGTCCTGTGGTAAGATCTAAAGACACTGTTCTGTGGTAAGATTCAAAGACATTGTTCTGTGGTAAGATCTAAAGACTTTGGGTTCTGTTGGTTTTTTTAAGATCTAAAGACATTGTTCTGTTGTAAGATTTAAAGACATTGTTCTGTGGTAAGATCTAAAGACATTGGTCTGCGGTAAGATCTAAAGACATTGTTCTGTGGTAAGATCTAAAGACATTGTTCTGTTGTAAGATTTAAATACATTGTTCTGCTGTAAGATCTAAAGACATTGTTCTGTTGTAAGATTTGAATACATGTTCTGCTGCAAGATCTAAAGACATTGTTCTGTGGTAAGATCTAAAGACACTGTTCTGTGGTAAGGTCTAAAGACATTGTTCTGTGGTAAGATTTAAAGACTTGCTGGTATAAGATCTAAAGACTCAGTTCTAGTACAATATCTTAAAATTCAGACTTTAAAGTTCATTCCAAAACATGGGTTTTGTGACATATTTTACTGAAAGATTAGTCTATGTAAAATTCTATGAATATTTCAACTCTAGTTTTTCAAATCGTTAGATGTATATTGCATACATACAACATAATTATGTTCTAACTAAGGTGGGTAAATGGGTGTTGTTGTGGGTAGGGGGTCTCCTCGTTTTCCTCATCATGTAATCGCAAGTTTACGCTATCCAGGGCTTTGTACAGCACAGTTTCATCAAATTGCATTTCAAGAGTAAAAGTATATCCACATAGCGTCCTAAATAACACCACCGTCCTAGTTTGTGCCACGTTATTCAGTGAGCCGATATTGATAGTGGAGATAATATGATAATCTCTCATTATGTGTATACTTTATCTTAATTACTCATACCAAGATATTAAATACACTACGTTCATTTTACAAGCCAGCGCATGTCAATTAAAGTTACATTTAAAAGATATAAAAGTGAAGTCAACTGTTTCATTAAACTTTTTAAAACCTATATGTTTCATCAAGCTAAGCTTTTTAAAAACTATGTTTCACCAAGCTAACCGTTTTAAAAATGTTCTCCGTTAAGCTTTCTTAAATCTATGTTACATTACGCGAAGCATTTTAAAAACAATGTTTTTGATGTTTCATCAATCAGAGCTTTTGAAACACCATGTTTCATCAAATTAGGTTTTTGAAAACAAAACTATGTTTCATCAAGCTAAAATTTTGAAAATACTAATAATTCTCAGCTGCATAATAAATCAAAAAAAAAAAAAAATGTTCATCAAGCTAAGCTATCTAAAAGCTATGTTGCATCAAGCTATGCGTTTGAAACACACATGTTTCATTAAATCTTTTAAAACTATATTAAGCTGAGATTTAGAAAAGTTATGTTTCGGTAAGTTTAGCTTTAGAAAAACAATGTTTCATCCAGCAAGGCCTTTGATAAACTATGTTGCATCAAGCTTCTATTTTTCAAAATTATGTTTAATCAAAGCTAAGATTTTATAAGCTTTTTAAATCTATGACAAGCTTTTGAAAATAATGAGCCTCATCAAGCTAAATTTAATAAAAAAAATATGCTAATCTATTTACATTATGTTTCAGTATGGTAAGCTTGTAAAATACCATGTTTCATCAATAGAAACTTTTGAAATGCTATGTTTCATTAAGCTAAAGTTTTCTAAAACTAAGTTTTAAAAGCCAAGCTTTTGAAAAAATATGTTGCCTCAATCTATAATTATAATACAAAATATGTTTCATTAAGCTTACGTTTGTAATAAATATGTTTTAGTAAGTTAAGCTTTTAAAAAACAACTTTGCATCTAGCTGGCCTCAATCTCTAGCCTCAATGTTTTTAAATGTTTCATCAAGTTAAGCCTTCTAAAAAATATGTTTCATCAAGCTAAAAAACTATGTTTCATCAAGTTAAGCCTTCTAAAAACTATGTTTCATCAAGCTAAAAAACTATGTTTCATCAAGCTAAGCCTTTTAAAAACTATGTTTCATCAAGCTAAGACTTTTAAAAACTATGTTTCATCAAGCTTAGCCTTTTAAAAACTATGTTTCATCAAGCTAAGACTTTTAAAAATTATGTTTCATCAAGCTAAGCCTTTTAAAAACTATGTTTCATCAAGCTTAGACTTTTAAAAACTATGTTTCATCAAGCTAAGCCTTTTAAAAATTATGTTTCATCAAGCTAAGCCTTTTAAAAAAAAAACCTTTCATCAAGCTTAGACTTTTAAAAACTATGTTAAACAAGCTAAGCCTTTTAAAAATTATGTTTTATCAAGCTAAGCCTTTTAAAAAAAATCTTTCATTAAGCTATAAGATCTCAATAAACTATGTTTTTTCGTGTTTAACTTTTGAAAAACCGAGTTTCATCAAGCGAGCTACGATGTTTCGCTTTTAGAAAAAAAACTATAAAAAAATGAAATAAGATCAGAAATATTTCAAAACTTCGTAAATTCGAATCCGTAATAGATATATGTAATTCAATCTCGACCGTTTAGAAGATGACATAATTATTTCAATATCGTGTCAACTGAGACCTTGTAGTCAATCTATTCAATGAATTCATGAGTCATGAAATGTTATGGTTTGTTATCAAGATACTTGTTGCGGGTCATTTTCTGGTTTCCTTCGGGGTCGTGGAAGGGTGTAAAACAGCTGATCTATTTAGAATTATGAAGGTAAGGATACTGTAGCCTATTAAAGCCAAGATAAAAAATAAAGGTTGAAACAGAAATTGTAGTACATGTATTCTATTATATGCAGTGCTCCTGATGAGACTTCCGAATAGGTTAAGGAATTTGTAGTTTTTGGTAGTGATTTCCTCTCTGTAGTTTTTATGTAAACATAATATATCGAAATTTGTTTTAAGCATAGTTTTAGAAACCTGCATGTAAAACAATAGTCTTGAGAGACTGTCTTGTGGAATAGGCTACTGAATGTATTGTAGATACAACAAAACCGATTGAGATGTAAACATAGAATTTAATTATATTGGGAAATGATTAAGAAGGAGTCATTTACAATGTGGAAGGTATTAATCTCACTATTTAGGAGTTAAAAAAAAGTCACAAAACGTGGGCGACAGTTCAAATGTCAATCATTAATTGCATCGCAACTTCGGATTAGTTCTATAGAGCACTTTTACCAACTTCTACAATGAACTTATTAATATCTATTTAGTTATTACTTAATCCCTTTAAATAAAAAATTATCTATATCGTCTATATAAGAAATTGTATTTATATACAGGGCCTAAAAGAGTAATAACGATTGTATATTGTTATTGATAATGCCTTTACTATAAGTGTTTCAAACACTTCAAAGTAAGGTGATTCATTTAGAGCACGATGAGGTAAATTCCACGTGGTCTCTTTTATTTATTAACTAACATGATTCATTCTCTTACATAAACAAACATTGGTGAAACAAACTGCTGATAGCGGCAAACAGGAGTATACATATTCCCGCCATTTTATTTATATAGGACTTGAATGGATCAGACGATACAAGGCGTGTCTTTGGCCTCATTTCAGTCACAAGACCATAACGTCATTTCTAAATTTAGTAACCTCGTCATATTGAACATGCGCTGTCAGTAGGAGAATTATACTGCAAAGCTGTTGTTTAGGGTATTTCCCTTGACCTAATTACAAAACCGGTTTATGAGGTAATTGTTATCGTGGCGCATAGAAACATATTACACGTGGCTTCAGATAAGATTTCTGATTTATCTTAGACATTCCAGACAAAAACTTCATCAGACAAGAGAAAGTTTACACGTGGCACCGTACTTACTGAGTACTGACCAAACTTGCATCATTTTGTGCTATCCTATTCCTACTGCAGACGAGGATCGTCAAATATTTGATGTTACAAAACTGTATAACGCAAACATTCGACAACTCTCTTTAATTTCATCTAATAAGAACCGGAAATGTCACGGTCTGGTATGCGAAGACATATGATAATATACCGATTTAGAAACTTTGGCATGACATATTGCAAAAATTATGTGAGAAATTTTATTGCTTCTGAAAATTTTAGCAAATCTATTTCATCCCGTTTTGTCCGAATTTTACATAACTCACGAGAAACCATTGCTAAAAAAACAATCGATCCCTATCAGAAGTACGATACACCACAGTTGACAGTGTTTTGGGGATTGTCCCCAAATCAATTTTTCTCATATACAGTGTATTGTCTTGTTTAAAATGTTTGCATCAAACAATGTCAATTTTCGCATGCTATTGAATTCGAAAATATTTCAAGTAAAAAATGACAATAAAATATATAAAATGCGACTTGTATATTCAATTTATAGCCGTTATATCAAGACAGATTGGCGTTTAATATTTCTCAACATGTAACTCGGTCGAAAATCTAACCTCACCAAGGGAGACTACTACAATTAATAACCTTAAGAAAAATGTGTCTTTACCAAGATCTTGTATTATAACGACACATCGATAAACTATTTCAAATGCAAATGAAATTTTCCACATGCAGAATTCTAATGTGCATTATCCTGTAGTAGTACATATCATGAACTACGTTCGATTTTTATAAGGTTGTTTCAATTTATATTCAAACGTCCAACTTTGTAGAGCTTATCCAGAGTTGTTAATGAGGGGACGATGTTCACGAACAAAAAGATCTACAATAATAATTATTAGAGTATTTGATCGTGAACAATCTTGCGGTGAACTAGTTTGTAAGATTTGGATACGCATAAAAAATCGTGATCCTAACCACTAGCTGTTAATAATTTAAATAATATAATAATATAATAATAAATATATTAGACCCAAATAGCAATATTCTAAAGCTCGTTTACAATTTAACACATGTGTTATTTTACAGATATTTTAAACAAAATACCACCAAGGATTGTAGTAGAATCCGAAAAACCTTAAAAGCTCTCTTGAAACCATTTCAGCCGCACAGTTAGAGGCACACACAATGTATTTGTGGATAATACTGAATAGCACTAACCATGCCGGTGATTACTCTCGAGGTGGTATGTATTCTGGGAGTACTTTCACATTAAAACAATCAGTTCTGTGATCATCAGAAAAAATAAAATTTCTGCAGTCTTACGTCCTACTCTTTTGCACATTATGGTGCAATGATGGAAAATTTTCTAAGACATCGGCATAAGCCTAATCTAAACTCTACGGGGACTCGGTTTATTGTCCCATCCGAACGACTAAATGCTCTTTCCATGTCAATCCTTAAAACCAACATCACTGATCAACAGAAGGCACATGTTTTACGCAGTGTTCACTGATGTAAGTATGTTAGAATGGGAATTCTCTTTGAGTATCTTAATCAAAAATTCTTACCCAAAACAGGTTGTTCCATCTCCATTATCCGTTGTATTGTATTAGATTATTGGTAATGTAGATACGGTAGTCAATTCTAAGCCTTATATATAGCTCTATAACAAGACGCCATATCACTCCTTATATGGTCATAGACAGGTATCCTGTTGTAAGATTGCTAACCCATGGAAAGCATTACAGCAATCTTAAACCTCTCAACCAAGACTATCTTTGTTAAAATGTTCGGGTTGTGAACTTTTGAACCGAAATCCTTTGTCAAAAAACCCTGAAGAGATAGAAAACGATTGGGACAAAAACATAAACTAATGAAAATGATTTATTTATTAATATACAGTTTTCAATCCAAATAACTTTACATTAAGTTTGAGAATGGCATGACCAAATAAGGCAGTGAATAGTATGTTACTATGGGTTTTCCCCTTTCAAATCAATACCATATCGTTAACTATCCAGGCTGCTAGTTGAGTCCTAAAGTTAGGTTTACACCACATGTATATTAATATTGTGATTTGGTGTCAGGTTTACATTAGTGAATTAGGTTGAGACGAGTTAACTGGACTAGTAACTTTTATATCATTATAGCTCATAAAAATCCCCCCCCCCCATTCCGCTCCTTCTAGACATTTCGTCTCTTTCCATCCTGGCCCATTTTTGCCCTTTGTATTATTTTTTGTAATTTTTGTATGTGGATTGAATTTAAATGTGGGGAATTTTAGCAATTTGTGTTCATGCTAACTCGAATCAAATTCCTACATAAAAAGAAAATTATAACTCTCAGTTACTAAGATCGCATATATATCTTGGATTGCAGATTCGCATGGGCATATGCATGCCTTTTCTAGAGACAATGTGGTTTATTGTATGCCTAATTGGGTGTAAACAGGGCTTTAATTGTTAAACAGTTGTTTCTCAGAAACTACTCATTGCACTTTGACCATATAAGGCAATATAGTCTGGAGTGTATAGTCTCTGCTGTAAAGATCAATAGTTCTTATTGCTCTGGCGTATTGACTGCATTTGCCACTTTCTCAGACTACAAATAAATTTAGAAAAAAGATGGGTATAGGAATGTTTTTATCATACAAAATTGAAAACTGCTAAAAAAAGGCATAGATGTGCAAGTTTTAATAACCCACACTCTTCAGTGTATAGTATCAAATTATTTATAACAATATAACGTTGTCTAACGGAGAGATAAACAGATAAAATTTTACTGTTCTCACTTGATCCAACAAATTCTATTAAATTTGTTATGGCTTTTTATGTTTATTCCTTTTATCTATGATTATAGATTATACATCAGTCGAATTGTCGAATACATACATATTTTGAGTTTTGTATCCTTTTAAAGTAATCCAAATTACACTGTTGAATATTCAAAACAAACAAACAAATTCTCTATACCTGTATTGCCTTTTAAGGCTTTATGCTTGATAACTTTTCAATATAATATATACTTTTTACTGATTAGTAGGCCATGTATTATATTATACCACTTAATATTCTTACTATATAGTCTCGATTATTCGTGTAGTCAGGATTAATCAGCACGTAAATAAAGAAGACCATATATGAATATGTGTACTTGAAAATGTATAACTTTCAATAAGATTTGAAAATTTAATTTGCATTCATAATGGTTCGATAAGATCATAATTTCAGTTGGATTCAATATCATGCACCTTTTTATGTATATTATGTGTGTTTGATTTTGAATGATGTATTTTGTGAAATAGACTATCAATGATACATTCTCTCTGTCTGATTTCAGGATTAAGAATCGTGTTAATGGCACAAGTTCATTTTATTAATGGAGAGTCGACGCATGTTCCAGACACAATAAAGTTTTTCCATACGGGCTTGAAGTTGAAATGGGATACAATTTGTGTTATAATGGGCGATATGGATACAATGAAGATAGTGTCACAATATCAGATATTTTACCTATATTTAACCTGTATGGAATCTAAGAATGAGAGAATTACTATGACCACTGGGTTTCTACTTTGGAAACGGAAATCTTTATTAAATATAATTCTAATAAAGCACTCTGTGATAAACAATGTCTTGGTGCGGCAGGGTGTGTTGAGGAAACACAATTTGATATTAGAAATGGATCCCAAATTACTGATACATGGAAGTGAGATGGGTGGAATATCTTGCTTTGGTTCTTCCACTCAAAACAGAATAAAAGTTGGATTATTCATAAACAATTATATGTATCAATAATACGATGAATATAAACACAAAGCACATGAATTGTATGCAGTTTCTTGAAAGTGAGTGTGTTTCCCTATATACATGGAGTATTGATAATATACTACATCACGGCAGAGTTAAATAGAGAATCAGGTAAGACTTTTATTGTTTATCACTTTACATCAAGAAATATCACGATTGACTCTTCAGTAAACCGTCAAATCTCGACTAGTCCTTAGTCAATCAATTTTTATTGTCATAAGCAGATGAAATAATGGACAGCATGGGTAGGCCTATATCATGAATACAGCAATTGTCTTACACAGTCATTAACACGATAGGGCACTGTATAATACACACTGCATAAACTCTAAGAACCAAATGACACTAAATCAGGAAAGTTTAACAACTACAAAACGATTGTCAAAATTTGAGCCGACAATGTTCAAGGCGATTACGTCGGAAAACGACAACAAATAATTCTTCATAATTGGAGGGAGGTAACCAAAAGAAGATTTTGCGGCAACAACCAAATTATAATTCACCATAATGGGGAGTAATCTAAGAATAATTTAACGATTACGCAGACAACAAATAATTTCATATTACGGGAGATAACCTCTAAACTGTTTAGATTCAATACAGACAACAAATAATAACAACAACAAAAAAACATTTTATGGGAAGTAACTATGCTAAGATTATCTATGTCCAGACAACAGTAAAACAATTGTGACGTGTTGTTTAAGATCTGTGGGCGTGGTGAGTCAACAATGTCAATAATACAATAAGCACCTGAGGTGAAAACTCTTTGAGAAAGTTCCTGGAAGTCGCAGAATGTCGTGATTCATGTTGAATCATCATACAATGAACGGAAAGTTTTTTAATTTGATAGTAAGTTTCATAATGTAGATCTTTTTTGGATGTTTACTCATAGAGAGATCAATAGTTACAAGACTTTCTGTCGCTTACAATATAAGACATTAAAACAAAGCGTATTATATATATATATATATATGTACTAAATTAATAATTATATACAATGCACACATAGTATGCGGAAGCTTATATAAAAGAGAAAAACGCACATGAGATTGCTTTTGGCATTAAAATTTCGTGAGAAATCAAGTCAAGTCGATGTGCTTTTCCCGCCAAACATGAAGAATGGATTGTGGCGGGAAAAGATATCAGACACAACTAGAACGGCACGACCTTGTTCAAGGCCATTATTACTCACTTACTTTTACGCAGTCTGAAATCCGAAAATAGAGAAATAATCATTGAAGGGGCATATAGTTCTGTCAAAGAATGCCACAGAACAAAGCATACTTAATGTGTCAGTTTTCCTTCTGTTGATTATTGGCTAATTTTATAATTGCAGTTTATGTTTATAAAAAGTCCTTGAAGCACAGTTTCAAGATCTTTAATTCTCATTGTAGGCTATACAAAGTTTTTTTTTATGATTTTATACATAATACCTTCTAAGAGCGAGTATTGAAGCTGTCTTATATTTAAAAACATATACAGTATACACACCTGTTTGCTTCTAAAATTTGGAACAATATTATGTACATAAAATTTGAAGAAGTATCGAATTTATATCAGAATTTTGTAAGTGATATTGGTAATGAATAATATTCTGGTCGTTGTAAACTGTATCAGCATGTGATGGTTATAAAATTGTACTTGATAATTGTATATCGAAGAGTGAAATAAATAAATATTAATATTCAAATTACTAAAAAACGTAGGTTTAAACTTAAGCAGGACATATTTACTTACATAGGCTATCGTTTCAAAACTTAAATATTCTTATGAAACACTTTAAAATATTTGATTATTATCATAGTATTATTTATTTCGAGGGAATGATTTGAATAAATAAAATTATAGGCTTATTATGATGTTCTTCTCTGTTATTTTGTTTTTCTGAAAAGTCGGTAAAAGTCGTAAATCATATTACACCGTTTCAAAACTTGAATATTTTATGAAACACTTTGAAATATTTTATAATTTTATCTATTTCAATAGCATGATGTGAATAGATAAAATAATAGGCTTAGTATTATGTTCTTCTCTGTTATTTTGTCTTTCTGAAAAGTCGGTAAAAATCGTAAAATGATATTTCCACTTTTAAACCATTATCTTAACAGCTGATAGACCTACCCGTGTAGGTGGGTGTTACTATAAATAAATCTGACTTCAACAACCTGGTATTCGTATGATATACATTTTATATTGCTCGATATGTTGACCACATTTTTTCACATATTTATGAAATTATGCCTGTCTTTAAATAACACTGGGAATTAAAGGCAAAATGAGCATTGTCAACCGATGACAACGGCGTTAATGCGTTAAGGTCTACCGAATTCACCAATCGACCCGATTCTTCCACATCCCTATAGTCGTTGAAAATACCCACTTCTTCTCGCCATCCTTCTAAAAGAGTAAACATAGCTCATCATTTTAGAAATGAAATAGATAGAGATATGCACAGATAATGATAAAAAATCTTACTGATGATTGCAAAACGTTGCTTATCTCATTTTTTACAACATGCTAGTTCATAATGTCGCTATTTTTGGCGTCGTATGAACTAAGCTCTATTTGCATGGGAAAAATTCCCTAATATTGCCCTTTATATAGTGCGTACAGAATACCAATTCAATATACATGTATACAAATGAATATACACCTACCACGAATATGATAGTGTTCACTTTTTTATCTAGAATGGTAAGTATTTGACTTATATTCTAATTTGCTGGAAGGGGAGGGGGATAATGGTGCCACAATCCCAAAAGGTAACTATTGTATAACATAGTGTTTGACAGCTGGTGAGATTGTAAGTTGTTTTCCATAAAAAGAACATTTATTTACTTGAGATAATCTTGATCAGGTTTTGAGAGGGTCACAACCCCAGTTGTTACAAATTCATTAAATTCTTTATCCATCTAACCTTTGATCTACACTGATCCGGGTTTGAATCGAGGCGTACACTTAGTGATATTTGAAGGTACTCTCACTGTTATTCCTGAATACGTCAATTGTATAGCAATATGAAAATATTAACGTAGCATAGCGTATATTAATTTGTTTTAGATTATATTAATATATTTCTATAGCTGACTATATACATGTACAATTAGACTATTTTAGGACACAATTATATGGATGACAATAACTTTATTAAATATTTGCGACGTTTCAACAAGAGTACATCCGTCTTTATCAAGCAGTGATATCTAGTTCTTGATAAAGACGGGAGTACCCATGTTGAAACATCGCAAGTTATTTAATAAAGCAATTGTCACCTATATAATTTTTTCTCCAATTACTATATGTCACTCAAGGAAGTTATAATTATGCTTTATGTAACTGAATACCGAAATGTCCTAACCACTGCAAAAATTAGTGAATCGGGTTTCAGTTCGTGAGGTAATTCATATCGTCCCTTATGTCATTGTGTCAATAGGGAGTCACTTTCTGGAATTATATAAAATGTATATTTTGTTTTTAAATCAAGTTTTTACTTTAGCTTCCTTAGCCAGACACTAAAGTCGTGATTTGTGGACCTTCTCGGATATCAATATCTCTGCTTTTGCACAAGACACACAATGGTCTGTTAGATAATCACTCGCTCGTTGACCTGGGGGTCCGGATTTCTATCTGAGAAGCAATTCCTTTAAATTTTAGTACCATGTTCCTTTATGTCGGTGGGCACACATGAAAAGCACTTGGTTACAAGCTCCCCTTAGTTTACTTGACAAAACATCCCAAATTGCACACTGTATAGGGTTGTTCGTCCAAACAGGTGGGGAAAAGTAGGACCTAACACTCCATTTAATTTGTTCCTGATTAGATATGGGTATATGCATTAAATAGTTTCCCTGTGCATACTTGTGTCACCTGCTAAATCTGCCTATTTATACCACAGCTGAAGATGTATGTCATGAAATATTAATTATGACTTTTATGACATAAGAATATTACTGCGTGACAGGTCTTGTGTCATTGTGTAACGCACAAAAATAATAATACGTAAGAAATTTAGCATGTTATTTATTATGTGGTTTGCATAATGTATGTCATATTAAATGTGCAAGGGCCACGGTGGCTCAGTGAGTTACATGTTTGTTCGCGAACCTAGAGTTTCAGGGGCTTCTTGTCGTTCCGATGAGACTATAAACCAAGACTTCGTTTGTTACAGGCTGTACACGTCAAATATCACTTGACACTTGGAAATCACAAGAAGGCTAGAATAGTGCCGCTTGTCTGGAAAAATTTCCCTCATTGCACCCTGCATAGCGCTGACCGTCTTCATTAGCTCAGGTGCAAAGGTGAAAATCCAATCTTGGTACGTCAACTTAATAATAATAATAGTACATGTATTAATAAAATCTTTACTTCTCTGAAAAGTATTTGAACTTGAACGCCAAAATATTTAAAAAAAAAAAAAGAAACACAGAGACGTGTTGGGACTTGGATGCCAAGAAGTACTGAGCTAGAGACTAGAGCTCAATTTTCCAAGTGGTATTATTATACCAGTTTGTGATAGATTGGAGCTCAATATACTGCGTTGGGATTTGAGCACTAAAGCTTAATATTTCAATGCGTGCTTGTCTGGAAATAATGGGTGCTTATGTTTTATGATATCAGTTTTACAAAGGGCAAATATGCAGAATCGTCGAATTTATCTGACAAAATATCCCATGGTGCATAACAGATTCAGCTTCATTGTATACATCAATGCAAATTTTGGATTGTAAATTACCTTAAAATAAAGCTCCGTTATACAATAAGTACATAGGTCATCTCCCGACACCTTCTGGATTTACTGACCTGGTGGACTAACTGACAACATTTAATTTCCTGGTCCTTACATAAGCAGGTTATATATTGCCTCGGGTAAATCATTCATTCGGAATGCGTGCATTTTCAGCAGGACAAGATTTACGCCTGAACCTTTCAAATTTACAACTCCGAACTCTTTGTACACGACATTATACAAGTAGCAAAACCTTTTGATGGTCGTTCAAGTGAAAAGCTGTTAATACGATTTCCATGTCCAATCTACACTAATTTCACCCCTTCACAGGATTTATTGTCCACGATATTATGACCCTGAATGATTATTATCGTCCCTTGTTCAACGCTTCAGGGTCAAATGAATGTACTGTGTAGATTTTATATTCTCACGGTGTTAGTACCCTTAATACAGATCTACATGTACGTAAATTCGCATAAATCGGTTGGTACATTGCTTTCAGGTTCATTTTCTTATCATTCAGCCTATTTTCAAAATGTAGTTCTAATGCTCCATCATAATGGTTGGCTGGAAGAATAGTCTTCCATGAAAACCTAGAATTCTTTGTCGAACTCAGGTATTCTTGTACTGTAGTTTTAAATTACAATGTAAGAGTCGCTACAATGGGAATTTGGTGAAACAATTGCGGTGTAATCTTGGATGTCAATCAAGTAATTTGAGTGAACAGTAATCACTCGTTAGCAGTTAAGAATTGGTTATTGGAGAGGACATGTGACTTGGATGCGTTCTCAGCTGGATATTGAGAATAACAAAGGTGTGACATCGTTCACTCTAGACCTACTACAGATAAAACCCACAGAACGGTTTTCAGTCGCCACAATGTTGTCCACGGGGAAGATGGCAACATGTCTCAGTCACAAAATAAATTACACTTTGCTTATTATTTTAAATGGATATAGGATGTTGAAAACCTTACAGGTCTGTTTTACTAGTTTAATTTTACCTCTACTCACAAATTTATACCATGCTTGGTTGGCGTTATGCATTAGAGTTACAGGATAGGAAGCTGTGAAATTTTATGTTTATTGTGACAGTTGACAAATGAATCATAACACTTTTCTATATAAATGTGTACTTTCCGTTTCGTAAAATTTGTCATTCAAAGACGAGACCAGATAATCGTTATTACGGCCTTACCTGAACCTCAGGATAAAATCTGGAAATACATGTTGAAACTTTGTATTGATAGATAAGAGGGTAACGAAAGCTAGAGAAATATTTAAATATATGTTATGAGCCCACTATTTGGGTTAAATCTGTCTTTATATTAGAATTATGGATTAATGAGAAAAGAGTTGGGAACGCATTGATTGGTGCAGTACGCAATTGTCATTATCCTATAACCTAATATTGTATTTACCACTATATAATGGCAGAAAAGAGCTTACCTAAACATTATTTTATGTTTACGATTAATGCCCTTTCCTTGATTATTTGTCGGTTTGGCTTAATTTATATAGATGGTTATGAAATAAGGGCTTGGATGATTTACATAAACATAGGTCACGTGATCAAGGTGGTAATTACAGGTGAGGTGATTAACATGTTGTCAGAATAATAGCGGTTTCTTGATGACGTATTGTTCTCCACTCTGCACATTGTTTTCTGTACGATTCATGAAGAAACCCCTTGGGCTATCGTTGTATAACTCCTGGTAGACAGCATTGTCCAGATGTTAACCATTCTATTGGCCTGTAGGTGTGCGTCTGGAATGATGTTGTTAACTAAAATGAAAGTAGTTTTTACCTGGATGTTTATATGACATGAAGGTAATGCAGGTAGTGATTGAAGGGTATATACTATAATTTAGGTGAAACCTTTATTACTCTGTATATGTGTAGTTGCATCGCCAGATACATCAGTGCTTGTTTATATCTTGATCTTAAAGGATTTAATATTTTCTGAAGGCCAGTTGGACTTTTTATAGCCTAAATGATAAGGTAAGATATTTGTTGCATCTGACATTTGAAACATTTGCAATGATAGACCGCAACATATTTCTCCTTACCACTCTCTGGTAGCTATTTGAGCAGTTGTCGACTGGCCCTTCTTTGTTGGGACTTTCGTACCTCCAAAGATTTGATGGTTTTAAACCTATTTATTAAATTGGAGCCTAGTTCTTGTGGCAAAGGCAAAAAGAGGATGTTGCCTTTCTAATTGGTGTTATTTATTACTGTTTAAAAAACCATACCTCTTTAGAGAATATAATCTTAGTATTTAAGTTTTGCAAAATAGATTTTTTTATAAATGCAATTTCTGTCTGCTATCTGCAGTGAGATGCAGACAAGTAGGGCGTCAAAGGCATCATTTGTCAAAAAGCTTAAGAAAGCTTTGCATGAATATATTTCTAAAATGGGTTGTATTTTGATTTATACAATTGTGATTTGTAATCGTTTGTTAGTTTGCTTACATGGACTGTCGGTTTTGAAATTGTTAGGTCATATACCCTTGACCCTTCGTTCAATTGTATAGGTCGGACAGTATTAAAAGAGAATTGTACAGTTGAATATTGTTGCATTGAGTTGAAGCCAATTACTGTTTATATATGAAAAGAATATCAATGGATATTCAATTATATTTATATATATTACAACACGTGCTAATTGGGGCATTGTTTGTTAATTAGTATAGATTCTATAGTGTATTGATATTCTCACTAATGTTATGTCAGACCACGTTATCATCCAACCTGATATTGGCTCTAGTTTAAAAAGATGATGGTAACCATTGCTTTTAAACCTTAGTCTGATGGTCCTTGATATTATTTACCATTACTGTTACAGGTTAACTGACGAGACAGAGAACTGTCACTGTTATGAACATCTTGTACCACTTCTAGCCTTTGTCATCTTGACTGTTAATTCGGTAAACCTATTTCAGAATTCAATGCACGCATCTCCAATTCCAATGCACATTGTCGATATTACACCTTAAGTGAGATTGGGTATTTGTTTTTTTCCTCTAGATGCAATGGCCAATGTTTCAAGCAGGGTATATGAATTCCAACTTTAAAATACATGTACATGTAGTTCTATTTGTTAAGAAATGTGTCTTGTACCAAGATCTATTGTCTGTTTCTATCTAGTGATCCCACACTTCTTGTTGAAAGAGTTGACATCCATTGTATAATTATTTAACGATGGTATATAACACGTGCGACATCATTATATGTTTTACCCAAAGAGTTTTTATAGGTGTATTAAACCCGCCTGGTCCCACATTAACTTGCTCTTCTCATTATCTTTGAAGTGACGGAATTTTATGTTTGATTCATTGTCTTTCTGCAAATCTTCAGCTTTTATGTCAGTTCACCACAGTCTGGTGAATACAAATGAAATATAGTTTAATATATCAAAAATAAAGGAAAGGCATATGCCGTGAAAATATTTTTACATGCCTACTGCACACGGACACGCTCTAGAACGTATATATTTAGTTTTATTATTTTATTTTCTTCACGTTTTTTTTGACCTTACATTCAAATAATAGCCGGTTCCCAGGCAAAAACACGTCAAATTTATGATGATTTTATAACTGTCTTCGGCGGTTTAACAATAAGCCCTTTAGGGTGGATTAATATTCTTAGTGAATGAAAAGGTAAAAACTCGTTTGTCCTTGATCACAGCGTGTTATTTATCTTTATAATTTCTCTGAATTGTTATTAATATTGATGTGTTCTAAGGTGAACAATGATTTAGTACGTCACCAGAAATGACCAGGTTGTTTCTTGTATACATCATAATATGTAGATCCATGGCGGAAAATGTTTTCTATGAATTGTGCAAGTTTGCCTAACTGTGAAAAGGTTTAAACAAAGGAGTTGAAATGTGATAGTGATACATTCTCATAGTTCATATAGAAGGTTTGATGTTACACGCGGTGTATTTTTTACTTGAAGGAACCTAGTTTCATCTGTGCAATTTTCAGACATTGGATTATCTTGTCGAAGAAAAGGCACGACAATAAGAATTTCTCTTCGTTTTTATTAAAAGGAAAGCTGAAATATTATCAAACTGCTGTCTGACGATTGCGAAGTAGTGGGAAATATTTTGATTATCAGGGCAATTGCTTTGGCAGGTAATCACAAAAGTGCATGTATTTTCGACCACCATAAAGTCGAAAATTTCACACAAGCATACAGCCTACAATGAATATAGAATTGAAATTTTTAGGTTTCATATTCTTACTGATCCGTGTTAGATTATCTTTTAGAAGTTTTTGATACATCGTACTATACACTTTAGGCTACTAACCAACTTGTTTCTTTTCACAGGACTGAGCACAGCGATCTTGAAATGAGGAGCAGATAAACTTTACAGATTAAATAAGAGATAATCTACAAACAGTCTACTACAGCATGAATAATTTCATTTCGCTTGACCGATATTAATTGTATTGGACAATAAATGTCAGTAATTAATGTGCCTATAAACCCACAGTTAATCTGTTTTATTGATTTCAAGGACGGATTAGCATTGGAATTATAACGATGCAGTTAATTTCGCCTATCCTCAATTTCATGACCGATTCAGGTATCGGTGGAGATGTCACGTCAAAACAAATCATCTTGACGTCACCGAAACACTGCCGTCAGAACGTCCACGATGACCTTCTATCCTTAGGAATCGACATCGCCAAGCTCAACTCTCCGAGGATTAAACAAGAAAGTGTGAGCGATGATTCAACAATGAGTGATCTAGATAAGAAATTAGACGAACTGGAAAAACGAACAGCTTCTTTACAATTGATGTACGATGATCTCCTCGGAAGAGCTACAGATCTGGAGAGCCGCTCTAAAAAATGTGAAGAGGAATATGCACAAAAGAAATTTTCTTTCGACATTTTTGAGTTTTTAATCAAACAAGATGGCCGTTCTAAGGCCATGTTCAATCATGTGGGTTTATTCTTTTATGTGCTCATTACAAAACTTCGTCGTCAAGGAATCCAAATATCTTCAACAACAGAATTATGGACACGATTGGAAGATTCGAATGTAAAATCGGCATTTAATAGCACTGTTATTAATCTAGGTTTTTCTAAAGAGGAAATGAATGCGTTGAATATGATTCTGGATACACTTCATGATCGAGACTTAACTGTGAATGTGAACGACACCAAGGTAGACACGGACAACCTGACTGCCAAACTTCATGACTTGAGTAGCGAATTTAGTGTGGATGAAACTGAGGGTGTTGATGCAAAAGACAATGCCAATGAGGAGTATAACGACGCATCTAGTGCTCAATGTGATACCCCAAGAACCTTGGATTATACAAGATGTGAACCAGCTAATCATAGTGCTACTTCCTGTTCTGGAGACTCGTATGAAATAGACAGTTTACTCCTTTATTTGCAGATTCAAAAAGATCTGGACCCTTTAGTCAAGTCGGCCTTGAGAAGGGCAGTGGCGGTTGCTCACTGTGCACGTGTTCCAGAATCTGTGATATCTTCTGCACACTTAACACTACAGAACCCCACAAATGCAATAGTGCCAATAGTAAGACCCCAAGAGGACCATCTTCTCGATGATCTCCATATTTTTCGAAGTGAAGAATGTCGAGATAAATCCTTCGAAACACCATTCAAATTAAAAAACTTTCGTCCTCATATTTTTGATGAAATTGAATCTGACGATGATTTTATGGATATGGTCACATCGACACCTAAACCACTGAAACCAAAACGTATAGAGGGATTGGATAAAACTAATAATGCCTTAGATATGGACATTGAACTCTTTGGACAAGTCAAAACTAAGAAAGAGATCAAGCGTCGTCCAGAAACATTGCAATTACCCAAACCTATTTTCAAACCAAAGACACCTAGTCCAAGCTCAAAACTTAACACAGAATCCGACATGGCTTCTACAACCTTGAACCGGATAGAACATTTTATTACGTCACAAAGGTCAAGTACACCCGAAGAAGGGAGAGACTTGTCCAGAAGCTTTCGTTCTTTCTACAAACGTCGTTTAAAACGGAAGACGGAAGAAATTGTCAAAGCCGAAAGAGAATCCATCAAATCATTATCCTCGCCTGTGAGTACCAGCTCTAGTGTCGAAACTAAACATCATGTCAATTTCAAACTTGATCCACCTACACAACTGCCAAAATTAGTTTGTGATGTTTACGAAGGTGACAGAGTGGATGACCTTGACGGACATTCGGATTCTGAATGTAACTCTGCGAGTAGTTCGTTACTGAGCAGTTTCTATTTCACAAGTGAAAACGGTTCATCTTTCAATCCAGCCACAGACGATGAAAGATCAGTTTCGTTACACGAAGAACTCTCGGAACTAGGATATTTTAGTCCATGCTCTCGGGGCAATCAGCAGAATGAGTCTACCGATACCATGACACATCGTCAGGTTGTTTCTCCTACCGGAAGTGACACCAAAACTAGGAAAGAGCATGTGAATTTCTTTACTTCTCCTAACGCTAACCCGTACGCTTATGATTTTGATGCGGATTACTACATGTTGTGGCCTGGTCAGGAAATGGAAATCGAATTGAAAGATCTTTCTAGTGAAATTCGTCTGGAATCTCAGGATCTTGACGAGCTGGTTATCGTGGACAAAACTGAAGCAGAAGAGTTCGAGAGATCCAATCATTCGTTTACCAGTAGTCTACGATCAGAGGAACTAGGTTCACCCAAAGCCTCTAAATATGATAAATGGTTGCTTGGGTGAAATATATATGTATGCCTTATGTGTATTCATTCAGGTAACATTCTCTTGGAAATGCGAAGCGTTATTGTGTTCAGTTAGCATCATTGGGGATCCTAAAAACTGATTTAAACTGTTATGGGTAATTAAACCCTTTTCCCCGAACAAAAGGAACAATAGACAACATGGTGACTTATGATGTAAACTCAGAGTGGAACCAAAGATATTAAGCTATATTTTAATTAGCATTGTTTTCCTTATTTGTATGGTGTAATATAAATCCATTTTAAAAGTAATTTTCGACACATGATTTGTGGATTTGCCCCATAGTAACAGTTTTTGTTTAAAGTTGTCCTCAGCGTCTATTTTCTGGTAAATATGTAAAGCCAGTTTATACAGTTTACAACCAGATCAATTTTCAGAACAACCAGCTAGACGACTATTATTTCTCAACCGGATAAAAGCTTACATATTTGTTTCAGTGAATTGAACAGGAGGACAAGTTTAATACTTCGATATTTTCTTGTTTGTTATTTGTGTCTACGAAAGTGCTTTCAGAATTTTATTTCACTTTTTTTATTATATTATATTTAAGGTACTAATTTTAGAAAAGGGTAGTGTGGTTTTATTCTCGAAAACTTTGAGTTGATTTTTAGATGAATAGTACAATTCTTTTAATAACGAAGTATATTATTTGAATCTTTTTTATTCCACTGCAAATACCTCTTACAGTATTCGAGATTAAAATTGTATATCGCACCCCATATTGCTTAATGAACTTAATGAACCTTCTGCCGTTTAAATGATCCAAGCTGAAACCTTTGGTAGAAAAACTTTTCATTCTATAACATAGTTAACGGTTCAGTCTTAGAAACATTTCGCTCAGAAGGCTCAATAATATGTAAAAATGAGACATCCAGCTCTTTTATTTCAATCATTCATTAGGTAATTCCAAGATCTTGGGAATTTTTTAAACTGAGACAAATAGTTACTGATCATATTTCGATATCATAATGTTTAACCTATTCTCTGCATTCCATTTCGATTTGACAGCTATTAGGAGTTTTCGAGATAAAAGCTTTGTATCCTTTGGGATAGTCTTTCCCTTTTTCGATTTTCTGTCTCATTGAAAGATTTTTCTGAAGGATACCAAAAGTTGTTATTTTTAGAATATTACAAGTTTTTTCTCGATAATACATTTATAACATAAATTTGAAGTAAATGTTGGTCCTAAAGTTGGATTTTCGAGAAAAGGTTTTACAAAATTTAAAGAAGGGAATGTACACAAGACTTTAAAAGAATTAAACAATCTCTTATTTGAGAGGCTTGAAAATGATTTTATTTTAAGTTTAACTAACATTTCGCAATATTTCAACAAGGGATGCACGAAAATAGAATTTCTATTAGAGCCTTGAAGTAAAAATGTAAATTTATTTTGAAAAATAGACTATTGGCCGATTATTGTTCATATAACCTAGAAATCACATGCTTTCGATTTGGGTTAATGAATATACATGAGCTAATTATATTTTCATGGTAAATTAATTTCACATTGGAATGCCAACTTTTATTTTGCACTCTTAGCTGTTTTCAGCGTTTTAAAATCTAGAAAATACTTCGATAAACATTTTGAATTTTATTGAACCAATTCCTACTGATCCCAATGTAATAATTAGATAAAGATATAAGATACAGGTAAAGCGGACATGGATTTCAAAAGTTATTTTAAATTTGTCAAGAGAAATATCAAAATAATGCAGTACAGTCTAAAACAATAAATGTTTCTGGTTTTTTTTTTGGAAATATTATAAGAAACATTTCTTCTATATGGCAGTATGCACTGTACACACTGAGATTGATGATGAGGAAACTTTCGTTCTAGACCATGTTTGGATCATTGGACCATTCAACTTAATAAATTGTTAAGAAGTTAGTTTCTTGTTATTTTGGGCATGAACGACAATTAAATCTACATCCAAATCGATTATGCATTCTTCACAAATCGAGTTCGGTAATAAATATTTTTAAAAGACAAGAGAACTAACCATCGTTTATTTTTATTTTTATTTTTTAAATACAAAAATTTATGTGAAAACCCTGACTCAAGAGCTGGGCATTGGTTATAACCATAGCTCATTTTTATTTTTTATTTATTCGTGAATAAAATGTTTCTTATTCTGTTTGAGACTAAATGGTTTTAACGATCCATGGAATTTCTGTCATGGTTGGATTTCTTGGATGCAGCAAAATGTGATAACTCCCTATTTGAATCTAGTTTTAAATGATGGCAACATGATTTAGCGTTCAACCGATATTAACCGCTCTGACAGACCACCGGCATCAATTCTGTTACAAGGAGTAACATGAGCAATTGATGACATTGCACGATTTAGTCCTCGGTTTATTGAGAATGGTCAGATTCTTTCAGACAACGCCTATTTAAAGATCTTCAAGACCATAATCTACTTATATTCAGCTCAATACTATTGTTGCAAATGAAGTGATCACCTTTATTAATAATACATTTATAAATTCTTTATTTTACATGGGTCAGAATAAGATCATATGCATAAGGACCTTGTCCTGTCTAACATTCAGTCAACAAGGACAATACACTGACTCATATGATCAAACTATCATGATTAAAATAATTTATACACAAACAATATAAGAACATCACCATGGATACACTCTATTCCTCAACCCCCAACCCACACACAGAGGAATCCCCAACAAAAAGCAACAATAGAACACAGACCAACAAGCGTACACACAGTAAAAACCGACATCCATAACTTGCCAAGAACAATGACTTAACTACGTAACACCATCTCAGGGCCCCGTCTTAACGTCATGTCATTCGACCCGACCAGATTTCAAGGATTATCAACAACCAAACTTACAGCACAGAATTATCCAATTTGAACCAATCCATCCGCTTACTACTTAAACTAACTACTATTTGTACTTAGTTTACAATATCAGCGTCCACTGAAAGCGAATATTAACTTGTCATCTACTAACCAAACAACCAACCAACCTATGTTGTTGATGTGATTTTATTACACTAAATGAACTGGCGATAGATATTAAAGTAGCTGCATTAAGAGTCAGAATAGTTCCTTATTTGGGTTTAGTCGGAAAGCCTTGAATAAGTATAGCGTGGAAGTTCGCACGTACATTAATCATCAAACCCCACTCGCCCTTCCTTTTAAATAGAAGTCAAGTACTTTGATATTATTACAAATGGGAAAGTAGTAGTTATAAATATGTGAATGTAAAACTTTGTATTAACCTTTTAAGAACCTTTTCCTTTCTGTTTTCTTATTCCTGGCCTTTTTATTTGATCATCACTGTTTGGAAACTGGGAAACCCCCGTCACTAACATTTATTTTAAGAGATAACAAATATACATTCTTTGGTTTCACGTTGTGGGAATCGAATTAGCTGGCATAAAGTAACATCTGCGAAATATCCTTGCCTTTCGTCCGTTTCAGCTTCCTGGGAAAAACCTTCTTCGATAATTCAAAATAGTGATGGAAAATGGAATGATACAATCTTCCGACATTATTAATCTCTTGCCAAAAAAATGTAGGGCGTAAGTATCAATACAATTAATTTTGTTACATAAGAACATCCCTAATGTGTCTCCGCCCCAAGATTGATACGTAAACAAAGATCAAATAAAGTAGGTGTATCCTACCAGAGACGTCAAACAGGAAACAAACTTCCAATTACTATTTACTTCGTTCACCGATCGTTTGACCGATCTGATAACAAGTCTTATTTTACTAAATCCATCGCTACTTAAAGTATAAGGTACCTGTATTATAGTCTGACAGAGCTTGTAAAAGGGCCTTCTTGATTTTGTATGTGTATCGGGGATACTGCAAGCATCGATATGCACCGTTTCCATTTTCAGTCATTTAAAGACCTATTTACAATCTATTTCATTTAAAGCATTAAGAGACATAATATTTCGTTTTTATCATAAAATGGTATTTTTTTTTTCATGTAGAAGTTCACTTAAAGTTATCTCTTGTTGCTTTACGTTGAAAAAGGTTTCTTTATTAAGCATTAACAGTATTTTCTGTAATATAATATGATCTTGTTTCACTTTGATGTAAATTTATAATTGAAAATTTTAGTTAAAATATAGCACTATTCGAACCAAATCCTTGAAATTGGAAATCTTTCATTTCTGCCATGATTAGTTCCCTTGTCTCTGGACGTCAAAGACGTTCCATAATGCATTAATGTCGGTTCATTGAGTTGATCACATTCAATTGAAACAATCCATATCATCACAGAATCGAGAGGAACTGTTTTGTAGGGACTGCTCTAGGGTTTTAAGAAGAATAGAATCAAAAACAAACTTCGTAAACTTAAAGCATTTATTTTTTTGTGAGTTTTTCATATTATGACAACAAGATTCTGAATAATAAGCCCTTCATGTTAAAAAAGTAGAAAATAACCAAAGACATTCGTGTAAATTGCGCAGCACCATTGTGTCACGTGACATGCACGCACCCGTCTCTCCACAATTATATATTACGTCATCAAAATATGTGCACAATTTACAACATACACCTACAGTGATTTAACAACAATGGATACAATATAACAATGATTATGATTGGCTAAAATTGTCTAGAAATCGATGAAAATTGCATAACATTAGGTCTGGCTTTAAGCCTGTTGATAAATATCAGATGTATTCAAACACGGAAAAGGATAGGCATGACATTTGCATTGTAATAGTTTGTAATACTATGGTGAGATCATATGGCAAGCAGTTGTTCTATTATTAAGGCCTTGAAATGTATTATACTAATGCCAAAATTCCGAAGACTAGAGAATCGTGAATGGTTGTTGAATGAATAATGAAGTATTCTACTGAGATTCCAATAAAAATGAATGAAAAAAAAATAGATACAAATACAAATGTATTATGAAAGGAAATTGAATTTCCATGGTAAAAATTATGCTTAATGATTTAAAGCTCAACATCTGGACATTTTTCTCCCAAATTTAACATTTAACAATTTCACAAGACGAAGCTATTAGAGGAAATATATATTTCCTTACTAACAAGAGATTTTTCTAATTTCCAAACTAAAGGATATAATTTGTGTCAATTTTAACGTTTTCTAATTGGGTATTTTCCCACGAAGCTTTATCAATTTAATCTAGTCAGGTGTTATATATTTCCTCATCTAGCTTTTAACTAACAAAGTCACAGTACAGCGTCACGCTCAATGCATGACAATCATCACACCGTCACATCTAATGCGTTACATAGTCATATATATAACGTGACGACACCACAGTTTAAAAAAGATAAGTAAAAATTATATAAAATGGAGACATGTAATAGCTAGCATTATAAAAGTATAGAAAGTTAATTGCTTGTAATAAAATATTCATTAGGAATAAATAAAGAGGGACCTATATTCAATTATATATTTCCAGACACCAACGCAACATTTTAGTCAGATTTTCATTAGATCTAAATACATTGTAGAATATTTCATAATGATAGTAAACAGTAAAGCAATCATTTCTAAATCTAGGGTGTTATTTCCATAATGTTTTTTTAGTCTTTAAAAAATGTGTCATTTCGGCAATATGAATATAGGTCAACCTCTTGAATTTTGTAATACATGGTATAATATATAGAATAAAAATTCTATCTTGCATTGCTCAACATCTTTAAGGCATAGAATGGATTCTTACAATAATAGCACTTTCTTCTTATTAGCACTTGCCTGTGTTCTAAAATGAACACGTCCTTGCATTGACATTTTTTATAGCACTTTCTATATGTTATTAAGGAAAATATGTTTTCATCCGTTCTACCTTGTAGAAACATTCAAACTTCAAAATAATCACACTACATCAATTAGCACCGTCTTCAATTGCCCTCTCCTTACCACCATAAAGTATAGAGCTCTATGGTGCACCTTGCATCTTTGACATCATCAGTTCTGGAAGCAGCAACGTGACGTCATTCTGTACAGCAAAGAACTACATCAATGGCAGATATAATGAAAAAAGAAGCTTTCAGTGAAATAAAAGAAACTAAAACATCAGTCACACCATTTAACGTTCAAAGCTATGTAGCTAACTTTCACCTCAAGTCGACCTTGGTTCATGGATTTACAAGGAGATGAGTGTGGATGTTGGTGAACCGACAGCATCAGTACTGCTTTCACTGGAAGCTCTGTGTACTTGACTTCCACATGTAGGACTGGATCGTAGAGTTATACCATTATTATCGACGTAGTTATCAAGTGATCCAAAAGTAAACAGACCACTGGATGGGGTGGTGATTGGAATTCCAGCAAGTGTCGTCATTGCGATGGAAGTTTTTGTGGATTCGCTTTTAGGAATTATTAAGGTGCTTGGACGACCAGAGGAGACAGAGGATTGGCTGCTATTGCTGTCACATGACTGGACGGAGCAGGGAGAAATCGAACGTTCTTGCTTTATGGATACTGGAACGATTCGATGGAAGCTCGAACCATTAACCTTACATAAGGGTTGGTGGGCTTTTAGGATAAATTCCAACTGGTCTTTCTGTTTTTGGAGTTGTTGAATATCGTCTTCAAGGGCAGATTTTTCACCTTCAAGTTTCTCAGTTTCCTGAAAGATTTAACAAATAACCAATAAATATAGGCTGATCATGGTCAGAAAAATAATAACTTAAATGTATCATGCAAATTAATCACGTAGAAGAAAGATTCTTCGATTATCAAGGCCTTTATTCATAGTAACTGGTAATTTGTTCTGTACATTATAAAAGAAGTATCCGCAACCTTATCTAATTTTAGATAGAGTCATATCAACACCAGTTAGAAGAAATTTTGAAATATATGTAAATTTAGATGAGTTGCTTACCTTGACTAAGATATTGGTATGGTCTACTCTTCTCTGACGACATTTAGCTGCAGCAAGTTTGTTTCTCTCACGTCTAATAGCACGTCTTTGTTCTTCTTCGGGTGCCAACTTTAAACACAAAACAGAAAACACAATAATAAAGATATCGGTTGGTTAAAATTTGGAATGCATTTGGCGAAGGCAACCGAAACAGGAAAGCGAAATATTGTTGTGAATGTGATTACAATTCCGCCTGTAATTACGTATTGTGCAAGGTCCAATGACTTCAAAACCTTTGGACTGGAAATGTCTTTCTAAATATAAAGTATGAAGTAATACCATTATCACATGTGTATTGGGGTCATTTTGACCAAGTGTGGTTACAACAGTAAGATATGTTATTTTTAACATGTTAATGTTTCGTCGGGGGGTCTGTAGTTTTTTATTATATTTCTCGCGAATTAACAATGTAACAACTAGGCTTGGTGATGTCAGTTTTGGTATTTCCGTGAGGTTTTGTCTTATATTTTCACCACTTTAACTTTTAAAAAATATAACATGTCCACAGACTGTCACGAGAAACATGTGATGGTAACACCTGCGTCAGGTCAGCTTAATAACAAACATTCGATCGCAAAATGTTTCAAATATTTATCGCTCAAGCAGCTTATCCTGTTGATAAAATTTGTCAATATTTTGCCAAACGTTATAAAGCGATTATTAAAAATTCAAGAATAAAAAGAGAATTAAAATTAAAAAATTCTTAAACTATTCTGTTTTAAATGTGTCTGTTAACTTTAAAAAATCGTTCAATATTTGTAAGGTAGCACTATTTTATCCTTTATTGCGTTGTAATCAATTCGCTTAGTCTAGTAAAGGATTGGATAATGTTCCAAAAATAAAATATTGTGGTATTAATTTGTACGACTTAAAACAAAGACGAAGTTTATTTTTATCAAGTATATTTTGAAATCATCCCTAATAGTTTTATTTATAAAAAATATTACTTATAAATTTCTTACCTTTTCGTCATTTCGTCGTCTTCCCCCCTTTCTATTGGTAGTGGGGGCTGGAGTTGGATAAGAAAGGTCCGAGTCTCTGGTCATTCTTGCTCTCTTTCCCACCGGCATCCAATCAGGATCATCACTATATTCTGAATATCTGTCTATGGAATGACCATTAGATGTAACGGGATCAACTACTGGAGGAACGAAACCACTCTGGGTTAAGGCATTGGGATCGTGACTGCTGACTGGTGCCGATTGTAGTTCTATGAAGGTTTTTTCAATGTTGGCTAGGGTAGTGGGGGTTAATGTTGGTGTGGTGGCGGTTGTCACTCCACTTAAAAATCCTGGTAATGGATACTGTAATGAAAAAGAATGAAAATTATATAACACAAATCGATTACTAGGATTTTTTTTTTAATATCAAGCCCGAGATGACAGAAAGCATTATAATGTTCATACCATACATATTGTCAATACCGTCAAAAAAAAAAATACAAAATTAATATCACAGATGTTCAGAATTACGAAAAACACAAAATTCTTTGTTAAGGGTTGAAAAAAATCTATAAATACTCGAGTGACCAGTGAACTCGTTTGACTTACACTGTAGTAAGGGTTAGGCCTGTAGTTATAGTGTGAACTATGGCCATAATTCCAGCGGTAGTCCATATTATCCAGTCACAATATTCAAATTCAAACTGATAGATGTTGACAAGTGAAATGCCTTTATGTCAAATGAAGCGGATCACCAAATTTTATAATTAATGTATATCAAGTTAAGAGATCAGAGGAAACCGACATCCTCTATCTAATATGTCAATCATATTTTATCTATTCAAGCATGTTTGAGACTCGGTTATCATGCTATGCAATTTTGAATTGTGTTGAATAATAATGTCTGGATAACCGGAAATCTTGTAAATTTTCCCAGGGGCTGTTATGTGCCTGTATTTCGATGTTGCAGACAAGTTACAATTTAAAAGTTAATAATTATAACATATCTTCCTGCTTCTGATAACTGTTCTGCTCAAATTTAAATTCGTCCTGAATTTAACATCTAGGTCAACTGGTCTGGGGCTTGTCGAAAATTGTCCGCGTTATACACTGCTATTTCATGAGCTACCAAGTCCACAAAATAAGAAAGGTGCAATCGCAAATTTGAATTTTGGAACCACTCGTAAGATATACTATACTTATTCTGAATGGAAGTAGATAACGTGCGATGCACGCGAGGGGAAGTTATGAATGAATGAAGTGTACAACTGTCCTACTCGAGAAATAGTAAAACTAACATGGCGCTCAGACGATTTGATTGATAACCGATCGTACGATGTCTAGATATTCCAAAATGTTGAAAGACTTCCAACCTAAAGTTAATTTCCTAAAATTAAATTTGGTACTTACACTTGGTGTTATTGGTTCCCCGTTAGCCATAGACGAAAGTATATCGGCTACGTATTTAGATTCACTGAATGTTGTTGGTGCGCTTTGTGTGTTGTACATCTTGTAAGGTTTCATATATTTGTTGATAATGGTATGGATAGTCAAGTTGTTATCGTCGAGTCTTCAGTTGCTTTGCTGTGTAGTTATTATATACCGGTACTTCGGGAAAGACTTTCAGCAGTAATATTGAGGATTCCTCTATGACTCACAGTTATATAGTAAATGAAGGGAATACCTCTGTATGTTCTATATAAGCTATGAGTAACGCATGACTCATACGGCTATTAATAGTAACATTACATCAGTTGGCCTTTCTTGTTACACCACGTGACCATATCCATCCCCAAATAAGGAATTCTTTACTCTGACGTCAGACAATAATGGGTGTTTTTATCGTTTCAGTTGAATGAATGAATAAATAAATAAGTAGAGGCCTTCGTTAGTCTAGGGTAAAAAATCTAGGGGGGTCTTAAACTAATATTTTCTTCTCTTTAGATAATATGTACCTCTACTGTTTTACTGCACGCGACATGCAGGAGATCTTGAGCTTTAAAGAAACATGTATATGACCTGTCTGTGACCGATATTGATTGTGGCTGAATTATCCAGACCGTAAAACAAACTTCTATTTATACTATGATAATCAAGTCTTAGAGGCACTTATTGATCAAGTCTGGGGTATTCGTGTTATTTCGACACAGGAGTATTCTGAGGACAGTCGAATATCTCGTAATGTAGCAGGCATGGTTTCTGAAACGGTTCCATACTAACAACTGTCTGCATAGTTTGTATTATATAATTATAAGTCGTAATGGTCTTACTGTATTATGAGTTATTATAGTATATATATTATATTAGGCAACAGTATATTATGACCAGGGTTAGTAAGCTTTTCAGAAATTAAAACATATTATGAAATATTTATTCTGTCTTTTGATTGCATTACTATGAAAATAACTGGTTGATTTTGCCTAAAACAATTGCACTATCTTTCCTTTTACCTTCTTTCCATAGCGAGATACTACAAGAGCATTTTAAAGGATACATGTATATCAAAGTATCCATCATTCTTTATTTCGCTTTTTAAAATGAATTTCAATCCACATTATCATTTTTTAGACAAATTTCAACAATTGACCTAGAGTAGCCTGATGATCGACAGACAAAAGTATACATTTAACTTCGTTCTTGTTTGAAAACTTGACCATGGGCAGTGCTAACTAGAAAGAAATTGGAGACGGTTGGGTTTCGCTTGAGAAGCATTCAACTCCCAGAAAACCTGATGCTATGCTCCAAATGGATTTGTCCTGGAGAGGATGCCTTAGATAACTATGTAGGCTATGTTTGATTTTAAGGTGTATAATACCTGTGTAATCTCTATATTTGCATCGCTCAAATCTAAGAATTAAGAATTATGTTTATTGCTGAAGTGGAAAAATAAGAATCAGAGAATAATTTTAATGACATTCTAAACAAGTTTTTGTAAGGCTCTGTGCAGTATGTGTCAAGGCTGTAAGGTTAGGGTTTTGTTTTTCCATTAAGTTTTTAAATATTGGCGCCGAACACGGGTTTAAATGTTCTGGAATGTTAATTAGACTACACATATAAACATAATTATACTAAATATACTAATATATTCCTAAGAATACCAAGAAATACCTTTACATACTGATAAACACGGTATAAATATAGTACAAAACAATAACCAGGTACATAAATAAGTCTCCATTATTATACTGATGGACTATTTATACTATTTAACGTATATTAACCTAAACACACTATATTGTATTCTTACCTATATATACCTACCTATTATAATATATCCTTTTGTTATATTTTACCGACTTTTTAGTCTCATTTACATAACATGTTTACTCTTTATTATTATTTATTCAGTTAGATGCTTGCTCCCTAACCTGATTCTCCCTCGTCAGTGATGCAGGTCGGAGGGGCTGACATTGAAAAAGCGCCCAGTTATGCGAATGAGACAATAAACCGGAGGCCCAATATGCTACAGACTGTGCAAGTTAAAGATCCCTCGACAGCTGGAAATCGCAAAGAGTGTAGCCAAATGCTACCGTCCTGGCATTGTTCCCCATTATACACTGGGACGTAAAACTCCATTCTTTTCATTAACTATTTTCATCAAGTTTACTAACGTAAAAATCAAATTGAAAATTTAAAAGTGGATTTTACAACTTGATATTATGAATTTACAAAACCGATTTCAAGGAAAATAAAATCCTATGTGAATAATAAGACAATGTTTTTTTTTCATTTGAAATTTTTGTTTCTTGATTGGTGAAAAATAACAGTGGTTCAGGACTTTGGTAGTATGCTATTTAGAATTGTAATCTCGTTTTAACCAATCGGGCAAACTTAATACTTTACATTTTATGACTCATATGGAATTGATCTATAGCCTAAAAAATATCCCTTATATAAATTATCACATACTTAAGGGCTATTGAATGATTCGACTCATCATCAAATGTAGATTGGTAAGACATGGGGATATAGATCACCAACCTCATGATATGGTCTTTATTTAGAAAATGGAGTAATAATATTTATTACTGTGTATGATTTAGCAACAAATACCCGGACACTTACATATGTCACAGTCAAAATGCTTTATAACATCACTTAAAAAATATGTTCTAACACACAATATTTAAATATGGTATATTCAAGGTGACTGAAAAAACTCACGAATTATTCTTAATTTAGACCAAGTAGAGAAAGATACATTATTAAGTTAAAAATCATGTATACTACTAAGCATTTTATTATGTATATTGTCATGTATATAATGCTTAAGAATTGTGTTATCACACATATGTATATATGCTAATGCAATAAATTAATTCATTATTATGACTGTAACAATTATTGTACCCGTTCGTAAAGAAAGAAATATGAGAAAAAGGTACATAGGGTAAACCCTTGAAATAGATTTGGTGTCTTGGATTTAATGGCAAGATATTTTTGAATTTAACTTTTAGAAAGATATAAGTACCGTCACAAATATTTTGAATCACAGTTTGCATTGCTTTGAGCACTTAAAGGGATTGTAAAGATGTTTTCTAAAAATATTTTATCTACTGGATCCAATTTCAATTGGACGTCTGTGATTCCTGCAATTCCACAAAAACTATTTGTTGCAAATTTTGGAATACTTAGTTTCAGTGGAAATACATGAAGAACAGGTTGGGTCTGATTGGAATTGGAATGGTGTAAATGTTGGTTATCAGTGTCCCTGATACACATAAAGTATGTACAAAAACTCTTTACAATTCCTTTAAACTTCTCAACCTACTTAAAAATTAGACTGTCAATTTAGAAAATTTAAAGAAATGTCTCACGCCGTTGACAGATTCAAATTAATTTAAAGATCGGAAAAGAATAGATCATTGTTTATGATGACTAGACAACACTATACCGGAACATTGTTGAGAGTTGCCGGAACTCTTACCTTTCAATTTGTTCACTCTAGATCACGATGCGTTTTAAATATCAATGGAAACATTTTCTTCTGGGGAAATAGTCACCTTGGGTTTGATGAATTCGTGATTTATGTATAAAACATAGGAAACGGAAATCAAACAACAAAATTTTCAACATTTGAAAGGTCACACGTTAATGTAGATAGAATTGGATTTCATTATTACTACTTATTACCAACTATATTTTCTAGAACAAACGGGTTTCTATATTTTCATACAGAAATTAACGAAAAATGGAAAAAAAAATTTAAAGGGAAGTCTGATTTTTGAGTAGGTTTGGAAAGATAGTTGGCATATAGTTGCTGCGAAACTATAGACCAAAATCTGGATACATAATATTATCCATAATTTTTTTTGAAAGTATTCTGCAGTTATTAATTTTGAATGACTAAAGAAGTGAAAAGTTTACATTCACCATAGATTATCTAACTTATTGGTTGGTGTTGGAAAACTGATAAGTTTTAAAAACGGTAAAATAACCTTGATCAGATTCCTTTGTCAGAGCTCTTTACTGAGAAGACAATTGCATTAAAAGACGTTCTAGTCTCTATTTGATTAATAATCACATGTTTGATATTTTATTGTTTTACCCTCCGTTTGGATTATTAATAATTTTCTATGTTATAGATCTTTCAAAACTTTTTTATAAAACATACTGTGTATTGTCAATGGTAAGCAATTACCCTTCTAGACCAATTTAACCTTAAAATAGCATAGAAACTTGATAAAAATACAAAAGGGCATGTTTGATAATATTGTGTTGTTATGTTATATAAAACTGTATGGGCTGATCGCCCACGCTTCACGCCTTAGTGAATGCATCAGTATATATCAATACTATACAGTACAAACAGTAGTTTGTTATTGCTTACTAATTAATCAATATATTGATTAGTGACGTCATATATTATCATACATTCCATAAATACCAGGTTAATGTTGATGGAGGCTGACGCAGGGGGATTCCCAGAGACTCCTCCCTGATAATTTGATTACTAAATATCTTTCTGATGTTGGATCAATAATGAAGAAAGGAGTTCCATCAAAAGTCAACTCAGTTGGTTTGATTACTAAAGATCTTTCTTATATCGAATTCGGAAATGAAGAAGGTAAATCTTTTGGAGTCAACTCAGTTGATATGATTACTAAAGATCTTTCTTATATTGAATTCAGAATGAAATAGGGGAATATCTTGGAAGTCAACCCAGTTGATACGATTACTAAAGATCTTTCTAATATTTAATTCATAATGAAGAAGGGAAATCTCTCGGAGTCAACTCAGTTGATATGATTACTAAAGATCTTTCTTATATTTAATTCATAATGAAGAAGGAAAATCTCTCGGAGTCAACACAGTTGATATGATTACTAAAGATCTTTCTTATATTGAATTCAGAATGAAATAGGGGAATATCTTGGAAGTCAACCCAGTTGATACGATTACTAAAGATCTTTCTAATATTTAATTCATAATGAAGAAGGGAAATCTCTCGGAGTCAACTCAGTTGATATGATAACTAAAGATCTTTCTTATATTTAATTCATAATGAAGAAGGGAAATCTCTCGGAGTCAACACAGTTGATATGATTACTAAAGATCTTTCTTATATTGAATTCAGAATGAAATAGGGGAATATCTTGGAAGTCAACCCAGTTGATACGATTACTAAAGATCTTTCTTATATTGAATTCAGAATGAAATAGGGGAATATCTTGGAAGTTAACCCAGTTGATTTGATTACTGAAGGTCGTTTTAATGGCAAATACCATTCAGTGTTCTTGTCATATCTATTATAGTGTCATTTTTCTATTTATGAATTCATGTTTTTAATAGTTTCACATTCTTGCAATATTGTTCAATACCAAATCGATATAAGACAATAAGTTTTTAATAACAGATTTAAGCAGTTGACATTCCAATCATTCCTGATGGCTTGTGTTATGAGAAATCCCCGATTCCCCGCCCAAGTCATCGATGCCCTTACTCATTATTAATTTGATTATATTTTAAAAAGGAACAGTGTAAGCTAATCAATCATATGATTAAAGTTTTCTATCAGAAAAGAATGAATAGTTAGGTGATCTGATATAAACTTCAATAAATAGAATATGACTACCTTCGTTTTTCAAGTTAGTGATTAAGCATATCCCGCTACTAAACAAAGTACAAAGCAAATTTTCATATCTTGTCAAGCCAAGGTAACAATGTGCTTCGTTTAATGCAGCAAAAAAGACGCCATAGTTTCTGCACATATGGTTAAATTAATGCCATGTACGACTGCAAAAACAGGTGTAAGGTGTATTCTGTGTTATTAAAATGAAGAACCAACAACACTGTGAAACGTACCATATTTCAAACCCAAACAGCCAAAATGAGAGTTAACATATTTGGAAAAATGGGCATATCCAGTATTTCAGTATAACACATTTTTAAAAAATGGACAGAAATTGTGTGGAATCTGAATTAGTTTCTTGAAATATCAAAGCCATCATAAAACAGACAACTGTATATTTTGCTTCCAAATAATATGTCAACAAATCAGTTAATCTTTTGATTACACAGATTCCGTGTAATATAATTTATTTCGATCCGTTAAGTAAAGATTTTTCATCCGGTTAGGAGGATTTGCCCTGAAAGGATTTACACCACACCCCGTGTTTTTGAACCCCTAGATCCTTCAATTTGTTAAGAACGATCTTTGCTTATGGTGATGCAACAATATAATTGTCCTAATCTTTTGCGTTCTTTTTTAATCATTTCATAAAGCCAACTTACTGAATCGCCTTTTATTTCTGTACATATTAAGAAAATTATTTTACTCAAACCACCATAAAACAAACTATAAAATAATTCAATATTGATGGAACAACTATACACGTCATGAATACATGAATCTTGCTTTTCGTTCCATAGAATCCACTGAGGAGCGATAACAAGTTTGATTGGTAAGTCGAAAATAGGATCTTTTACAAACAAGAATGTAAAATCATTTTGTATTTTTTACGCAGGCAGAAAAATGTTTTTGCTAAAATGTTATGAAGACAATACCGTGAAATCTAGAGAAACGATTAATTAAGTTAGATTATTTTCAGGTATTAATTAGGCAACGACGTTTGTGATCTTGCAAATTTGACATACTTGAAAAATCGGATTTAATCTGAAATTAAGCCTTTCATAGAAGATCCTGTTATTGAGTCCTTTAAGAGTTCAAGGTATCCGTCAAGGATTTGATTATTGTTATGATGTCCTGATACGCCCGACTATTTCCTTTCACTTAGGTAAGTTCTTGACCTTGATTTTATATTAATTACACAACAAGAAACAGATCATTGAGAAATTTAAACTGGTATTAACATTTGTTAAAACTGGGAAGGTTATTGTCTTGAAATATTTAGATAGTATAACTTCTAACACATTGCTAAAATGGTACGCTCAGTATCAAACATACTCACGTTTCTACTCTATATAATGCTACTGATGGTCATATATATGATGGTATCATTATAATAGAATAACTACTACATACATAATGAAACTTTAAAATTGTTCAGTGTAAGCAGAACATCTCCAACATGGTCAAGGTATTACAACTTCATCTTATACGTTGACTGCATTGACTTTGTGAATTTGTGAAAGTAACAATTTTATTGGCATGGTTAGTAAATACGACCATTCTTGACACTAACAGAAAGATTCGTCTTAAAATGACATTGAGAGCTCTGATTGGTTGTTTTCGTCAGGGAACAATCTAATCGAATCTTCGAGGTGTTCCTGATTCTCGCAGAAAATTAAATTGAGATACACAAATTTAGATATATTATCCTTTATTACTAAACTAGATTACGTGGCAATATCTTATTACTTTGCAAGTGTATACACAAAACAACGTCTTGAAGTAAGAGTCAAACATTGTCAAATATTACACTATCATTGAAAACAAGTAAACTGCATTGTTGCTTCTGCTTATATAATATTTGAATTATATCAGTGACTGGAACAGACAAAAAAATCCATTTAGGTGAATTACACTATAGCTATTTGCATAAGCAGAGATTATACTCTACCCTTCAGGTAGTAAAAGTAAGAGGCCATTTTTGATCAATGGTTTTTAACAGAAAATATTTCACCAAAAGACGGGAATTATGTTGCTAATGTGGAAATTGAATCTGTAAGCCATGGTTGATAACACTTCCCTTGTGAACTACATCAAAACGAGTAGTCGTTATATTCACCATTTCTTGTTATTGTTATAAAATCAAAATAATGCTATTTATTAAGACACAGCATTCAAATGTTGCCCTATCAGATTTCACACAAAGCCATCTCTCATCCTTCGCCTCAAAATTCTACTCTTTAATCAAATTTATCCGGGACCTTGTGAATAATTCTGCACGGCACTTTTATAAAATTCTGACAAAAACTCTCGTACTCTAAAGACAAAACTTTAAAAATAATTTTGTTGTATAAAGGGTTGTAAATCATGAAATACGTTTTATTTTAAATTCTACTTGTTCCAGATCTCATAACGTGTAGCCTCCATGTTGCGTTCTCAAACCAATGTGGACGTACAGACTGAGACAGGAGCATACTATAGTATATTCGGGCCCGAAGTGATATATCTACAAAGATCTTGGTTAATATAATACATATATTGGAAAGTACATTTAGGTGGTGTCCAAAACATTTTCAGATTCTGTCTTTTCATTCATATTTCGTTCCCGTAATTCAGGATAGCAATATCAATTAAAATACCCCGTATCGAAACTTTGCATACCCATTGAACTTTGTGCATCTTTTGATCTGTTTTTTTTTGTTATGTATAAGTGTGTCATTGGGTTACTATTACATATTGGATGACACATAGGTGTCAAAAACATTGTCTGATTCTCTCTTTCAATTCTACTTTCGTTTCCGTATTTCAAGAGTTTAGTCCTAAAGATAATGTAATTCATACAAAAACGATTTCCTAGGGATCTTCAACAGATCTCGACTACTCCACACTCTAGTTTCGACATACTTCCTCCTCACAATAGCAAAGTCAATTAAATCTTCCGAATCGAAACTTTGCATAACTATTGACATATCAGCATTTTTTTTATCTGTTTAGCGGGTTACTAGTACATATTTGATGACTCATAAGGCGTATAAAGGGTGATATAATCCCCGCAATTTATGTCAAATCTTGAGGGCTACTGATTTACCGAGAGCTAGCGAAACTGAATTGAATAATCCGAAAGGCCATGTTGTTATTGAAGAAGAATGTAGAGCAAAGAGTGATAAGTTTAGCTTATATTGGATACAAGGCACTGGTAGATGACCGAGTTGTTTTCCCCTTTAGTCTTTATCCTGGGAAACTCCTTCACTATTACACTTTCTCATTTATTTGCTGTTCGGATCGGTTTTAGACCGTACTCTCTTGATTTTCTCTTAAAAGTGTAGAAGCAATTCAGCCAGTAATTTCCGTAATTTAAATTCAAGAGATTAGTCTTAAAGATAACGTTATTTATGAAAAAAAAATGATTTCCTAGGGATCTTCAGCAGATATCGACTACTCCACACTCCAGCTGTGAGATACTTCCTCACAATAGCATTATCAATAAAATCTTCCGAATCGAAACTTTGCATAACAATGTACATCTTTTTATCTGTTTTTCAGTCATCTAATACACCCCAGTGTGTCATTGGGTTAGTAGTACAATCATATTATATATGGGGCATTAAAGTATTTTAGTTCAGATCTATTTTTAGAGCTATTGATTTACCTGTAGCTGTAGTAACCACTGTGTCCGGAGAAGCAAGTTGAAGAAAAAAAGGTTGAGAAGTTTAGATGTTTACATTGGATACCATTCCCTATTATCCAAGCACTAGTATGTAATAGAGTTGTTTCCCCCAGGCCTCAGTCTGAGAATCCCCTCCACTATATTAAACGTTCTCATTCATTTGCAACTCGGATCGGTTTAGCATTTATTCTCTCTTGATTTTTTCAACAACTGATTCACCTTTTTACAGACGCATTACATATCAGTACTATAGCGACATGATATGTGGATGGTGGTCAGCGATAACGAAATTTGCTCTGTCTTGGTCTTGGCTCTTGCAAGTGTATTGGCTTATCTGCGGAATTGTGTATTAATATTGAAAGACGGATGGAAGGACGGAAGGAATGAATTGTTTATTTCAATATTATTTCATCATACCATATTCTCGCCAAATATAGTAACGATTTCTTAATCTTGAATTATTTCTTTCAGGAAAGAACTTTAAGTGAATCAATTGAGTATCCATTTCTACAATATCAGACCAAATAAGGCAGATGTTCAAAAACGCAGAAAAATAAGGTATTAATCGTTGACATGCTGTCAGGTTTATCAACTACCATATAGTACAAGGTATAACGAGTCTCCTCCCGCAGAAAAAACCCCACAAAATATATAAAATATATTTACCGAAGCATACAATAATACATGTAATCATATGTATATTTTCTATTTTATAACCTGGTCAGTCTATAAAGACTTAACTGGACACGCCGGGCCTTCTCGAATTCCCACGTCGGTATGCTGTGAAATGAGAACGAATTTCGTTGTTTCCCAATTCAGCCGAAAATGAAGAGAGAAAACAACCATTTTTGAGTTTCATTTATCACTAGCATACCATTGAAACCACTTTTTAATTTTGTAGGTTTTATTTTAGTCGGTGGGGAGAGAACGGAAATGACATGGGAACATTAAGGTTCAGAAACAATCACCTGTTAACAAATCTGATTGTAACATTGTCACTATTGTTAACGGTGTTTTCCTAACGAATACTTCAATCAAATATATAGCGGAAGACAAAATTTTTACAATAGAAAACATATGGAATGTTTATAAATAAAAAATAATCCAGTCAGAATTTGATACGACGGAAATTACTCATAGCAGTAATGAAACAAAATATTGTTTAAATAGTGTTTACAAAATCACGACTTTTCACAGATTCTAGGGGTCTTCAACAGATTTCGACTCCACACTCTAGCTGTTTCATACTTCCTCAAAATAGCATTGCCAATAAAATCTTCGGAATCGAAACTTTGCATACCTATGAACATTTTTATCTGTTTTTTTTTCAGTAAGTATGCCATTGGGTTAGAAGTGCATATTGGATGACTCATATGAACATAAAGGGATAAATTACAAGTATTATATGTCATATCTTTTTTCAGAGCTATTGATTTACCAATACCTGGAGTAACCACTTTGCCCATGAAAGCCAGATTGAAAAATCCGAAAGTTCGTGTAGTTATTGAAGAAGAATGCAGAACAAATGGTGAGAAGTTTACATTGGAAACCATTCCGTATTATCCAGCACTGGTTGATAATAGAGTTAAAGGTGGGAAGGAATTGATTATTTCAATATAATTTTACCATGCCATATTCTTGCCAAATATAGTAACGATTTCTTAATCTTGAATTATTTCTTTCACTAAAGAACTTTAAGTTGATCAATTGCGATTGGACTGTATCCATTTCTACAATATCAGACCAAATGAGGCAGCTGGGTCAAAAACGCAGAAAAATAAGGTGTGAATCGTTGACATGCTGTCAGGTTGATCAACTACCAAATAGTACAATGTATTGTACGAGTCGACTTCCGCAGATAAAAACCCCGCAAAATATAAAAACAAATACCGAAGTAATACATGTAATTATCTGGATCTCTTTTATTTTATAACCTGGTCAGTCTAAACTGGACACGCCTTCTCTAATTTCCACGTTGGTGAGCTGTAAGATGAGAACAAATTCTGTTGTATCCAAATTTTAAAAATTCAGCCAAATTAACAATTTATGAGTTACATTTATCACTAGCATGCCATTGACACCACATTTTAATTTTGTAGGTTTTATTTTAGTTGGCGGGGAGAGAACGGGAATGACATGGGAACATTAAGGTTCAGAAACAATCACCTGTTAACAAATCTGATTGTAACATTGTCACTATTGTTAACGGTGTTTTTCTAACGAATACTTCAATCAAATATATAGAAGACAACATTTTTTACAATAGAAATCATTGCAATGTTTATAAATAAAAAAAAAAAATCCAGTCAGAATTGGACACGGCGGGAAATTACTCATAGCAGTAATGAAACAAAATATTGTTTAAATAGGGTTTTCAAAATCACGACTTTTCACATATTAATAGTAAAATAAACTTTATGAATCATTTTACTATGCTGTTCTTTATAAAAATTAAATATATTATTTCCTTCTCTAAACAACCCTACTTGGAGCAACTTTTTCAAATCAAGTAGATAGATTATTATTTAGAGACAAGATAAATGCTCTAGATTATGCCGAGTAGCTAACAGTTGGGTATAAACATAGCCATTTTTAGATAAGTAAAGGTTCGGTAATAACTAAGTGGCGAAGCAATGTCATCCAGCTTTTCGTTTCACAACTTCGTTAACGTGGAGACGACCATGTTTCTCACTTAGCCTCGTTTGGAAGTAAGTGCACGGAGTTATGCATACGTTTGGAGAAAGGAGTATTGTATCCCAAAATGCTTAATGTAGAAGATTGTTACTATCAGCAAGCTGGTTCCGTCTTCATTTCGTTTTTTCGCAAGCTAGTTTCGCATATTTCCAAGTTTAGAATTGCTGATTTGGCCTTTCTACATTCAGTATGTTAATATGAACCACCTTTGCACTGACAATTTGGTTTTCTGCTTGTTTGATACGCTGTTACTGAATCATTCTGCTGTCTGTAGTCTATATTGTTTTAAGAAATAAGCGAAAGCAAAGAATGTTGCAAATTGGTTCTATATATCAGTGTCCCGAAACTTAAAAAAACACACTTAACAATCCCTTTAAAACAATCAAGTCCGTTTGAGTCAAAGTGACATACGCCTACTGTTTGCACCTGTACATAGTCTATATAATATGCATTGTAAATAGACTTTTATTAGATTAAACTTGTTAAACTGGTATGGAAGACGGGGGTGGGTGGGTGGTTGAAGATATTTGATATATTACAGTTAAAAATTATATCTTGAAAATAAAACATGTCATTGTGATGGGGTGACAGATTTTCCTTTCCATACATCCACAGTCTTATCCTATCTGAAGAGTAGGTATCCCTCTAACCAATGAAAAGACTCTTGTTAAGAAAACTGTAATAGTTTAATGATTAGACGTTTCGGACTTAGTTGTCCTCCATCAGTTTGTTATCTCACTAAACCCTCTACGAATCTCGCAGATCCTAATGAAAAGGCCCTTTGCAGCCTTATCCAGCTCCGGAGAACACCAATACAGAAGTTGTACAGTCACCGTATACCTATCGCTGTTATCCTATCTGTTATGACGTGAAATAGAATATGATGCTCTTTTATGGGACTTACCGTCTTCATTAGCCTCTAAGGCACAGAAGAGTAGGATGTAAAACTCCATTCATTTCATTTCATTTTTATGGGACAATTTTAAAACAATTTCGAAGGTATCTAATAGTTGAGTATAATTTACCTTGAGCTACTAGTACCTGAAATATTTTTGAATTACATTGAAGTATGCCTTTGTTCTACTACTTAGAGCGCGAATTAGTTAAGATTCGATAAAAAAAACGTTTTACCAGATAGAGGAGGGAATACTACCCAGATGACTTAAGAAAGTTCAAACGATGTCATGTAGACCTTACTTTCGACACGAACATATTTAATACACTCTTGCTGCATAAAGTAAGGGCCATTCTCTGTATACCGTTGATATGGGCTAATGTTAAAGAGGTTTAGAACCTTCTACTCTGGATCCATTTGGGCTTAAGTTACAAAGACGGAGAAGGCAACGTAGTTTGTTATAAGGCGAATTAATATACCACCTAAAGATATTATATAAACAAACAAATTTAGCCTCCCATTTCTAACTTAACTTCCATTATTGTTATGTCTTTAGGTTAATTTAGGTTCCGACTGAATTTCTGCGCAGGATAAATATCATTGGCAGATCGACTTTACAGTAGTTCTTGTTATATTAATTTTAAATGGCGTTCTCGTAAGGAAGGGAGAGTAGACAAAAACTCATTAACGTAACATACATTATTATAAATAAAACAAAAGAACTTTAGTACCAGGACGGAAAATTTGGATATTTTGTTTTAAAAATAGACCGGCGTTGAATCAGCAGTGAAAATAAATCTCGACTTTATTATATAATTCACAGTTATATATTTACCGACAACAACTTAACACTATTTCAACAAATATCACACAACATTTCTTTTGATGATGTCTTTGTGGTCGCCTTTGTCGGCTTTTAAGAAAATATTTGAAGCGTATTGTAATTTAACTGGTAATACAACTGTCAAAAAAATGTGCACTAAAATATGTGCCAAAAGAATAAAGCATTGATAATTTGAGGAGACTTAGGTGGCGTTGACAAAACAATTCAGTGATGAGGCCCGCAACCATAGCCACAATGTCCTAAGCTTAATCCTTAAAAGGGATGATGATCGCAAATTCTTGAAGCTTTCCATATATTTGTTTAATTCCTCTTTTCACTCTAAACATACTTTTTCGGGGATAATAAAATCCCAAACATTACGGTTTCACCAAAATTGCACGCTTGAAGGCGACTTCCAGGAGGCTAGATCTCTAGTGTTTAGAGAATTACATTCTTTGTGAAATAAAATCCAATGCAAATGTGCCACATTGACAGTAAGAGGAGAACGCAGTAGAATATTGGTAGTATGGAAGAAACATTAATGAAACCTCGAAAGTTTCTAAGTAACGTAGTAGAACCTTGGCAGTATGAATGGAAAGTAGTAGAACCTTGGCAGTATGAATGGAAAGTAGTAGAACCTTGGCAGTATAAAGGGTAAGTAGTAGAACCTTGACAGTCCACACGGGGAGCAAACAGAGAAGCTTTAATGATGATGTACAGGTCACTGGTTCGCTCAGTTATAGATTATGGTTGCATCGCCTATGGTACAGCCTGTAATACCACTCTGAAGAAATTGGACACTCTACAGATGAAAGTCATACGTATTGCCACCAGGGCAGTTATCGGTACAAAGACTGAAGCAATACTTCAGGAGGCGGGAGAAAAACCCCTTTCTGTTCGGAGGGAGGAACTCTATCTCAAATTCTGGTGAAAACTTCAGTATTTGTCTGTTAGCTGTCCAACGTATTCAAGCATCGAAAGATTCACTCGTGTCTGAAAAAACCAGATAAATCGGGGTATCTCGTACGGACAAGCCACTACTGATCTCTTGAGAGAGCACCAGCTCGATCAAGTTACCATCAGCCAAGGACACCTATCAGATACTCCTTTTTGGAAGGTTACCAATCCAACAGTCAACACCGAGCTGATCCAGTCCACCAACAAGCACGTGAACCCAGTGGCAGCAAGAGCTAACGCTCTTGGCCTAATCGACTCCAAGTTCGCCGACCATTTGAAGATCTACACCTATGGCTTTAAAAGTAGCACAGTTATAGGTTACGGTTTGTCCATACCGGCAAAAGGCATTGGTAAAAGGATACCTCCTCACTGCTCAGTGTTCACTGCAGAACTATTTGCCATTAGGGACGCCATAGTATGGCTATCCCTTAACTACACAGAACCAGCCTTAATCTTATCTGACTCACTAAGTAGCCTTCAATCTATTTCTAACAAATTTTCTAATTGCAGGTCAGAAGTTCTTACTGATATCCGAAATATGATCCACAACTACCAAACCAACAACAACCACCAGATCGAACTATCATGGATCCCGTCGTACGTCTTCATCCCAGGAACCGAACAAGCTGACTGTATTGCCAAGGACAGCTTTAGTCTTGAGGACATCGAGCCAGTAGATTTCTCTTATGAAGAATTTCGTAGCCTCGTGTCCGCCAAGATCAACCAGAAATGGGCCGACATGCTAAAGAACCTCAACACTAGATACCAGATTGATCCGAAGATACCAAACCAAACCAAACCAAAATCAATCATCCATCTGTAGACATCTGCAAGCTGGTAACCAGACTACGCACCAACCACGTCCCACGAGACCATCAATTTAGTGCCATTAAATGCCGATGCGGACAAGTCGCCACCAGGACGCATCTTCTCATGCACCGAATTAAAACCATCTCATAAGACATTGACGGAGTACCTGGAAACCAACGACATACCAATCACCTAACAGAATATTTTGGCTCCACCCACGGACCACTGGTACAAAATCAATTTTCAAAACAAGTTTCATAGCAGAAACGAAAGAGAACCTTTTTTTTTTTTTTTTTTTTTTTTGTGAAAGCTTTCTTCTCTCCTTTTCTTTTTTCTTTTAGGTCTTCAACTCTTCCAAGCACAGATAATCTAACCAAACCAAACCAAACCAAAACAAACAAACAACCACCATGATCATAACGTGTTTTGGAAGAATGTAGAAGACTGAGTCACTCACCCCACACCATCCAGGGCCGAGTTTCACCGCCATGACATTCGTTCCGACCAGATCGTACGATTTCTCAAACCACCACCAAACCAACAGTTTTCTAAATCATCCAATTGATTCTTAATCCACTACCAACGACCACCAAAGTGCAACTACCAAGTTGCTGGAAGCAAACGTTCACTCGTCAATTACCACCACCACCACAACCTTGACAGTATGAAAGTAGTAGAACCTTGGCAGTATAAAGGGAAAGTAGTAGAACCTTGGCAGTATGAAGGGAAAATAGAAGAACCTTGGCAGTATGAAGGGAAAGTTGATGTTTCACCATGTAAACCAGCAGTGTTGATGTGGTTACTAATTCCCAAGCGTTCTTAACGTGCCCCTATAACTAAAGGGGGGGGGGGGCAAAACAAAATCTGACTACCAGCCAATTACATTACTTCAACTTAGACCATACACAATTGTCCCTTTGGATATATTACTCGCCCCTCCGAACTGTCAAGTCTGATTACGGGCAACTAGTATTGTATGAAGGGAAACAACTGTTCTAATGACTACAAACAACAGTTAACTCGACCATATTTGCACAGATATCTGAACATAAAAATTTACAGTTAACGACATCAATTGTTATAGTCTAGTGTAAGGAATGTAACTGAATTGATACACGATGTTAAACTTGAGCACTGCTTTTAAACTGTGTGTGTTTGGATGCAAGTTGGAAACTTCTTCTTGAAGGCGTCAAAAGCCACCATTTTGCGATTGCTAACTTGGACAAACCTTGATACGATATCAATTGCTGCAGATACAGACTTTTCGGTAGAGAGGCCTTAAAGGGTAGATATTCTAGCATTTCGTTTATTATTACAAGAACATATATTATGTATGTATATATGTATAAGCACAAGTTCGTGGAACATTTCATGCATGTCTGAATTTGCCACGATAGAAATTGAAAAAAGTTGACTTCAAACATTTAATTTCAGTAAATTTCACGTTAGACAAATAAGTCAAGGTCAGAGGTGTAGTGAAATTAATTAAGTCTAGCATATCACCTTTCAAACCAAACTTATTATTGTAGAACAAGACCTTTCATATCGTATAATACCATCTGAAATAGGGTTGGATATGTAAATAGGACCCTTGTTTACATGGTTTCTTAGGCGACAGGGACAGGATATATTTGATTTAAAAAGACAAGGGGAAAGTTTGAACGTTAGAATGATATATTTCAATGTTTTCGATATTTCAGAATATTTAAATAATAAGCAATTATTTATGTGAATAATATGTATGTACAGTGCAGAGAAAAATACTAAATGAAGTTTTTGTGACCGGGATACTAAATGTTTGAAAATTTCATCATGACAGTTTCAGGAGTAGAAGTATTTATTTCCGTACTTTTTATAATTTTTGTAGTTGTTTCCCTTACCGGAAATACAATTTGCCTTGTGACGTATTGCTACAGCCGTAAGTTACAACATCCTCACCTATATTTACCAATTTTATTGTGTGTGGTGGACATTTCTTCAGCATGTTTCTGGACGATCATGTCTATTATTTCTATGCTACAAGGAGGAAATGACAGAAACGCATGTGTGTTTCAAAATATGGTCATGACGTTTTACATCGTCATAAATTTCCATTCGTTATTGCTTTTAGGATTAGAGAGACTGCTTAGAATAATAAAACCTTCCAAATGCGAAGACATTGTGGTACCATTTGTAACAAAAATTGTGATTGGATCATTGATTTTATTTGATTTGCTGTATGCATTCTATCCTGTGATTGGCTGGGCTGAAGTGCGGTACTATCCCGAACAATACCAATGCCTTGCTGAATACCAACGTCACGTTTCCCATCTGAACTTCCTGTTTGTAACGACATTCGTAATTCCAGTTTGTGGCTTAATTTCTGCATTTGTGATTTGTTTCTTTAAAATAAGACATCTGCGATCAAAAGTTATGCCGGGGTCGGCAATTGTTTTAGAAACATGTACCGGAAGTAATGTTGAGTCATTCGCAAATCAGGTTTCAAAAATGAATTCTAAATTCCAAAATGCCGGCTTAAAGGTAAAGAAGCCAAAGCTGCAAAAAATCGAGTTTACAGATGAAGGTCTGATAAGTGATCCAGATACAGAAGACGAATCAGCTCTGTCATCTTTAAAAACGCGGTACTACTATCTTCACAGGACTGATTACCAACTACTCAAAACTTACGTCATCATATCTTGTGTATACGTCATATGTTGGTTTCCATTTTACGTGTTGTCCTATACATGGACGTATTCCAGATATACCTATATTCCAACATGGCTGCTACTGGTTTCTGTAACGATGATTCACCTAACGAACTGTGTCAAACCTATCGTATATTATCTGTTTAATCTCAAATTTAAAAACAAGTTTAAGAAGCACGTGAAAACTAGATTTTCTAAATTATGCTAATTTTAGAATTCTAAGAAATGGCGTTTTTTATTTTGGTTATATTATTTTATTCCTTTGTAAATGTAAAATACCACTCAATTAAGCTGTCCCCTAAAGGAACATGTCTCATTGACACTCACTCTGATTTTTGAAAACTAGGGATCCTGAAATTCGATACACATCTTGCTCAGATTATAACGTCTCTATGGTTATATATAATTGATGTTCACATCACGCATGAAGGTAAACGAATATTCTTTGCCCAAAATTATCCATATAAAGATACGTCTGCGTCAGTCTGAAGCCCTTTATAACCCGATATTTTGTCATTGCCATTAGAATGTATAGAACTACACATTGTCTTTATATGGTCTCATTAATCAAAAATATTAACGAACTAGCAGAAATGTTTATATCACCGTATTTCATCATTTAGCTTAAGATGAAAGTCAACTGGTTGACGACCCAACGAATGGAATACGATGTGTACTTTTAAAACCATTTATTAAAGAAACCTTACATGTTCAAAGCCAAGCCTTACATTCTGGATGTTCAACTTATAAAGTCGTTTATCAAAACAACAAGCCAATAAACACCCCCTCCCACTCCCATCGAATCAGCAATATTTCTTATACACCTTCTAACTTGAGCATTTATCTCCGTTATTCTTTCTAATTCATTTTGGCAAAAACATATATCAGGGTAGAGTAGAGTATCCGGAAAAGCTAACATTGAAGATACCCTTAAGTCGTTCGGATGGACAATAATTTGAGGTCCCGTGTGCCAAATATTACTTTCATTACACAATGGCGTTGTCCGTCTTCATAAACCCAATTAGGTGCAGTTTCTACCTTATGGTGAACCGATTTGAAGACAATTCATCAGTTAAGGTGAAATTGACTAAAGCCTACGATCACTTCTATGTTACCACTATAATATGTGGAGGTCTAATTGGAATTTTACGACCCGCCGAGATAAACCAACAACATCCCACTGTTTTTCTAAAGAGCACAATAGAAATCTAAAGTAGTATCGAAAATATATTCTCTAAGATTATAAAGCTTCATTAGAAAGTCATTACGAGCTGCTAATTAGGCAAAGGAGTTGGTGGTATATTGATGCAAATCTGTCAACTGAAATGGAATGGACTTGTAAGTTTGACTATGAAAATAAATAGCAGACGCTGCCATAAAACCTAGATAGAAATATTTCTAAAATCTCATTACATGTATATAAGTCCAATGTTTAAAATAAATATCTAAACACAATATCGTGGTATTGTACTCCGTTGTTTTATAGTATACAACGTTTCAACACTTGACATGGGTTATGATCGAGTTAAAATAGAAGTTTTGTTTTGAACATTGTCTCTTTTTTTATTAAGCTACAATTACTGATATTACAGAATAGTTTTAGTCAATAATTTTTGACACTAAGCTAAGAAACAGCATCATTTTTTGTGAAAGAATGTTCTTTGAATAACACAAAAGGTGTGTGGTAAATAAGGTGACCTCCACTAGTTCATGTTAGGTCAACGAATATGACAGGACGTCACAAGTCTAAAGGGCATCAGTCATTTCCGTCTTCGATCGCGCTGTCCTTCTTTTGTCGTTCGAGGTCGACCTTACTGCATATTAAGTAAATAAGAAAAGGAAAGACAACTCATACAATCATGCTGCTAACCATGATTGTAAAATCTATTCAGCCACCAGAACTAACCCCTAGTCTATTTGGAATCTGTGTACAGAATGCTATTCTCTTTGCAGAGTCAAAACTTTTTGTATCGTGTACCATCATAGGTTTTAATTGCATTGCACCGATTACAAAGATATGCAAGCAATTGAATCCTATACTACGACCACCCTTCTGTCCCTCGAAGATTTTTTTATGAACCACTTCTTTCATCCATCCAGCGAACACCTGAGTGGATCACTGACTATTTTGTGAACCAATATTTTCTCATTATACATTGCAGTTATTTTAGGCTATGTGAAGTTATCTTTAGTAACAATAAACAAGATATGTCAAAAGTAAATCTCTTTTAATCTTTCTCAAGTCCAATTTTTATCCATTTGACTACATACATGATGTAGATTCAGGCTTTACTTGGATTATGTTTGACGAGAAAATAATTGAATCGAATATTGTCTCGTGGTAGTACTCGTTACGTCTGCTCAACACGCGCGAACGGAAGTGTTTTGATGTGGATAAGCAGACGATGTTTTAAGCCTGTGTATAGTTGAAACAGTGATGTATTTATTAGAGTATATAGTGGTCTATCATCTGGGTTATTGAAGTGAAATTATAGATAAATACATCCGGATAATAATAGTTTAATTCTTAACAGGTGAAATATTCACTGTATACCTTTACCACACGAATGTTTACATTCAGGATGCTTCTAGGAATTTTGGATTATTAGCTTATGAGCCAGGTAGGGAAGTTTACTTCTTTGAAAATTTTAAGAAATCGTGATCAAAGTAATCCATTCAGAATAATAGTAATACCCAATGGTATGATATATATATGTATATAACTTATTGCTGAGTCAGTCAAACAATAATACTTTATCGGTTAACATTAAAACATAACTAAACTATTACTTAATGCATAATCAGGTTCTTCGTCAAGGAAACCTTATACAATAAGTACAATAATTCGTCCAAATTGGTGGTGCTACCAACCCCAAATAAAAGATGTTTAAAACGCTTTTACATTCTAAAGTAGAAAAATACTATTATACTATACAGAGGTAAACATTAAATCTTATCGAAGATTGCGAAAGGGAGTAACAATATGTTTTAGTACTGAAATCATGATGGTGTGGATGGTGTTTCTACTATAGGTTTAATAGTACAGCACTATATAAGCTTGAAATTTTAGTCGATTTTATCTTATGGAATGAAATAGATATTAATGACCTCTTTATCTCCACCTTACAAGTATTAAACAATACTCCTTGGATTAATATAATAATTGACATACCCAACTCCCTTCCCATGTTTAAAGCCAAATTTAAATCACAATTGGAACATTTAGATTGTCAGTGGTCAGTGGAAGGCATTAATGCAGAGTTTAGTACCATCTTTGGTAAATGAAGAATATAACATTTAGATTAATGAAGACATCTAGAACATATAGGGCGAATATAAAATAATCTACCATCTCCTGGGAAGTATTATTTCAAATTTATGTTATATTTTATTGGGTTGTGGTAAAAATAGTTTTGATTAATGAAGATTAAGACACTATCGTTATTTATTAAGTAATTTTTCTGTACTTTTTTGTCGATTCATTGGTTTAATGTGCATATAATGGTTAATAGTAAGAGTAGTTTTTAAAAAGGAAAATAGAAAATGGTAAATAAATTCACATTAGCCAAATAAAAGGGTTTTAAGACAGTTATTCCAGTGATGTTTTCTTTCACAATCAGAATTAGTGTCAGTTTATGAGCCATCTCGCTAAACGTAATATTTACAATGCATTTATTATTTATAATGCAACACTTTGATCTGGGAAACTATACTATGTCACGAAGATCTCTGATCCAATATCTTTCACTTCAGTGTGCATAGGTCACAACTTAGCAGTTGTTAAAACCTGATCACCTTATTTGTGTAATATAAAATTGTAGTTTTAAGGCTCTCAGGGCGTGTAATTTTCACTCTGTTTATCGATTCATTTTCTCAAAAAAAATATCTTACGAAATTATTTGTAAAATATTTAGAACAGCGAAACGGTATCAAGTAATTTGCTGGCAGATAAGAATCTTGGAGCTCTCCTTCGAGCTGTTGTTCTTTTACTTCGTTTTGCTCAATATTATCTTATTTAGTAACAGAGAGACCCTATTACAACATGGTGTTTTTCAACCCGTCAAACAAGCACCGTTGCCTTTGGAAAACGCGTTTGAAAAATCTGTAGTCGAAGACTCAACTAAAGAAAGTCACGACCTAATGTCAGGCAAATATATTAATATACTTGTACATGACTACAATATAATAGTATCATGACTTCAATGAAAGGCTATTATATTAGAAAAAATAATAATTTGATATTGATTGAAGTTTTCACAGGTGTTTTATGACGTCATCAGTCCAATATACAATATAATCCTACTCTTTTATATATAAAGATTTACGTCAGTATCCGCCAATTTAAACTACTTTTTTTTATCAATAAAATTATTTTGTTGAACCTGTTGAATTTATTGAATAATTCACCGCTTGTTATGCATTCTACACAGTGGTATTAAATTTCGACAGCTTTGTGTAGTTTTATGCCAGTTAGCCTATTTTACTTAGTTACTGCAAAGTTATCTTTTATGAAAATTGTATGTCTGTTTATCTATGTGGAAATTATTTTCTCTGATTATTGTCGTTCAGTTGATGCAATCGAAGTAGATCTTACGTAGGGTGCTGAACAACAATAGTTCATTTTATGTTTTTCTTGTTGTTTGTCACATTCTATATAATGTCACTTTGTGAATAAAAATATATTTGACTTACTTTATTTACAAACAAACAACTATTTCGCCTCAGGTAATTGTTTCGACGAGTAACAAACTTCTCAATAAGTTAACTTAATATCATAAACGTTAAAAGGGCAGTTAGTATCCGGTTGATAATATAAACCCAATTCGCAATTTGAGAAGTAAGTTAATATATCATTTCGTAATATCAAGCTATTGAGCACATTTTATAAAATGTCCATGTTTGTATCATGACCTGATGAAGACTAGAGAACCGAACTTGAAACGTCGCCTGTAATAAAAAATAGTAATTGTTTTCCTTAAGAGCGTACTATAATACGAATATTGTGTCTCAGATAAGGACTCGTTTCTTAAATATCTTGTTAAAATTTCATTCCAGACAGACTTAATACGGCCATTTATTAGTTGGCAAATTTAAGTTATTAACATCCGGTATAAGCAATTACTAACTGAAAACATTTTACACATTCCGTTTAATTTAATTGTACAATGTATATTGATTGGTGTTGAAGGTTTGAAAGATGGCCAATTTGATATGTCTGGTGCTGTGGTATTTAACAATCGTATATTGGAGGGTCGTGACATAATAATTAGTATATAGGATAACCTTGTAAATTATCAAACTGATACAACCGTGAAATAATGATACTTTATGATTCAGTAACTACTAGCTGCTGAAAATCACCATTAAATCTCTCCTTCTGTTAATCAACTGTCTTAACTTGTTGGATCCTCACCAGTATGAATAAGAGACAACCATTTTATTTTCTAACTAACTATGTGAATAATTTCCAAATTTTGTTAACCAGGGCTAAACCGACCAGAAATCCAATACTTTATCATGTCTATCAAACCCCATACTTTCCTCAATGGCAAATCATTAATTTGTCGTTTGGGGCTAGACAAACACTGTCCACATATATACCAAACTTCAGCAATGTTCGTTAGTTTCCGTTAGTTTAGTATTCTTGTCCAGAAGTTGATACGAGTTCATTCGACACTATTACAAATTCTAGTCAGGCATTTTTTCTACAGAAGAATTTATATTAATTGGTAAATGAGTGACAAGTTGTCAGTAGGCAATGACTTCATCATTGGTCCATCTCTCAAGACCAAAGGACACTATGCGTCGTATTGCGGCATAAACCTTGGAAAAGAAAGATAAGTGATAACATACTAATTATTTTATCAATATTCCAGAACAATAAGCATTGACATGTTTTCAACATGCTTATTGATTTGGCAAGGGACACAATGACATTGATTTCTGTCCATTACTTACCACCTGACCATATCAGTATTAGTTCATTATCTAACTGTTTATTACAGACTACAAGTATAATAGTATAATACGATAGACAAGTAATAACAGAAACAGACGTGTCTTGATAATTACTTACTTATTGGATGATCTCGGAGACTCGTATTTACGGAAGCTTATCATTTAATAGTGCAAGTATACGTATGAGAGGCGAGGCAGGAATGGTCGAGAGACCAACGGAAGCCAACAGACTTCATATGACCGGAGATAAAACTTTTTATGTCCAAGAGGGAGAGGGGCGTGACTTAATAACCAACACACTAAATACGCCACTGAATCTCTGATCAATATTACCATGTGAAACCAAAACAGAAAATACAGATCAACGGTAACTGTAGAATCCATGAGCTCCACCAATATTTTTGCTGTAATTGTAGACAGCATAGATGTTGAATTGCCAATCTGGATAGTGCTATATATAGGTTTATATCATCACTGTTTTAACCTATGAACAAATGAATACAAGAAAACAGTATATATTATAAAAACAACCTTTTTTCTGTTACATGAGTGATGCCTTTCACAGCTCTGAGTAGATTGACTAACGACATGACTGAATGAGTTTTCAATGTCTTAACATTATTGATGTTATTCTTATTTAAAATATCACTATTCTTCGTGAAAATAAATTTTAAAGGGTAACAAGAAACACCAAAGATTTCGCCGTGGTCACTAACACAGGATAAAGATTTGCATCTAAGATCTTAGTTGTATTATTACTAAGTGTATCATAGGCTACATCAGTAAATAAATAACAAGGTATGTGTAAAGTGTTCTGTATACTGTACATTGACCACTATTGTCGATGGTCATTACGTTTGAATTCTCTTCCAGTAAATCCTAGTAAAGACTGGAGGATGCTAAATATTATGTGAGACACAGAGGACTGTAGTCTGGTATTCTGAGGATTATTTTGTCATATAAATTAACAGAAGAGAATAGACAAGAAAAGTCTGAAATTGTTATTCATGGCAATGGTTCCAATGTTACTCAGCTTGAAGTCTGTTACTCTATGAAGATGAATTTAATTTGATTTTTATACGCCCACATGAAAATGGCACGATTCCAGATGTCGGTTTATGAGTTATGGCCCTTGATTAGATGAAAAAACGTTCAAATTTACTTGTGTACGCAATAGAATCTGTAGTTTTCATCCGATTTGAATGAAACTCGGTATGTGTATTCATCTTGATAATATCTCGGACAAGTTCGGAAATGGCACGATTCCAGATGTCGGTTTATGATTTATGGCCCTTGATTTAATGAAAAAACGTTAAAATTTTCTTGTGTACGCAATAGAAGCTGTAGTTTTCATCCGATTTGAATGAAAATTGGTGGGTGTATTCATCTTGATAATATCTCGCCAGATGTATGTTTATGAGTTATGGCCCTTGATTAAATGAATAAACGTTAAAATTTACTTGTGTACGTAATAGAAGCTGTAGTTTTTATCCGATTGGAATGAAACTTGGTATGTGTATTCATCTTAATAACATCTCGGACAAGTTAAAAAATGGTGCGATTCCAGATATCGGTTTATGAGTTATTGCCCTTGATTAAATGAAAAAACATGGAATATTATGTTTGCTGAAGTGGGCGTATGTTACCTTGCCTGGCAAGCTATCTTTTGTTTATTTACTCTACTTGATAAAGCCCAAGATATATTTTTGAAATTGCCTGTGAAATAGTAAATATAAAATTAAATAAGCTTAACTTTCTGGGCCAAATGAAAATAATTAAGACTAGGTATGTAAGGTACTTGCTGGCATAATATCAAACCATTATCAAGCGTGTATATTCATATATGTTTGGTGTATATACGTTATTTAAAGGGGTATCAAGATAAAAGAAAGAATTCAATATATCAATGCAATTACACCACTAAAACAAAAGATAAAATACACACGAAGTACATATTTATGAATAATAATTACCACCTTTTCAAGAGCTTATATAGGTATAGTCACAAATTTATTAAGATCAAAATATGATGTATGGTGCCACGGGATAGTCGGATTCCAAAGAGTTTGGAACAAGGGATCATAGAATCTTCGTCGAAACGATTTAGGTAATTTATTTTTATATTTATATTTTCAAGAATATTAATTTGGGGTGTTAACAGGTGTTTTGTTGTAAAGTAGGTCAATGACAATGTACCTGGAGAACAAATATCAGATGGGGTCACTTGTTACAATGATATAGTAAACTAGAACAAGATTTAAATTGGATGTTTCCGACCGATTTATAAACTTTACAAGTTCTTAACTGTCACTCTTAAATTCGAGAATATTTCAGATTTCCTGGAATATCATTTAGGATTTTGCAGCAATAAGCTTTCAACATTTATCATTTGGTTGGAGATGAATAAAAGTATAAGAATTAGTTTTATTTCCTGTCTTCATTAAAGGGACAGTTTGCTAAATTTTCATTTACAAAAACGTCGTATATCAAAACGTAAAATACGTTTGAAATATGCTATTGTCATCTACATATCTATTTGATCAACCTGAACTCGTTTCAAAAGGGTGAACTCTAGAGCGAGTGTACTCATAAAAAAACCTTACAGAATGCCTCTTTAGTGTATACGCTGTAATTGGTACATGTTGCCAACGAGACGAAAACAGCTACTGTTCTATATGTTATTGACGGTGATCGAGTAAAGTATTATTGAAATACGATACTCCCTAATCTATTATAATCCTATCTTTAACTGATTATAAAATCAAATATCAACCACAAGAGGTCACTAGTAGTTATTTCCGCTCTTTATGTTCTCTGCTGAATATTGAATGACATTGATCGTAGAGGCGACAATAACATGTCTTTCTATAAAAGAATAATGGATTCTTTAGATTTATGGAAACAAGAATATGAATGGAATATTCCATCGATCGTTCAAAGAACACAACTAAAGAAATACCTTTTTGTCTTGGGAACAACTGCTTTGGTACCTTTTTATTAGTAGTCCGAAACCCCTGAAGTTAAGTTCGCCTCTTATAATTCGTGACCAGCTTAAAGCATGTCATCTGTCACTGCCACATATTTAACGATGCTCGAACAGCTATGTTTGCCAATAATGATTTAATCAGTAGAATGCGATGCCATTGCAGTTGATTGGGGGGAACTTATGGATCCGTTATCGGATTCTGTACCCTGACGATTCGTGGCTTCAGTAAAAAAAAACTCATGACATATTCGTATTTGTATTTGTATATGCTGTAGCAGATGCTGGATGATCAAGCATCCAAAATCAAATATCCATTCATATTTCATTTCCATTACCATGTTAATAGCTTTTCTTTTCATGCCTTTCAGTCGATGGAATTTACTCATTTAAAGACATCAGTTTACCCTACATAATACTCAGCATGGCTAGCTGAATACAATGGTCTTTAAGAGTTATAAGATCTTCGACATAATGAAGTAGATTTTAAAAGTTTTAAATCCTGAAAGGCTAAGCTCGTGAAAAAAAGTGAAGAATTTCTCAAACTGTTTAATACAAGGACAAATTCATAAATAGATATAATCCTCTTCAAACAGATTCGCCATTCTTTTGACTTGTCAGACTTGATTCTTTGAAACGGGAAATTTCTAACTTATCTAATTAGTGAGTCTCAGCTCACCGTCGAAATTTGAGTCTTCAAATTCAAATCCATCCTTGAAACTATGAACAACAGAAAGACATTAAATAGGAATAGACAGTACAATTCCTAGTTTGAGATTTTTTGGAACGAATTATACGATTTCCTTACATTTTTAGTACTTCTGAGACTGAAGACTATTGATACATGTTTGGGACCTACATCAGCCCCCCCCCCCCCGAAAATGTCGAACAATTGGACTTTGATGTCATTCTTGCAATACTATGGATAACTAACATTGAGCTCTATCAGCAGATACCGCAATATTCAAGTCGGTTACATTGTTTTTAATAACTTTGTTTCAAAAATTAGTCAACCTTGATCAAGAAGAAAAATTATCTTGAGCATTTGTCATTAAGAAAGTCACGTATATAACATTGACTCTGTATCTTATTTAAGATATCAATCAGTCATAAATGGAAACCATGGAAACACGCATATAACAATAAAAATGATAAATAAATGAACAACTTAAATCCAGTAAAAAATTGAGATAAAGTATATTTTATTATTTACCAATCTGCCGACGTAATTCGATAAACGCTTGACGTAGCAAAATAAATTTACTTTTTGATTTTATTTTCGCGTGACTCCATCTCGTCTTTGAGGTTTTATATGTTATTCTAAACCGCGTACTGTAAACAGAAGTTTAATTTCAATTCGACGCAGCGGTATGTCTACTATCTTTGTATGTTTCATTAAAGAATACGAAACATTTGGATTATAATCAGATCAGTAAAAATGGCATAAACAATAAAATGTATTGTAATGTCTGAAAACAGTCATGTTTGCACCCTGTCTCCCTATCTAAATTTAAAAAAAAGCATTTGGCTGTTTTTTTAGGTTTCAATCAAACTAAATGTCTCAATATATACCTGGACAAAAACTGATAACAATTACTTTAAAGATAGCTTGCCAGGCAAGGTAATATACGCCCACTGGCAGCATTGATTTTGAATAAAAAAAATTTCAGTAAGGTAACAATTGGTGGACTAAAAACTCTAGTTTCATTAAAAAAAATTGTTCTTTCTTGAGTGTTTTCAAACTAAAATTGAACGCGTTTTTAAGAACAAAGGCAATAACTTGTACTAAATATTTTTTGATTTATCTGATTTTCAATAGGGTTCATCCTTGGCTGAAAACAAATACTCAAACTAAGTTTCATCAAAATCCATTAAGAATTGTTTTTTCTAGAGTGTTTACAAGCTAAAATTGAACGCGTTTTCAAGAACAAGGGCAATAACTCATACTACATATTTTTCAATTTTGCTGATTTTCAATAGGTTTCATCCTTGAGTTAAAACACAATCTCACACCAAGTTTTATCAAAATCGGTCAAGAATTGTGCCATGTAGAGTGTTTACGAGACAAAAATCAAACACGTTTAAAAGAACAAGGGCAAAAATTCATATAAGATATATATCAATAACTCATACTAAATGTTTTTCGATTTTGCTGATTTTCAATAGGGTTTATCCTTGAGTTATAACATACTCTCACACCAAGTTTCATCAAAATCGGTCAAGAATTGCACATTGTAGAGTGTTTACGAGCCATTCAAGAACAAGGACAAAAACTCATACTAAATTTTTTTCCGATTTCGCTAATTTTCAATAGGGTTCAACCTTGCGTGATCATAAACACTCATATCAAGTTTCATCTGAATCCGTCAAGAATGACACCTTGTAGAGTGTTTACCAGCAATTGTGGACGGACGGACGGATGGACGGATGTGGGTGACGACAATATACGCCCTCCATTTCATGTGGGCGTATAAAAAATTGACATTTCGACGAAGGCATTTCCTTGCTTTATAAAACGGAAGTACCTTCGCGGAAACGTTGAAAGTTATTCATTAAAGTAATTGTTATCAATATAATTGTGTCCAGTTATTTTTTGTCAAATTACTAAAGGAAGTCTTCAATATATTTCGAACAAGAACACGGTTCGTATCATTATTGCATCGACAGGTCTCCATACATGAGATAATTATAAAGGAAATTGTTTACACGTTAAAACATTTGGCTGCTGATCAATTTCTAAACAATTAGTTATAAGAAGTATCTGGAGATAGCCAAGTACAATTATTTTACAACATTTTATTATGTCTTTATATCTTTTTGTACGGTAGTGGTTTTAGTATTCGTGTATCTAGCAAATTGGCTTTATTCAGTTTCTTCACACTATCCACTTAATAACTTATTGCATGAAATTTTCAACCCAATTCGATTTCATAGTGGAAGTGATTTATATCCAGTATGAAGTCAGATGCTGTAAAAACAGATAAAAACTATATATTGTTTACACAAAGGCGTTCTATTAGATTGTCGAAATCACAATGTCTCTTGACTCTAGTACTCTGTCTTTGACTGACATTCCAGAACCACCTCAGCCAGAATTAATATTTCAACATGAACTTCAGAATTGATGCATTGAGCCTGGTATAATTCCCATTGAAAATCCAACTGGGAACGCGTTTCACTATAGGATCATTACCACCGACCTTGTATATGAAACCTCCATGGTCATTAGCGATTCAAAAATCATGCCTTGATTTCAGATTTCAATTATCTTTAGTCCATCAGACTATAAATATCCTCTACAGTAAGATGATCTGATACGAGTATCCAGGGATATCTTAATTATTACTAGTTAACATAGAATCTCGTAAATCGTAAACTAACTTCAATCTCTCAGACACGTAATGGTGCATTTATAACTGATAGTGATAGCACATACCTTTAATACTACGAACTTGGTATGGGTTTTAAGGAAATGTGCTGAATTCTGAGAGCAGTTGGATTTTATAAAGTAATTTTCTAAAAAAAAATGTAGGCCAATGTGTATCGGGGACACTGATAATATCTATTTGCAGCTTTTGAATTTTCTGTGTATTTGGTTCTTGCAATTCCAAAATCCCTGTAAGTCGACCAAAGTGGTGGCATCGAAAAATGCAATAGCTGCCAAGTGTTCGTATCACATTCAACCTGCTCAGTCGAAATTTACACTCAGCCAGTTGATCTCGGTTGCTAGTACGTTAGTACATGTATTGTTTTGGGATATTTATTCTGATGACACGTTACTGTATGGAATTATACAATAAGTTTCCAGATATGTACTGTAGCCTTCTCTTGTAGGATACAACTGAACAATAAACCTTGGCAGCCACGAATCCTTCCCATTCACGTAATAAAAGAATGATATTGAATATATGTACCAGGTTACTGTAACTATTAAAGTACCTCGACTGGATCTAGATACATGGTCATTGAACCTTGAGGGTTGGATTTAACAATTATATTGACCGAACATAAAGTCTCAAGTAATGCTGATATTTTTAAAGTCATCGCTCATTGTAATTATAGCTTAGCAATAAATCCTTATAAATTGGTTTTTCCCTTCTAATATGTCTGTCAGTAACATGGAATATAATATGTTCGAGAATTTTATGAGGCTACCTTCGAGTGGCATTAAATTATACGATCGTGGTATATAGTTTATTATCTATCTTTCCTTTATAAACCTTTCATAAAGCCAACATTATTGAACAATGAAGCTTTTAAGATGTTAAAATAGATTATTCACTGGAAGTTTGATGAATGGAATACTAATAAGTCAGGAAACAGAACACGTATTTGATTTTAGTTCATTGAAATTTTATAGTCCGAGACAACTGGTGTAATAAAAAATAAACAGTAAAAATAAAACTAAAGGCTAGTACACGAGTCCTTACAATAAATGTCACTGACAATGTATTTTTTCGTTGTACAAGGAAGTACATACATAAATAATACTCAGCACGATCTAGTCCGAAACAACAGACGTTACAAGTCATCATCGGTTAATTCATTCCAGTCTATAAAGTAGAGTAATATAATTCTACTACTATATAGTTGATTGGAATTTACTTGGGGACATAATTTAAAAATAATAATGGTCATACATGGTTTATTTACAAATGTAGGTATTATCAAAATGAAAGGATTTCATTACGTATTTCTGTGGCTTTAATGATATATAATGCTAGGTTTTTTAATAGTTTTTCGGACTCAGTTCGGAATAATGATATAAGTTTGGACATTGACGGATTTTTACAATAGTAATGTGGGAGAAAGTTATTTCTGACGTGACTAAGTATGGGGCATACAAGTATGAAATCTGCGTCTTTAGTTTTGCAAGTGATTTCGTTAAGGAAGTTAACGCTATACAGAATGGGAAAGTTTTCATCCAACAGTTTCTTCAGAATAAGAACTACCATATTCACGTGTTTTATTCTAAATGCTAGGTTCTGGAGACAATGAAAAGGCTAGGGAAGATTAAATCAATTGAAGGTTACAATTACGTCTATTGAAATTATAGAAATTTAATTGTGTTCCTTTTCCTTTTATCGCATTGATTTGTTGAATTGTTAGCATGATTGAAGTGTTTTCCTTGTTATTGTTATTATTTTATGCACATCATATTATCTACTTAAGTATAAACACACTAAAGGAAGAACTGCGATTTGTAACGGAAATGTAAGAGTACATGAACTTATATCTCTATCGATCGTTCAAAATGTGTTAAAGGCCATCTTCAAGATCATTTATTATGCGAGCTTGCTTTTTATTGCTTGGTATGTTTAAGTAACAAAGAGATAATAATAATAATAAGCTCTGTATTTGACATGGGTCTATTAAATAAGGGCTTGGTACAATACAATGGATATTATGGGAAATAAATGTAAAATTTGTTTAAAAATACACCATCACATGTGTATTAGATGGAAAGATCTATGTCATTCAACACTACTATAAGTGTAAGTCCCTTCACTTCAATTTGGTGAGTGTGTTTGTTATTACTTAAGGATGAAGCCTATTGAAAATCAGACAAATCAAAAAATAAATTGATGAGTTATTGCCCTTGTTCTTCAAAACACATTCATTTTGCGTTCAAAAATGTGTTGTGGACATGATAGAGAGATGGTTTCTGGATGGATTTTGACCAATTTCGGTGTGCGTGTTTGTAATCATCCAAGGATGAAGCCTTCTGCCCGCCTGTCTGTTCGTCTGCCTGTGCACAATTGTTGTGAATACGATAGGAAGTTGTGTTCTTGATGTGTTTTGATGAAAGTTGGTGTATTTGTAACATCCTAAGGATGTACCCTATTGAAAGCCAGGCAAATCGAACATATCTAATAGATTTCGGGGAAGGGAGGGATTGAATCTCCCAAATGTACAGGCCTAGGGTGGAACAAATATCTTATTGAGAAATTGGGATCTGGATCTGTTGGATGATTTTCTTCTCTTCTGATCTGAAATTAGAAAAAATAAAATAACTCGCCCGATGGGCGAGGAGTATAGTACCTGTTAAGTACAGATTATTTTTAGTTTGCTATGAACAAGGTTGTCATTTAAGTTCTGATTTTTTGAATATGCCACTATCATTTTCTGTTTATAGACATGAGGAAATTTCTCTTGAAGACTCTAATAATGGGTTTGAGCTATCTTACTTGCTTTATTACTGGTTGTATTAAATGGAACTACAAAGGGTGCTATGCCTACACTGTGGTGAATATTAAGTCCTATGGGTCTTGCTGTATTCAATGTCTCAATCCAATGGGCTTCTCTAGATTGACGGAATTTGGTAGTTTCATCTTAGGGCAAGTCGATTTCTATGCACTCAATTGGGGTTAGGGTGAGATCGTCAAGTGAATGATCGTCAAGATTGAAATGGTTAGAAACAGGCTTGTCTTTTTTTAATTTAATATCTGATCGGTGGGCATTAAAACGAGTGCGTAATTTGTTCTTGTTTCCCAGATATATTGTTTGGGACATTTTTTACATGAAATTAAGTATATTACATTCGAGTTTTCACATGTTAGGTGCTCTTGGATCGGGTATCTTTTATTCGTAGAGTTACTTAGAAAATAATGCGTCTCTGATATAAAGGGACATGTTTTGCATCTGGTTGACATACATGGGGCACTCCTTAAACCTGGAGGCACTTCGGCATAAAGTCTATTTTTAGCTGCTAACTGTGCTAATGTGGAATTTTTTGTGAATGTTATTTTCTTTGTATTGTGGTTTGCAAATATTGTGTATTCAATTTGAGTAGCTTCCCTTGAAAGAAAATGGGGGTCTTTTAAATAATGAGAGTAGTTGAGTAAGTTATATCTATTGATTTATGGGCCATTCTATCACATTTATACATCAACAAATCACCAAGTAAGCCCAGGCTTGACATTTTATCAGATCACTTGTTAAATATTGCATTTACTGATACCTCTTGTACCCCGAATAACTAAGGCTGCCAATCGTGGGCGTATTACGATGGGCCATCGCTATTTTTTAAGGTGGTCTAGAAGCGTAACTGCACACAAGATGGTATGATGTTCATGTGATCAAGTACATGACCACGAAAATGTAAACGTAATACACAGACATCAAAATACATATATATTTATGTGGGAAGCAACTTTAATATGTAACAGATCACCTGATCGAGATAATGTTGGCTTTTGTGTTCTATGCTACACTTTCTGTTTAAGTTAACGAGAAAGTCAAACAAAAGCATGAAATTGAACTCATTGTTTTAAAGGCCATAAAGGAGTAAAACGAAAATCCCCACTGTCATGATTGCTCTTTATTTCAATTAATTTATAAATAGATGAATTATCGTCGACACACACTCGTTCAAAATCTTTATATAATGCCTATTTCTTGCCAATTATAAGAAATTGTAAGACACAGGAAATTGTTTCACTACAGAAATGTGTCGATTGTTTGATATTGGGATTATTAATTATATTCTATAACAGTTAGAAAAGAAATCTATTTTCTGCTTTCTATTCTTGTCTTAAGGAAATTAACCGAAGTCAATCTAAAACAATCGAATCGATATACAGTATGTGTAGTAATACTTCAATGGAATTTAAAATTATCGTTCCTGGTATTTCGATTCGTTACTTCAATTAATGCTCATGGCGGCTAATACATGGTCATGCTCAGAACTAAGACGGACCTTCGTCCCTTACCCCCTCACCAACAGACAGTTCATCACACCCCCTCTCCACAAACATACCCGCTCAATTACATCCAATTTCTTATCATTGTACAAAGAGAAATAATTATCTGTGAGCCCCCCCCCCCTCCTCAGCGATCCTGTGGCCCCAATTCACTACTTACTGACAAATTATACGCCACTGTCAACCAGATAACTATCCATACTCTGATGATTTGTATTGTGTTTTTAAGGTAATGGGTGCAATTATAGATTTTTTGTCAAAATACCATTATCTAGAATAATAAACATACATTGTTGGCGTAAAAAGAAAGTACATTTTCATCTTAACAATTGCCAGTCTAACTAGAACTGATGACTAGAGATAAATGAAATATAAAGTACAGTATTGGATGAAACTAGTAGCAAAACGTTCTGTAAGTACAGATTTCTGAATCTGAGTAATTGTTGAATTTCGTGATGTTAATTTTCATTCACGCTAGAAACAATTTTCTCCGTATCCTGAATTTTTTTGTCTCATTCTTCCTTTTCGTTTCTTGACATGATGTTGTGTGACATGAAAATAACTTGTGAAAGAAAATTCGCGACATTTTGTGAACAAGAAATCGTATGAAATCGACAGTAGTTGTGACATCTTATCAATACAAGTTGGTGTCATTATTACAGTAGACTATTTTTGAATCGTCAAATTATCACGCGGGGGAAATGATGTCAACAACTTGCCATTCACCTGGACCAGTTGATAACTTATTGTCGGTCTTTTATGGTATTCTTAGTTAGGGATTATGTATGTACGAAAGTTATTCAATAAAAAAAAGATAAACAAGTATCGTTTGTGAGTTTTATTTTGCCCATTGTTTGGGATATCTGCTTCAGCTGCAGGAAACAAAACAATACTTCTAGCTATTTAGAAACATTGAAATTGAAACAACCTTGTCTCTTGATGGCATCAGGTGTTTGAACTCTTATCCATGGTCAAAGACACTACAAACTTAAAAGATATTGGCACTTAGACTGAATTTAAAAAAACTGGAGTGAGGAATCCAAGTTAATCTGCAATATGTTTCTAGACAGATTAAAAGCTAAACCATCTACGATTTGAATTATATAGGATATATGAGCTTCTCTCTAGAGCTTTCATTTGTCTGAGAATGTCTGTATAATTTGATAGCTGGAAGGTAAAACTAAAGTTTATAATTACAGATGTCTTTATCATGAGTCAGAACCAGGATAATGTCATTTCTTACAATGTTTATGATGTTGACAAATACTTCTCATAAAGTTAACGAAAATACCAACACAAGATATCATACATCATACTGTATATGCATCATTATTGAATTCTCTTGATTGCAACAACTATATGTGAAGCTTGTTTTATTTAAGGTTTTTAAGCCTTCGGGCTTCTGAAGCCAACCAACATTCTATAGAGTTGGTTTTCTATGTTGAGTCTTATGCAATAACTTCCTAATTAATTCAAAATCATTGAAATTTCCGATATTGAAATTGTATCGCAAGCGAAGCAGAACATACTCTAATACTTGAGATTTCTATCTAGCCTACATACCATTGATTATCAATTACTTATTTATTTATCATTTAAAGATACTTTATGGAACACATTATTAACTTTCGACAACCACATTGGACTAGAAAGGTAACGAAGTATGTATTTAAATATGATTGTTACTATAAAGCCAGTGTTATTTTAAAGCCAGAAGGTACAGTCAGTCGGCAACAGTTTATACGAACTATAATAAAGTCTGAGAAAGCTCTAGGTAATAATTAGTACTAATTTGTTTGTTAAATCATACCAACAATAATTATTAATGGATAGGCCCAAGTCGTCTAGATATCGGTTGGTCAAAAAAAAAATGTAAACTTGAAATGATATTGGAATCTTTCGTCACCCTGACAAAATTTTTACCCAAATTAATGATTACACTATTGCAGTATTTAGTCGAAGTAAAAATGAAATTCACTGAATGGAGTTTTACGCCTTACTCTTCTGCACCTTATGGGCTATTGAAGACGGACAGCGCAATGCAGTATAAAAAGAGGGAAAATTTTCCAGGACAGTGGCATTAGCCTAAAATTTTTACGATTTCCAACTGTCGCGGGTTTTTTTAACGTGCACAGCCTATAGCACACGGGGGCCTTAGTTTATTGTCCCATCCGAAGGACTAGACGCTTTTTCAATGCCTATCCCTCCGACCTTCATCACAAGGGGAAACCGGCTGAACAATCCGAAAATTCATCACAGCTGAGATTGAACCCTACAACTTCAGGTTAGAAAGCAAGCATTTAACTCACTGAGCCACCGCGGCTCCCAAGGCGAAGAATAACTTTCTGTAAAGGGTACACTGGCACCAATTTCCAATTTCTTATTATTGCGTTCTTACATACACTTTGCCATATTTGTAAAACTGTAACCTAAGAATATCAAGACATAATTATAATGTTAATTTATTAAACAGTAATATCAAGACGGTGGATTATTGGCTCAATTAAATATTAGCCTAGCAGTGATATTAGTTAACGTGACTGCTTTCTATCCATTTCAATTTTTTACCTTTTCTCCAGGCATTATCTGGTCTTGATGTGTTTCATTTAAAATTTAATATCACATATTGCGTTTTAAAATTACTGGATTTCTATTTTCGGATTGATCATTATCTTAATGGATTCGAAAAGTGTTAAATGAGTTGTAAGGAAGTTTTCTAATGTATATGTGACTTGATGACATTGATCTCATCTAATAAATCATGGCAATTCTCGAACTCCCTGTTCATTTCATATACATATACATAAATTGTTTGACTGACAACACTAACAATACTCTGTCAATGGAGGTTGTGCCACACACCCATGTCTGTCCTTAAGTAGCATATATAGCTTAATCGCAATGCTACAACCTATGATTCGTAGGTGCCTTAGGCGTTATGCGATGTAGCGTTCGCAAAGGTCCTTAGAAATTATAAGCAGGGTTGTGATAGTGACTTCTGACACGAAATTAAAGTCATACAAATAGCACTGATAAATTATACCACTGTAGCTGGACAACCTCTAATCCATCCCTTTAATATTAGATAAATTACATGTATATAAATGTGTCTGCTGACTGAGTGATTGTGGGCTAACTGGTAACAATGTTACTATCACCCACTTCAAATGAGTTCTATAGACATTTATATTTCTAGAAATACCCTTGATATATCCCACTTCAGGGTACTTTATTGCCAATCAGTTTGACAGCAGTTCTCTGAAAATGTCACACTAGATGTTTAGACAATGAACAACTGAAAACCTGCAAATGTCAATATCATTGATAACAGTAGAATACCGATGCTATGTAATATGTCGCATTCAGTTAATCTAACTCAAAACTTGTCCATTCAAGCGTTATGGCACTTCAATATTTAGAGGAATTCTTGGTTTTCAAAGTTTACTCAATCACAAACAAATCATTGATCACTTTAATTTCAAAGAACAAGATGACATGTCATCGAGCAATGTTTCCGATCTAAATTCACGAGGCGTGATTCCTGTTAATAGATTTGGTTATTTTTTTCTCTTTTCAGATTACGACTGGCAATGAGTTAGAAATGATTCTGATAGAAAACATGGATTTTTTTACTACTGTTCTCATTTGAATGCCTGGGTAATTGCTGAAAGGACAAATCTAACATGTGTTGAGTTGAATACAGATTGATGGCGGTTAGAAAGAGATCATTGGCGAATATTGATGCCTGAATTGTTCTATCTGGTGTCTGAAGATATGTGACACTGGCTTACAGTATAAGTTCGAAGAAAGAAGTTGTATTTGGTGGAATAAGATTGTTTTTCTTTATGTGATTAAAAAGTTTGAACACCAATCTATAACTAACAATTTCAAGGACATACTTTAACTTAAAGACATTGTCAACATTCAAGGAATTAATTTCGTATTAATTTGAGGCAAAAGAGACTTATAAATAAAAATCTACTGTTTAGAAATCTATCTGTTTAGAAATGATGATTTAAATCCGTTTCCTAGCAACGATAAAACATTGAGGACACAATGAGCATAATCTAATTGATGGATAAAAAACTGATGAATGATAAATAGTCATTTGGTATTTAAAAGTTCATCTCAGATACGAGATACACTTGATAATATTTCTCATTGTACATCAAAACTTAATCTGGAACGGTACTGACTTCATGTTTTTATTAATTCAAAACTGTGTGACAGTTCTAGTTCTAGTTAAGGGTTTCGCTTTAACTGAAGCTAAATACTTCAACGGAAAATAGCTTTTCGTGTTTCTTCGTGTCCATTGTGTAATGTGAAACTGCAACAACTATTGCGATATTCTTCGAATATAAGATCTGTGCAATTCAACACATTTATAGATCTGAATGTATAGGCCCGATTGGTTCAGACTCCAGCGAACGTTGTATTAGAATCTGTTCATATCTGGAGGAGGTTCCAAACCACACTTCCGGTCATCACGTGTAGACAACAACATAACCAACGCTTACTGTAACTTATCATATACAAACAGCGACATAACCCATCACAAACGAAAGAGTCATTGTAGTATGTCTTGCACTTAGAACTAATCTGTGCCCGGAGTTATTGACATCTCAGACAACTATAATACCATTAATGGTTGTGAGAATTTAAACCCTGTTTTAATGTGTGGGTTTAAATCTGTAGTAAATTATTAAAGATCGTTTAAGAGTCCTGTGGGATAGCAAGTCTGTCTGGTTTTTCTGAGACTTCATCACAACTAATATCATTATAGAATGGATGTTGGAATGTAACGCCGTAATAGACTAAAACTTATAGTCTTTCTAAAGAAAAGTGGACTTGGACCATATATTTATCAGAGACAGGTACTGTCTGACACAGCATCATTCTAGCTAGTCCTATCTGAAGTGTGCGATGATCTCCGTTGCCATTAGATACCATATGCGCATATAAGTTTCTACGTTTTAAATTGCTTTCTGTAGTGCGACGAATCTAATGACCATTGGATCTGTTATCCTATAAACCTTGTAGCAATCAGTCAGAATATTCTATTAAAAAACTTAACATTATTGATTCTGAATCAGTCTTGCAAGAGTGTTGTTTCTGAAATCACCTTTTTAAATCTGTAATTTGACAAGCTAGAATGGTAATCCATGTTCAATATTGCTCATTTTGATCATAAATCGCTCTGTGGTAAATCAGATGCGCAGTCATTTGTGGAATTACCATTCAACTAATGATACTAATCAGATTTAAGGTTGGCTATTTGTTAAGTTCATTAAGAATACATATCGTCGTTCTGAACTGAAAGGTTACGACGTCAAGTGGATACCAATTCTATCGAATGTCAAACCACCTTTAGCTTAACAATTGTTCTCAAGCGGAGACGGACATTATCAAGAGGAATAAGACACCACCGTTAATGTCAGTCAGGATTTAATTAGACGATATCTATGACAGATATTGAGTTGATTTGACGGATAATTGTCGAACAGTGCTAGAAATCCTTATCGATCCCCTCATCGTTTAAGGCCATTTAGATATAAGCTATATCTGATATATGATAGGCCAGAAAGTGGTTTGGGAGATAATAAGGATAGTATATATGGAAATTGTAGTGAAGAATATGAATTGAGAATCTATTAACTAATACGTTTCTAGTGGTGTTTATTTCGACCGATATAGAAACTGTTATTGAATGTGTGTTTTTCATTCGCGACAGGCAATATCGATAAACTTTAAGTGTCGAGGAATTTGGAAGTATAAAAGAATGGTGTTATTAAGAGTTTTGCGTGACTTTGAAAGTTAGATTAAAGTTGAATTGCAGTGATTGTTTAATTCGAAATGGCGAGACGAAAGATATCTTTCCCGCCAGATTCCGTCCTTGCAGCTGTCGTACAAGATGGTGATACGCCTGAACTGCTGCGCATACTCACTGATACAAAAGACGAAGTAAACATCGAAATGACGAATCATGTGGGATTAACCGCGCTTCATTATGGAGTTTTAAGTAACAACATAGACGCTGTAAAAATTTTACTCTGTCAGGGTGCCAACGTGAATTCTCAGGACGTGCATGGATTCACGCCGCTTCATACAGCTGCAGCGTGCGGGTGGTTACAAATTGTGAGTTTGTTGGTTGTGTTCGGTGCTGACGTATTTCAAACAACTGGCCAATCAGAATTACCAATAGATTTAGCGCGGGATATTGGTGTTATACGACTCTTGTCGACGGAAATGACTCGGATTATTCATAAAGAACGGTTCTTGAAATGCTATATGGAAACGTTATTTTGGAAATGTGTTTCTGAATTCAGAACATTTGTTATAAAGTTATTACGAGATTTTTCGTCTAGTATATATAATATTTATCAAAAAATAAAACATAAACCAGATTAAATGCTCAAAGTATAAAATATTGTTTAAGTCTTATTTTTATATGTGTTTTATATCGACCGACCCAGTAATAAATGATGTGCTTACGTTGCTTTTATAGTTTAAAATGGAATCTATAAATGAAACCATGGTTCACATCAACAGGTTTTTAGTGCAACAATTAACATAAAATATATATAAATAAGACAATTTAATGGAAAGATACGTCAAGAATGTTTATAACTCTCAACGTATCAATGTTGTTCTCGTTACAAAAGGAGTTCCTGATTGAATTTGTTGAGAGAAATAAATATTCTAGTAGTATCTAACCATAAAATTGTCTTTTTTTATCTATAATGCTATTGAAGGATTATAGTCATCATATTATAATTTTGATCATGGGCAAGTCGTTAAACAGTATGCAACATACACCCGTGTTGTTAAAGCCAGAAGGACCAATATACCAAATCAATTATGAGAAAGAAATACCGGTATCCCGTCCACGTTTTTATTATATCAAAATATCCACATGCAACCAAAACAATGCGTCGTGGACAAGAATGGTACCTGCAGTGCAAGCTCTATTTCATAAAAAAAATAACGAACAAAATTTTATGGTATACTACTCCTAGGTTTTAATACACACAACGTTTCAACAATCTACATTTTCATGATGATGATAATATAGATTGTTGAAACGTTGTGTAATAAAACCTAGAAGTAGTATACCATAAAATTTTGTTCGTTATTTCATGTGATCTCTACCCCTTAATGTCGCTGAAGGATTATTTCATAAATAAGTGTGTACCATCATAAAATACTGATAAAATATAAAGCATTGTTCATATATATTGAGAAAAAATTATCGAGTTAAATTTGAAACGCTGGCAAGAAAACCAGGATATGATAATATTGTCTGGTTAAGATAATAGGAAGAGTGGAAGGTTTGACAGGGTAATAACTTGTAATTTGAATTTGATTTGAAATCTACCATATTATATTGCAGAATAATGGCACTAATCCAAAACACATTGTTCAGTAGTCTATTTAGCTCCAATATGACCCGTCAATTTGACAGTAAAATTGTTTCAGAATGTATAGAGTTATAATATAATATATGCTTGACATTTCCTTAGAACGGCGAGAATGATGTCGGAAAGGAAGACAAATTGGAAAAAGAAAATATATGTACTTAAGACATAAACTTGTGGGACAAATGCTATAAAGAAAAACTTGTTCGCTAAGTGTTAACTCAGACACCAGCTACCATTATACTTGATTTAAACATCAGTTGTTCATGAACACCATTTGTAACGAGGAGTCAGCATCAGTAACCTGAGCGAGGACTTTGTTGAAGTCCCAGATTAGAAATATGGGCGTGAACAATTAGACACCATGGAATAGACGTCAGAAATTTGGGGTTGGACATCATAATTTGGGCTTGTATCACATTGTTAACTTGAATTAGTGAACATCAGCAGTTTGATTTGAACATTAATTCGAATTCCAAAGTCTCTCACATTTACTAATTTAGGGAGTCTTTTTTTATATTACGGAAAGGGATCTAGTAATTTACGAAAGTAAGGGTACCGACCACTAGTAGGAGGTAATGGCCAATTTAAACAACCGTAGACCAGATACAACCAATTAAAACAGCCAAGAAAGATCATAGCCAAATTCCTGATAACAAATACAGGCAGAGCTGATTTCAGAGCCCATTACATGTAATACGGTTTCATAAAAACTGGTAACTGACAAAAAACAGACGTGGAACTGTAATCAACATTTTTGATCGATTTCCAAAACTTCTTGATAAAAATTATTAGTGTAAAAAATCTGTTAATGATAGCACTGGGTTAAGTATAAATGTAATTATAAAGTCAGGTATAATAATACAGGCACAGTGTATTGTGATTTGGAGTTGATTGGAAGATTTAATCTGAAATTAAAATACAGCATTAACTAATTCGTTTTACTCATTTCTATATGGGAGGGTTACTAAGGGCATTCCTGTGAAAGTCTTTAATGTAAAGTAATTCAGTAAACTGCTCTGTTTTTAGGTTAAATCCCCGGTGTAGAGAAATAATCCACTGACATACATTTGATACACAAAACAGTATCCGAGATATCTATTTGATTACTTTAATTTTGAAAAAAAAAATCTCTCTTAGCCTCTCCGTTAGTTATAGCTGTATATGATCTCTCAATTGTTGATATGGGCTAAAAGCTAACAAAAATTAATTCATCCACAGTTAGGCCTACATAAATAAAGTTTGTAACTAAACATTATATTGCAGTGTTTTCTAGGGCCCTCAATCAAGGCCACACAGATCGTGAGAATTCTACTACAACACTACCTATACATAGTTAGATTTAGGCTATCATATGTTTTAGAATAAATACCAGGAGACAAAACAATATAATTTATGAAGAGTTTTGGTCTCTGACCTCTCCTTCTCTTGAAATATGTCCCAGACCTCTCAATCTAGAATGTTCCCAAGGACTGAGATTTTGGTTACGGGTCCAGGGGCCGCCTAGTCCCCTGGAAGCTCTGGCGTTCTATAGATGGCCGGAGATGCATTCTAGCTCATTTCCGGAGAATAAAACTGCCAATCAGTATTTAAACTTGTTTTTGTTTGTCTTTACACTATCTTCTGTTTTTACCTTTTGTAAGTGGCGGCTCCTGTATATTTGGTCCGTTTTACTGGTAGAGTGTTGTCCAAGGAGGAATCGAATCTGAACTGCCCCGCGTGTGTCCAGACTCAACTTTAATAGCTAATGATCAGCAAGGTTAAAAATAAACATGCGGAATTCCCTATGAATATGACTGAAGACAAGACCCGTTCTTTGGTCAGATAAATGTCGTAAGCAAACCAACAAACACTAGTGTGTTTTTTTTTATTTTTTACCCTAAACTTTCAACATGCGTGAGGTTTAAAGGTAGCTGCGTGAGAGCGTGATTGAAGCCGAATGCGTGAGAGTTTAGAGGTCTGATGTCCAATTGTCACAACTCTTAGTCCGATCCTGTGTCGAGAATCCAAGATTCGTGTTTATGTAAAAACAATGACGGACTGTTATTTACCAAAATTCTATTTTCAGATTGAAGAACAAAACAATCCTTCAAGCGCAGCTGTTATCTTTTTACTGTGTTTAGAATATTGATGTTAATTGGCAGATTAGAGAAATGAGCTTCCCGTAACAGTGGCTTACAGACATGTACAAAATAAACTAATTGTGTAAAAAGATGTGAGTGTTGAGAGGTACTATCATGTTGATGAATCTGCTCTGAGGTGAGAATACATTTTCACGTTTTGATAGTCTCTGATTTTCCCTGTGGTCAAGATTATCTTCGAATCGCTAGTAAAAAAATAATTTTAATTTTGGCGGATGCCTCCAGGTATATAGGCAGGGTATGTTCCTAGACAACTGATACCACCTAACATAATGACAAATGCACTCATGATTCGTTGTTGTTTTGGATTTCAGGTTAAGTGTGTCGGTTTGGATCGTTAGTACTTGGTACTTGTCAATGGAAGAAAATGTTTACAGAGATTAACGTATGTTTTATGATAAAGACCCGAATTGTACGATGAATTAACGAAAAAGTCTGATCATATATCAATATTTTTTGATAATACTGTACTCATCTCATCCCCACCCCATCACTACCACAACATTATGCTTCACAGTAATACCACCTTGGGACATTTGTGATGCAGAGATCCTTGGTGTAGTAATCAAAGGTTTGCGTTATCCATGGTTTTCTTAAGACACTTAAATTGGCATCAAAGGGTATGTTAGAAATCAAAGTAAATTGATTCAAATAGAAAGGTATGTAGAAGAAAGCGAACACTCAAGGTTATAATCGACAGGACCGAGTCGAAAATCAATATTGTGATATTAAATTTATTATAAACTAGAGATAAGAAAAGATGGTTTGACTTTGTAAAATGATTTAACATCATCCTGAGCTTCATGTAGATCAATAAAAGACTCGGGAGACCTTTACACCACTCGTTTTATTTTCTGAAGTTATTCACCTAAGTGGGCCTTATGGATCCATTCAGAATTTTAGGTGACAATAATGTGTTGCCTATCTTGGTCGTAATGAAAAGTACCTTAATTGTACACACTTTATTTTAAGAAATTTGTAAGGTGATTTTTGCACGTATTTGTTCCAAAATGTTTTTCAGAATGCATCAGATCAATTGAAAATTTGCTCACATTTCTTTGAAAAACTCTTTTCAGACGCTATGTAAGAGGCGTGTGACAAGGACGTTTCTAGACAATGATTTTCAATGTGACCCTATTTGTAACCCATCTGGCATAATTATTTATATAATTATCTATTGAACTACGCTGAATAACCTATTCGCAAAGGTTAAATATTTTGTTGTTGATACACGAAGGCTAAGATGTTGGGAATAAAAAGGGACAGCGTTCAAAGTTTTGATAACGATTTAATTGTTGTCCGTAGTCTATACAAGAAGAAACTTAAATTTTAAATGGATTTGCCTCCCTTACACCATTATTTCCTGAATTTCCATTTCGTGTAGTACGTCATCACAATTGGTGTCAATTTTCAGATTTTCCGCGAAACGATTCGTCAGTATGCGTATTACGTCACAGATTTGTAATTCAACATGGCGGACAGATTGTCCAGTTTTATCAGGATGAAGTAAGTGGTTTTAATCTTATTTTATAGTCAAAACAAACAAATTATCGGATTGTTAGCTCAATTGCAGATTGCCAATATATTGAAGGTGTTATTTTGGATATTCTGCTGACTGTTGCGCGGGTGATACAAATGTGATTATTGAAAGAAGTAAGTCGGTGGTTGTATTTTTTATTCATTCTCTGTTGTTGATGCTATTTTTTTCACTTTAAGCTGAGACTGAAAGCTCCACCCAGTTTGTATCTTATGACTTCAATTCCCAGTCAAATATCTTGAAGGTTTTCTCTTAGTTTCTTCACTCAACAACGAGTAGCAGAAAGTTTATGACCTTTACAAAAAATCTGATTGAGACTGGAAAAAGAAAGACTGACTTATCCAGATTCTGAACGTTTTTAAACGAGCAGGCATAAATCAGTTCATTGTTTAGACTGAGTAAGGATAGGAAAGTCTGTTAATGTAATTACTTGACAAATACATGGGTGTCAATCTGTTTTAAAATGGGCCTTGACTAGAATAAGAAAATGGTGAAAATTTGCAGATGGGAGATTATGGTCTTCAGGAGAAGCCAAGTATTGATTTTGATGAATGGATTGTGAACTGAATGAGGCAGATGTCCCACTGTGATGGTTATTGTAATGAGTTTTATTGACAAAATATATTAACATGTAGTGTGGCTTACTACTAGCTATGTAATTTAGTTATTTTTCAAGCTGAATGACATTATTATTATAAATTATTTTGCTCTTTCAATAAAGCATACCGGTAGCCTTATTTTCAATAGCCTACATTACTTGCATAGTATAAAAGTGACGAAATTAGAAAAGATTTATGGATTAGGATACAAATCAAGGGAAACTGCCTGAAGATTATATCCAGAATTATGTTTTGGATTAGGAGATAAGATGACAGTTAAAATCTGAAACTAATCTAATCTATACTTAGATTGTATAACCATGGCATAATCATCCTTTCATTGACAGTACATTGACATAGTGTATTGACATTTGTCAGTTTTGTGATTCGTGAATAATTGAGATGTTTATCTAAGGATAGGTACACACTCAATTTCTTTTAACTGACTATGATGTTCGCTGAAGGTCTTTAAATTTACCATATTTGATTAGGCAAATAGAATTCAAAGTAAAATATATGTAAGTGAACTTTATTTTTGAACACTAAGTCATTATAAAGCATTTTGGCAATTTATTTATCTTAATCTTATTTCCTGTAATATTTGAACAAAATTTTTTCTCCATGTAATAATTGATTGTTGACCTTTGACATTAATTCAATAGGATATCTGAACTTGTTTTCTATTTTACTGTACAAAATTTAAGGAATGGCGACCCAACCTTATATAGATGCTTAAAATGTCAGTCAGGCAATCTTTACAGTACAAACTAAGAACAAAGAAATATACAAGCAGCTAGACATGTTGCTCTGAATAGAAATGTATCCCTGAAGACATGTAGGTCTATAAATAAGTAAGCTTATCCATTGTTAATCTGTTTTAAAAGATACATCTTGCATCAGACTAAATTTTATGAAGCTACTTACCGAGACGAATTTGTTCGAAGCAAAAAAAAAATGGGTTATAAGTGGAATGATTTATAAAAATTTGAAATGATATAAGATGACCTGGTATGAGGTTAGTTCCAATATAATTGAAACAAACTAATCATAAAAATCTCATTATATTACTTAAATAGAAAACTATTTTGTTCACTCATCAATTGTAGGCTATATTAATTAATATACCGATATGAAATATAAAAAACTTGTTGTGTTAATCAGTAAAGTGTTAAATGGTTTATAAAGAGGTTTTCTAGACTTCATTTAAAACAGTAAGCTTAAGCGTTTTATGACCTGATTATCTCAAAAGCTGCTGATGTTACAAGCTTATATTTGTCATATTGACGTCATAGTTTTAGTTGAATTGAAAGAACAAAATAGTTTTCTGATTTTAATTCAGTGCTTTCAATATCCCTGATACACAAATACACAATTTAGAAAACCACTTAAAATCCTCTTGTCAATAACTGACTATTCAGCAAATCTATTACGGTATAGGATATTGCAATCTAGACAATCGCTTCTTGTATGATTCTATATATTTCGTTGGTATGTGTGCTTGAAGTTTGGGCATTCATAATGCAAATTTTGGCCTACTTGCACTTAATTTAATTCACAAACAAGGATATGTTGTGTTGAAGTTGAATAATAAGTAGTAAGATTTGTTATATAATTAATGACAAGAAGAAAAAACTCAAGACAGAAATAGAACCTTGATGAATAATAAGAATAATTAGCCTAGTTAGACCTCTCAAGGCTTGTCATAAGTTAATATAGACATATTATAATATGTTACTAATCAAGTACCGTATAATTCCGAATATAGTGCGCAGGCATGTATAATGCGCACCCCTTCCTTGCCTCCGCGAAATCGGGGAAAATTCATTTACCCATGTATAGTGCGCACCCCTTTTCGCGGCAAAAATACGACTTTAAGTTGGCATTTCACAGACACCGATATCGGGAAATAGTTGTCAATATGTAAGTCACCATTCATAGATTTTTTTTATAATAAACAATGTTCCACTGCAACTTACGTTTCTACTACCAGTATTTATTTATATAATAAAATCCATTTTAATCCCATATTTATTGCTTCTAATCTCTGTAATGTATATTGATGTAATAAAAAAATCAAGACAGAAATAGAACCTTGGTAAAGAGAAAAATTATCTTAGTTAGACCTGTCAATTCCATAAGTTTTGACGTATTATAATATGTTACTAATCAAGCGTATAACCGGAATATAGTGCGCAGGATGTATAATGCCCGATTTCCTTGTCACCGCGAAATGGGAAAATTCATTTCCCATGATATTGCGCACTCCTTTTGTGGAAATAATAGATTTTAAGTTCGAATTACAACAGCGAAAATGGGGGAAGATAGTTGTAAATTATGTAAGTCACCATTCGTAATTTTTTTTATAATAAACAATTTTACTGAAATTTTAAACGTTTCTACTGTTTTTTACGATAAAATCCATTTTAATCCCGATTTATTGATGAAATTTCCCCGAATGGTAATGTTAAGTGTTGTTAATAAATATGTCCCATTATTAATTTACGTACCGCGAATGATATTGATCTTGCAGAAAGTTGCAATTACCCAGTAAACTTTGACGTATTGAAGAAGATATCATTGACAGGAATTCAATTGCTAACGGTAATTGGCTGGTGTAAGATTTATAGGCCCGATTAATTGAAATTTTTAAACTGCAAATTAATTATCATAAATATTGCGTCAGTCGATTATGGGAAATTTGATTATTATCCCTAATCGATATTTTAACACAGCTTAACTGAGGACCCTCTTTTACGCTTCTCACCAAATTCGGTATTTAATTATACGCTATCGAGTTGATATTCACAATAAAAATAGGCAATTACCCGGTAAACAGACGTTTAAAAAGCTATCATTGGGAGGAATTCTATTTCTAACGGTACTGTGTTGACTTGGTGTAAGACTAATAGGCCCCTTTATTTTAAAAATGCGAATAATAATTCTGATATTAGTCGTTCCTTTTGTGTGAATATTTAAATTTGTGATATTTTCGTTTGTTTAACGTAATCGATTCCCATTGTCTCTCTTAATTAAGTCTTTAATCATCGCTGGAGTGACACGATTCGCTCAATAGTTTATTTTTATCGTCTGCTTTTACCCCCCGCATAGATTTATCGACTAGTATTGCCTCTCAACGGAAATGAAAAAATTGACGGCGTGAACCTTGTGTATCATATCTGATTAATAATTAGGAAAACAATGGATTATATTAAAACCCACTTATTCTGGTAACCCTATTTATATTCAGGCAACACTCGATTACGTATTGAGGCATTTAATCAAGCATGACAATCCATTGTTCCTACTATAAAAGCCATTGAAAATGCTTTGCCCGTGAACATTATTTTTGTTGGTACCTCTCGTCTTCACATAACATTTTCCATTTTAAAAACAGAGTTATTAACTTGAATCATTTTAGTTTTGTTCAAATATTTAACAATAAATATTTAATTTATAAGATATTAATCATATTGGGCCGTTATTAAAATCATAATTCAATCTTTTACACAAATCAATTTTACCGCGAGTGTCTATGAAGGAAGACAAAATGGCGGATCCTTAACATCGACTTGCGGCATTTTCGTTGGGAAAAAATACTCCAAATTTATTTACCCGTATATAGTGCGCACCCCCTCTTTGTTGGGCCCATTTTATGGCAAAAACCTGCGCATTATACACGGAAATATACAGTAGGCCAATTCACATTCAGAAAGGCTTGTTTCTAGGCCAAAGATAAGCCATTGTCAATAAGATACCGGTAATGAAATTTTATTTATTTGCAATTTTACTTCATAAATAAAGTCATGATGCATGAAATATCTAAGTGTGATCATGTTAGATTATAACCCTATTTTATGTAGAGCACATAGACTTGGATCAAACATTCATGTACCAGTATAAGTTTACTTTCAAATCATGAAGTCATGATGCATGAAATCTACATGTGATCATTTTAACCCAATTTTCTGTAGGGCGGACATGGTGTAGATCAAACAAAATATAGGAATGAAATAAGATATTACCAAAGTGAAATAAAATGAGATCAAATGAAACTGTTTTTCCAATATGATATTAATTTCGATTTATTTTTAACCTAGTAGTATAAGAACACACCCAGGAAGTTGCAGTGTTTTGATTGTAGTGAAAATCACTGGAATCTAAAAAGAGATGATAGTACTGTAGCTTGTGATGGAGAACATTTTTATTTACAAGATATAGATATAGATATATTTCATCATTATTGAGTTGTTCTTGCATCGACTGATAAAAACTTGACCTAAAATGTTAAAATTGAGGCCTATATCTCTCTCATCTGATTAGGAGACAATACTACTAGATATATTGTGTTTAATCTTAATGACTTTGTACTAAGGTATTGCTTATAGTTTGAAATCTGACCTCTAGATTCAAATATTATTCACCAAAATCCCAGACAGTTAGCAAATATTAAATCTTAGAGCCATATCCAGTGCTTGCTCTGTTTTGCCGTTGTAGACAATTTCAGGAATGAAAACTAATCTGAATGGTAGATATAATACCCACGTTAACCAAGACAAGCCAAAGAAAGAAATATTATATGATCAATCTATTATGAGAATAATTAGGTAGTTGAACTAGTATTACGTGTCAAGATTCAATCAAATAGTGTGAATATTATTGTTTTCATTACTTAACCCTGGGTGATTAGTCTTACTCTTATTAACCCCTTGCATATCTACTGCTGGAGGCATATCATTAGTTACATAATCATAACCTTCTGTACTCACTTCAAGTTCTATAGTAGAAAAGTGTTGTAATACTGATTTAGTTTGTGAGATTTTTAACCATAGATTGCTAATTTAAAGGCAAGGGTATGTTGACAGTACAGTATAGTTATTGATTTGGTAATAAGATACCATTTTGAAGGTTAATGTAAGTTCAAATAGAATATGATAATATTTAAAAGCTTTATCAAAAAGTGACCCATGCTTTGGTCAAAATAGAACTTGATTGAAACATAATAAAAGTTTCAGAACTTACAATTATAGCTGATGCATTCACATTTGAAAATGTTTAAAAGTTATTATTCATAAGATCCATTAAAAACGTCTTTCATCAATTACTCAGCCTTGACGGTAAACATCTAGGATTTGAAAAAGTTTTGTCTTTTTTTGACCTTAAACCATCTTAATACCACCCTGTTTTAGATGTTTGAAGTCTGTATAATTAATTGTCTGTCTAGAGTGTAAGAGGCCCTAGTCTGGTTATTTATAAAGGTTTATATTAGTAATAGCTTAAATATTGTACTTCAAATAGTCCTTGTTCTAATTTCTCTTATTTAGGTACTACTTTTAAACATGACTTACTCGCAAAATTTTGATGTGGTTTTTCAAATTCCATGTTTAATTATCAACATTATCAAGATCTGGTTTAATGATATGTATCTACCAGAAAGACTAAAGTTAGAGCTGCTACTGGTCAGAAGCATTTTACAGATAATATCTCAGTACTAACAAAATTCTTTTGAGATATATACTAGTCATGAAGATGCCTGTCATTTCTTTTTTTTGGTCAAACATTAAAAGCTGAGATTATATATATCCAGGCTTGCCATCATAAAATAAGCTTTAACCAAGCTGATGATATTTCTGGAAAACTGTAAATGTGCTAAGATTCACAAAATATTGAACAACCTATTTTGCTATTATACCATACCAATACCGGTATATATTTTATTCAGGAAGTCTACTTATTAGAGATATAACATTATCCAATAGGAGCTGTGGCTTTATTCAAACTACTGGCTATAAAACTAAACTAATAAACAGTGTAGTAATTCCTGTATTAATATTGATTAGTTACTACCAGTAATGGAAGATTTGTTAAAACTATGTTGTGTAATTCCATTCACTAGGCCATACTTCATGTTATATTATACCCCTGGGATAACTGTTCTATTATTTATTACTTTCAGTCCATTTGTAGTATTTGGTCAAAAAGTCAGATTATTTATGAAGTTTAAACATGAAACTACTTCTATGAGACAGTTCTGTTTACCTAGAAAATTGTACTATTACAGCCAGATCATGTTAAAGAAGGTTTAGTTAGATTTTATAAAATAACTGTTTCATTTAGATTAGGCAGATTGAAAGTTGCAATTTAATATTCAACAGAAGGCACTAGTAAATGATTAAAGTAATGTTTACTAATAATTTGGTGTTAATATTTAGTAAACTAACCAGATGAATGTCAAAAGGCAATAATATGCTCTGAGTTGCACTTGTCTGCTAGCGTCTAATTTTCTTTGTGTAAGAAAATGGAATCTTAGAATAAAACATGGTCTATCATGCTATATTGACATCTATGATATATTACCAGTACTAGAATAATATATTTATTGATTGTCTTTCCTTGAATTTCATTAGAATGGTAATAGATTAAAATGGAAGTTGTTGTTGTATATATCAAGACGGGTAATTCTAGTTTACAATCTTCCATTGCTCATTTGTCAACTTAACCTGAGTAATCATGAATTGTTTTATGTTATGTTGGTTTACTTGTTATTATAAAAGTCTCTAAGAAGCAATTAAGCTTGAAAGTGTTAACTGTTGAGTGCCAAGACATAAGTCAAGGAATTCTTAAATTATATTCTGTGTAAAGTCAAGTTTATTTTCAAAAGCTTTCGAAAGGAATGAAGATATGAACCAGCTGATATTATATATATATGAATAATATATTACTGAGATGATATGATAGAGTTATATATTAAAACCAGGGCTATATTCTCAGTATATTCTAACTACACTAGTCTATGTATCTAGATAAACACTGACAGTTCTATTTCTACTCTATCATCTAACCATTGAAATAAAAAAAACTCGCATGGCTAGCTGATAGGATGTTAAATAGCTCACATTTAATGTCAATATACATACCCAGTACAGACTTTATCCTTCACAAGTTTATTGCAAGATGCTGTGGACAATCAGGAAAACTGTACTTGATAACAATGACAGAAGCATTTAAGGCAATGTATAAACAAATATGATCTGTGATACATGTGTATTTTTATCAGGTTTTTGCAGACGTGTGAGTTGAGTGCTCTGATAAGTTGTGTGGATCTATAGTGGGTCACAAAACTATAAAGGCTCATCAAAACAATATCTGAAGGACTTCTACATGTAACAAATGACTATGGTACCGTACTGGTAAGGTATATAGCAGAATTGTATATAAAATGATTTTATTTATAATAACTTTATCTTAATCAATGTTTGTATTGTATTTTTCAGATTATGATGTAGAAATGTTATTGTTAGATTGATTGTTGAATTACATCATTGGATTATCTCCCTTGAATTGAATTACTTCCTTTTGTTTTAATATTATCATCCTAGAATCAGTGGGACTAATACAGAAGACAGTGTGTTCTTGTAGTGCTGAGTTTTAATTGTTGATTGTTAATTATTTGTGCAATATTTAAGAATATCAAAATGGCGACTTTGGATGATTTCTTCGCGAATGTCACCACATCTGATACCAAGACTCGTATCTCCACCCATGGTGAACTTGTTCAGTTTATTGCTGATCCTAGAAGTTCATTGACTTGTGAAGATATAGATAAATTCATTGATGGATTAACTGGTTGGGTCAATAGCAGTAATTACAAGGTAAGTGAACATTGTCAAATTGATTGTAAAATATACTCTCTTGCAACTTAAGTTAGCATGAAATACTGACAATTTTTCGACAATTGATGTGCAGGAAGCTGATAACTGATAAGCTGATAACAGTACTGGTATATTAAATACTGGTATATACACCCGGTACTGGTTTTATAGACCACTTCATATGTCTGTCATGTAACCCCCTCTACACCTTTCCTCCTCCTCTCCCCTCCATATCGTAAAAAACAGTCTTGAGGTTTGACAGCAGCTGGTTTGATGTAAATAACTGATAAACTCAAAGAAAGAAGATTAAGGTATGGTATTATATTTTTTTTTCTGATAATTCCCAGGTATTTAGAGGATATGTCCTAAATAGAAAATAGAGAATTAGACTGTCAGTAGTTCTCAACACCTGGATAATAACCTCACTTGTTTAGCCAATATCAATAACAACTTCTCTCTGGTAATAAAGTTCCTGGAATTCTGACAAAATTCAGATTTCTTAGTGAATGTTTCGAGAATATGGCTAGAATTTTCGTAACCTTAACATCAGCTATTTACTAGAATTTTTTTTAAAAATCTTTTTGCTGGTGTCCTTTCAGCGTCATTTGTAAATGATCTTGAAACAGATCAATGTTTCACACACAAAAAGCAAGAATCTGTGAGGTTTTAACATTTTATCCGGTACTTGAAATATGTGTGCATTTCTGATCAACTAAGTTGCTCATTTTCTGCATTGAAAAATAGTTAAAATCTAGATATTAAGTTTGATGTATTCATTTCACATGATAGTTATATTACTACTAGTAATAGTGACAGTATGTTGTTGTCACTGACAATTGTGACAGTACTTGTTGATTGTTGACAGTGTCACACATCACATGCCGTCACACCCATTGTTATATTGATATGGTATGTCTCTTATCAGTGTCAACTGTTTATTCTGTTCACCTAAGGTTAAAGCCATGAGAATTTTCTCTGATTTTGTACTTTGGAAGGTATACATCAAAGCATGCCCTGAAATAAATAATTTTCCCAGACTGGTAAATTCATAAATTACAATGATATGCCTTCAGATAATCTCAATCAGAAAGGTAAAATCAATATTATCAGGGGCCGTATTCTTGAGAATTTAACAATGATAAAATCAAGATTTTAAGAAATGCAGTAATCTGTATAAAAACAAAACAATAAAGTATTTGCAGAAGATGACAGTTAGGGTAGGGTTATTCACTTTTCTTCAAGATTGCTTAACTGGAACACGTGCCTTACAATGATTTCGCCATCTTCATTAGCCCATAAGTTCATACATGTGTACAGGTCATGAAAAAAAATCGGGAGATTTGTCTTGAAAAATCGGGAGATTTTTTTCAAAGCGTGTAAATTTATGAATTTTTTAAAAGATGGATACAAGGTTGTTCCAAACCATCTAAAATTAAATGTTCCTTTTTCCAAAACTGTAATTCATGACCTCTCTCCATCATTAATTGCACAGAATGAAAGGTAAAGTAATTTTTCTGAAGCAAGCTCACGATATATTAAACCGTATTCACCGCTTCCATTTTGACAATTTGATATCAAAAGAAGCCTGTTATGCATGTAATAAATGATTGTTTACATGCTACAGTCAAATTATAAATTGGTTTTAAGAAACAAAGTTCTGATACCGTACTATTAAATTTAGACTAAAAATCTACCGATATTACAAAACAAATTTTGAAACGATGTCTATGCTATTTATAAATCACATAGAATTGACAATTATCATAAAATATTGTGAAGACTTCAAAATTTCGATTATGGTAAAATTAAGGCTACCTTAAAGTTAATCATAAAAGCGAAAGTAGAATGTACCGGATGTTGTTATAAAAACGTTATCGGGTGAAAAATGGATCAAATTATCACCTTAATCGGGGGATTAATTAATCAGACAATGATAATATTATTACGGGGTGAGATTAACGCATGTTACTGTCAAATAAAATACAAGTAAAGAATATTTTATTGATTTATGGTAAAGAATTTTGACATTGAAAACGGTAGGCCCCGTGAAAATTATGGTTACGAAAAGAAAAAAAAATCGGTAGACAGCATACAAAAGCAGTAGAAACCGGACGAAATTGGTAGATTACACATGTATGCATAAGATGCAGAAGAGTAGGATTTAAAACTCCATTCATATATTTCTGTATAGTTTGTACTTAGTCAGTGAGTTGTGGAAAAGATATATTTAGAAGATCAACAGACTGCTAACAGACAGGAATTCATTTGCATTATTCTTTCCCAATGGCATAAAAATATTAATCAAAAAAATTGAATAATGAGAGTATTGCTACAGTTTACAGTCACCTTGACCTTTAAATACTAAGTATATTTATCCAATAGGAGAAATGTTTGAAGTAGAAAGTGAAAATAAGAACCTTTGACATTTACATTAATGATGGTGATATTAAAATAAGTCTTACATGTAACTTTATTCTCATAGTATAGTGCAAATCACAGACATGGAGTTGCAATAGCTTTCATATTCCATAGGGTTAAAAAGGTCCACTTTTTCTTTATTGTGAAAGGCCTTTAAGTAAAAATACACATAATTGAGTAAAGATGAGGTAAAAATAGGTGATTTATTTGTTGAATATTAGTAAAGAATTTAATAACCAAATAGAAACATGGGCTAGTTGTCTTGAAGCTAAGTGAAGTCAGACATTATAGCCATAATAATCAGAATTTTAATTTTGAACCATTTTTGCTACTGTATAATACTGTCAGGGCCTGAACAAGTTATATTACCTAGAACCGGTACCATAATTTCATTCTTACATTGTTTATAAGATAAGGGTTGGGTGTGATGTTTACAAGGGAAGTCAATAATAGTACATGATATTACTGTTTATGTATCAGCAATATTAAAACTACTAACATTATCTTTTTATTTTGATGGTATGTCATCAGGTATCTATAAACAGAGAAATATCAAATATAAACAGCTTAGAGGCAGAGAGTTGTATATTTAAACTTTGATACTTTCAGAAACCCTATTGGTTCTTTCCCTAATTTTACTCTTCTTTCTCCCATGACTGTTAACCTGTGGACAATGACACTATCATGCCACTTATCTTCAAAGCATAAAACTCATTCAACAGGTGCAGCAAGTTAAATGCTTTCTTAAAAATTTTGTGAACCTGACAAGTTAAAAGTTTGCTTTATGCAGATGTATTATACATGGTTTATTCTATGAGTAACAAATGTCGATTAGTTCAATATAATTCATAACAAAAAAAAATCAATGGGTTGTTTATGGCAGTGTTGAGTTAATTCATTATTTCTGTTATCAATATGAGTTAACAGAATAGAACCAGCCCCATACAGACTTTGGTTTGATAGGAAACATGTTACTCTGATCGAATTCAATAAACGTACATTGATTTCTATCAAGCATTAAAAGTTAGAAGTCTTCGAGAGTTGAGTAATTTATTTGAAGTAATGACTTGAAGTAGTGATTTGTTATCTGCAGTCAAGGTATAAGACACAGTTCTTCATGGCTTGACATTACCAAGAGATCAATATTAATGGTTGAAAATAACACATACCGTATACAATGTTTTTATTCAGATGAGAATTGTGAACCTGATTTCTGTCTTTTACAAGAGGCTATATGTCAATAACCAAGGCTGTAATGGTTTAATTTGACAAGTTCTCTGATATAAAGAAAATTCACTGCCCCAGAAGAAATAGCTCTTGGCCACTTCATTTTCTGATAGGCAGCTGGTTTTAAATTGTGATCTTTGAGAATTTATTCTATAAAGTTTATGGATGATGTTATTGATCTAAGAAGACTAACAATGTACTATGTGACATATTTTTCTTATTATGTTCTACTGATTCAATCAGACTTAATACGAGTTCCTGATAATTCCACCAGACACTTCCAATTCCACATGAAAACACTCATCAAACTAATGGTTCATTTGGTGTGGTTGTTTTTAAAGTGTTATTAATTAAAGGGAATGTGGTTAATAATTGAGTAAAATATGATGAAAACCTACTTCTAAATTGGTCTTGAAGTTTCCAAGTTATCAGCACTATTTATAGAAAGTTCTTTAATTCAATTAAATCAAGTGTTGCATATAACATACACATTGTCTTGCTGCTTTATTTAGTACCATTGATCAGTTGCATGTAAATGTAAGGCTTCTTTATCAGTGTATAGAAATTCAATTATCTCTATAGTTTTATGTTATTCTTGATAGTGTTTTTATTCTGGTGAAGGAAGATCCTGTAATCACATCATATTAGATGCTTATCCAACTGAATCTGGAAAGTCTTTGATTCTCTCCAATAAGCCATGTGGTTTGTTTTGTAATGTTTAGATGAGATGTTCTGAGGGAGAATTGATTTTGCTACCTGGGGCTGTCTATATTTGATGTTTATAATGTTTCTGCTGTGACATCTCCCTCCTGGCTAATTTTAGGTTGTCACACTTTCTCTCTCTTCTTGAATATTATAGCTCCATTTAGATATAAAGTTCATACTCTTTGACTTGATGTTTTAGCCATGACATATTACAATTAGTACTGGTAATAGAAACATTTAGTTGGTATTGACTGGTAGTAGTCTATGTCAATAGTCAAATAGTATTTGTTTGAATTGGTCAATCATCATTTACTATTAATAGTATAGTACTATTTGGTGTATGATTCATGCAGATTTTTATACTTGTATTAACACATTGCCATATGTTATGATCAAGTATAGACCTGGTGATATTTCTATCTTTGCAAATTCAGTCAAACTTCCTAAGGTGAAATTTATATGCAAGCATCAAATGTGAAATTAGGAAGTAAGGGTAAGCTCAATTAACCAGCTATGCACAATAAATATTTGGCTGGTTTTGTCCACAAGTTCTGGTGGATCCTGTCAACCAATGCGGTTCTTTGGCCATCCTCTTGATATTTAGCTTATTGAACTATCCGTACTCTTCTACTGCTTGATCAAACATATTTAGCCTAAAACTATATTAGCTTAGTTTTAGGGCATATATCAAATAAGGCAGGAATTTATCATCCTTCTTAATGAAAATGAAATGAAATGGAGTTTTACACTCTGTTTCTGCATTTCATACTTGTCAAGTACCAATATAAGATTGGTTTTGGTCTAATTGACATACTGTACCCTTTCAGAATGATCTATGATAGATACAGATTCAGAAACAAGATAGTACATAGCTATATATAACAGTTGGTAATGCTATTTCTGTATAGTAATATAGATAGAAAGGATGTGACAATAATACAATGTTTATTTTAGTTTCATCTCTATTATTATTATTCTACCTGGATATAAAGAGAGGTACAGTAAAGTCAATAACAAGGATGGAAATGTCCCTATGATGGTTATAGAATATTAGTATTACATGATTCTGAGTGGCTTAATATCTTTTATACTAGTTTTTTTTTTCATAGAGCTCTTTGATATCACTTGCCTTTGATCTAGGGCTGGCAAAATTTATCGAAATTCCGATAAATCGTCGATTACTTACCTGCCGATTACGATTATCGATCTAAAATTCCATAATCGATTATCATGATTCAATAGATTATATCCAATCAATTTTTCAAACAACTGTTTACAAGATGGAATGAACAATACTATCACAAAACCTACTAAATAATACCACTATCGACTTTTAATACGACACAATAACAACTATAGGCCTATAAATAACAACAGTGTAGAGTGCCATCTGCTGGGAGGATATGCTACTTTCATTTTCAAATGTACTGTGTTTACGATACTGGAATGTGGTTATCTCCCTTACGTACGAATAACTCTACTGATTATTAATCGATTATCGGTCGGTGCACGTCACCGATTATTTGCCGATAATCGATTTTAAAATCATAATCGATTCCCAGCCCTACTTTGATCAGTACTTATCCCTTTATCGTTCTATACAAACAAGACATGTTCAGGTATGTGCAGTGGTTCAACCAGGTCTGAAATCCTCCCAATGTTTCTGATGTGACCTTCAGATTTCTGCAAATGGTTTCTTCAAGTGCTCCCATGTCGTAGTTTTCAGTCAATCTGCTTGTTGAAATACCAGTATCCTAAAAGCTGGTTAGCAATTATTATTTACATCAGATTACTGCATTTCTTGATTAAACAACATATTTTTGCATTATTCCAATCAGATGAGGATAATTAGGACATGGAAACTTCAGTTTTCAGTTTCATTATTTGAACTAAATTACATTAGACACATTTGTTTCGTGTAGTTTTGATTAATTTTTTGGTTTTAATACAACAGATTTACTCCTGGAAATATTTATATTATTAATTGATCGGCCTTATTTGTTGACATTTTTCAGTATGAATGTTTGCCAAAAGATAGAAAATCAAACTACAAAAATATAACATCTAAGATAGTATGTAGCTTGGATACACAGTTAGATTAAGCTTGTTTTGTTGATATACAATGATACTAAAGAAAGGGTATGAAAATTGATGAAACTCTAGAAGTCTTGAGAAATAAAAGAACAGCAGGTATTCATACAGAAGAAAATTGAATTCATTCAGATCACTGATTTTAAACAAAAATAGACTTGTTTGATGGAAAGGATGTAAGCAAAGACTTGGCTATCTTGAAAGCACTGGTGGAGGCAAAAATATTTTGTGGCTGAGAAAAATAACTAGCTAAGTCATGCTTTGTCAATATTCACCAATCCATATGAAAATTTAATACCTAATATATTTGAATTTTGGACGATCCTTGGAGAAAGCCTTATTTATGAGAAAATCTGTTTGAGCAGGAAAGAATTTGATTAACATATTACTCAGAAAACTGTTTGTATTGAAACGAAAATGTATTGTGTCTTTTCAATCAGCAAAACATATAGGATTGAAATTATACAATGTTTTTACCAAGTCTAGTGTGGGTGAGTGATAGACCTATTATCTATTGTACCTGATTGAACTAAATATCTATTGTATGATGGTCTGTGAAAGTACAAGGTAGATACTAGAGTGAGTCATAAGATGTCTCTATATCACACCTTAATAATACCCCCTCAAATATGATTCAAGGGAAATAACTCTATTTATTGGTAATAAGACTACATTGACAATCTGTCCAATCTTTACATGATAGATATCTTATTGGTCCTATGAATAAAGAAGATATCAAACAAAAGTTAATGCCAACAATTATTTTACGACTGGGAAATATTCAATAAGCTATGAAAAGCAGGTGAATCTTTATATTGGACACTTAAGGGGGTTGACAACCTTATCGTTCGAGGTGTATTTCAATCAAGAAACGTATTAAGTTTATATCCATTCTATTTGGCATTAAAAAAAACTCATCTAGTTAAAATTTTAGCTCAATCGCTTCCGTAGTTTGTCAGATATCGGTCTGTAAAGATGATCTATTTATAGAACACAATGGAGTATTACCTCTATGAAGACGTACAAATTACGTTTGTGGTTATCGGTGCAAATCGATGCCTAAAAGGTGCCTAAAGATTTCTACAGCATGAAAGACAATCTTTTAACAACATGATCGTTAATTACATAAGGTTTATATGTGTTTGAAAAATGTTGAAAAACACTGCCTTTTTTTTTGTTCATCTTTCATACCCTATTTCTCAAAGTTGAAATATCATAAAGAAATAAATTTTATATTTTTGGATAGCTGAAAGTCCCCTCTCTCCATTGATATTTGAATATTTCAGATAGGTGGGTAAGAAGTGGTTGAAATCGTCTATTTTTTGTACATAGGTTTAGGGTTGTCAACCCCCTTAAAAGCGTAAGTTTTGTAAATTGAACGCTTTGGTGATTGACAAATGTACTTGATAACAATGATTTGCATAAATGTGTTGTCACATGTTTATTACACATATCCTGATAAAAATTGATGAAAATGTCATAGTGCTTGATGTGTAGACTAACAGTATAAATCTCAATAAGTAGTTAATATTAATAAACTATACCTGGGACCATATTATAACCAGCTGGGTGGAGAAAGTTTTTTATTTATAAAATTAATTATACCCACTTGATTGTTTTATAACAGAATATGATGATTTTGAAAAACTCTGGTAAAGTCTTAATCAATCCACAGACATGAGAGGTTTACTACTCCTAGTATTGTCACTGTAGATTACTATCTAGGCTAGGGATGGTCACCCTAATAGCAGACATTATATGCCTGTTTGAAATTTGAATAACATTTTATGGGGACTTCTCATTAAAGATATATACTGCTTCTTAGGATGACCAAAAAATTGAATTTCAAACTTGGCTGATATGATTCTTTCCTCATCTGATCCCTTACCTGGAGTCAAATTTATGTCACAAAAATTTGAATAAATTCACTAAATCTACAAAATTAAGTAAGCATTTTCAATAATTACTTTCAAAGTAGTCATGGTACTTGGAAAGTCCAACTCATGAATATATATACATTTTATTTCCATTCTAAGTGTTCCTTTAATTGAACCAATGCACATCTTCGACAGTGAAAGAGCATCATGAAATTATATTCAATAGCTAATTCAGGGAGGTCATTAACATGCATTTATATCAGAATCAAAGAAATATGACAGCAAACTCAAGTCTTTTGTTACCTCTAAGCTACCTTTAACATGTTTTGCATGCAGGTCAGAATTAACTACAGCAGACTTGTCAATACAATCAATAGGCTTAATGGAAAGGTCATTCAGTAAGCCTTGTTTTTGATGGTAAAACCTTGAATCTTGAGCCATCATTAAAGATAAATATAGAACAATTATTATTGATTTTTGTTGTTGTGTTTGGTCTCCCACACAACAATATATCATTTGTTTATTTTTATCAATAATATACAGGGCTATATTGTCATTTACAAAATGGTCAACCTGGTTAAGTCCTGTGAATATTATTATAATACATCTAAATATACTAATAGAGATTTAGAATAACTCAATAGTTGACTATGTTTTATGGTGTTATTTATGTGTAAAATAGGCCTTCAGCAGTTTTTTATTATTGAACATAAGATTCATGATTCACCCAACACAGACAGAGAGACAAGTTTAGACAACATTATGTGAAACAAGGAAATGCTACACAAAGTTACTAAAAAAGACACTGGTATATGAAAAGGTTTATAAATAGCTGTATTGAATAATTTAATCTTGTACCTTTTTATATGTCAACTTTCATTGATAACAACTGTTTTCAATAATTTACACGCCTTGTTGGTCATGTGACCTAGAAAACAATATGGCTGACAGTGAAAGGTATATTGACTTGAACCACGTTGACTGAAGTGTTGTCACTATCACAGGTAGATTACAGCTGATTATACCACAGGATTAACAGATTATCTTGGGCAGATTGTGTTTAAAAAATGTTCATCTGGTAACTTGTGGGTTTTAAACTAAAGAAATATTTGGATTTTTAACGGGATGAAATTGTGTACTATTCAGGTAGAGGATTGTCAAATTTTGACATCTTGTGTCTAAATAGGGACAATTCACTGGGAATATAAAGAAATTGTGTGAAAGTTGGTGTTCAGATCAACATAAAAACTTTGAAATTGCAAACGAAAGGAAATTATTAAGAAATCTCAGGTAGATGATTTATTTCGAAAACGATTTTAATTGATTTAAATTATATGAGGTACAGTTATTCATACATATGTTACTTAACATTTCAAAAGGAATTAATTGAAACAAGATTTGTTGCTTTGAAATTATTTTTAGGTACCGGTAGCATTACATATATATTAGCTTTTTTTTTCATTGGCAAAAATTAGTTTTATACTTAAAAAAAATGAAATTAAGTCAAAGGTAGTTTCAGTGTAATGCATATAATTTGACATTTATGGTTGTGATGTTGGTGTAAAATTTTAATTCTGTAAACAGGTTATGCCTCCAAATTACAATTTACACCTTGAACTTATTTAAAAAGTGAGAAAATGGTTACATAGTCATTTTATTTTGGTAAATGTTTTGATTTTGAATGTAAATTGCTGCAATATGATTAGCTAATTCAAATTTTGTATCACATGCAGCTATTCTAGTATGACGTAGGAAGTGTCAACTAAGTAAAATGAAAAGTTTGAGGTTAGTGTTGGCCGATATTTGTTGTTGTGTTTTAAAACATGACATGTCATAATATATACAATACTATAAGTGATAACGATTATCTAACGTAGGTCATGGTCACCTGAAACACCTAATATCACTGTTGTATAAATTACATATAGTACCGGTAATTATTCACTAGAACGCTGACTGTATTAGATGAATAATTCATGACATAATTTATCGCATCTTGTACTAAATAAAATTAATTATTATGGTTCCAAGACACTAGTTAGGTCACATGAGTAATAATTGTTGTAATATGTGACAATTGTTCTAGAACATTAAAATTACAATATGTTGACATAGAAATATTATGGTTCAGATTTCAAAGTGGATTTTGTATGACTCTTAGTAAAATTTTGTGGATGCTATGAATTTCTGGTAAAGTTTTGATAAAGAATACCATCTAGATTGATTTGTTTAAGGGAACTTGGAAGTTGAAATTTGAATCTGACAATAATGATCTAAGACTATGTTTATTTACTTGTGAATCAATTTATCTTTTGTCATATGGCTTAAAATCTGTTAAAATGCAGTTAAATCAGCATAACTATAGGTTTACCTTGACAGCAGGAGGTCGAAGGAGTGCATATTTGATGTTTCTGTGTTGATGTGGCAGCCTGAGACAAGTCAAAAGTTATAATTTGTTGTAAGTCAAGTATAAACACCGGGATCAATGAGAATTGTTTAAATATTTTGCGGTTTTACTCTCAGTACTCAACGTGCAATGAGATTGTTTTCATTCATTATGTCCTTCAAAAAATTGAACAGAAGCCTGACTGCCCACGAAACCTAATATTTTTCTTCCTTTTAACTGTTGTTCTTCCTTTTTGTGTTCTGTGTTAAACTGTTTCCATGCAATTTCTTATCAATACCAACTTTAATCAAAGTGTGTTGTAAAATTGACCAGAGATTCAGAGATCTTGATGAAAACAATACAATCTATTTTTTATGAACTGATTTCTGGCAGATCCTCAACCAGACCTCACGTTTACACAATTTGATTGTTATTTTTCATTTGTTTGAAGATTGTTTTCCTGCAGTTATAACATTTGTTCTATTTGTATTTCAAGATGTATACAGTATGCAACAGCAATCAATACAGAACAGGTAAAATCTGTAATGCTGCAGGTGACAGTAATGTTTTGGCTGTGGTTATTTTGTTAGTGTTTGTTTCTCTATGTTTAAATCTTGATTAATGAAATTGAATTCAGTAAAGTGTTAGTGTTTGTAATAGGTTTATTCTAGTAATAAGTTATTATATTATACAATAATTTTCTAGATGATTGATTTTAAGTTATAATAGTTTATAAACTCACCTGTATGATATATATTACAGAGAATAAAAGTAATCTATCATTAAAATGACATTAATAATCCATTAGACCTGCAGCTATAATACACTGGTAAAGACAATTTATGATAAACATGTAGTAGCAATGATTTTACACTATGTCTGCCATGTTGTAGATTGTAATTGTCTCACTGAAAGGGACCAAAAATTGGAGGTGTTAAGTAGATAGGGTATAGGGATTTGCATTATGCTGACTTGGAAGCATACTAGGAAAGATATTGTGAAAGTTTAATTTCAGCTCCTGTTAAAAAGTGCTGATTTTTTATCTGATAGTCAAAACTTGATTCATTTCTTTTCTAATATTTCTGAACACTTCATGAATTATTGCTGACATGATATATCAGTGAACAAATTAACATATGATTATACCTGTATTTTATTGTGTATCTAATCAATACCAGACGAGGCATACTATACAAGGATATTCACATTTAATGAGACAGCATCAATATGCACCAAAAGATAAAAATGGCACTATATATTATATACCTATCCACACTAAGTTTCTACTAATTTTATTCTGTTATTTCCCGATTTTGTACTTGTACCTGTTTACCCTGATATAATGCAACATCATAGAATACTAAAACCAAGGGATTTTCTTATGGTTTTTGTTACCTAAGATTTATAACTTATACTCTTCTCAGTCAATATATTATAGAGGATAGCTTTCATCTTTCTGTCTGAAGGTTCACACAGACTTTTTTGGATGGATTTGATTTATGTCAAGTCAAGCTAACCTGTAAACAAAGGTGTATAATAAATTTGTAACTGTAATAATTTTTATCTGTGCACTTCAATGCACCTTACTTCCTTTGCTGACTGTCTGTCATAGCTCATAGGTTTTATTTTGTCACTTACTTTTAGATTATAAACCATACTGTTGAATACATGTTGAATTTTTACAGTCTACGGACATAATAAAATGTGAAACTTTCATAATGTAAGCCCAGTACTTTAGGGGACAGGTTTGCCATTTGTTTGACCAATAGGAAAATTTTAATCTAAGCTAATCAGTAATAGTATTCACAGCTCACGGTCCAAATTTGAGCCGTCAAATCTATGTGTCCAGAATTAACCCTGTTTGAAAATAAAAATGACGACATCATCTCTTGATGCTCTGTGATATAAACAGACAAATATAGAAATAGTAAAATTAGGAGCTTGATACATTTACACGAAATTTGTGATATTCATGCATTTCAAGTACTTCTGATGACTTATCGAATAGGTATATATTCAAGACCAAAATCAACCCCCAACCTCAAGAAGCAAATCCCTTACACTGTAGCATTTATAAGTGAATACATTATCTGTAAAATAATCTAAGCAACAATGGAATTTTTGTGTGCAATGTCCTTATTCAACAAATCAAAATATTCACTATCCATTGCAGTTTATTTGGATAATGTGCAATATCCTTGAAATTTCGTGTGAGCATCTAAAAAATACAAAACAATATTTGTTGATATTTGTCTGTTATTTCAACTAGATAAATGAAGGTTATGTGACCTGGTCAAGACAATGTCTACCTTGATTCATATTGATTTAATAAGATGTAGAAAGTAAGGTTATTGTGATATGAGAACAGTTGATATTTGACAATAAGATGTAACAGTCTATATTTAGTCTATGTTTTGTTTAAGATAATGGTATAAAAGGTGTGTACAGGATTGAAGTAAAGTTGAATAACAAGTGAAAAAGACATCAGACAAGTGAAAAACACATGAAAACAGTTGACACAAAATATTGTGTTGAACACCATTATTTTGTGTATTTAGATTTGCTTGATAACAATAGTATACCAAGGAAGCACTGGTACTATATGATAGAGGATTTTAATGCAATTGTCACATTAGAAACCAAAAAGCCATAATTGTTTTGTTAGAGTGTTTCTTTAATTTATTTGGCAGTACTAATAGTTTTTGCTCAATAAATAAATGTGACTACTTGGTATGATTACCAAAAATTAAAATGATAGCCATGTCTGAGAAAGTTTCTTGAGGAATGAGCAAGACCTTAATTACTATGCACTGCCGTGGTATGGAATCTGCAGTTCCCATGAAATAAATCTTTTTAATGTTAATGATGGGTGAAATAACAATTTCAAGTGAAATGATTCATTAATTCAATATTGAGACAACATTTCAGTTTCAATTACTTTTTGAATGTGGTTGATATTATGTCTATATTGACATGACCCATCTAGGTGTATCAAGAAGACTAGGGTGGTCACTTTGAACACGGATGTATCAAGTTTGGAATTTTTGTTAAGAGACTATTTCAGAATTTGTCAAAACCTCACATTAACTAGCATTGATATAGATCTGTGATCATTCAAAAGGTTCATTGGTTGAAGAAGGGGTTCTCTGATCTCTCACCCTTAATCAGAGGCGTAAAAATTGAATTGATATTGGAATTGCATTCGATATTGGTTCAGTTCAATAACTCTAGTGTAGAATTATATCCATCCAAGCTGAAAAGGTGGTCTTCAATACTAGATATATACTCACATCATAGTAGGATTTACACATAGATACTATTTATGTTATAAAGAGATTAATGAAAATTAATGTATAAAGATAATTTATAAAGGATAAGTGATAATCTACTTTTCACCTTGTGTTATCCTATATCTGACCTAGTTACAGGACACTCTTTAAATTTACATTTTTACTGAAAGTTTCCTTTCATATTTAAGTAGAAAGACTTGAGAGATTCTGAAGCGAAGCTAGTTACTTTTTAAGGTCATCCTTGTTTTCTTTTTTCACGGTTTGTTTAAAAAACTTATATACTTTTTTGTGCAATCTGTATGCACCATTTTGATAGACTCTTAAAAAATACCATTATACAATATTCATGTATTACAAAATACAACACAACAGGAAATTTGTAAAAAATATTATAAAAATAAACATAAATTTGAGGTCATATTTATATGTAGGTTAAAGTAATAAGACAACTCAAATATTACACTTATTTATTTGCTTCAATTATTATTTAGAACAATTCTTGAAACCTAGTTTTAATGGGAATTCTTAACATTGTTTTGTTACTTTACAAGGATTCTGTTCAGACTGTGAGGTACTTTCATATTTGCAAGAGGGATATGTATGTATTAGACTGATTTAAAAGGACATTTTTTGATTCTGGGATATGTTGTCATGGATATCAATCTTGAAGGCATTCAAAATGTTTATAGGACTTGACATTGATAATAGTGCATTGAAGTGTCATAATAATGTCATGAAAAGAAAAATGGATGTGGTGAATGATCAGTGGAGAAATTTTTTTTCTCAAAATCACTAGTTTCAGGTAGTGTCTTCATATATGCTTATATTGTTTTCCTACATTTAAGGAAATGTTATTGTACAACTAGTTCTTACTTTTTGATTACTATATCCACTTTAAAACATTTTAAGTACAGTAATATATCCTGCTATTTTAATGATACATTTTAGTTGAATTTACCTCGAAACTAGTTAGGAGTAGTAGCTTTTACAGTGTTCACAAGCTCAAAACAATTTCACAAGTACATCTTTCAATTAGAATCATATCAAAATCTCACACTTATATTTGTAATTGTCAATTATATTGATTCAATATGATTTTATGATATGTCACGTGAGATAATATCAAAGGCTTTTATTATATCTATAACAATTGTAAAACAAAAAATCAATATATTTATAGGACTATATTCTTTCACTAAAATAACTACCCCCATCAAATATTCATTATGACCCATTTTAGTCACATATAAGGATAACTTTATTGAGTTATATTTTTTACACTTCTTATTTAGGAAACAACATTTTTCAAGATCCACACAAGGAAGATCTGATCAACTATCAACAGATCTCCTTTTAGTCAGGGCTTATTTTTCGACGGGAATCCAGGAATCGGATTCCCGTTGAGACACCCGTAAATTGATTTTACGGGAATCCACGAGGATTCCCCTCGAAGTATTGTGTATTCTTCAGTAAACAAAGCTTCAAAAGCAAATTCGAAATAAAAACATTACTTTTTTAAAGAATATCCGATTCTAGAAAGTATTCATAATTCGCGATGATATTCTATCATTGTTGTTAGATGTGAACAGAAAACACGTGACCTGGCGGTGTCAATCTAGTTTGGCTCACCACTGAAAATATCCTATTGAATAATTTCATTAAGCTTATATGAAAAAATAACAAATTATCTATGATGTTAATGATTTCAATGTTTCTCAACTTCAATTGAGTAATAGAACTATTAAATTTACTCCCTTGGCTCATAAATATTAATTCTAGTAAAAATATTATTCAACAAGTGTGGATATTTTTATATGGTATGAAAACCTGGCGAACACTGCTTAGCTACTTATTTACCTTTGATTATCCAGCTATTATTATTAGAAATAGCCATAGAGTTATATGGAATTTTTCCACTGGATAATTATGTCTATAATAATACAGTAAACAAAAAAGAAATGTCGTTGTCTGTCTCGTCTGATGATGGGATTAAAAAAGGGAAAACAATTTCATGTAATGCATATGAGATATGGCCTGAAAATGTACGCACGTCCTATAGAGTCGAAAAAAACGACACAAAAACGGCACAAAATATATTAGAACAACATGCATTTTATGCAACAAACACTATACAACTATTGCAGCAAGATGCAAAGGCCGTATCGCTACAGATATTATGAATTACGGCTGCCATGGCACAGTACATTTGCTACTTCCGAATCTACAAAGACATCTGTCAAGTGCCTGTCATACCAAAGCCATGGAATTAGACAATCTATTTCCTCTTCCCTCCAGCCAAACAACACTTCAGACCTCCATAAGATATGGTCAGTCAGCATAGGCTATTACAATGTTTGTAGATAAACGTGGTTGTTTATGGGGATTCTGGTAAAGATATTTGACCAGAATCAAAAGCTTAGATTCTGAAGATTCCCGCAAAATACAGTCACAGGAATCCATCTGGATACTGGTAAAAATTAACGAAAATAAGCCCTGCCTTTTAGTGATAGTTAAAATATATAAATTATAAAGATCATTGTATGATTTATCATTGATATACATGTATCAATTTATCAGTATGATAGGTATCTGATAAGACTGATCATATTCAATTGATTATATTCACTTCAATAGATCTAGGTCATTTGATGAATGAGAACATCTATAATTTCATACTCTGTATACCCCGTACATAAGAGTTGGACATAAATCTCCATTTCATTTCATACCACGTATACCTTTATCATGCATGATGTTGAATAGGATATCACAGATTAATTCTTGACATCAATCAGGATTATCAGTGACAAAAATTGCCTGGATAAGTGAAGAAGCATGCATGTTCTTTTATAGATTCAAGTTGCACTACACAGGTATCCATACCATTTATACAGATGCTGTTGTAATAGGTGTCCATTTCTGGAGTTTCCATATGGAGATTAACTCTCAACCCTGTATTAGCACTGCCCTGACTAGGTAAAGATCTGGTATCACCACTGTCCAGTGGTTTATATCATTATACCTGTAAGATAATTTGATAATTAAATCTGTACTGCAGGTCAAATATACTATAAATCATTAGAGATATATTAACTAATGAAATTAATGTAAATTTATTAGTTTTATAGACATTTCATCAATTTAGTTTTAATTGTCCAGTAAAACCTAGACTGATTTGATTGATTTAATACGTTGACTTGTCAATTCATCTTGACCCAAATTTTTATTTTGGCTTTCTAAGCAATTAATTGCATTCATTGAAATTGGGATTTCAAATTTCATATGATAAAGCCATCTTTTATCACAAATTTATGTGTAAAGATAGAAATATAGGTATATATATCATTGCAACAAAAGCTTTCAAAATTCTTAACATTTGTCAATACTTCAACCTTTTTTAGGCTCTAATATTGGATTCTTATATTTTGTATATTAAACTTAGTCAATACATTACACAGCCATTTTATCAACTACATCACTTTTATAATACCATGCTGTCCTTTTGTCTGCAGCATAAATGATATTATTTTGAAGCTTTGTCTCATATCAAAGAGTCCATGATGAACTTTATATATGGTAACAAATGCTAGATTGATCTTTGGATTCCTTCTTCTCTAATAAAGATACAGTTCAAATATGACATGTACATAAAGATTATAAAGATTTTAATCCTTAAGTGACATGGATTAAGTCCTTTTAAGGCTAGTAAAAGTATTTTAAAAGGCTTCGGTGACAAACCTTTGTCTTAATTTTAAATGTATCAGAAAGGATCTGCTAATTGTTTATGAAGTGTAAAAGGTTTTTGAAAGGGTGTTAATGAGCCCTGGGGTTGTTAAGGTCTACTATAACCTATCGGCTGTAATTAAAACCTTCAGGTTATTATATTTCTATCATTTAACAGGTTTAATGTGTTATAAACCTACATCATGTGATAATACCAGGAAGATTAGCCCCTTCAGTCTGGTGGACAATAACTTGAAGAAAAAATAACATAGGGTACTTAATTTGAAAAAAAATTACTAAGATTTTGACAACCCAAAATATCTTGAAATAATATCACACCCATGAAAAAACAACTTCTATGTCACAAAAGTAGCCAACTTACTCTCTTTTTTGTGAACATGACATATTATAGACATGGTGAAGAATGTGTTTTTGATAAAAGAATATAGAAAGTAATTGATCATGTAGGGTTTTTTGAAGATAAATTTGCACTCAAATTCATCAAGTTTTTGCTTTAATTGATGTGAACTCATAAAACAAATATAACTGTGCAATTTTAAAATTATCACCAAGTAAAGGAAGTAGATTGTTAATCTTCAGCCATTTTGGACAGTGGTCAACAATTTAGCCAGTAAATAATAAAAACAAACAAGATTAAGAAGTAAATTGGTCAACAGAATATGTGATGACATTGCCTGGCCATAGATCATTTACTGTTAGTCTACCAAACAGTTTGAAATGGTATACTTTGATTCTTTACTTTAGAATGACCAGTTAAAACTAAAGGACCCTCTGGTCTATTTTTATGGTATTAATTGACATCTTTGTTTATTGTATTGAATTTTATGGCTAAGATGACTTGTATCATCTTTTGACATCTGTTTGTAAATTTGAATTTATTGAACATTCAGAAAGTTTATTTATGTGATTGAATGGACTGATAGTCATGTTTTGATTGTGCAAGAAAAAGTCAAAAAGTACATCAGTGCCTACTACTTTAGGATAAATTGAACGATTTAAAAATGTGAGAATATTTTCGTGTTTTGTGACCTGGATAACATCTGGAGTATTAGCCAATTAAAATACCTGTTACTATTCAAACAAATTGTATTATTGTCAATTTAATGAGAGGAAACTTGTCTCATTAGATGGGTCAGTAACAAAAACATATTGGGTAATTATTTGTGGTCAGATGGGAAAACTGGTGTTGATGAAGAAAGGGGTAGTAAGTTTATGTTAATAGTACTCTTGTGACTAGTCTGAAAAGCAGTCCAGTAAATTTGTTAAAAAAAATTTCTGTCTACATCATAGAACACAAACTGTTTCATTGAATTTTGTTTCATTCAAAATTTCATTGAATTCTTTGAGTGATCTACATTTCTTGTTTACATCACACAACTGAACAGTGTTACATTAAACACAGTATTTCAAAACAAACAGGATTTTTTTTAAAGAAAATGTAAATTGGCCATCCTAAGTTTAAACTGTAGACTGAATTTATTTTATTGTTATTTTCTATCCAAGAACAATTCGAGTTTATTTAGAGCGTAAACTAGGTATTGATATAATTGTACCAATTTCCTGACGGTGTGAATTGAACTATTGTCTGTCATATTGATGTGAAGGTTTTGTTCAAAATTGCAAGGCTGGACAAAAAAACCTTTCAATTGTCCATTAGTGCACATTTAAAGGACAATTTTCATTCCAATTTTAGTCAGAGTGTACTTAGACAACAAGTGCACAAAATAAATTGTGTATCATTTTATAATTTATGACTATCTGTTGATAAGATATTAGAAGCATTTATTTTTATAGTTAAGTGTTTTTCAGTGACTATTGTGTGATATTTGAATCAATTTTCCAAACTTAAATTGAATTTGTGATAAAATTACTATTGTGATAGAAGTGTAAATACTAGTATATAAATAGTATTGATGATATTGCCTTGTGATAAAGTGATAATGCCCTGTTTGAGATAGTGTGAAATGATAGACTTGTGATAAGGGTGTTACATCATAGCCTCACCCATTGTTTTAACTCCATTCATTATCAGATTGTATTGTTCTGGTAGTATAGACACTGGGGATTGATCTAGATCTCCCCTCAGTCTGAATAGACACTGTGTGCACTCTACTGGTTGCTTTGTGAAGGCTTTAACCTAGGACACTGTGACTCTAAACCCTTTAGTACCTCAGGTCATTTGATACAGGGTAGCTGTAGGTTTGACCAGTCGATAGTTAGCACAAGGATATTGTTACTGCATTCTAACCACTGTGAACACATGTAAAGATTTTTAGAGTTGTGGATTAATTTGAAAAATAAGAATTGGAAGATTTGTTTGTTATTAGAGTTGGTCTAATTTATATTTGGATTTTAATTATAAAGTGAATTGAATATTGAAAACTTGTGTTTTAGGATCACAAAGCCATATTGTATTCATCTCTATATTTTCATCAGGATATTGTGTTAAATTAACTTAATTTATTGCAGAAACATTTGGAGTACTTAAAAGTCAAGGTCACTTCTGTGTTGTGATAAATTTGAAAAGTCAAAATGATTGATCAAGGTTGGTCCAGCCCTTCGCGACTTAAATTAACATTCCGTCAAAGATCTTCTGAATTTGAAGATAGTTTACGATCTCATCGAAAATCTGGAGAATTTGATCTGGACTATAATAAACTTGAAAGGACTGGAAGTTTACGGAGACGTTCCAAGCCTTCACCACTATCCATTTCACGGTCATCTCTATCCAGTTCAAGGTCATCTCTATCGGGTTCAAGGACATCTCTTTCCGGTTCCTCACGATCTCTTGCCAGTTCCACCAAGTCTCTTTCAAGTCCACTCAAATCACCAAGTTCATTGAAATCACCTAGTCATCTAAAATCACCTAGTCATTTCAAGTCACCGTCTTCCAGTGCAGCTAATGTTCCCTGTAATGAACAGATACTTCATCACCTGGTAAACAAATCTACTTTTATTTTATAACTGTTAATAATATATTGTGTGCATTTAATAATGTGTTTAGTTATTTCAGGTTTCAAAAACCAGCTGCCAGCTGTCAGCAACCTCAAGACATTGACCCCAAAATATCCCTCCAATCTATTTCTTTGTTACCTTTACTCTGTGAATAAGTTAAATTAAGAATATATTTATAATAATGATATTAATTATTCTAGATCTCAGTAAATGGTTTAGAAGTACTATGTTTAATGGTAGATCGTATGGGAGAAGAATTTAAACCACATGTTTCTACTGGTATGTACAGTATCAATGGAGACATCATCATTATTTTGATAAATGTCCTGTTATTAGATTAGGGAAGACAAGGAGCCTAACTGGACTCTCATGCTGTATTTTTGCATGAAAAGTTAATTAATAAATAGGATTACAAATGCTGTATTTGTAGCATGACAAGAGTTAGTCCCCCTTTGGTTATGATTTCTCAAATGTAACCTTTAAACCAGTCTAGTATTGATTAATTACAATCTCTCATCTAATTCATTATAACATGGTGTTGAAACTTAATGAAATATATCATCTGGTTAAAGGTTTGCAATTTAATAAAAGTGCATATTAACATCAAACTATTTGTGATATCATTCTGAACAATTTGTTTTATTTCTAGTGTTACCAGCATGTATAGATCGTCTAGGTGATGCTAAAGATCAAGTACGGGACCAATCTCAACAGTTGTTATTAAAATTGATGCTTCCAGCTTCTTCTCCTCAGGTATCTAAACTTTTATACTAACTTTACTTAGTGGTGCAGTGAGTCTTTACTTTGATATGGGACCGAAATTGTATAATATGTGCATTAAATATCAAAGGTTTAAAAAATTAACATGTTTCTGTTATAGCTTGTTTGTATTAATGTTAAATTATTATTTCAGTATGTATTTGAGCGAATGATGCCAGCTTTTAATCATAAACTATGGCATGTTAGAGAGGGTTGTTTGATATGTTTACAAGCTACTATTAACAGGTATTGTGCTATAATAGCCTACTTCATAAATATATATAAATAAAAAGGGAGACAGGTTGCTGTTTACCCTCATGTTATCTTTTCAAAATGTGAAATAATAGCATTTAAGGATTAAACATCTCCTGAATATTTTGAATCTATGTTTTTAAAACTGAATGAGAGCTGCTATTGTAAAATTTGCTAAGCTATTTTTGAGGAATGAAGGCTTTGTTTTATGTTTTTAATCCTGTTTGCTTGAAAAAGAAATATTTTGCCAGGATCTTTGCATTAAAAAGTTCAGATTTTATGATTTATGAACTATTTACAGATATGGTGCCAGGAGTCTTCAGTTATCAAAAATAGTTCCATCTATTTGTAAACTACTGGAGGATCAGAACACTCAGGTTAGTATGAAGTTGTCTATTAGATAGTAGTAATGTAAGAGTTAACTCCCCTTTTTTTAATGTTTATTCTCTGAAACACCTTTTTAAAACATGTTCAGGCAATGATTGTGATATTTTGACAATGTAATTAAAATATATGGTCATTTTGGAGTCAAGTTACTAATAATCAATATCCCACTGTTGAGTTTTCAAAGGATTAATATCAATATATCATATAAAGTTATTATCTTGTAAACTCTTTAATTCAGATGTTTTAAAATCATATCTTAAATTGAACGTAAATTAAAATTTGTATTTATTTTCTCCCTATTATTAGGTAAGAGAAGAGGCTATCAACTCATTAACAGAAATTTACCGACATGTTGGAGAAAGAGTACGAGTAGATTTAGGAAGAAAAACAATTACTGCTCAGAGGTGAGTTATAACAGCAACTGTAAATATGCTATTATCAGGGTTGTCTGTCCTAAACTGTCTTTTGATGTTTATATAGTCTGAGCCCTAACATACCCTGTACCTTCAGATATTAAATCTTTACTCTCATAACCTTTTGAGCAAGTGTAAGGGGTTTACTTTTTGGGTCCTTTTCATTGGTTCTTGTCCTTGGCTCTTTACCTGTGAGTTTGCTTCATGGATTCAAATGAATTATTGCACCTCTTGCTGCCATTCAAAGTTTGAGTTAAAGTTTATTTCAACTAAGATTCACGAGTGAAAATAAAAGCTATTTGAATGACATTGTGAAAGCTCTTAACATACAAGGTGCAGTGAACTAGAGATGTGCATCCTTTATTTACAAACCAACATTGTATCAATATTGACTTGATTAAACTTGAATACAATTGACACCAAATATAGTTGTATTTCGTACTGTTATTGTCAACTCACATTAAGTATTTATGTTAACTACTTCTTACTTTCTATTGATACATGTATGTTACATGCCCTTAAATGGTCCAACATGAATGTATCTTGAATAACATTGTTATTTTTGACAAGTTGAAATATATGACGATTTCAACTTTATTTGTTAGGTTGTGTCATGATGAGGATTACGAACTTGAATATTTATTTTATCAAAACAATACTTTTGATTTCAGTTTTAAATAAAGGTTTAAACAAATAATCTATTTTAGACTAAAAGAAATATATCCGTGAACAAACAAAACTAACAATTGAACACAAGTGTTATATTTTAAAACCAACAGATTGGTGATTTTTTAGATTAAGTTTTGGTTTGTTGACTAAACATGCACACTGTGTATACTCACTATATTAAAACTAAAATATGAAAGTTTAATCCCTGTATAGTATTATTGACTTAAGGATAAAGAATTGTCACTTAAAATACTAATTAAAAGTTATACCAGTCTATTTATATTTTATGTTATAAATTATTTCAGATTAAAACAGATATTTACCAGGTTTGATGAAGTCAAATTATCAGGGAATATGTTACCCACAGCTGATTTACGTAAGTTTTAATCTACACATTTATTATAACTATTAAATAATAAACATTCTATTCTTCCTATACATAAACATGAAACTACATATTGAAAATAAACTTTAAAAAAAACCATTATCAAATATGAATTACTCATATTTATCATATTGTATTATTAAATATACAATTGTACTTATATATGCATTAGCTGTAACCAAATGTATACAGTTTACATAAACAGGAATTCTCAGATTGATCAATGTTTTGATATATGCCTGATAAACTGATATATATTACTCAATAATATACATATTTACACTGATTGTATCAAATGCTTAATGATACATGTAGACTAAATACAACAATTGTATTACCATGTAAAATTATTTTTGAAACAGACACCTACTTTTCTTACAAACTACCTAAACACTGGATGCATTTTTACACAAATTGACAGAAATCCAAAGGTAGATACATATCTACATACAATTGTACAGATTGAAACATGAATGACAGTGAATAAACTTTTAATTATATTATGTCATAGACCTTACATGGAAATAAGTCATACAAACAATCGAAATAATTCATCACAATAAAATGGATTAACCTCCCTTGTATGAAATATTGAACCTGATTGTAAACAGTTAATAATAGATATGAAGACACCCTGCCTGAAGTTATAATGATATAAAAGATAAAGTAAAATATATTTTAATTAAAACTTTGCTTGGTTAATCAACAATAACGGAGTGAGGATTCACATAATCTTAACATATCTCTATATAATATAATGTTTTTATTGTAAAACTTTATTACTTTATTATGAATTGCATTTCATTTTCACACATTAAATGTAATTTTATCAATTGGATTCTGAAGTTTCACCTGCTGTGCCATAACTTATTTTTGCTGGCAATCCAGAAGATTTTTGTGCTTCTTTGCTTCTGAGCTGGTTATTTCAAGACATTATATTGATAATAAATATGCTTCATTATAAGCACGATATCTACTATAATATATTGATTTTACATTTTGAATGTATTGAACATTGTTGGAAAAAAGTTACACCTCTTTATGCTGAGCTACTGTTTGACAAATGTGTAATGATAAAACACAAATGTGGACCACATTTTAAATGAAAGTAGATCAACCCTAAAATATTTGACTCAATGACATATATTCTATCCAGTCATTTAGTATTATATTGTATAGTTTTATTACACTACCATTGATAGCTAAATAACTCTCTATTACATTACAATACATGTATTATACAGTGATAATACACCAGATTTTATAGGTCTGGCTCTAAATTACTTTTATACAGCTGATATACTAGTAATATGTATGTGGGATTGTAATAGAATTTGGATCTGGTTATGATCAGTTTGTTTTTCTTTTGGCCAATGTTTCAAGCATTAACATTACACAGTGGCTTAGCAGCTTTTATCAGCTTCAGATTTACATTTTGTGCTACACTATTGTTGCCCTTAAGACTCACTTTTAAAGACTGGACCCTTTTATTTAAAAAGTGTGTTTATACTAAAATTTGTACAGTGGTTGATGGGGAGATAATCAACTCTTTATACATTCCATATTAGAAAACCTGGTTATCACTTATGATGTTCCAGTAATTAAAACAGCACTCTTTTTGAAGTCCATTAGACCTTTGTATTTATTTTCAATCTTGAAATATAGCCTTGAATTGTCCTGATGATAACCAATGTTAACCCTATATTGTCCGCTACGCTAGGCAGATACAATTAGAGCCAGTGTTACCGTTGGTACTTGATCAGTCATTGTATAAATAATGTCAACAAATCTCTTTCTCATCTACATATATAATGTGAAGGTAGTTAGGTTTTGTATGGTAAATTATGTATAGTGTTTTTATTCAGACCTCCTTGAAGAATAATCTTTTAAAAGTTCTTTTGACAAGTTTCAGGTGGTGGTCTAGATAAGTTCATGGAAGCATATGTGCTCAATTGTGCATGCATGCTTAAACTTAAGTCTCTTTAAGTGTTAAGTAGGATTTTAGACCCTGAAATTTTGTAAACTTCCTAATCATGCTGGAATGAGTTTCTTTGGCAATACAATTAGTTTTAGTACCTTTCTGCCAAGTTCATATTCATGCCCATGTCCCAGTTTAGTCCTTATAGAAAACCTTAGCCATCTGATATCATTGAAATATTATAGAAGAGTTTGTCATGGTTTATTGAAGAATAGAAGATAGATAAACATCATTTAATATTCATTTACCATTTGATATACTTCTTTCTTTAGTATATATACTATTTATATTATACCTGTATATTTATCTATTACCTACCCTTTATACTCTATTGTATATACTTGTCTCATATTCCATTATTGAATATATAATAACTCGGTCAGTTTTGGGCCTGTTTGACCTTCCAAAGCAGGTCCGATCCTTTGATTCTCAATATATGTGCTAGTTCCACTACTTAAAATTTCATTTGATTCTTTGAAGCAGTCATAAAATATGCCAGTATTTGAATTTTGAAAACAATATAAAACTATTGATGATTTAATGTCATTTAGAAAGTGGTGTTGCAACAATATTTTTGTTATTGGGATGACACTTTCTTGGTATAGCACAGATTCTCGTGCTGAAAATTGGCTGAGACCCGAACGGGTTCGGAATCTGTGCTATACCAAGAAAGTGTCATCCCAATAACGAAAATATTGTTGAATATAAAACTATCCTTCTCTAGAGTCTTACTTTCTAATCCTCATGTCTGGTTTCTTGCAAGCTTGTAAAATAATAAATGAAACTGGCTCCTTTTCACTGTAGGTGATAAAAGTCATATATATTCATAATAAATCTGTTATAATCCTATAATGTTGTCAAGTTTATTCATAACCAAGTAGAAAAACCATGATGATAACACTTCTCATTGGTGACTACCCTTCTCTTGTTCTTGTGAGGTGACATAAGTCTGATGTTATGTTGATATAAGATGATTAAAGGCATTGAATATCAGAGTTTAGGAGGATTAGAAAAGATTTAGAGGTGAAATTCTAAAGAGGATGTAAGCTTAAATGACCATACAAAAACAAATTGGTACTCATTTTTGGAACATTTCATTTGGTAGAGGATATCTGACTTTAGAAACTAAAAGGGAGTAGAAACATTAGTTGAATAGCTCTCTCGTCATTTCAAATTGACTATAAAGTAGGATGTGAAACCCTTTTATTTCATTTTAAAGTGCAGAAAGGTTATTATCCATTATCCATCAAAATTATCTCAAATTCAAGGTATCAGTTTTATTTAAATGTCTTAGAACGTTCTGGTATGCAGCATTTTAACAATAGATGAATGTTATGGTGCAAATCTTAAAGATATAGATAGCAGTGTTATAAAAGAATTCTACATTACAATGTAAATAGATAAAATAATATAATAGTTTTAATCTTTTAAATAATATCTTATATTACATTACTTGGTAGGTATAGAGATAGATAAAGAGAGATATATCATACAACTATCACGTCTCAATCAAATCCTTTCAAAGGTATTTTTATTGGGTGGAGCTGAGATAAGGAATTGCAAAATGTAAAAGTTGTTGTTCATTAGATTTGTTTCAATTGTTCATTCTTGCTGAGTCAAATCAACAGGGAGAATCTGGTTTGATAAATCTGAGACCATCTGATCAGTATCTTGCTTTAGTCAACTTGAGCACACTGACCATTCAATTTCTCAAGATCTTCATCATTACAATAAACGCTCACAGTTTCCAATAGTCAATTTTACCCTACCTTTAAACCTTTTTAATACTATGGTAAAGGGAAAGTCCCTCCAAAGTGTTTTGATGAAGAAGGCTAATATTGATATTCCAGTGTTTATTTTGTACTGTAATACTAGGACAATATTGAAGTGATATTGGTCTGTTAATATCAATAACATATACAGGTGATATGAAAATTACTAATTAACCTGTAATTATCAAATATTAATTGATATATTTATCACTTTAATCAATATTCTCATAAAAAATCACTGTTTCTTATAATTTTTGGAAATTATGTTGTTGCTTATAGCAGATACTCAGAACAGGTGTGAGAGAGATTGATTGACAAGTGGTCAAATATTGTCAAGTTATTTATATAACTGACAATCTAATATAAGTAATAGAACAGTTGATATCCAACTGACAATTAGATTGTTATTATATATTTAACAGTAATAAATATAGAATGATAAACAAGTGGTCATATTAAAACAGAAACTTGTCCTCTCAGATATAGATATACAGTTTATATTTCTTAAATGATCTGTACTAGTAAAGCACATACAATTTAAGCTATGTGGATTGTTGAAAGGTGTTTAGAGTTGATAAACCCAGTCAAACCCAACTACTCATTTATTTGTCTGTAATATTAAGAGGTAATGTGTGCAGTAATTTCATAAATGTGTTACACTATTTGACTTAAAGTTTGCATTTAGCTCATAACACATGATACACACCACATATATCAACATTACATATATATTAATATACAGATGTTTGATAAAAAACATGGTAGTTTCAAATTCTTTCCATTATTTATTGAATAAGTTGTCAAATTCACCAGATAAGAAACTTGACCTGTGAGTTCTTCAAGCAGAAAGGTTAAATACCTGAAGATAAGGGCCGAAGTAAGGGCTTGTAATTGTGGCTTATTAAACCTTTTTTCAAGTAGAGTGCTTGACATTGACATCTCTTATTTGACTTGAGGGACTTTAAGATACAAAATAACTCTGTTGGAAGTCTTATTATTGACTTATTTTTTCTAATATCGTTAATTTTGTTATGTTGACAAGTAGAACTTCACCTTCCAGAAGCTCCTTACATGCACACACTTCATTAATTGTCAGTGTTAGACTGATAGCAACTCTATGTGTTCATTATCTTTTAGCTGTGTATAATAGAGGCTGCAGAAGGTGTCCATGGTTCAATCATGACAAAGGTCGAGATATACTTTCAGATTTTTCAACCTGACAGTGACTAAGGTCGGAGGGGTGACATGGAAGAAGCATCTTGTTGTTCAAATGGGATATTAACATGATACTCCCTGTGACATACTCTTTTGACAAAAAAATCTTTCATTGAACACTTCATTGCATTGCTTGTCTTAAATAGCATATTTTGGCACTGTAAAGAATAGTAGCACTCATTTCATCATTTCCCAAATAACCAATAGAGAAGAAGAGCTATAATGTATATTGATGTCATACTACAATCTTTTAGACTATGTAAAATATCCTCTATTTTTTATCTGACAGTGTTCAATAAGAGAAGATATTTTAATGATTGAGTATGACATATTCTTCACACCTGCTTTCAACTTCAAGTTTTTTTGTTTTTTTGATATGATTGCTACTGGATGTCACTAGTTCATCTTGATTTAACACTTAAAAACTTATTTAAATAATTCAAATATATTGTTCTTATTTAGCCAATCTGAAGGTTGAACGAATGTAAAAAGAAATAAAAGAATGCGTTTGATTTTACGTAGTGTCATTTTTGTAGTACTGGAACTGCTGCTTATCTTAGAAGTTGACTAATGACCTGTCTTCTGTTCTCTCAGAACTCCTGGTGCCACACCTCTGACTTGCTTTTGTAAAAGTTTTTAAGAGAGTTTATTTAATACAGGAATTGTTACTGAACAAACTTCTGCCTGTATTACACAACCCAAACAAGGGTGTGGACAATTTGTTTTGTTTATGTATCTTTGTTTTACGGTTGTTTAATTATTCTTTTGAAAGTAGAAATGTAAACATAAAAACTTGTTTCTGCTGGGTTTGATAAATTCTTCTGTTTATATTTAGTGTTATCAAAAATGTCTATTTATAGTCTTAAACCAAATCAAGTCAAAGATCACAATAAAACTTAGGCTAAAAAACAATTCAAGACATTTTCAAGTTGTGTGACCTTGCACAGTAAAATTAAGCCGTGGTTTATCAAGGATTTCCAACTGTTTAGGTATGTTTAGAATCCTCGAGCATACAGGGCCTTGGTTTATTGTCTTATCTGAACAACTTAAGACAGCCCTTCAGACTTCAGACATAACTGACAAGGGGAAATTGGGTTGAAAAATCCAAGTTCATCTAGACTTTTGCCAGGATTGTACCCTGGACGAAAGTCATTTGGAAAAGTAGATGTAGTCTTTGTAATCTGGTAAAAAAGATGAAAGGCCATATCATGATGGTAATATTACGGTTATTATAATATGTATGAAACCTCTCCAGTCTCAAAAACACTAATGATTCTAAGCTAATTCTAAACATGTTTACCCCAAATTTAAAATCTTTGGCCTGTCACTAGCTGTCACAGTGGACATTGGTCAGATAACAACTTAGGTCGCCTCAGTCCATTATCATAGAAAGATGTTAATATGTGGAATTTATAATTGTATCAGGTCCACTATTTTTATTAAGGACCTTTGTGGAATTAATTTGTCAATGTATTATAATTAATGCAAGTTTTTTGCTTAACTATAAGATATAAAAGGTTCTAAACATAACTTTTTTGTCAGAGACTTTCATGTGTTAAAGGGTTAGCAAAATAAAAATGTATCATATCTTTTATATTAATTCTTTAGTCTAGGCTATCATTAAATACGCAGTTTAAGGTCTCAAAATATTTTTATTTCATTGTACTGTGATATTTCTCAATAGTAATAATATATTTGTTTTTCATTAGAGAAAGGTTGAGATCCTAAACACTCCAGCTTTCACTTGGTTTTGATCATAACTTGTTGAACATGTTGTAGATTTGTATTGAAGTAGATATCATTGGGAGAAAAATAAACTTTACTTTCAACTAATTGGACTATTAAACACTTCACATTGTTAAAATTGGGTAGGCCATCATGTATCAGGTTCTTTGAAAAGTTCAAAATATCTTCGTTGGGGACGAAACAAAATGACACTGAGGGTCAGAGACTAATTATGAAGCTTACCTGAAATAAACAGATCCATATTTTGATGATTGCCAATACTCTTAAGTAATTATATTGATTTTATTGAGTATTAGGATTGTAACTTTGTAGTTAAGTAATGCTACAAGAGCACAGGCACAGAAATTACATGAAAGAGTATTATTTATGACAATCTGTTATATGCTTAAACGTGTTCTATATTTTTATGTAAAAACACTTATTTTAATGCAATGTTTATCTATATACATATGTATGATTTACAATGATAAATATGCATTAAAGAAAATTGTCCCTGTCTCAAAGAGTATAATTATATTTTAAGGATCCATAAAGGCCATTTAAATGTGGTTAGTGAAAAGCTGTTAAGTATTTCTGCTTTAGCACATTACCTATGACCTGAGTATGATTGAGTACATTGCATAGAAATGATATGAAATTGTTATAGTTTTCATGCCTATTAAGTATAGTTGTAATGAAGGATAAAATGTATTGACATCATATTGATAAAACATAATATAGTTCATGATGTCTCTTTATACTTCAATTATTCACTAGTATTGGTTCATATAACACTTAATCACAGAATATGGGAAAGAAAACCATATCATTCTACTTGTAAGTAAGTTCATTATGAAATTGAGAAAAAGTCAATTTTTTCAGATGGGAGAAAAACTTAATTGATAACTTACGGGTCATGATTTATATTGTGTGAGAAATGCTAATTTTCAATCATGCATATAAACACTATATAATGCACCTTCCTGTATTATTAACCCTATATTTCCCAGTATTCAAATAGAATACTGACAAACAAAAAGGGAGTGTGTAAATAGAAAATACCCCTCTTGTATAAAAAATGCAATAAACTAGATGTACATATGGTGACTTATTGACTTTTGTCACTATTTTGTTTTATATTAATTAAAACAGGTCATTAAATCAAATAGTTTGACACTTTCACAAAATTCAGGTGTCAAAATTTACAATCAATATAAAAAATTGCATCTAAAAACTCAAACTTATGTACTTGATATGTTCGTGGTCATTATTATTATTTTATAGAAAGGCTGCTTTCAGAAAAGCATATATAAAATGAGATGTAACTCAAGGTAAAAGGTCCCCTGTGTTTATTTGTTTTTGTCAACGTTTTGATAATTTTTATCAGTTGAATGAGTCATTTAAAATCAATTAATAAAGAATTCAAAGGTTTGATCATATCAGTACAAAAATATCAAACATACTTTATATTTTATACAATCATGATTATATAGAATACATTTATAACTCTCAATCATCAATCCACCCTTTCAACAATGAATAAAAATCTAGTATTTGCCACTCTTAATGGTAATTGGAAAATTAAAATGAACTGAAATGTCTTTGATTGCCTTAGAAGCAGAAAAGCACCAAGTAACAGTAATTATCCAGGAACTACAAGATGGTGGCAGGTTGAGAACTGAGTGGTGCAGGAAGTTTTTCATCTAGTCACCTGTGCCTCCAATTAACTGCACCACTGAGTGAATCAACAAGGCGCTTTTCTAAAAACTTTTGAAAAGGGTATCCTTTTATAGTCTGAAAGTTAATAGATTTATGGTGAGTACATAAATAGGTATACCCAAACTGCTAGGCACCAACAGATACCTTACTTTGTTCATGAATTAGAAATTCAATAGATAAAAGACCCACACTTTTATTTTGTTCTCCCAAACTATTAAAGTCATGGTCACTCTATTTATATAAGATGACCAACCTTAAAACACTTGTTTATGTCCATCCAATTTAAATCTGGTCTATTTTTATATTGTGTAACCAAGGGGTGTTGAGATTGTAAAGGAATTTATCATATTTCATTGGCCTATTGTGAAACATGTTACCTATATCATCTCATTTCATTGGACATTATACGTGATACCTTTAAAAAATAAACATTTCATCTCAAATTTGGTAAAATTTAAGATTATTTGCAGAAATTATAAATATTTCATAAAAATTCTGCATAATTTGAAAGCACATGGTTGAAATATGATGACAGGTGGTTTGAAATTCCCTCCATTAGAAATACTTGTTTACCTTTGATATAGGTAATGGACTGGTCTATATTGTATTGTATAGTATAAACTTCATATATTATACCTTGTCCTTGGTATATCAAAGGGGTGGATTAGATATTTCATGGATTTAGACCTGAATATAGTGGTCAGTTTCAAACAGTGGAATAAGTAAAATATATTTTATTACCTGTGTAAGTTCAGAAGAATATTTTACTGTGATATACGCGTGATAACCCACAGTTGTAATTGGAAATAGTGTCACATGGATTATTTATTACTTTGTGTTTTTATTGGATTTGTGCCACAATAACCACCCATAACATTCCACACCAATGCTTTTTGTAAATTGGATTTCAAAGTCTTCCCGTATTCTTAGGAAAGTTTTTGTAGAATAGAAGTTAAAAATGTGATGTAAAAAGTATGCTTATTTTAATTTCATTTATACGAATTTAAAATTTAAAATGCATTTGACTGCACTGTGCAATGTCCTGAAACGTCTTCCAATAAGGCTCTGAGTTGGCTTCATGGTATTTTCAAGTCTTGTCTTAATGTTTTATGGTTTGTACAAGTATGAGTTGATTAATGAATTTTATTATAAATATTGAGTTGAGTATCTGTGATAGCTATTAGGTTTGTTCTTTGTTTTATTTCTGGATAAGTTTAAAATTGATTTCGATTGTTTCGGGACATATTGACATGGTCAGATATAAATGTCCAATTAATCACATTACGAAATATAACTGACTTTTGTTAAAGATATTTTTACTATTGAGATTTTGGATAAAAATTTACATACACATTTTAAAAAAAATAAACGTGGTATAAAACAATATAAATTTGATAAATTATATCTCATATGTTTTAAAGATGGATTTGAACTATGATACTACTTTTAAAAAATTGAAAAGATTGACCATTCTGAATCTTGAGTTTGATCTAAATGTACATCTTATACTAAGACTTAATAATAAATATTTTTTTTTTTTTTTTTAAATATTTTCACAAATTTTAATTGATAGTTTAAAAAATGATAGTAGAATTTGTATTTGTCTAGGCTATATGAGATATAAAAGATGAGAGACATGGCTATAGGTAATCAGCAGATATTTTACCTGTCATTTCCTGATTGATTAATTAATATCTTGTTTAAACATTCTCATTAATTAGAAATGTCTCATCAGTAATAACTTCAAATAAAAACATAACGTGTTTCTGGTTTTAATAATTTGAATTTTTGAAAACAAAGCCATTTAACCCTCTTTAAGGTTTGAAAATTTGTTTACAATGCAGTTGTATTAAAACTTGACAGAAATTGAAGCTGCTCAGGCAAATAGAGCATACTTGTAATTTTTAAAATTTTAAAATTGAAATTTTATGTCCATTGTTTATTCTTAGTTTTTCCACTACACTGAGTTTGAGAGATTACTCTAGATATTTAAATGACATTGAAAGTTTATTTTACAATTCTATAGTTAAATAGATGTATCCATTATGACAATCAGACATTTGATAATAGACAGCTGGTATTTTTGCTGAAAATATTGCCTTCTTTGAAATATCTTTAATTGTAAGTAAACTAGGAATAGAAGTTATTATTGGTCTAAAATTGACCTGTATTGAAGGTAAATTATGATAATGTTAATGATAACCAGTTAATTATCGAATAAAGTTGATTCAATCAGTGATAAGACTTGCTGTATCTAGTTACGTGTGACCTGATATTTTAGAACTTTGACTTGCTATAATCTAGGATTAGAAAGGTTTGGTCAGTGTCTGTATATATCTGTATATGAGGTGATTATTATACATTTTGTAGAAATGCCCTTTAAACAAAAACTTTCCCATAGGTTCTAACCCAATCCAAAAGTTACTGGATTCCAAGAGAGAGGTTCCAGAAAGAACTAGGTCAATCGCCTTTGCTAGTTAATTGCATGGTCTGTGTTAAGCACTGAGATATATTGAGTCTGTGTTCAAATCAAACAGCTCAAAATTTTTTGTCATGGAATGCTACTAGAAAAAGTTTTCAAGCTTGTGTCTGAGATGCTGTCTTATTGATAACTTAGTGATGTGTTCATTGATAAAACCACCTTAATAAACATCACTGTCAAACCATTGTTATCACCTGAAACTTGGCACGAATCAGGAAGGTAGAGTTCCAGACAGGTTGTTGGCACCATTCCCCAGTTTAAATGTTACTCTATGACATTTCTTACTTAATATGTTGAACATATTCAATAGGCGAATATTTTAAGCAAATGCAAAAGAAAATGAAATCAGATCTGTGAAGATTTTAACATGCATATTGAAAGAAGTTGAATTACAACTTGAAAAACATTTGCTTTTGACTTGACTTGTGTCTAGACACTAAGAGTTTTATGCTGCTCAATGCTCTCAATATTAGGAAGGTCTGATTCAGCCAGTTGTTGGTCAAAAGACACGAAGATATTAACATTAATTTGTGATACACCATATGATAAGAAGACCTGCATTTTGTCACCTTAAAGTAATTTTATAACAGTAAAAACTCTACCAGTTAATTTATCAAATAGGTAGTTAATCTGTCTTCATTTCATCCTTTTATTGCATTTCAACTGTTAGAATGTGTCATTGTAAGATATGTGGTTATAAATTAATTTTATGTTGTATCACATGGGCTTTCAAGACATGATTCTTGCTTTTGCAATAAATATAAGTGTGGTTTCAAATGTTAATGGGCAGAATCTTGGGACAATCATGTCCAGAAGCTTTGAAGTATCCACCAATATAGTCAAAACCTTAAATGGAGTATTTTCTACTAGCAAGTCAACATTTTCAGCAGCTATTTTAAAACAAGTTTACATATGTTTGTCAATCCTTAACAGATCAAAGCCATTTTTCCAAGTCATTTGACTTTTTTCACCTGTATTGACCTGAGATTTGACCAGTATATCTTGTTAGACTACCAGTCTTAATTAACAACAAATAATTAATGATAAAGTGGTCACAAATAACTAAAAATGTGACTCAATAATCTATGTTAATGGAGTAAAAATTTTGCTGATTGAACATGAGTGCAGGTTAGGGTTTCATTAAGTTTTAACTTAAGGTTTTAATGAAGACAATTCTTTGGTTGATAGATCTAATTGATTGTCCTTTACAATACAGACTTTCAGTGATGTACCCAAACTATGTTAAATTATCATGTCTTTTGGACAACAACACCCAATCTTTGTCCATCTTCCAAATTTCTTTTTGATTGCGAACTTGTCTATGACCCGTCTTGACCCAGCACAATCGTGTCCTTTACTATTTTAACACAATGTTATAAATGACCAAGTTAACTGTTATAGTGAATCTAAGCCTTGATAATCACTGCTAATAACCTCCCGTTACCTGGTGGAATTTACTCGTTAAGGTGTCAATATTAACAGGTGAAGTGAAGAAATAACTATAACAGGTAGTTTGATTGTACAGATAGAAGTGGACATTGATACAACTTGGTCAATTATTAGGAATTTGTGTTGATCAGTAAGTATGGTGTTGTTAGAAGCAGGTGCTCTCTGATTCATCAGTTGCTGATGATTGATTTGAATATCTAGTGTTTTGTAGTAAAATTGGACATTGATACTAATTTGGTCTAGTGTTAGAAATGTAATCATGTTAAGGTTTATTAAGTCAGTTACATAGATTTTGGGAATACAAATTTCAGGCATTAATAATAGCTATTGTTAAATTTGCATCGTATTATAATGTTTATATGAGGATAAATAGATAGTTGAAAAATATATGAATATTTTGATATTATATTATGGTAAATTTATGGCCAAGAATAAAAGTTTTGTAGTTTAACTAAAGAATTCTTTAAAACTGCCTGATTGAATGAAAAGCCTGTTATGACTATAATTTTAGATCATTACCAATTTCCCCTTTCCAGATGTCTTAATTAATCCATTAGTTATTGTCCAGCTTGACCATTAATTTCATTTTCTTGTACAGATGTCCTAAATAATCCATTAAGACTTAAAGTGCAAACTTTCGTGTCACTTCAGAATTAATTATTAAACCATGAAGTGACATGAATATAACAGATTGTCATAATAATCTCTAATTTATATACAACATGTGACATATTAATATGCTATTATTGTTGTGTAATTTTAAAAAGAAAGATTTATTGTATAGTGTATACATGTATCTATAAAGGACACTAGCACACTTATTGTATAATATTACTATTAGTTAACATGTACCTTTAACATGTACCTTTAATATGTCAGATTTATAAAATGACCTAGGCTCAGTTTGGTTTGTTGGGACAGTATATCAATAGTCCATGCCTTAAAAACACTGTACATCAGCCACAGATATATACCACAATAGTATGTGTCTTTGTTTAAGCTGTAAAAGTTTGGTTACATCAGGCTTGTTAGGGTTTCAAATATTATATTTTATCTGATAATAACCAATGGTTTAAATAATGCGTATTGTAAATCTCTTGGGTCAAAATGTTCATAATATAAGAAGAAAGGTTAATCCACTTAAATTATTTTGTTGATTTTTGCTCCATAAAAACAGTTAAAATCAGTGAAATCATTCATATTTTTTGAACATTAATGTAAAATCATATTAGCAGATCAATATAAAGATTAACAAGATGGCCCCAAATATATTGTAAGGTTACATTTTGATTGAAAATAAATATGGTCTGTTTGAAGTGATTTTATGACTTGACACAGCTGATTCTTGACCAATAAATCATAAATAAAAACCTCTTTAAATATCTGACCTACCTATATACCTATAAACTTTTACCTGAAAATAATAGTCCACCCCCATATTCCAAGTCATTACCATGACTTTAAACTTACTGCATAAATGTAAAATATTTTGCCACTGCATTCTGAAGGGTTCAATAGTTTGATGTGTAATGTACATTTGAAGTTTGGTTACTACTTTACAAAACTACAAGAGTATAGAATATTCAATAGTATTCTGTGATACTGCAGAAACAACAGTTTCACTTGATCATCATTTAAAAAAGATATATGGATTATAAAAGCACCATTTCATAAACTTGAATAATACAATAGTGATATCATAATTTTAGTGAAGGTGATTTGGAATTACTGGAACCATAGACATTGGACACTATAACTTCAAGCTTTTCCTCTGTAAAATATCAGACAATTTATTTTAACCTGATCAGCAAGTTCTGATCTAACTATAGAATTAGTAAAAGAATTATCTTATTCAATGCTAAATGGAAGTATATTATGAGGTAAATAGGTAAAGTAAGAATTGATAGGACAGTCATAAAGATATTTTAGACAGTAAAGTGGACTGCCATAAAAATTATTTGTCGAGTACTTGCTGTTGAGATTTACTGATTTCTATCTATATAAGTCACTGGTACAACTTTATCATAGTTTATTATTAAGGATTTATTAGGGGCTTGAATGGAAGTTAGTCAGGGCTGACTGACAAATAAGTTTTATTGGAGTAAATCAGTTGAAGTTTTTGCTTACAATTAGTGAGGTACACTAAGGGTTTCAATGACCAGTGGGCAGGGCGGTCTATTTTGGTAATATTAGACATATACCATCATAATTATGAAGTTATATTGTTATGAATATGACCATAAGATATGGCTCATTTAAAATTTACTACAGTCAGTTCAATGAATTAAATATTTGTGTAGGATTGAATGTTGTGGGATTGTGATAGGTAAGAACATGTGGAGAGATTGATGTTTTAAATGGACTGTGCTTTATGAATTGGGCTCAAAGTTAGGATTAGAAATTGAATATTTATGTTCCAATAGAATTATCGTTGAATTTGGGTCCCTATAATGTTGAAGGATTAAGTGTCAAGTGTTTTCAAGTTTAAGAAATAGTGTTTTTAAATTGTTAAATATTGTTTAATGTGATATTTTCATTCAGATGGACTAACAACAGTTCTACCTCAAACTTACCAAAGAAAGATTATAGTGATAATAGTAGTCAGGGATTTTGTTCTTGGGAAACAAAACTGGAAAACTTATGATATTATGTAACCCCCACCTGTTCCACAAAAACTGTGAAATTACTAAGGGATATGTTGGTGTAATTATAAGATTTTTTATTCTCTTACCATTACTAAGGAAGGATTGGAATAGACTAATGTGGTCAGAAGGTCCTTTGTTGTAATTACTAAAAGTGGTACATATATGAATATTTAAACAGTTAAAAAAAAGAACCTAAATGGTTGAAAAAAGACTAAATGGTTGAGAATAGAACAACATATTTTTAGTATAAAGGGTATATTTATGATATTAAATTAACAATATAGATATTAATTATGGTCTACTTGTTGTAAACAATATATCTTTCTATTGTTATACCCAAATCTTATTAATACCTCCGTCTTGCCACTGATTGGACTATATAAAACTGTGATTTAGAGCTCCTTGATTGGACCACCTGGATTTAAGATTAACAATAGGGATTATCCTTCCATTAATCTGCTTGCTTTAATCTACCTGCCTTGTCGTTAAAATTGATCTAAATAGAATCTGATTGATTAGTGACATGTTGAAACTAGTGATTTCAATAATCTTAGAAATTTTAACAGATTTGAACTACATTGAATGGCTGTAGATTTTGAATTTTACTTGTGGATTATAGCAAATAATTTATCCTAAAAGACTTCTAATTATTGTCTCAGAGAGAAGAATTTCTATAAGTTTGTAAAAGAGGGCAATAACCTCAGGCTGATTTAACTGTTGTTACATTAAGTGATATTTGTGAGAATTCTAGAAGAATCAACAAGAAGATTTATAATTCCATCTGACTATCAGGAATTCATTTGAAACAAAGATTTGGACAGTGATCAAAATACGTGCAAGATAACCTTCTAGTTGGTGAAGACATTGTGTAATAGTGAGGAAAGTTACTTGTTTATATTTAAGACTGTTATTGTGAATTAAAACAGTACTTAAAAAAGAGACATTATTTGATATTTCAATTGTTTATGAGGAAGTCTGGATTATGTTGTAAATATTTTCAACAGTAAGAAGGAAATAAGGTCTCTCTCTGTTACTATTTTAGTCGTCATCCAGTAAAATCTGTCATAGTTTCGTTCTCTTTAATGTAATTTTGGATCTAATCTTCAAGACCTTGATACAAACTTTATTGTGAAAAACTCTTCATTATAGGAATAACTCCTAATTTTGCATAGGATATCACAATCCAGATTGGATTACTGTTTTAAAAGATTGGAATAATTAAGATTTGCTGTAATTGTGTGTAAACGTACACAAGGTGTGTGTAGACTGCTATGTGTGAAAATGAGTGTATCATCTATTGAAGACCAGAAAGAGGTGTTTGAGGAAAATGGAGGTTTATTTTCCTCGCCTCTCATGCATTACTCCTCACCGTTCAGTGATTATAAGGAATTATATGCTGATATAGATCGACCTAGTTTACTTCCAGTTCCTGTCTTTATATTCCCTCCAACAAGTAAGTATTCAGCCATCTTTCCTCAACCAACAGCATCATCCACTCTTTAACAAACTAATCCCAACCGAAACTAACTTTAAGTTAACCATTGACATAACATATTTACAACATACATCACAATCCACTGATCTGTGTAACTAATACTGTATTTTGGCAGTGATACATGTATTATGTATGTAATTATTATATATACTCAGTTGGTGGTAATAATTGGAATTAAGTTAATAAATCTCTACTACTATGTCATATACACCAATTATATTATACAATATTATCATATATACTGTTGACATTACAATGGTTAGAACTTATTTACCAGTCATTCCATGTAATAGCTGTGTATTTTTAATAATACAAATTTTTAAGTTCCAAAAAACAAATTGCAATTAGCATACTTTCTGCTACTTGATTAGCTCATTGTTAGAATGCAGTACTGTAGTGCTTGTAGTACTTTGAATTACCATCAAAATCTCTAATATAAATAGATGCCAACTTTTGAAGAGCACCAATTAAAGGTTTGGAATACTGGCCTATATAGATGTGTCACAGAAGCAATCACTAATTGACATTCCAAAGAAACTGCTTTACAATTTTACATTACTCAAACATTTTTTACCTCTGTAGGTAGTAATTTTAAAATGTAAGGGTATGAAATTTGAATGAAATAGTCCTTGTTCAGATTTGACAGACTGTGAAAAGAATTTGCTCTAATTGTGTCATGTAACAGTTGGATAAGGTTTTTAATTGAGATGCTTTCACTTTATAAGTCTTTATCTATAGATAGGGCACACTCCTATTTTTAATGATAGTTCAACTTCAAGGGCATTCTTTTTAAAGTGAAAAGTTACACAAAATAGGATCTTGGATACCTCTGATAGGGATTGCAGACTGTTTAAAACTAAGTCCGAAGTTGAAATTGAAGTTGAATGGAAAAACAATTCTATTACCATAACCTTTACTTTGAGAACACTCTTGATCATCAGGTGTAATGAAATGTGTCACATAATATCAATAGGAAAGACTAGATAGATAACCAACATATAGAACACACTATAATTAGTCTATATATTTAATGTTTAATTTATTCCATATATTTAAAATATGTAATTAAACAACAAAGAAATAGAATGAATATGTAAAGGCTTGAATTAGGCTGACAACTGACAACTTTATATAAAAAATATAGAATAGTTGATATTTTCGCTTACAAACATCTTAAAATTACAGTTCTTGCAAGCACTATTAGATTCTGCGTAGATTTGTACTGAAGAAAACTTACAAGATGCACTTTTAACTTTAAAACTTCATTGTGGATATTGCTCAATTTAATATCTTCCTTTCTTAAATATTTCCTTTCTAAAATTGCCTACTGGACCAAATCAGGTGAAAATATTTTTATTCAAAAAGTCTATTATATTTGATTATTATCTGTTATATTGAAGTTTTTAAAATATTTTTCATTATATAAAATACAACCTTTGTAACTATACACAAACAGCTGCTTTTCAAAGGTTACAGTTTTATTGTTATATGTTACATAGCAATCTTCACCTTGACTGATCTTTTCATATTCTAGTCAATGAAAATAAATTTGAAAGATTTATTCATAAACTCTATTTTGAATTATGATAAAAAAGGCACTCAAAAATATTAAAAAATGTCATTGAAGAGCAAGGAGAAATATTTTGATTGATGCACAGGAGTGCATTGTAGTTAAGTTGGCGATGTAAATACATAGGGTTGAGGAATATAGCTTAAAATTCAGGATTGAAAAATATATAAATACACTAGTGATAGTATAAAAAAAGAACATTAGCCTTACAAACTACCATTAAAGATCAACCTGTTTTTATCTTTAAGAATTTCAGGAGTTTTGATTTTGTTTTTACTCTCTTATTTTACTGGGCAGGTGTGGATGAATACCATGTCAATGATACGAGTAATAATAGAAAAATAACAAATATATATTTAATATCGACACTCTCTCAAGGTGAAATATCAAATACTCTAGCTCCTACTTCTTACAGTACAAACTTATTAATATGGTATTAACATTCTAGGCTAAGTATTATCTGTTTATTGTGGCTAAAGGGGATCTCCATGGGATAGAATTGGCCCTCTGATTAATCTAAAAAAAGGGGTTCTCTTGTTTCTGAAATTGAACAGATGAAAACCTGCCTACAACTAGCTCCTTTGATTATTCATTGGTCATTTATTCCTTTGGTGTATTTTCAATGCTTAAAGTGAAGTGGCATTGTCATATTATTATCAAGGTGTTTTTTTTTTTTTGGAGGTCTATGTGGTATCTAAATTGGTTTTGACACTTCGGCATTTCAACTATTGAAGTTTGATAGAAGATTGAAAATTAAACAAGGAAGATAATTTGTAAATAATAGTATATTGATAGTTAATAAGATTATAATATCATCTGAGATTGGAGTTGAAGTAAAACTAACAATAATCCACCATAAGTAGATTTTCCTGGAAGGTCATTCAAGTGTCACCTGTAATTTTATATTAATTATATTTATTCAAGGTAAAAAATAGCCAGAGATGTTAATTGCTAGTGTTCTTGGTTGTCTAGATTCATCAGTTTATATTTGACAAGTATTTAACCTTTCTTCTAAACACTGTTCACATCCAAAATCTCTATCATGGAAAGGGCAGGTTTCCTGATATTCATTTCAAGATGATTTACAGTTATTTCTTTTAACTGAATTAAATTAATAGAAGTTATTTTAATCACTTATAATGAAATTGTAAACTTGAAATTATTTCACAATTGAATTTAGGTTGATCAGTTATTGTTTAAAAAATTCCAAGAGCAATTAAATTTACAAAGAAACAGAATATAGGGTGTAAAACTCCATTTTATCACAAACAAGCTACGATTGATAACAACTAGTAAAATGTGGTTGTAAGATGTGAATTACAGAGTAATTGTTACAGTGAATGTTGTTTCATATTGTTAGAAAGGAAATGTAGATGGTAAAGAGTTACTTTAAACTTGTTGTGTAATATAAATAGTTAGTCTATTTGTTGTTTTACATAACTCGCATTCACAGAGTTCCTCTGATTCTACAGTCAAATACATAGCTTATTCTAATGTGTCTGGAATGTGCAGATTTGTACATTTTCTGTTTGGTGTAGAACTGCAGATTTGGCTATATAGAGTATTCAAAACAGTTTTCATTAGCATTGCAATTTGATTGGAATCTTGCTGCTTTGTTTTGCAATCTCCAGCACTGCCTCTATCTATCTTGCCTTGAGATATAACTAGATAGAGCATGGTAAGATCCTTGGAGCACGTAATAAGCATAGCACCTTTTTATACGCCCACATGAAATGGGGGGCGTATATTGTCGTCACCCACATCCGTCCGTCCGTCCGTCCGTCCGTCCGTCCGTCGGTCCGTCCGTCCGTCCGTCCGTCCACAATTGCTCGTAAACACTCTACACGGTGTAATTCTTGACGGATTTAGATGAAACTTAATATGAGTGTTTTTGATCACGCAAGGATGAACCCTATTGAAAATCAGCGAAATCGGAAAAAAATTAGTATGAGTTTGTGCCCTTGTTCTTGAATGGCTCGTAAACACTCTACAAAGTGCAATTCTTGACCGATTTTGATGAAACTTGGTGTGAGAGTATGCTATAACTCAAGGATAAACCCTATCGAAAATCAGCGAAATCGAAAAACATTTAGTATGAGTTATTGCCCTTGTTCTTGAAAACGCGTTCAATTTTAGCTTGTAAACACTCTTGAGAGAACAATTCTTAATGGATTTTGATGAAACTTGGCTTGAGTATTTGTTATCACCCAAGGATGAAACCTATTGAAAACCAGTAAAATCGAAAAAAATTTAATATCAGTTATTGCCCTTGTTTTTGAAAACGCGTTCAATTTTTAGCTTGTAAACACTCTACAAAGCACAGTTATTGACCGATTTTGACGAAACTTGCTGAAATTGTTTAATATCACCCAAGAATGAACCGTTTTGAAAATAGCACATATCGAAATATATTTAATAGGAATTATTGCCCTTGTTCTATAAAATGTGTTGGATTTTTGCCTTGTTAACACTCTACAAGTCACAATTCTTGAGCGATTTTGACATAACTTGGCATGAGTATTTGTTATCACCTAAGGATGAACCCTATTGAAATTCAGTTAAATCGAAAAATATTTAGTATCAGTTATTGCCCTTGTGTTTGAAAACGGGTTCAATTTTAGCTTGTAAGCACTCTAGAAAGAATAATTCTTAATGGATTTTGATAAAACTTGGCTTGAGTATTTGTTTTTACCCAACGATGAACCTTATTGAAAATCAAATAAATCAAAATATATTTAGTGTCAGTTATTGCCCTTGTGTTTGAAAACGGGTTTAACTTTTTGGCTAATAAACACTCTAGAAGGTACAATTCATGACCAATGTTGACAAAACTCACTGAAATTGTTGGATATCGCAAGGGATGAGCCTAATTGAAAATTAAAAATATCAAAATATATCTAATATGAATTATTGCCCTTGTTCTTTTAAACGCGTTCAATTTTTGTCTCGTAAACACTCTACATGGCACAATTCTTGATGGATTTCTATGAAACTTGGTGTGAGAGTGTGTTATAACTCAAGGATGAACCCTATTGAAAATCAGCGAAATCGAAAAATTTTTTAGTATTAGTTACTGCCCTTGTTTTTGAAAACGCATTCAATTTTAGCTTGTAAACACTCTAGAAAGAACTATTCTGAATGGATTTTGATTAACTTTGGCTTGAGTATTTGTTTTTACCCAAAGATGAACCCTATTATAAATCAAATAAATAGAAATATATTTAGTGTCAGTTATAGCCCTTGTTCTTGAAAACGCGTTCAATTTTAGCTTGTAAACACTCTAGAAAGAACAATTTTTAATGGATTTTGATGTAACTTGGCTGGAGTATTTGTTGTCTCCCAAGGATGAACCCTATTGAAAATCGAAAAATATTTAGTACAAGTTATTGACCTTGTTTTTGAAAACGCGTTCAATTTAACTCGTAAACACTCTAGAAAGAACAATTTTGAATGGATTTTGATGAAACTTGGCTTTAGTATTTGTTTTCTCACAAGGATAAACCCTATTGAAAATCAGATAAATCGAAAAATATTTAGTGTCAGTTATTGCGCCTGTTTTCAAAAACGCTTTCAACTTTTGGCTTGTGAACACTCTAAACATTCCTTTTTGACAAAACTCGCTGAAATTGTTTAATATCAACCAAGGATGAGCCTTATTAAGAATTAAAAATATCAAAATATTATTAAGGGTGAACCCTATTGCAAATCATAAAAATACCGAAAAATATTTAATGAGTTGTTATTAGGTACAATTCTTGACAGTTTTTAATGAAACTAGAGACCCTAGAAAAAAATAGGTTGGAAGGTTGAATATTTCATTCCACTTATTGTAACCTTACTGAAAAGTTTTTATTTGAAATAAATGCTACCAGTGGGCGTATATTACCTTGCCTGGCAAGCTATCTTTATGTCGGTAATGTGCAGCTGTATGCCCTAACCAGAATTATCTACCAGTATAAATATTTCATTGAAAGTGTCCAAGCATAATAATCAGGACCAAGTGTTTGTTGACCTAGGAGGTATTTGGCAAGGGGTTTATAATAATATTGTGATATTAAGTACTGATTAACCCTGTATAGGTGACAAACAATATCAAAAATTCTATTTACCAAATTGTATATTCACAGATATCTCTCTATTGGCTATTTGATCCCCAATTGTTGATTTCTTCCTTATACATAATGCAAAGCATATTTAAGGATTGTGTTTATTCTTGCAATAGTTTTTGGCAAAGGAAATACAATTGTTGACAAATTTAATAGATTTATTTATGTATTTATTTTAAATAATTGGTTATTATGCATTCTAAGCTTCAACTGATACATTTCTTCTACCTAAATTGATAAGTATGGATATGAAATGCATTGAATATAGATTTGAATTATGAAGGTGACCATTTCACACCTGGTGGCTCTTAATAACTCATCAGAATGTTCATAAACCAACTCTAGGTGTATTTCTATCAAAATATTTCATTGTTGTTTTATCTTCTATCAATTTTCTACTTGTGATTTTTATTGATCTTCAAACACCCAACAGACTGTGACAGTGTAAGCTGGTCAGTTACCATGCTTTTCTTTTATCTATCATTATCATTATAACAGGAAGAAATGTTTACAAATTTTTAAATAATGCACATCCCTAATACCCTTAAATAAAAATAAATTAATAATTTAAACCAAACAATACAAATCTCTTCAAAAGGGAGCCGCAATGATTTTTTTAGTAATGTATAAAATAGTGTGAACAAGAATTCAACTGTGTGATCAATTTCAATGTCAGCATATCAAAAAACAATAAATCCTATTTCTATAGCTTGACCAGACTATGGTCCTGTTGACTTCCACTTGGCTGACCAGTGAATATTGATTGATACTGGACAATACTATCTGACTACTGACATGACTAATTCAAACAAAAGGCGATGCATACTAATACATTTCTTTAAGCTAATAAAACTTGATCCCCTAGCTGGAAAATTTCTGAATTGAATATGCTAATTTCATGCAAAATGTGTATTAACATATTTATAATAAGTCTAAAAGGACTGCTTTTAGCCCAAAACACTGATTTATTTTATTGTGTCATTTGAATCACAGTAAGTGCATGATTGATTAAATCAAATTGTTTCCTGTGAAAATTGTACAATCAAGTGCAAATCACTGTAAAGCCAATTTAAAATATTTGAAACATTGAAAAATTTATTATTAACTGAAACGCATAATGGGGCTAAAGGCTACATACTTGAACTTCAACTCAATGTTTGTTTGTTAGTAAATAATGTAGGTAATAGATAAGATCAACATAGTTTATAGATTGATTGATTTGTAAAAATAAATTATTCAATGTCAATTTGAATTTGTTTGATACAAATCACACAGCGTAATATTATATTTATTTACTTCAGATCTTATCTAATTGGTCAATTATCCACGTCAAAAACAAATTGTCCTGATTTAGAAATAGTCCATATACTGAGTGAATTGAAAAACTGTATTTCTTCAGAGAAGCAGATTTTCTGTCCTTTACAATTATACAAACATATAGTTTACATATTTTTTGTACACTCTACATTCTTATCTCATTATAATGAATATTATTTAGTAGTTATGTCCCTTGAATAATTCTATTTTTTAAACATTTTTGTTACCAGATGATGAGAAAGTTTTTCTAGCTGGAGGCTAAATGAATATATTGTCTTACATACATAGTTTATGTTCAATTTGATTGTTCTGATTTGACATCACCTACTTAAAAAAAAACTCAAACCAGTTCTGAATGAGGAAAAGTGAAAGAATGTCTACTTGTATTGTGAAAGATTGTATACAATTTTGTGCCAAGTATATATTTTATTGCTGGTCGTAAAAAAGCACAATGATGCCAAAGTAATGAAATCTAGCCTTAAATGTGCATACAACTAAAGTACATGGGTGATGACCACTGGGCATCAGATAAGAAAATTTTCACATTTACACGATGTATGTGCATGTTGAAACTGTGTGGTTGCATAAATTGCTTAAAATAAACTTGATTAATACTATAAAAATATTAAATAAAAATTTATTAGAAAGGAAATCTATATAAATAGTAAACTTGTAAAATAAATTAAAGAGTAAAAACTTAAAGTAAGAGAGGTAGAGCTGTGTAGGTATTTATATATAATGGTTGTTCTACCATCTGGTAAACCTGGCTGGCTTCTTGTATACTTACTGTATCTCTCTACCTTTCTTTACTACTCTCTCAAACAGATTACTTCACTTATCTCTTTTCAAGGCACCATTACACATCTAGGGCAGAATTATTCCATTAGAAGTTAGAGGTGTGCAAAGCATTTAAGACTTCTCAAATCATGGTATTCTCATTGTTGGTTGAATATATATTTCAAAACTTCAGTGTATTAGTAATAGGTTTAATTGTTAGCGTTTGATTAAACATAACATTTCACTTTGGTTTCTTGAGGCTTGTATCAGTCAATTAATCAAGTTTGTAGTAATCTTATAGTTTACATAAAGTGTGCAAGGTGCATGTTTATACATGAAAGTATATTGAAAGATTTTATTTCATGATTTCTTATTTGTTGACTGCAAGTTCTAAATATGTTAATGAATGAATTCAGTTGTATTACCATGATTAAGCACGAAGAGTGTGAGAGGGCCTTTACAGGTCTTTATCAAATCTGTAGACTATTGCTTCCTCTACAGCTCATCTTCAATCAGTCATCTTCCTGATCTCACTGTCTGTATCATCTCTTCTTCTATAATAGTAAGATTCTTCACTGCCATCATAAACCTCTACTCAGTTGTATAGGATAGTTACCGAATCTCAGGCACCGCTTTCAGGCTTAACTCTGATTTGTGTTAAACATGCTGGAACCATTTTCTTGGATATCTTAATATTTTAGTTTTTGGAGAAATATTTACAATGTGATTTTGTGATTAAGCTCAATTAACTTTTCATGCTCAAATAATTAGTTTAGAAAAGTGTTGCCGTGTACGTGGATAAGATTTTAGAAAAATATTCTTATCAAATAAAAATGGAATTAGCTCAATAAATGGAAAAAATGGAATCTCAAGTTTGTTACTAAGATAAAGATAATTAAGAAAAGTTCCATTTAATTCCAGGAATTTACCTTTAAACTAAGAATTCCTGTAGAAAATTAGTAAAAAGGGATTCTTGAAGAAATTGGGTAAAAGGCATGATAAATGATCTCAACAGTCACATTCCTTTTTAACAAACGTCAGCATTACAGATTAATTCCATAGTGCCAAGTACAAAAAAATTTAACAAAGAAATAGCAACAATAGCTCTTGGTATGATGTTTTAAGATGTTGCCAATATTAGGAAGGGTAAAAGGTGTATTTTTTATGAGAATCTGGATTAAGTATTGTTAAAAAAATTGAACTTATTGGATTATTTAAATCAAAATGGTTTCAATTAAGGATAAAATTGTCAAAAAGTGTAAATCACTCTTTCCTCTTAAAGGTAAGTTTAGTATGGTTAATATTTTTTAATAGATCAGATATTCAAATTGAAAATAGATTGGTTAAATCTGTCATTCCTGAATGATATTTCTTCTTCTATATATTGCTATTGAATTGCTAAAGCTATTGAAAGGATGAGGGCCTAAGAGGTAACCTTGTCTTCTACCAAATCAAACTTTATTTGCACTTTATCTGACTTTTTGGTTGACATTCTGCTATCTGCATATATTTTTTAGTGCTATTGAATTACAAAATAAAATTTGATACTATTTTGGGTGTTCTATTTGAAAACTATGGAATCTTACTAGTAATATTCATTCTTCCAGATGTTTTCTGTCTATTCCACTCCTCCAGGTGTTAATGGTCAAACTAACTGGCCACCATGTTAGTTTTAGAATTATGTTTGTTTAGGTTTGAAACATTACCATCTTTCTTCTGACTGAGTCACAGTTTGAGGTCAAACAATCAGCTGGCTAACTGTTTATGTCTACAAAAAAAACTAAAATGGACAATTCTTTCTAACCCCTTGCAAAGCAAAAAATTAAAAAAGTTATTTCTAAATTTTTTGAGAGAATTGGAATATCAGACTCAAAACAGTGCTGTTGAAATATCTTGTGTAAAAAAAAACTAATAATTTTTTTTACTTTGCTCAGACAATAGTCGACTAAATTTTCTTTAATCAATTCCTATTTTCCTCTTTTGCTATTAATGCAGTATTCATGAAGTATAGTCATCTTGAAAATTCAATTAAGGCATCTTTAAGATATTTCTGGATGTTAATAAATAGAACTTAGATTGATGGCATTGTTTAAATTTTCTGCCTGCAGTTTCATTCTATGTTCAGGTCTTATGGATTTTATCATTCTGTACCAAACCAACAACTCAAAGCTTTCTTAACCAGAAAATGAACTTGAAATTTTATATTTAGAAAGTGATAAGAGTTGATAAATGAATTGACTACCAACTGTACAGATAAACTTACATACACTGATGATATCTTATATTGAAACAACTTTCTATAAATAGATCAGTTTATTACCATTCTTGCACTCAGCATGCACACACATGCATTTTAAAACCTGCATCAAACACAAAAACTTCATGACAGATGCTATAGAATATTGTATTTCAAACTAGAGTAAATATCTGTCTTGGAGGAAGTTATTTTTACGCTAAAATTTACTCTGCATACCTTTGTTTTACCTGAGATAAGATGAGACAAAAAGTCGAATGGAGTAGAAAATAAGCTGGGATTTATCAGTATATCTATGTCAAGATGATCATAGTTGGCTATGATATATCAATTATCTCCAGAATATACCTGATACTGCCTTAAACCTGCAATTTATATACATATATACCTCATCAACAACTATATACCTGGTAAATAAACAGAATAACGTTACAAATGGAAACTTGAAAGTGAATTGATTAGATAGAATAGATTTACATCACATGTGCATTTTCTATTATAACCTAATATACACCTGTTTTATTCCTAAAATAGGATTTTTGACTTTAATTTTACTTAAAAGATAGCATCTAGTAAATCTACTAGAGAAATTTGTTATTGTAAACATTCATTACACTTATGGCATGTTGTGGATTCTTTTATGCTTGATATTTGTTATATTTTATGACAAAGATCAACTGGAATAAATATGGAATATGTACAGTTGATCTAGAATTAATTTTCTTTGTTTCTGTGTGTAAATGAATCTGATAACCATTTAGTTAAAGATAAAATACCAGGAATATTAATCACAGTAATTTGAAGTGAGAAATCTTTTAATATTCTGAAACATAAAACTAAATTGTCAGTATAAATCTCCTGAACCCTCAAAGAAAGGAAGTTAAGATATCTGCCAGATGTTATAGAAATTGACCTTTGAACCAGATGTTCAAAGTTCCTGCAGTAATTACCAGGATGCCATTAAAGAAATTAATTGTAAAGATCAACAGAGGGCTGAAATTTCATTCAGAGATTTAGGGATAAGCTTTTCTAAGGGAACAATCAATAAATGGCTAACCATTGATTTAATTTGATCTGTACTCCTACAATAATTTACTGTGTTGTTTATTGTTTAGTCTGTACGATCATGTCGTAACTAAATATATACTATTTTAGAGTAACAGATTCTTGAGTGTTTAGAGCAGAAGGTTTAACCTGTTTCTCTATCACCCCTTGAAGAATCTATGATCATTGCATTACCTCCCTTCTTACTAAATCCTTACTATTTCAAGATTTGCTCTTATGATTTCCATAAAGTTTTTATGCCCGAGAATAAAGCCAGTCTCAATAGAAAAACTTACATTAATCACTATTAATGACCACAAATTACACAAATTTCAAAATGACCTCCAGGTTGAAAACCCCTGATTTGTTATTTGGTACTGGAGTTGACATAGCATGCTTAAACTAATCATGTAATTTAGGATGATTTTCTTCTCATCAGTAGGCTCTGGCACAGAATGAATTAGGATAATTATACTATCTTGTACAATATAAATCCCATTGTGAGATTCTCAGCATATGTTGGCAATTCCAATTCTTAATTTCTTATATCAAACAGCATGCAATTATATTATATATATTATTGCAAGTAATCATAGATATTTTTAAAGATATGCAGTTGACCTATTTACCTGTATTACCTGGCATCTTTCATCTGGTGTTAATTAAGGTTAATTCTATATTATCTACTGACAAGGATCTAGCTGACTACCTACTTCTTGTATTACATGTACATCATCCACCAATTATTCCTAAACCTAGGCTAATTATTTGTTTACTCTTCCGAATGTATTATACTAACATTTACATTGTAAATTCTATAGAACTTTTGATGGCAGTTGGCAATATCAAAGTGGGCCCTCTTGGGGTGATAGTTGTTCCAGAAGATTTATCACAAACTGACTCTGTAGATAAGAGATCATAAACAGATTTTCTAGGAAAATTTTTAAGAAAGAGTAATCATTTCTGTGCAAAAGCCAAGTTAATTCCCCTTTGAATGAATGTGTATTACAGTAATAGTGTAAAGTACTGTTATAATATAATTAGATTATACCTTAATTACTCTTCATGTCTACCATCTGTTCATCTAATAACTCTAGTCTGTTTACTAAATTACTTCTGATGAATACTAATTCTGTCTAGTTCATACTCTGGACAGTTGATTGTAGTAACTATTAGGTTTTTCAACTCTCATCTGAAGACTGTTGTTATCAAACCTTTCAAGAGCTATTTTGTTTTGTAATTATGTCTACTGTCTAGTTAGGTTCATGTTTAGTAATTCCTTCATTATGCATTTTGAAGTTTTTTTTAATTTCTGACTCATTAGAAGTCAAATTAATTAATCATGAAGATAAAAGCATTTCAAGTCCTGACTAAAGAGAAAATATAAGAAATATGATATTGATAGTACTATAAAGTATTTAGTAAAGGGAAGTTAGAACTCCACCAGGTGTAAAGGTAAAGTTATGGTGTTCTATATCTAAAACTTCTGGTTTATATATTATTATCAGCTGTCACTAATTACAAACTCGTTAAATTGTACCAACATAGCTTTTTTACAGACCACAAAAACCATAAATAATCATCTGGGACACCACAAGCTGAATCAGTTTTTTTTATTGAATTAAAGCAAGCCACAGTGAAGGATTTGGTTCAACACAAAAGGAGTTTTCATAACATTGCATATTACACTTACAGGAATTTTTGTTTCACATGATCACAGGGTTCAAATACAAATGTATTTCAAATGATCAGATATACATTGATTGGTTGAGGACAGAAAATCTTTTGTAAAGACATGTCACAAACGAGTGTCTTGTGTGTTGTTTTTAAGATGCAGTTATATTTGTTAGAATAATCATGATAAATATTTCCATTTAAAGTAAATCCTAATATCATTTTACAAATACCATTACTATTTTGTAAAACTTAAGACATATAAAATAAATACAATTTCACTGGTCAGAATTATTATTGATTAAATATATTTTATATATGAAGCACATTTATCACAATAATCTTTCATACGAACATACAAATATAAATCCTTCATGTAAATGATACATGAATAATATTTCTTAACATCATGAAGAAAACTAGAAATAGAAACAGTATTTTTATTCTCTAACAAGCAATGTATTCACATTCTAACAAATATACAACCCACATAAGTTCATGCATATTTTACCATTATTATTATTATTCAAGAAATCCACCCTTCATGATAAAATTCAAGTAATTATTATGTGAATATTTTCTTTTTCATTCCTAATTAATAATGTTTATTTATTTCTATTTATAGCACCATCAAGAGGTTCATCTAGTGCCTGTAACAGTGATGATGAAACAGATTTTGCCAAACCCATGTCAACTAAAGCTTTCCAGGCTAAAAGAGTACCATCTACCACAACTACTGCCAGTAAACCTAGAAAACCATTGGTATCAACTAGAACTAATTCAGCTTGTGAGTAAAGCTATGTTATTTTACTAACTATAAAACTAAAGAGGGGGTACTTATTCTCCAAACTACCTAAAGAAGTGCAGTACTGGTAATCTAATTAGATGAAAAAGTAATTGACTAGAACACTAAATCATCATAGGTTTTTGAGCATAAGGTCCCTGGTAAGGATGAGATGAGGGAAGTAACACCAGGTTACCAAGAAAGCTGAGATTGCTCTGCTGTATTGTACTATCATACTTACCAATGATATACAATGCTTGTAGCTCATTATTTTTATTACATACCTTCAAAAAATGATCATTAATTCATGAATAGAAAACTATTCACTTAATACACTCTGTTTTGTTTGTGACACACTCAAAGTGGACTTGATACTTGATACACTGAGCTTGACTTGAATAATGTCTCTCTGCTTAGTCACTTAGTGCAATAGTTTACATTTACCACTAACTTTCACTGTTATTTGCTTTTTGCTGCTTTAAACTCTGAGTAGCTCTGAAACTGGAGATACTGACAAATGTAAAAAAAAGCTTAAACTTACTGCTATATAGCCTATTAATGCTTTCAATGTATACTTTTCTATTCTGTTCTTTTACTTACCACGTAATTAGCGGCCCATCTTCAAGTTTATAAACGTAAACGTTCAGCTTCAGGTAAATTGTGTGTGAACATGAAATGCACACACATAAAGTAGTAAATAGTTCCACATGTGCTTTATTTAGATGTGAAGTAAGTAATTAGCTAGCTGTCTTCAGATTATAGTTGATTAGAGTTTTCTTACTCAAGTCAGGCTGTGTGATTTAGAATTAGAAAAATCTGTGGCTTTTAAGTTTGTGTTGTGTGCTTTATTTGCTCTTAAAGTTTCTCAAGATCACTGCATAATATAATAATATTATATGTAAATTGGTACGGATAATCAAGAAAGATCAAAGCCAAGAGGTTTGGCCAAGGACCAGCTGGTAGAAAGAATGCCTGTCAAGGTGGATTTGTGAACCTTAGTTGTTATTCTTGTAAAATATAGCTGTTTCTATTTTTTGCTGAAGACAGTAAAACTGTTTGGAGTATTGTTTGATTGAGTTTTGGGAGGAATCAGTTATGATGGATATATTTTTTGAGTTTTGTGAAATGAAAATAGTTTCTTAATGTAACTTGCATGTCATTTAAAAGTCATGTTGATAATTTAGACTGTCAAATGGACTGTGTAAATGGTGAATTCATGTTGATGTGAGTTGATATTTACCTCTTCAAGTCATTTCATGTCAGGGATGTTTTACTTTTCTATTGGTTAAAAGTCTTGAAATTCAGTAAATTTGTAACCAAAATCGAGGTAGAATGCTCAATAGTGATACCAGTACTTGTATTATCCTACAGTTTATTTGATCAAAGCATGCAATAACCCTACACTGAAAGCAATGTACATAATAAACCAAAACTGGTTTGAGTCTGGGGGGGGGGAGAGATTTCAGAGTTTCTCTGTTCTATGTCCCAACTCAATGTTCTGTAGCATCATCTTAATGTTTGTTCAATATGAAATGTTAATGACATGAGTCTGAATATGACTGACTTATTGAAATAAGTTGTACAAGCTGTTCTATATGAATAAATGTCAACATGACTCTATGTATAAAAACTAGAAAATGTAAATTAATGGTGTATTATAAGAAAGAGTTGATAAGATGCTATCAACTACACATAGTCAAAATATCAACTGGTAATATTGTTAGTATGCAGTTATTTTTTATAGTACTACAAATATATACAGAAATATCATCACAGCTTTAAAGTAGAGAATAGTTAAACATGCACATTTTCTAAAATGCCGGCCATCCTTATTGTTTTAAAGCAATTTGTTGTCCAATTTCAGATGTACTAGTTGATCTCTTAAATGCACTGTATCTTATCCTTGTGACACGGAAAAAATATTATCATAATCTAATCGGTTCCTGAACCTGCATTAGGTTGCTTTACAAGCACTTAATTGACATATAGAGAAGAATGACCAGGTGATCTTGACAAAAGACTAGAATATCATTATTAATAGTCCAATAGTCCTAGATAACTGGCAATGTGTTTAATGTTTTTCCATGAGTCACTTATTGATTTCAGTTATACAGACTTGATAACATCATTTAGGTCTGAAGTTTTCTGTGTGTGAGTTACGTGCCCTTGTGTTATTATCGTTTATAATGTATCTTGTTGGTTCAATAATGTATATTCAAATTCTATAATAAAAATCATGGATATGACTTAGTAAGGCTGTGTTGTGAGGAAGTGAATACAAATGCTATGGATAGTATATGTTGTAGCTTACAGCAAACTTGCAGGAATGGTGCCAAGAACTGTAGAATGATCTGAGTATATCTAGACATGAGTAGGTGTTTTTTTTATAGCAATATTCCATTCAGTAGTTGTATATATTGCTCTTAGTGTTTTATGACACAGACCAGCTTCACTGCTCTAAACTGTGAGGAAAATGTCAAGTTGTAACATTGTTAAAGAATTCTTATCACAATTCTGCTATAAAGCTTGTGATTGCTGGACATATACTCTAGTGTCAACACTAATAAATTTGATTTAGAGAACATATTTTAAAATTGTATAAATCAAACAATTCTGATGAATACATCTGTTGACATTGTTTAAGTCCAAGCAAGTATTTCATCCTGGCAGTATAATAGAAAATTGTAGTCTTGCATGTCACAGATAACTATATGGTATACAGTTGTCTCGTACAGAAAACTATTTCTTGAACATGATGTCATGGTACCAGTATACAAGAGTCAAGAGATAACTGACTTGATTATAAAGACTCAGACTTTCAGACAATATGATATAAAAAAAACATAGAATTGATGTTTTCTTTGGCTTTATTAATAATATTATAGAATAAAATCAGCTATTTGGACTTTCGAAAGGGATTATGACTTGACATATTCAGTCACAGAATAGAATTATGTCTTCCAGAAGAGTATGCAACACAAAAAGCAAGTTGACATTGTACTTTCAATATCTCAAAGTGATTATTCTATATTATATGAAGTTTTATGAAATTCTCTTGTCAAAAATGTTATTTATTATGAATAGGAGAATAAGTTGTTCAGTTCAATATATATATGTATATATCTACGAGTTATAAATAATAATAATGATAATATCTGTATGTCTATGTCAGTGAAATTGTTTGTCCATGTGGAAAGTAATTGGCATAAATACTGATAAAGTCTGTAAAACTAATAACTATATGATTATAATGTACACTACATGGTAGAATATTGTTCATATACCTGTAATATATCGCGCAGTGTAATGAAAATGGTGGATATAGTTTGTGTTTTGGTTCCAAAAGAATGTTGTTTGTAATTTCGACTTGTTAAAGTTTTAGACAAGTATCAATTGGTGCTGTGTAATCTATGTTTCTATTATTTCATTTGTTATATCAAAAGTCCTCTTCCTCGTGTGATATTAGAAGTTTGGTCATATTGTTGCACCTGATATTCTGGTGACATACAAGTATGATATAATAGAGCCTCTTCTGCAAGGAACTACAATACTTGAAAATTATAAGTTTATATATAAGTGTGATTAATAATAGTTTTTCTAGTTTTAGAACAGTATTTGTCTGAAAGTGTGATTTTTAGTTGTCGCTTTCTATAGTTTGCTGCCTAATATCCAGTGGTTATTTCTAACATCAGCATTGTCTTCTGTCTGGAAAAGGTCAATTGTAAAGATTTTTAATGATGGTTTGGATAATAACAAAAACTGATTTTCATGATTCTTATGATGAATTCGAATAGGTCTTGTGTCTGATTCCATTTATTGACATATTGTGATAAAATTTTAACACCAAAGTATGCCAATTTAGGTCTGAATGACTTGTACTCGATTAGAAGCAACATGGATTGAATGTGAACAATTTAACAGTGAAGGTAATATGTTGTGTTCTACCTCATCAAACATTGTGGTAGTTGATCATACAAAAGATGGCCACTCAGGATAAAATGTAAACAATTGGAGAGTATATAAAGGTAGATAAATGGTTTGTGATGTTTCTGCTCGAATGATTCTCTTTGACAAGGTCAGGCGTATTAAAATAACCTGCTGGCTCACTTGATTTACTACATATTTTATACCAATTACTGAAAAATTGGCAGATTCTTGTATTTTTACTGGATTGAAGGCTTCAAAATGTCTCCACATATCAACATTTGTTGGTGTTGATTGACTTAACAGGATTATTTGTGTTTTTGTGGTGCATTAGTGTATTTAGACTATTACTTCTAGATTAATATCAAAGTATATTGGATATTCTATAGTGTAAACATTCAGGTGTTTGTGTCTCATGAGTGACTTATTTTGTGTGATTTTGGCTGATATTAGACATAGCAAAGGTGACTTGAAAAAGCTTAGAGAGTGGTAAAAAAGTGTGATCTTTATCAGTGTTTGTGTCTTTGTGATTAACTTAGATTAGCAGAAAAATATTTTCAATAAAGCCTAAATATTACAAAAAGCCTTAGAATTGTTTACCTCACTCCAAAGTGACATAAGAACCATTTTTGAAAGTGAAAAATCCTATAGTGGTTGTGAAAACATACTATATTCTATAATAAGTTAATTCCGTCTCTGTTGCTAGAAAAATGAGGGGTAGGCATTCAGTTGCTCTTTTTTTTTTTTTTTTTTTTTTTTTTTTTTTTTTTAATATTTCGCTTAAATAATTGAATATTTTCACAGATCTTTATTAAAATTATATTTCTATTTTTGCCAACGTCACCCTATTTCTATGTTTATGTCATATTTTGACCTTCATTTGTCACGGCCTATCTTCTATATCTAGCCATATAGATACTATCACACCTGGATATATTATACTACATGGAAACAACATTTACAATTAGTGTTATAAATTAACCATTTACAGCAAAATATCTACTCAGTCATCTTTTAACCTCTTAATTAATTAGAAATTTTGGCTTAGATAGTGCAGAATACGAGTAATTGATATTCATTCTTGCCTTATAATGTTATATGTACAATTTTGTTCAGTATCATATAAAAAAAACCAATTCACAGTTCATAATAACTATAGGATCACCTGAAGCTATGATAGCCAGAAGCTATATTTTATATTCTTGACTCTATTTGATCTTCTATTGTCAAGTGACTTTACAACATGTTTAAAGATAAAATAAAATAAATTTTCCTATGAAAATTTTTGATTTACAATCATTCAATCATCAAAGTATATAATTTGTATTGATCTTGTAAAAAAAATTAAAAAAAATAAATTGGATTTTGCAGATTGTCAATGGTTCTCACATTGGTATTGGCATTAGAATTTTATGATTTTATTATAAATGAATTATTCAGGTCCACCTATGCTGTTATTGTCGTAATCTTAACTATGTCAAACAATATTTATCTTAATTTATTTAACCTATTGATATTTTGGTCATTGTAGCCACAAGTGTATCAGCAGCTGGAGCAGTAGATGAAGAATTATTTATTAATTCATTTGAAGATGTTGGTAAAGTCCAGATATTCTCAGCTCGAGATGTTCAGGAACAACTTCTGAAAACACAAAATGTTCTCAGTAATCCTAATGAAGCCTGGGAAAAACGAATAGAAGTTGTAAGTACAAAATATTTTCACTGCTTAGATATCGTCCAATATTTGAGGTTATTGTAGATAAACTTCTAGAAGTTGTTAGTGAACCTATTTAAATAAAATTGGAATTTTGAAAGATAGATGCCTTCTTAACTTGATTGACCTTAGGAATAATGGTTTGACTAACTGTGCTATATTAGGCATTGATATATCCACATATTTTAATGAAAGATTATAATATGTCACATCTATTCAAAGATATTAGATATATTTATGGAAGAACATATATGTTTGTTAATACTAGTCTTATATCAAGATAAAAACATTTTTACAAACAAATCCTATAAAGTAACCAGTTTAGCTTGATTAGTTTGTTTATACTGAGAGAGTAATGAAGGCCAACCATCACATCTCATTAGTTATTTAATTAATTTAAATGTCTTGTTTATATTACAGTTAAAGACAGTTCGGTCCCTTGTTATACATGGGGCATCCGATTATGATGAGTTTTATCAATGTTTACGGAATTTAGAAAATAGTTTTATGATGGCAGTGAAAGATTTAAGATCACAAGTTGTACGAGAGGCTTGTGTCACAATTGCGTAAGTCATTTTCAAAGGTTCAGGGAATATTTTATGATCTAGGAAGGAATAGGAATTGAGATGAGCACTATTTTCTTATGCCTTAATTAAAATTAAGCCTAGTACCTCACAATCACATCATGAAATTTTATCAACATACTTATGTAAAGAAAAGAGCTTAAATTGATAAAGTGCTAATTGCATGGGTCCGTTACATGTTTATATGTAAATAATACCAAAGGTTTGAACAAAACAATCAATTTTAGTGGATTTCCTTTCAGTTACCTTGCCCAACAGTTAGGACGTAAAATGGACCATTTTTGTGAAGTTGTTTTCCCATCAATATATCAACTAGTACCGAATACAGCTAAAGTCATGGCTACATCTGGTGTCGTCTGCATCAGATTTATTGTACAGGTTGGTGTTAGTCTTCACATTCATTATTTGTCACTATGTGTTGGTTACAGGTGCTTGATACTACCTTGAATGTATCATGCTCTTTTGGACCTTGACATTCTGACACTGATAGACATGATGGCTCAAAATTAAATATCAAAATTTCTTTTTAGAAATTATGAATAGTTGGTTGAAGTTTAAGAATGAGATTGTACATTGATTTAAATATAAATACTAAGAACAATATTATTGATAACTACTCCTTGTAATTTAGCTAGACTAAACTCACATACAAAAATATCTTGTTTTCTTTCTATAATATATTAATAATTGGCATAATGTTGTTCTTTTGCCATTCCATGGTTGTACATTTCTGGAAGTCTAACCTGATTTTGTTATTTTATTTTTCTAGTATGTTCACACTCCCCGATTGATACCACAGATTACAGGCAACTTAACTTCTAAATCTAATATTATCAGAAGGTAAGTGGTTCTAGTTTGTAAAATTTGGATTTTTATATAGAAAACAGGCATTCAACCATTCAAACTTATACTAGCTTGGTCTGTTCAAGAATCATTCATTTGTTTGTCATTAAAAACTTATAGAATCTATTTTAACTGTACCAGAAATAGAGGAATTAAAATTATTACATTTCCACTTCAGATATTCCTGTGAATTATTAAATCAGCTTCTTCATACATGGCCAACCCATATTCTAGAACGTCACATAGCCTTACTACAGGATGCTATCAAACGAGGCATTAGTGATGCTGATTCAGAAGCCAGAACCTTCGCTAGAAAGTAAGTCACATTATAGAAAGGAAGTAGATTAACTCTTTCAACCCTGAGTGTATTTGAAATCATATATATACTTTGAACTCCAGGTAATATAATTAAAAGGTGTATGATGTTAATGTTGTGTGACATCACTTGGTAACGGTCGCTAAACCAGCTGCTCGGGAATACTGGGTAATTATGTGGCTGCTCGGGTTGAAAGTGTTAAGGGGCATCAAGTAAAGAAAGGAAATTGGGATATGAAATCAATGCTCTGTGTGCTTCAAGCATCTTATTATATATCTTGACAGTTTAAATAAAAAAGAATAGGCTGACAGTTCTGGGAAAGTTTGCCATGGTTAGCCCAAACAGGTTAAAATTTATTACAATTTTCTTTCTTCCAGGGCTTATTGGGGATTTGCAGACCATTTTAAAGACCAAGCAAATGCCTTGTTAGACAGTCTGGATCCTTCAAAACAGAAATTGTTACAAGGGGAGATAAGCGGATCATCAAGTAGTAATTCTATAAATAGTAATGATAATAATAAATTAGGGCGTAATCGAGCTCGTTCTGCTAGTCAAGATAGAAGTTTGGATTCTAATACATTAACGTAAGTCTGCTGTAAACGTAATCTCACAATGGTGATTATAACCTGCAAACTATACATACTGGTCTTAGATTAAGGAATTGGAACAGGTTTGCCATTTGCTTGACCAATCATATTTTAAACTCAGGAACGGGATATATTTAGCTAGGCTAATCATTATTAGTGTTTACCACTACATTTAAGCCATCAAATCCATATGTGTGTACAGAAGAATTTGTGTTTGAAATTTAAAACTACGACTCTTCTTTTCTCAAAACACTGCGATAGAAAAGGTGTTTAAAGAAATAGAAAGTAAAATTCCTATTTTGATTTGTAAAAACAGAAACATAATTCGAGCTTCCTCTTGTAAATTTTAGGAGAAATTCTGGAGCTCGACGTTCAGCCCGTATTAGTTCTAGTAAGAGTGATGCTGGTGGAGGTATGTTTTAATTTATTGTTCGTTTGTTCTGTTATATTATAATGTTCAACTTCAAGGTTCAACTTCAAGTGCCGTTATTTTAGGGTTTAAGGGTCCATATTCAATGCTATTATTGTTATAATTTATGCTCTCAACATATTTTTTCCAGAATTTTGTTTTGCTAATATATTTTCGTTAACTTTGTTAATTGATTCACAAACTTTAAAATGTCACGTTTTTTCATTCTAGTTTGTTTTTCACATGTTTTTTTGTTTTATTAACAATTTAATGCCATTAATTCTCGCAAAGTTCCCCATCAATACTATGTTTTGACACGTTTTCTTTTCGTTCTGTCAGACTTAGAGGAACTGGAGTTAACTCATGGTTACCAAGGTGGTTACCAAGGTATTCTAGTCACATGATAAGTCACATGACTTATAACTATAAATAGAAACTATATATGTATATAATCTAACTGTAGCGACAAGCTTATTTCCACCTTCATTGTTAAAAAAAAAAAAAAAATACTGTTTTGAGTGATCTGATACACATTATTCTGATCAGCTTTGAAAATCTAAATTTCTAGTATCTAACATTTTGATCAATTCAAAATTGAGTAGGAAACAAGCTTTTAAGCTCACAATTAGCTTAATCATGCTTCATATCTAACCTTCACACTTTCACCTCTGAAATTAAAAAATAATAAGTTCTTACATAATGAATACACCTTTAATGTTAAAGTCAAGTTGAATTTGTCATTAGCAAGAGCTTGTTATTTTTTGAAGAAAGAAAAAAATCTATTTGTTTCAAGTTTTCATTTTTTCAGATTGTTATAAATGTCAAATTTTGCTTGGTCAATATTTGTCTATATATTCTGTTATTTTTAAGGCTTATATTTTTATTTTCGCAGTATTGTCCTTTCATGGCATGCTAGTGAATTTTCTTCTTTTCAGTATGAAAACTTGATACATTCTAAAGGAATAACATCACTCTTCACTTGGACAAAATATAATTTGATATCCCTTCTTTTTATTTCTTTTATTCAAATATTTGAGTTAGGTTGTACCTGTAATTTGTCAATTTAAAGATATTATTAAGTTTTGTCCATTTGAACTCTAATCTCTAATCTCAATGCACCAAATCTGACCTTGAACTCTTCACTTTGCAGAAACATTTCGTCCTGTCAGTAAGCCCATGACACGTGACAATACATCTCGAGGAATCATGCGTTCTAGTAGTGCTGTCGATCTTGCATCGACTAATGGAATATCACCGAGACCACGAACAACATATTCATCGGCCTCACGATTAACGCCTGGCTCAACTTACAACTCATTACGTAAGATACTCAGTCATTTCTAACCTCATATACCATGGTTTATCGCGATATCAAAATTAAATTAATGCATGGAATTTCTTAAACTTGACCAAAATTTGATAAAAACATTTATGAAACATGAATCAGACATGAAATTTTAAACATTAAGAATTGAAAATTAATTTGATCTATAAAAAAAAAAAAACATATCACCCAGATATAGAAATAACCTGGATAAGGTACATCATGCTATAACATATCAATATATAGTCTACCTCACCCATATTTAAACACCTATACAAGCGAGCTTATGCCACATCTAACTGATCTCAAAATTGCATAAAGTATCAAGTTTTTTTTACTTTGCTAAGATCTCATTGTTGTAGTTATAGTATTATCAAACATGGCTAATTTTTTTTAAGTTAAAAATTCTTAGTAATGTCGCTTACATTTCATTTGCTGTAGTAATTAACAATTTTAGAAATATTTTGAAGATGAATATCAAACATTCATTCACAATTTTTATCCCAATTTGTAACTGATCAATCAACTATCTTTCTGAATTGACACAGCTATCTCTGGCTCTAAAACTTGAATGAAATTTCTCCTTTTGGAATGAAAACTCTAAATTTTTTGAAAATAGTCTTGCTATATTTGGGTAGTTTACAATTTCTTAAACTCGTATTTTTGTTTTTTACATCATTTTTTATCATATAATCAATGTTATTAGTGCTAGATAATATATTTATTCATTTATCTGTTTGGGTGTTTAATTTATGCGCATAATTAAGTAGTAGTATTTAAATTTGAGGGATTTTGGTCTTCCAATGTTGTATATTATAGAATCAGAATAAAATCTATACATCTGATAGTGTTGAGTCATATTAACCAATATTTTTAAGTCAAGTAGATCCAAGGGAAATAACCCTATAATAAATATCAAGAGAATTAACTCCCAGCACCCGTAGCAGGTTTTTAACTCCCTTTATTTTACAGCCCGTCAGAAGAGTAGCACAACTGGTAGTAAATCTGTGAAATCACTTTTAGCCCCATCCCCAAATCGTAGCAGAAATCGTACCCGTATGGGAATGTCACAATCACAGCGTGAGTAACCTCCCCTTATTTTCTCCGCATGGATTTTAGGCTGTAGTATGTCGTTTTCAATCAAATAGCATGGAAGTAGTCAGGGGGGTGTCTCTTCAGAAAAAATCAGCTCCTTTTTTTCAGGGACAATAATGATAAAAACAACTGGTTGAATAAAGTTAAATAAAAATGCATGTAATGCTTTCAAAGTTTGTTTGCTGTTTTCATTGTTATAAATTTGGTTAAAATTCATTTTGGTTAGCTTGTCATGCTTGATTTGGTTTTGGCATACTCAATCATATTACTAAAGAAAAATTAACTAAGAATGGATTAAACATATTAAAATATACTTCAATCTTTATACCGGTAGTGTTCCCCTTTAATAGTTGTATTATATATTATTGTTAGTACCTTCTCTTCCCCAGAAAAATGACAACTTAGATTTGAACAGGTCTTAATAAATCTTCTTCCGTTTCTTAAACTGTATCTATCTGGCACCTACTGTAGTTGTTGTCTATTAACCAAAATATAGAATATTTTCTCGTATTATTCATAGAGTAGATAACAGTGTGTGTTTCAATATCTATATATCCTACATAGGATAGGTATACATATTGTATTGTGTGGATTTTTAAAACTTGTTGTAACACTGTTACTACCTAATTGTTTTGTTGTGTTTTTACTAATCAACCTTATGAAACAAAACTCCTCATGGAATCATGGAAAGGATCAGAGAAAAGCAACAACCATAAACCTATGAACTTTTACTTGGATGATTAATTTGAGGTGCAAACTCAAAAACATTTCAGGATTAACACACTTTAAGAACCAAACATAAAGATTATATATAGAGAATTCCATGTTTCAGCTGGAAGCAGATCAAGTTCACCCTCTTCCCGATTAAGCTACATGACACATACCTCAAGTGGTCAAACTGGTCCAACGAGCCGAACAGATCAACTAGCTACTCCTAAAAGACCAAGAAAAATTCTACCAAGAAGTCAAGGAGCTAGTAGAGAGACCAGTCCCAACAGAAACACTTACGGTTAGTACCAAGTCCAACACTTTATAATTAGTCACCATGATTATACACCAAGAATGTATATCATAATACTTAACTAAATGACTAGCTACCATGATGCTCTTGTCTTTATCAACACTGATATCATTATTATATTGGATAATTGTGTATTTTACTTTTTGTTTTGATTCATTACATTGTCCCCAGAGAATATTAGACAGACAGGAACATGTCCTTTTGTATTGTACATAATTCTGACTAATGTGAAATAAAGAGTTTATTATAATCAGTATTATTCATATAAACTCTGCAAAAGCAATACCATTATGACTTCATGGGGATAGCAATTTGACAATTATGGTGTCATTAAATCTTCATTTTGAAGATGTGAACTTTCTTAAATCTTCTTAAAAAAAAGGAATTGCCTCCTGACCTTGTGAATTTGGCCATTTTAGCTTAATATGTGGTGCTTCAAATATGCTTTATTTCACAAAGAAAATTTCCAATTCAGAATTGTTATAAACTTTGGTTAATGCCTATTGTGAAATTCCTAACAATGCAGATTTATATCTTCAGGTCGTGAACGTAGACTTAGTGGTAGTAAAGTAGGATCAGGTGGTAAAGGAACTCTGATGAGTCATCGCTTATTACGACATGGTTCAGAATTAGAAGATTCTATAGCTGATGCTTTGGTGAGTTAATCTTCTTATAGACTTAATCCTTCAGATTCCTCAAACTGTTTATAGCTTGGTTAAACTTTGACAAGAGAAAACAACTAATCTAAACATTTCCTGAGAATAGCATCATACTTTATATTTTACCACAAATCCCAACAAAAGTTTGGTCCTAGCTAGTTTGAAGTATGTACGGAACAAGTCTTGCATTCAACTCTTTAAATTTAAGCTCATGACCTTGACATGTGATATTGACACTTTCAAATTGCCAAAAAAACATTCAACATAACAATTTTGATGTTATAATTGTAGAGAACATCAGGTAGAAAGGCATATAATTATGATTCTGATGATGGAGCGAGTGATGTCAGTAGTGTTTGTTCTGAGCGATCCTTTACATCTTATAGTGGCAGAACATCAGAGGTAGGTCATTACACAGTTATCTTTCCTTGAACTACCTTTAATATTATCTTGATAGCACTGATTGTTATTTTAACACTGTTTATTGAAAAACTAACTGAATTTTGTTCATCACTCTAGTTTAATGAACTTGCCTTCCCTGTCCAAATGTTAAAATCTTGTTTATTGAAATAAATCACCTTCCCTTGCCCACTAACTTGAAGGTTCAGGGTTCAAGTGTAGAAATATTAATATGTAACCATTGCATATGGCTAGTAATAATGAGAAATCAAAAGTTGTGCAAGATACAATAGAATAAGATAATGTTATAAACCCTTACTTTGACTATTAGTCTGATTTCTAGCTTATTGCTTTGTATTTTTTGTGCTCAGTCTTCGGATACTGAAAGGATCCACCATCTTTCTTCTTCCAAACGAAAGGTAGCTGCAGACTTCTGTCAATATACCTTTGTTATTTGCATGTTCAACATTCTTTAGTTCTTACACGTTTTTACATTTGTTGAGTCTTCTTCACAGTGATTGGTCAAATCTATTGCTGGCATGCTCTCTTTTGTTGATTATTTAGAAGTTTTCAATTGTTCAGGACATTAATGTTTCAGTTATTTGTTTTGATTTAGATTCTACTTATAGTCTTTATTGAAACTTATTTTTCAGTGTTTTCAGTCATTTTAATTAACTTGAAGTTTTGTGTTCTATTGTTTAATTCTGGTGATTCTTAGGACATTATTTCTCATAGAAAGAACTTCCAATAAGAATTTGTCAATATAGACATTTCAATATACCCTCTATCCAATATACCCTCTATGCAATATTTTGCTGATTTTCTGATCTTGTATTTTGGAAAACTTCAGATTCTGTTGTCAGTGACATGAAGCATGGCATAACAGACTGAAGTTTTTTCACTAAAGATTTCTTTTCAGGCAGAATAGCAGAGTTTCCCTTTGATAACTTAAATTTACTAATAATATTAATAATATAAGATTAAGCTATAGAATATATATTTTACTGTTATAGGATATGCAAGAGATATTAGCTTGTATGGCTAGTGGATCCTATACAGAGAGAAAAGATGGTTTAATTTCATTACAGTTAGTTTTACGCTCTCAGAGATATTTAAGGTAACTATCAATAAATTCTAATATTGGAACACATTGACCAATTTAAAACTTACCTGTGAATTCAGGAATACAGCCAAGTCCTACATAGTAAGGTGTAAAATTAATCCCAGTGTAAATTGTCCTGCAAAGGGTAATAATTTATTGATTTCAACTTGGTGTCAATGACATAAATTACTCAATTAAAACCACTGTTTATGCTCTATTTTACATTTTAATGATATATTTTTCACTAGTAATGTTCTGATATTTACTTATTATCATTATTTATCATCAGTCGTACAGAATTAAAGAAAGTAACAGAAATATTTACTAGAATGTTCCATGATCCACACAGTAAAGTAAGTATCAAAATCAAATTGCTAATCTAATAATTACTTAAGAAGAGCCCTTGTCTTGGAATTGAAACCATTAAACTATTGTTGAAAATTATCAGTGGTCAAGCATATAGACCATGTATTGCTTAATCTGAATCTTAGAACATTATTGAAGTGATACAGATTCAATATTGTTGCTATTACAGTATGACATATGATTCTCTCAGCAGAAATTTTTTTTTAAATTTGCTCCTTTATAAGGAGTTCACTTAACTCATAATGTTTCCTTTGTATGTATAATAAATTGTTACATTATTTTTATGTGTTGTATTTTTCAGGTTTTTAGTATATTTATGGATACATTAGTTTATTTAATTAATTTACATAATGGAGATCTACATGATTGGTTATACGTGTTGTTATCTCGTTTATTAATTAAATCAGGTTCTGAGCTATTAGGTTCTGTTAGTGCTAGATTACAGAAAGCTCTAGATGCTGTTAGGTAACTATACATTTAATTTGAAAATATATATTAAACCAGATGGTTCTGTGCTATACCAAGAAAGTGTTATCCCAATAACGAAAATATTGATATATTAAACCTTCAACTTCAATACTTGTGATAAAGATTCTATACACATATTTTCTTGCTTTAGAGAGATATTTGCAATTATTAGTAGTTTTACAATGAGCTATTGTGATTGAAAAATTAATTATCTTTGAGAATTAGCTTAAGCGACCCAAAAGAGCAATTGCAGACTTCTCTATAGTTGTCTCTTTTATTTCATCAGGCATTTGTAAAATAAATTATAAAATTTCTGGACTTCAGTGATATTTCTGTGTATTACAGGTTTAATTTTCCATACATCAACCAGTTTAATTGTATGTGCAAGTTTTTATCTGAACAGTTTGCTAATCAGTCCCCTACATTAAAGGTAGGTGTTTACTTTGGCTTATATTATTGATTGATTGCTGTGACGCTACAAATACCTCCCTTCTTTATTACCTCCCTTTCTTTATTCTTCTTGTTTTGAATGTTCATTATAAAAAAACTGGTACAAAATTACAAATATACCTCACACATATCAACTTAGGAATTTATTTGGTCAAGCCGTTTTTTCAATTGATATGATAAATTTTAATCCAGTTTTATTGAAATGAACTTAATTTTGTTTAAATTTCAAGCACTTATTGTTTTTCACTATCATGTGAACACAGTTAAGATTGAAAATAATTGTCAATTTTTTGTTTTTAAAATACACATTTGTTTATTTTTACCTAGCCTAATAATGAAAAGGTAACATTTTGGTTACATTTCATAATAAATTTATAATCATTGCACCTATATAGGTTTAATCACACTCTAGACTATCATTTTAATACTGTGGGGCTTAGTCAATCTAACTAGTTAGAATACGATTTTATTCTTCTTTTTTGATATTTTTCATCTCCTTTATAATCGAACAAGTTTTCTACCACATGAATCATGTTCTATTGACAAATTGAGTGATACCGAAGTAAATGTAGATATTTCTCTATCCAACAATCATTGTAATCAAGAAACCGGTTCTGACATGACACACTAAATTAGAACAAGGCTTGTTAGATCACAATGGAGATAACAAATATCAAAAGGAAATAAAACAATTGTAATCTAATTTTAATTAGATTAGGCAGTAGATAGATAAAATTTATGTGAAGAAATGTTCATACATAAATATAAATTGTTTGGACTGTTTGGTATAATGATAAGATAGGCTTAATATTGATTTAATACATCAGCTACATTTACAGACTGGTTTCATTTTTAGAATAAAATAAATAGAAAACTTACCATGAATCATTCCATTCTTGAAGAAAAATGAAAATAATAGCAAATGGATACAAATTTTCTTGTCTTTTTTCCTTTGTCACACTTACAATTGAAAAAGAATTCTATCAAAATGCAGCCATAATAGTATATGTATAACATGATTATTTTGTTCAGCCAAACTATATTTGAGTAATTGTAGAAAATATATGTTTAATGTGGGCTATATCTTATGGTATCAACTAGAAATATAACACCCTTCCATGACTTTAATAGAATCTTTAGTAAATATTTTCTTCTTTTTTCCCTTGTAGCAAAAGGTAAACTATTTCAAACACCTATATCAATTCTCCTTTCTTCTCTATCACCCTCGCTTTATAGATGTTGTTTTATATGTTGTATTTCCTACCCCTTTTATGAGTAAATTATATGTTGGGCTATATCAGGTAAAGGGAAATCTTAAAGATAAGGATGCTGTATAAGTATAATGAACTTTAATACATTAAAATTTATGAACCTCCATGGTGCAGGAAACATATGGTTTAAGACAATTAGGAAATCTTCTAATAATGAACATTTACTGCATAATAATAATAATGCTTGTGATCATCATTAAGAAATCCTATATATCTGAATGTAATATATTTTGGTAAAAAGAAGATCAGTGGTTGAGGGAAGCATGGTAATAAATTTGCTGCTTTTGGGTGATGGATGATATATTTTGGAATTAGGGCAATTGTTTTTCAATTTGGTAATGGGTCAAAATAGTTTACAAGGAAGAGATTATCTTGAATTAGATACTATTGAACTTATCAAGGAAAAGCTTCCATGTTTTTTGTATAAAACCAAAACTAAATTTATCATTAAATTTCCTTACATCATATCTAATTTATATCATTTGCCTTTTTTATGACCTAATCAAATGTTTTTTTATTTAACCTACCAGTATTTATTTTAATTCATCTCCCCATTCCCCTTTTTTTTAATTTATTTTCATAATCTTTTTTTTATTTGTTTGTTTGTTGTGTACTAATGTTTTGTGTTTGTCATATTCCCCAAGTGTTTGTTAAAGCTTGTATGTATACTATCTATATATGGGGATTTTAATCTATTTGATGAATCCTGTTCAAATAAACTTGTATGTTTTAGTTACTTTATTCTACATATAAAAATTCAAAGTGTGGCATTTTGCGGTAAATTAATTGTTCTGTATTTTTTTACAGATAAAAATCTCAATGTTAAACTATATCCTACAACTAGCCAATCAGATGGATTCTTCAGCTCTCATAAACTCTACTGAAGCTCGTGTTGCCGTGTCCAAATTGATCAGTTTCTCTACAGAACATAATATAGAAGTTAGAAAGGTTGGTATAGATTAATCGTGGTTATGGTCTCATGATATAGTGATATTTCTGTATTTTCATATAATGCAATATATTTAAAGAAACATATCCCTATAGCATCAGGCCAGTATATTGCCTGAACTTAACTCCTGGTCTTGCTTAAAAAAAAATTACACTTATATACTCAATCATAAATACATGTTGAACATTAGGCCATTCTAATTTTGATATTAATTGTTTCAAGCTTGTTTTGTCAGCTTCCATTATTTAAACCAGGTTTATAATATATTGTATTTTGTATTTCAGTTAACTCAGTCAGTTATTATTGCATTATTTGATTGTAATTCTGCTGAATTCTCCAATATTTTATCACGTTTACCAAAAACATTCCAGGTTTGTATTTTTTTTAACTTAGGTAAAATAAACAATGACTTTACACATAGATTTTCTCAGTCTTTACACTTAACTAGTCAGTCTTTACACTTAACTAGTCAGTCTTTACACTTAACTAGTCAGTCTTTACACTTAACTAGTCAGTCTTTACACTTAACTAGTCAGTCTTTACACTTAACTAGTCAGTCTTTACACTTAACTAGTCAATCTTTACACTTAACTAGTCAGTCTTTACACTTAACTAGTCAGTCTTTACACTTAACTAGTCAGTCTTTACACTTAACGAGTCAATCTTTACACTTAACGATTTTCAGTCTTTACACTTAACTAGTCAGTCTTTACACTTAACTAGTCAATCTTTACACTTAACTAGTCAGTCTTTACAATCTTTACACCAAATAAGTATAAATCCAGGGTATACCATTGAAAAACATGAAAAGTGGTTTCTCAATCAGTCTTTTTGAAATTTTTTGTTTATCATTTTCAGGATGGTGCCACTAAATTATTACAGAATCAGTTCCGTCATGCAAGTAATGGTGGAACATCTGATGTTTTATCCCAGAGAAATGTTGCTAGTCTCCCTCATAATACTTACCAACAACGTAGTCGACCTCCCTCAAGGTGAGTTAATATTTTCTAATCAACAGAGCATGATATAACAGATTGAAATAACATTGTGTATATATATTGTATAAACTTTGTATATTATTATATATAACTATAATTACCTTCATATAGGATGTATTTAATAAAGCCTGTATAATTTTAAGAACAATTTGAAATACTAAACTGAGGTATTGTCAATAAGAAAATAAATAGGCTTGTGGAGAGAATGTTTTACATATTCTGACCAACTTTTATAAGTTAAGGTTGCTTTCAAATAATGATTTTTTACAATTTTGTATTTAAATTTGATCCTGACTATTATAGGTCTAGTCTTGGACATCCTGACGATAATGAAACAGAGAATTTAAATCCTGAAGACATTTATAACTCAATCAAGAAAACAACAGCTGATATTCACAATCTTAGTATCAATAGTAAACTAGATCATTATGATGATATCAAGAAGAAACGTGAATTTACATCTCAAGACAGTGGAATTCAAGATCTACGTAACGATAGTCCCGATGGTGTAGACGGAAAACGAACTCATTACAACCCCACACATTATACAGAGGTTTGTTTGTTTTCTTATTTCTCAGTCATTAAGAAGTGGAAGGGGTGACAGTTTTATTTTATTTTTATCATCATCAATGCCTAGATGCTTGAATTTAAGCCAAAAACTTATAAAGAATGTTAAAAAAAATTGGGTAAGAGAGAAAAAAATTAATCTTTCCCAGATAATCTGTACCCATTTACAGCTGGTTTCACTGGAATTATAATTGTGTATGACTTATTCAAGGTTACACATCTATCAAGATCTGAACCCACAGCCACCGTTTTCTTGACAATCACTTGTCACTTTGAGAAATATCAAACTTGTTCATGACATAATGATTCAAATGATAAAAATTATTGCAAAATCAAAGAAGAATATGATAGATATAACACATCTATTTATATATATATTTAACTCAATATGTCATTGTTAATTCCAGAATATATTAAATGGTAGACAATTAAAGGCTGAAACAGTTTTCGATGCTGATGAGCTGTTTAACGAGAGTAAGTAATTAATGAATTACAATTTATTATTTATTTTTTTATATATAACTAGTTGGCTAGATGCTTATATTAACATTATTATATATAATATCATATTGTATGTTGCTTCAATGTTAATGCAAGTTTAAAACTGTGAGTCAGAAATAATTCTTTTTAAAGTGTATCTTAAATATAAGGATAGTAATATTATTATGCTAAATTATATTTTGATCTTGGAAAAAGGACTTTTTATAAATCTTATACTAGTTGATAATATTAAATTTTCACCAACAAAATAATAACTGACCTTTTTGATGTTTGATGTATCTTGCTGTTAGAATTGTGATAGCTACTTTTGATGTTATATCATATCACATTTTATGTTCAGTTCTAATAATATCCTTATAGTCATCTACTGTAAGACTATTCTGGCTTTCATCAGTTTCTTAGATTTCAAAGTTCAACTTAATTTACGATGAAGATTATTATACTATTTGAAACAATCTGTCCTCAATGGTTCAACAAATTCTTCTGTTTTAAGATCTTGCTTTGATATAGTGTTCAAATTTATTCAATGAATACTACCTTAGTAAACTGAAATCAAATTGCCTCATTATTTATCAGGAGTATTTCTAGGACATCAGTGGCTTGATAAATGGTTTGCTACAAAGTCAGGTGATACAGTACTAATTCTAGGAGTGGGTTAGGGTCTAGCTTTCTGTAGAAACCAGGAATATTATGGATTCACCTCCTTCTGTATTGATGTCATTTTGTGCTCTTAAGGGTTTAAAATATTGACTTTCATTCAGATACTTTTATATTTAAAATTCCACATTTACCAACATTGAAGTTTTAATTTTATTAAAACAAGCTCCTATACTGTAATTCCTTTTTTTTGGAGCGCAAAATTATTATAAGAACGGCTATTTCAAATCTTCAAACATAAACCATGCAATCATGTATCTTGTTATAATGGTGCTAGATATTGTGTGCTTTTTTTTTTATCAAACCATCACCTCAGTTACCTCCCCTTGTATTTTTGCAGTTTTAGTTTCAGAAAATATGTGTTTATAGTAATGATAAGACATTGGCTTAGATATTCAAACTTTTGTCAGTAGCAAAATCTCTCTTGTGGACTGTCGCAAAATTTTACTGTTGTTTCATTTTAAAGAAATAAACCTTAACCTGTCTCAGGATGGTCTCAGATCAGCTCACGTTCCCTGGGTGTGGGCGAACAATTGATCTCTTGGCCAATTTTTCTCTTCAGTGAAAGGAAGGAAACAAAAGACTACAATAAACAATCTATGAACACATATTTTCTCTATTCAATATGGTAGCAGCAATCACCCATGTAGCTTTTATTTTAAACTGGTTGTAAATAATACGTTGCTACGCTGTTTTTTTAGCTCCGTGGAAAAAGTTATTAGGTCTGACACCAGATGGTAATTGTATGTTCTCATGGCGTCATGACGTCATTTTTTAGCACTATTTTTCTTCATTTGTTCCGTTTTGTGTACAGTTTGTTCTCACATAAGCTTAGAAATTCGACTTTGTTAAGAAAGAAATATCCCCATTGAGGCACAATTAGATTGTTTTTATTAAAATGCCTGATCCAAATTTTGTCCATCAAATTGAAATTTGAAATGATCAATTTGTTAAAATAGATAACACTTTAATAATTATGGATGTTTAAATAAATTTCTGAGAGAATAATACCTCACAATTTTTACTTAAAATTCAGAGATCTGATTGCCTCAGATGAAAAAACTTATCCAATAGAATTTATAGATTAATATTATTTTCAATGTTTGAAAAGTAATATTCAAGTTCAAGAATTTCTAAGCCAAGAGTTGCATTATCTTGAGTTTTGTTGTCGAATAATTTTTGAATGAATTTGAACCATTTAATGTTGTGATGAATATCATATGACATTATTTCATAATGTTTGGTTTTTCATTTTGTGTTTGACCTGAAAAAAATTGGAAACTTTGTTTTGATTTAGCTGAACTTTGCTAAATTTTGATCTGATCTGTGTGATGTGACATATTCAACCTTTCACCAATGTATTTTTTTCAGCAAATCACCCTCTTTCCTGTCATTTCATTTCTATAGCACATACACGTAATTATCATCCCATATAACTAGCGCAAGACGCAGCATGTTGCGATATTTACTGCCTATGGCTAGCAGGATACTTGTTTAGTTTTTAGAAATTTAACATAGTTAATACTCATGATATCCAATTCATTTGCATGAAATCTTCATCTCATATTGAAAATTCAAAATCAATTAGAAAAATTCCTGAAGCTTTAAATACGAGTGTAATAATAATCATAAATGGCTTGCACCATGATGCTTTGTCTTGAGCAGACTAAGAAACAAATTTGAAATAATTAACTACCAGTAAGGCAGTAACCTTTCAACTGTAACTTGCTTATAATTTGCAAAGTGTGTTTGTTTGACTAATGCTTTAGCTTATCCACCTTACTAATTGAAGCTTTTAGAGTTAATATATAATAATAAAACATAGGTAACAGTAAATTGAGCTTGCTTACAGCTGTAAAATAGTTTGGCTTTAAATATTTGATTTCGTTAGTTAATATATCATTATCAGTTTAACATTTTTTCATTATCAATTATGTCATCAGTAACTTGTGTGTACATATAAAGAACACAGAGAAGGCTATAGTTAGATGTTTGATATTAATGTCTCTGTTTTTATATTTTCAGCTATGTTACATAACCATGGTGAATTAATTATAGATATACTAACAGAATTATCCAATCATAATACAAGGTTTGTTTTTCATTTCATTCTGAAGCTGCAGTTGTTTTAGAAGTTGTTATCAAGTCTATTTACCTTATATTTGTATGGTCTATACATAGTATATTGTATGGTTAATACATAGTTAGAAAGGGGTGCGCGTTATCTTCACAATTATATGGTATTTGTTTATTCAATAAATCTATCATTCAACTTCACATAGCAAATGAATAATTTGAATGAAATGATCAGAGACAAATAAAATCTAGTGAACAATCCATTGTAACACCACTGTGGTAAGAGCAACTAGTTCTTATATTATGTGTATGTTAATCATGTTTTTTCAATAAATCTTGTTTTCAGAAATGAAGAGCGCAAGAACGCAATGTATTCACTGACCCAACTGACTCGACGTGGTGATTTTAAACATTGGGATGAACATTTTAAAAATATTTTATTAATTTTATTAGAAACACTAGGTGATGATGATGTAAGTAAATTTTTATTATTTTACCGAATTGTAGACAAACAGAGATTTGATCTATTATAATCTTAGGAAGATTGCCTCAATTATTTATGAATTAAGTCTATTAATTTCAATATATAATAGCTTTATGCTGTGTTTTTCTCATCTTTCTCAGGCACATAGTTCAACAAGGTCACTTTTGTATTATCATCAAAAAGAACATAAAGAAATCTAACTTAACCTATATATATTTACCAATGTCAAAAAAGTTGATAAAGATATATCTTTATGTTTCTGATGTACATTGTCATTCCAATATGATATTTAATTTATATTGAATTATTTCTATATTACAGGCAATGATTAGATCCTTTTCTTTAAGAGTTCTACAAGAAATATTAAAGAAGGAATCCTGTAGATTTAGTGAATATGCTGAATTAACTATATTCCGTATTTTGGAGGCACAGAAAGACAGTGCTAAGGAGGTAGGGATGATTCCTTATATATATTTATTAAGAACTTCATTTTGTACAATTTTTACAATCTTACAAAGTATTAGGGTTTTCAATAAAGTGAAAGAGGAAACTTGAGAACAAGTTTTATTTAATTAAATGATATATTACTTTGTTGTAGGTTTTCAAGGCAGCTGAAGAATGTGCATTAACAATGGCTAAGTTCATGCCAACAGAACAAACCCTAAAGATTTTAAAATCTATCATAGAATCAGCCAAATGCCCAGTAAATATGGCTGCAATCAAAATGCAAGCAAAGGTTTGTTTATTTTTGATCTATGGTCAACATTTTACATGAAAAAACAATTGTCTTAAAGTCTTGAATTATTACCAAGTACTACAAGAAATAAGAAGGGCAATTGAATGATGTATTGTTGTATTATCAGTCTTTATAATTGTTGTTAGGGTAAGTATGGTATATGTTGAATGGATATGAATTCATACAATGCAGTACAATCTATATTTACAATGATATTGTGTTGTAGGTGATGGAACATATTGATAAAGGTGTTTTATTGAAGAATTTAGAATGTGTTACACCAGGTTTATTGAAGGTAAATGTAGTTGTATCTTATATTAATTATTACCCTTCCATAATGATATGGTTTTGAGGATATAATTTAATTGAAGTCTATATAACTTGTATTAATCAATATATACTTATTAGATAGTAATTTGGCTACATGGTCTCTCTAAATGGGATATTGAGTTAACATACCAGTTGACTGGGTGTGATTCCTTGTTCCGTTCAGTTTTAGCAGACATTTGTCAGAGTAAATTTTTTAATGTTTCCATTCTAATCCTACCACTGTATCAGTAATCATTTTATTAATAATAACATTTTGAACCTTTATCCAGGCATGTGAAGATAATGATAGTCATGTACGTAAAGCCGCTATATTTGCCTTGGTAGCTTGTTATTATAATGTAGGGGAAGATATACGCCCCCATTTACTCTCACTCTCCAGTAGTAAGGTAAGAAAGTTGTTTTCATAACACTAAACTTATTTGAGAAGACAGTTTCCTTTTCAAATAACATCATGTGACATTCAAGTGCTTCCTATTAAAAAATTGTTTAGTATTGTTCTTGATTATTAGGTTTGCTACCTACCCATGTTTGATATTCAACTAACATTGGCAAAAAAGTTCAATCTGACTGATGGTAAATTTTTGTACTACTTCATTATCTAACGGAACAATATTTCTCCTTCCAGATGAAGTTATTGAATCTCTATATTAAACGAAATCAATCCCAGAAAGATGGAGCCCGGAGCCTGGCCTCACCAAACTTCAGTGATACGTGAAGAAGAGTTATGTTACCTTGATATTATCAAACAGTGCTGTGACTAGAGTATAATGAAGGTAGTTGGTATGTTATATACCAATATCAGACTAATATTATACTATATAGTCACATGTTATCATGTCATTGTAGACACTTATTTTAATTGTGTAATGGTTAACAATATACATATTGGCGTGAAAGTGTGTACTATGGCTTTAATTGGAGTAGTGCAAAGTGTATCGGTTCTATTGTATGGAGTCTTGAAGAATTTTGAATTTGTGCTTTAACCTTTGACCTCGGTCTCATTGAATGTTACATTTTAACTGTTAATTTTATAGAATTAATGAAAGTAAATTGAAGGTTTAAAATGATTTCAAACTATGCCTATAACGTTATTAGGATACATAACATTATAACCTGTATATCAATTATTACTTACTTCAAGTATATAACTATACTGTAGGCTTGGATTGTCAGATATTATTTATATAAAGTCTATAAAGATAAACATGGTCTTTAATAGCCTGAGAAGACTTTTACAACTTTTAGTGTTTGAATTAATATGGCTGCATTAAGTGTGTTTGCTCTTGGCTCAAATTGTATCAACAGAACGAGAGCATAGAGCTCAAATTTTATGTTATATTTTAAATTATTGTGGTGTTGGAGTTGAGATTATCCAGGTTGCATTTACCATTATTCATTAATTTATATAGTAAAAATATGACTTGATAATCTATATTAATGGTAGACTCTTTATAAAGAATGATATACTTTACAATAACTATTGTATACAACTGTAGCCACATATAAAATGAAAATAATAAATACCATTAGATAGGCATATAGGACCCACCTTACAAATAACACAGGAACTCTAGTAGTGAAAAAACAAATAACAAAGGTCTGAAAAATCATTTGACTTCCATTTCTCATTTCATGACAGGTATTACGAATTCTGATTTGGATAATGAACTAATCAGAGGTTTTAGAATTCATTCTTAAAGTGAAAATTGGTGTCAAGATGTATTTCAAACTCTAAATTCATCCATATTGACTACTGTAAAACCCAAGAATTTGCCTCAGAATATGAATTAAAATGATCTCCCTTAGAATTATCATCTTTTCTCTACTGGATCTCAATGAATGTAAGAGAATATCTTTATTAAATACAGAATAATACAACTATATAGGAGACAAAGGTCTCAATTAATTGAAGCTGACTTTTAACTTACAATTTCTCATGAGTAGTAAATACATCTGAAATATATTAAATAGCAGTGTGGATCTATATGACAAAAGGTGTTTTGTGGTTTGGGTTAAAACCAATATGAGCTACCTCTCACTGGGACTAATAATAGATATGAGTTAATATTTCACAAAATTATACTTGAAATAAAAATGTATGATGTATTCGTCTATATTAAGTAAATATACACTAAACAATTTATAGCAAGATATCTTATATTTATACTGATGCTTTTAAACAAAGTAATATTACTGTTTATAAGACAAAAGGTAATATTACTGTTTATAAGACAAAAGGTAATATTACTGTTTATAAGACAAAAGGAAATATTACTGTTTATAAGACAAAAGGTAATATTTATCCCTCTAGCCTTCAGACAAATAGTAAAAATATTAGTTGAGATAAAATATACTGTTCCACCGCAAATCAAATTGTGTAAATATTATTTGTAAATATTTTTATACGCCCACATGAAATGGGGGGCGTATATTGTCGTCACCCACATCCGTCCCTCCGTCCGTCCGTCCGTCCGTCCGTCCGTCCCTCCGTCCGTCCGTCCGTCCACAATTGCTCGTAAACACTCTACACGGTGTAATTCTTGACGGATTTAGATGAAACTTAATATGAGTGTTTATGATCACGCAAGGATGAACCCTATTGAAAATCAGCGAAATCGGAAAAAAATTAGTATGAGTTCGTGCCCTTGTTCTTGAATGGCTCGTAAACACTCTACAACGTGCAATTCTTGACCGATTTTGATGAAACTTGGTTTGAGAGTATGTTATAACTCAAGGATAAACCCTATCGAAAATCAGCGAAATCGAAAAACATTTAGTATGAGTTATTGCCCTTGTTCTTGAAAACGCGTTCAATTTTAGCTTGTAAACACTCTAGAAAGAACAATTCTTAATGGATTTTAATGAAACTTGGCCTGAGTATTTGTTATCACCCAAGGATGAAGCCTATTGAAAACCAGTCAAATCGAAAAAAAATTTATATCAGTTATTGCCCTTGTTTTTGAAAACGCGTTCAATTTTTTGCTTGTAAACACTCTACAAAGCACATTTATTGACCGATTTTGACGAAACTTGCTGAAATTGTTTAATATCACCCAAGAATGAACCCTTTTGAAAATAGCACATATCGAAATATATTTAATAGGAATTATTGCCCTTGTTCTATAAAATGTGTTGGATTTTTGCCTTGTAAACACTCTACAAGTCACAATTCTTGAGCGATTTTGACATAACTTGGCATGAGTATTTGTAATCACCTAAGGATGAACTCTATTGAAATTCAGTTAAATCGAAAAATATTTAGTATCAGTTATTGCCCTTGTGTTTGAAAACGCGTTCAATTTTAGCTTGTAAGCACTCTAGAAAGAACAATTCTTAATGGATTTTGATTAAACTTGGCTTGAGTATTTGTTATTACCCAATGATGAACCCTATTATAAATCAAATAAATCGAAATATATTTATTGTCAGTTATAGCCCTTGTTCTTGAAAACGCGTTCAATTTTAGCTTGTAAACACTCTAGAAAGAACAATTTTTAAAGGATTTTGATGTAACTTGGCTGGAGTATTTGTTGTCTCCCAAGGATGAACCCTATTGAAAATCAAATAAATCGAAATATATTTAGTGTCAGTTATTGCCCTTGTGTTTGAAAACGGGTTTAACTTTTTGGCTAATAAACACTCTAGAAGGTACAATTCATGACCAATGTTGACAAAACTCACTGAAATTGTTTGATATCGCAAGGGATGAGCCCTATTGAAAATTAAAAATATATCTAATATGAATTATTGCCCTTGTTCTTTTAAACACGTTCGATTTTTGTCTCGTAAACACTCTACATGGCACAATTCTTGACCGATTTCGATGAAACTTGGTGTGAGAGTGTGTTATAACTCAGGGATGAACCCTATTGAAAATCAGCGAAATCGAAAAATTTTTCAGTATGAGTTACTGCTCTTGTTCTTGAAAACGCGTTCAATTTTAGCTTGTAAACACTCTAGAAAGAACAATTCTTAATGGATTTTGATTAAACTTGGCTTGAGTATTTGTTATTACCCAATGATGAACCCTATTATAAATCAAATAAATCGAAATATATTTATTGTCAGTTATAGCCCTTGTTCTTGAAAACGCGTTCAATTTTAGCTTGTAAACACTCTAGAAAGAACAATTTTTAAAGGATTTTGATGTAACTTGGCTGGAGTATTTGTTGTCTCCCAAGGATGAACCCTATTGAAAATCGAAAAATATTTAGTACAAGTTATTGACCTTGTTTTTGAAAACGCGTTCAATTAAACTCGTAAACACTCTAGAAAGAACAATTTTGAATGGATTTTGATGAAACTTGGCTTTAGTATTTGTTTTCTCACAAGGATAAACCCTATTGAAAATCAGATAAATCGAAAAATATTTAGTGTCAGTTATTGCGCCTGTTTTCAAAAACGCTTTCAACTTTAAACATTCCTTTTTGACAAAACTCGCTGAAATGGTTTAATATCAACCAAGGATGAGCCTTATTAAGAATTAAAAATATCAAAATATTATTAAGGGTGAACCCTATTGCAAATCATAAAAATACCGAAAAATATTTAATGAGTTGTTATTAGGTACAATTCTTGACAGTTTTTAATAAAACTAGAGACCCTAGAAAAAAATAGGTTGGAAGGTTGAATATTTCATTCGACTTGTAACCTCACTGAAAAGTTTTTATTTGAATTAAATGCTGCCAGTGGGCGTATATTACCTTGCCTGGCAAGCTATCTTAGATTATTGTGGTATGTATGAATGAATATTTATATTTACATTTCACCTTTTGTTTGTATTTTGTTGTTTTTGCCATCCATCAGATGTTTGTCTTGTGTTTATTGTACAAGTTTTAAAATTGTCACCAAATGATATTTTTAATTGTATTTCTGATATAAATTTATTCATTATTTATGTTTTCTGTTTTCTCTGAATGCTTAGTTACCATAAAATTGTGAATAGGCGCAGGTGTTTATAATACACACCCCTTCTTATACTTCAGTATATCTGGAAAGATTCGTAAGGATTAGAGGTATAGGCAACTCCATATTTGGTTTTCTTTTCAAAATATAATGATTCCGAAATGATAGAATGCTTCAAAACTTTGGATCTTGATACAATTGCCATGTACATATCTCTCAATACAAACTGATAAGCATTACCAATCTTACAAAAACAAGCTGAACAATAGAATTTGAACCCTATTTAGTTTATGTTTCTTAAACTCGAATTGATGCTATTTTATTTCAAAGCATTGTTTATCTGCCTTATTTTGTATTCAGTTGGAACCAAAGACTTCCCTATTCTTCTTTCATCTAATTCATTGTTCCATTTATTCTTGTAGACTTGTAAATTCATCATCATCATATTTTAGACCCTCTATTATACACGTCTTCATATCTTGTAATTTAAAGGCTTTTAATCAGGAGACAGGATAAAGAGTTTGTCCTTGTTAGCAGATGGAATAAGATTTTATCATCATTAAGAATGAAAACTTAACACCTAGTTTGTCTACAATACATTAGATTTCTATGATTTCCAATGATTGAGATATATTTATCAATATTTGGTGTTGGGCTTCAGAACAAAACTCCTTTAAAATTGTTGCATTTTTATTGAATTATTGTAAGATCAACTTGAAAACATATATATATATGTGATCTATTTTATTTGGCTTATGTTTGTAGAGAAACCAAGAATTGCACCAGTAAGTCTTGTGTTTATACACACTAAGTCTCCTTATTGACATTTTACTGATGTGTAAGAAATATCAGTTTTATATTTACTAGATTTGGATTGATTTGAGGTCTTTATTCTTGAAAAGCTTATTTGAAATGAGTGTTGTGATTAAGACATCTGATTGGTCACTGTTTTGAATTTTGGTATATAAACCAATCAGATTATTGTATTCAAGTTTCCAGGTCAACAACTGAAAGCTGTGTAATATTGAATAAAAGCATTATGATGAAACATCTGATTATTAAATAGACAACAAATACAACAGTAATGTACAGTTTCAGATTTGATGTAGTTTTTGTGTATGGCGGCATGTTATTGAATAATTAATAAAAATACAAATTCTAATGAAAAATGATTTATTAGTTGTATTCTTTTTCTCCTGAAATAGGGTTCAAATATATATATAAATAATAGCATAAGGTCCTTGAATAGCATGTTCTATTGCCAATATTACGATAGTGTACAGCTGAGTGAAGAAGAGAGAGGGTGAGCATAGTAAGCTAAGACACACATGGCAAAAGATACTACAGTATTTATTTAGATGGCTGTAATTCTCATAGAATCTAGTGATCTGAATTTTCTCATGATTAATTTTGTCCTGCATGACTCTCACTTGACCTTGTTTATTGAAACACATGTTCTCGTATAACTCACCTGGTGTCACATAGCTGGTGGCATTACAACTCTGCTGGCCTTAAAATACATTTGGTCTCACACAACATTATCCTTCTTGTCTTTCATGACTTACCCCTTAAATTAGTGATCGGATTTTTTTTCAAAATATTCGGATATTGAGAACAGGTTGGACAAGATGAATAGGCCAGCCAAACCAAATGAGTGTAATATATGGTCTCATTCTTGGCCTTTTGGTCTCATCTGTCCCTAAATCAGTCATCTGGTCTCACCACACTATATGGCCCCTTATAGGACTAACATAATCTAATCTGGAATCGACACTATCTTCTAACACAAATGCTCTAGTTAAATCGACTCTCTGTAGCTCGTCTGGTATCGTGCACAGATCATAAAAAGATATTATCACACTTCACTCCACCTGGCCTCACATATTCCCGAAATCTCATCTAGTTTCACATAATTCAAATATCCCCAATATCCCATCTGGTTTAACAGAACTCAAAAGTCCCCTAAATCTGATCTAGTTTCACATAACTCAAATATACCCTTAATCTCATCTAGTTTCACATAACTCAAATATCCTCAAAATCTCGTCTAGTTTCACATAACTCAAATATGCCCAAAATCTCATCTAGTTTCACATAACTCAAACGTCTCCTAAATCTGATCTAGTATCACATAACTCAAATATTTGCAAAATCTCGTATAGTTTCACATAACTCAAATATACATCAAATCTCATCTAGTTTCACATAACCCAAATATCCCCTGAATCTCATCTAGTTTCACATAACTCAAATATCCCCAAAATCTCAACTAGTTTCACATAAATCAAATATCCTTAAAATCCCATCTAGTTTCACATAGCTCAAACGTCCCCTAAATCTGATCTAGTATCACATAACTCAAATATTCGCAAAGTCTCGTCTAGTTTCACATAATCCAAATATTCTCAAAATCTCATCTAGTTTCCCATAACTCAAATGTTCCCAAAATCTCATCTAGTTTCACATAACTCAAACATTCCCAAAATCTTATCTGTCTCACATAATTTATTTGGCCTCACATAACTCACCTGGACTCACATGTCTCATCTTGTCTCCCGTAATTTATCTTGTCTCGCATAACACAACTGGTCTCATATACTTCATCTAGTCTAACATAACTCATTTGGTCTAACATAACTCATTTAGCCTCACAATACTTATATTGTCTCACATAATGCACTTGGTCTCGAATAACTCACTTATCTTACCCAAATGATTTGGCCTCATATAATTGGTTTTACATAACACATCTGATCTCACATCAGTCCTCCGGTCTTTTAAACTCACCCCGCCCAACCTCTCTTTGACTTAAATGTATGAAATTCTGGTCATTATAACTCATTGAGCCTTACATAACTCATCTGGACTAAAAAAAACTCACCATGCCTCACAAAGTTCACGTGGTTTCAAATAACTCAATTAGACTCATACTACTCATCTGGTATCCAATTACTCATTTGTTATTACAGAATTATCTGGTTTCACATATTTCAACTCTCGATACCTCAATAAGGCTCACATGTATTCATATAACTTACTGGTTTCATATAACTCATTAGGTCTCAAACTACTCAACCGGGCTTACAGAAGTCATCTGGACTCACTTGACTCAAGTGATCCCACATAACTCGAAATGCCTTCACATAACCCATTTATTCTCATATGGACTCACATTACTCATCTGGACACATAATATAACTCATCTGGTGTCATAAAAAGTCGCCTGGACCCATATAATCCCATATAAAGAAAAACAAAGATATGAAATACCTCGTCTGGTCTGACATAGACCATCTGATAACACAATACCCTTCAATACTCATGTAGCTCGCTTGGTCTCACAAACATCATCTGATATCACATAACACACCTGGTCTCACATAACTGACCTAGTCTTACATAACTCATCTGGTCTCAGATAACTCATCTGGTTTCACATATCTCATCCGGTCTCACATATCTCGCCCGTTCCCCCATAACTCATTTGCCTCACATTACTGATATTGTCTCACATTACTCATCTGGTCTCACATAACTTATATGTTCTCACATAACTCACCTGGTCTAACATTACTCACCTCGACTCACATAACTCATCTGATCTCTCATAACTCATTTGGTCACACATAACTTATCTTGTTTTACATAGCTCATCTGGTCTCACAGAGCTCATCTGGTCTCACATAACTCATTTGGTCTCACATAACATAACTCTGTTCTTAAGACGATGTGTGACAGGTATGTGATACTTGAATAGCTATGTGAGGTCCTGTGCATTACAGTTTTAGTTTTGTATTGGTGGGTTCTCTTAGGGCTGTTTATAGGTGATTATTATCCCACTGGACACATTAGCCGTTATTTCTATAAAGATAAGGAGAGGCTACTTGAACAATTTTCACTCCACCTATATCTCATTTTACTGGAATGTCAAGGAAAATTAATTTCCATCATTCAAAGAGTAAGATAAGTGTCGCCCCCCTGTGAGAGATAAAATAGATGAGTTATCTACCGGTTATAAAATCCTCTGTCTAAATATGAGTCTTGTTTATGGATATCGGACGACTCTCAGCAGGTCGCCATCGTGAATAAAAATAAAAAGTCTAGTATATATCTGTAATGCTCCATTAACTTTTGAATGTTTATTAATGGTATATTCGTTTATATTTTAAAAAAATGACCCATATACAATTTTCCCATTGGACTTTATTATACAAAAGCAACGTAATCAAACTCTTGTGGATCTTATTCTACAAATCATTCCAGGAATGTTTACTATGATTCCAATTTTTTAGCAAATCTACTTTATTTTAAATATTAAAAAGTGCTCATCACTAGTCTAACTACCCTCAAGATAAAACCTTTGTTGGCTTCCATTAGTATCTCACTACACAGCTTGAAAAGCAAATTCGAAACAAACTGACACCATACAGTTATCACAGTTAATCAGTTGACATCTTGTAAATTTTACCCGATTCCAAATTGCAGACTTTACTATAGATTGTTTGGTAGAAACTCGTACAAAATGAGGTCGTGTCAATGAAAAATGTATATTTTAATTTTACAATGTGTGAATCGTGTAACCTTTTGATTTTATAATTTCGGCAATTTAACCTTTTCACACCCAATTTTTTTACTTATGAATTCACCCTTTGAATTTTCAATTACGTCTTAATCTGTGTAAATTGAACTGAGGTAGATATGAAGGTATAAATTTCATCATAAGAGTCTGAATGTATGTTGGAATTAGTGGAATATGAGACTGAATTTTGGATCAATTAAACTGTACGTGTTAGCAAGGTACATTGTAAATATCACAGACATCTTTACGTCATCTACTAAAGTTTCTTTGCAGGTCGGAAACAACATACATTACATTTTGAAATTGAATCTGCATCCAAAAAAAAAACCTATAGATATATTCTGTAGATACCTCTTTATGGAATATCAGGTAGTACGAGGAAACAAGATTTCATTAAAATGCAACTATGTTCTGTTGTGGCATTAACGAATACTCTGATACATTATTCTTCGTGTTTTTGGAACTTTTTTTTTTGTAAACATATTTTAATTAAATACTGCCGGTGCACCAACAATGGATTATCGATCGAATCTTTATCATAATCTAATCTTACAAAAAAACTGTCAAAGGCACGTGCGCCAAATTGTCTGTGATTGTCTAACGAGCCTCTAACCCGTAATCTTGTCCACATGGTCCGTCCGTCGCTTGAGTGAAGTTGCCTCTCTTGATTTAAATTATTAGATTATATTCTTATGCTGGGATTAAAAAAACCAACGAACTCCTTTTTACATTTAGATATACACCCGAATACAAGAATCAGATTTTCTGTGATTTCATTTATTTATTTTTGTTGTATGCTACATTAATAAAAGTATTAAATATTCCAAACTGATTTAGCAGATAGTCTTTATGTATGATGCGAACAGCTGGTGGAAACATAATTTCTATCTTCAAATCATAAGTTTTAATATCAAATCACTTTTTAATCATTGAATTAAATATCAAAATCATATCAAAATCTCTTTGACTGTCTTATATAAACCCATGACGTTTTTCCTTATACAATTAATCTTATACAACGTTTAGATTAATACATTAAGATAAATATTTATTTTAGAAAGGAACTAAACTCATTAAGACAATAAGATCGCGACATTTTGAGGAATTTAAAAGTCTGAGCCAAAATAAATTTTGTAGGTAATTCTATTGTATATGTATAAATCCAAAGATAACATGGAGACCTAAATCCTTAATATCGTGTCTAGTCCTTTTCTTATAGGCGAGTAAAGATTCCAAACCTCGGCTAATTTTTATCCATTAAAGCCTGTCGAGTCGTCTTCCCGTACTCGAGACCCCTCGCCATTTAACCCTATTAGTAAATATTTAATTGCGCTAATAATGACTAAATGATTGTTTAATCTCGTGCAGTAGACGAAATGCAAAGTAGAATCAATCTAACACAAAAAGGGGCTGGTCAGACCCTTAGAATAACCCAATAATTAATCTTTTAACCCCATTTCCCCTTGAGTAGTCCGTCTTGATTTCTTCCGGCAATCCGTCTACGGCTGGTGGGGATGTCATCTAGTCCGCCCGTCTGCGGGATTACTATTAATAATAGTCATCATATTCCACCTTTGTGTGTGAAATCAGCCAATCGACGACGAGATTAACCGGCAGTATTATAAATGAAGTCCAACAACCAAGAAAGTATACTTCATTGATATGCTTGAAACCGCAACATAAAATCCTACAATTATTTGTACGTATCAGCAATTTTTGGATTTTAATCATTGATAAATCAGCAAAAAAGGAATAGCGAAAACCTTTCAAAAATATATCTGGCTAGAAAAAGGAAAAATAATGGCATTGTTTCAAAATTTATTTATTTTTTTTCAACTAATTAACATTTCAAATTCGTGTATTCTTCTTCTGAACGGATGGGATCCCTTATCGGTATACGAACGTGCTGAAATGGCCGATATCGTTGTCGGAGCTAAAGTATTACGTACGTTTAAGACGGACCGTACTGAAGCTGGAACGTACAGTGCTGAAGTACGTATATTAGATGTTTATAAAGGTGTTGATATGATAAAGAATATATCTGCCAGTGACTATAGGATATATAATATCAGTAATTTTGGAGATAAAACAGTTTGTTATGCTGATGTGATAGAAGGGAAAACTTATATTTTATTTTTAACGACGTTCGATGGACGATTATCAGCTAAATATGATGATATATTCGGAGCTGCTGATAATTTCAATGAGGAAAATGAAGAACAAGTTTTAGATTATTTAGGTAAGTTTCACTTTCATTTTCTTGAAATTGCTATCCCGAAGTTTCTGAGTGTGGCAAGATAATTTCAGATAGAGTAAAATAGGCTTTAAAATTAGATTTCATTCTACCTTATACAAAGTATTAATTTTTTTAAATACTGAAAACGTTTAGTTTAAACATTTGTAAACAAAAATTTTAAGCCATTTTTTGTTCCTCTTTAAAAATATTTTTTTAATTTTTAAAAAACATAGTTTATTTTATGGTGTTTGCTAATGCTTCTGTCGAAATCTGCACATAAGACATGTAATATATGCTCGTAGATTTACATATGAAGACTGAATTGAAATATTATCCTAATTTTTGTAAGATTTTAGGGGCTAAAGTGTGATTTACATCAATAGGATAGGGATTAAAAAGTTTGTTGACTCTTTTACCTAATTCCTATTTCGACATTTTGACCTTTTTTGTATTTTGTTGGATTATGGATATCAGATAACAGTATAATTCAACTAATTCAAACATTTCTCATACGTTGGACAACAGCTTCTTACGTGGTAAAAGAAATATTTGATATTCATCCTAATATTCAAATTCAACTAAGATCAAAGTTTGATTTGGTAGAAAAATGATTAAAATGATTTGGAGTTTCCTTCATTTCTTCATCTTGTTAAGAATGTGTTATTTGAAATAATCAAATTTAATTATCTAGGACAAAGCGCATCACTTTTACAGCCAAAGGCTCTGATCGTCTTAAAACAAAAAGTGTTGAAATATTATTGTGTAATGTTTCTTAAATAACCTAATAGAAATTCGCCTCTAGCACAGTTTAACAGCAAAAAAAAATAGAACATGGTCATCTTGTAACAGATTTAGGTGTGAATATCACGTGTACATCATCAAATCGTAATCAAATTTTAAAAATACATGTACTTAACAATTAATTTGTACAAAAGGATACTAATCTGTACCCTTCTTTGATAATACTGTCTTTGAAAATGAGGTTCACTTGAATACACGGATTATTATTGATAAGATAAACTGTTGGTGGTCAGTGTGAAACACTCCATGGCGCAGGGACTAAGTATTTATAGATGAATAAATATTGTATAGATGTCAAATTATTGGAAAAATTACCTGTGGGATCAATATTCATTCTATACTAAATACAAACGTTCTTAATATTGAAAAATAAAGCATATTATTCGAGGCTATGATATGGCAAAATAAAATTGGTTTTATTTATTTTTTTATTGTTATATACATATAAATATCCCAACATTACAAATAAATTTCAAAATGTCTTCAAATCTCGAAGGACAGAAATATTTCACACAATTGAAAGCGCCAGTCCGCCTCTGGAGTTAGAAATATTTTTAAATTTAAAAGAATAAAATGTCAATAAAAGAATTGTTGAAAAGTCAACGTAATTTTTATTGCGGTTTCAAAATGTCCTCGCCATACATCAAAGGACAGGAAACTACCCAGTCTAGCCTCGGATGAGAATAAGGCGGACATTTTAATCTAATATGTTTTTAACTACCGCAATAGTTTCATTTCAAGATTTTTTTGCGGTTGTATTTTGGCGTCGATTACGTTCACTTACAAAATGAACAAAAAAGGTTGAATGTTCGAACCTTGCGTTATTTCGATGTTTGAATATTAATATCTATAATACTTTGCATCATACATGTAGAATAATAAAGGCGATACTTTTTCTACCACGAAACTCTTAAAATCTACCGAGTCTAGGATTACAAGTAATATAAGCAAATGTAAAGCAGTCAATCGGGTCTATTAATTCTATATAAAATTCTATATTTCCCGTTTTTCAACAGTTGATTTCCATTGAGAAAACATGCGGCGGTATACATATATCCAGGTATCCAAAATAATATATCAAATAATAACGTAAGATGTTATCATGTTATCTATAAATGTTCAGTGAAGATAAAATCTCCTTTTCTCACCTATAATCTAGAGATTAAAGGAGTCGAGTTTCACCGGGTATGTTTTACCTTATCACAGACGACTAGAAAATACATCTAAGGATATCGACAGGGAATACATCTAGGGATATCGACAGGGAATACATCTAGGGATATCGACAGGGATTACATCTAGGGATACCGACAGGGAATACATCTAGGGATATCGACAGGGAATACATCTAGGGATATCGACAGGGAATACATCTAGGGGTATCGGCAGAGAATCTATTTAAAGGGAGGTTTCATGATATTTTATAGGGTACAACGCTGGAAATATCTTTTTATCCCTGTGAAAAACATAACATTATGGTCAAGATTAACGAATTTTCAATAAAAACAAATAAGCAATGTTAAGCACACTCAAGGTTACAGAATGGGTATTCGTGTACAGATATATTATTGGCGAGTGAGAAGTTTTGGAATAAAAAGTCCCCTTCGTTAATTCTTAAATACGATTTTGAGGAGAAGGTCATTTACCGGTCGTTAGGCCAATGATCAATATGAAATTAAATGATGCGTTTTTGAAGAGATGCAACACAGTTTGTTTAAATGTTAGCACTTCACTCAAGAATGAAGCACAATTTATTTAAATGAAAGCAGTTCACTCAAGTTTGAAATAAATAAAATTGATCTAAGAACAAGATGCGATTTCATTTGAGCATTTATTTATACAAGTAGGTGCCTGTACACGACTAAATATGACGCCAAACAGACGTGACGGAGAAAGTCATCCTTATACAACACTTATTGAATACAAAGCTGGCCCCACCCCCTCCTATTGTCCTCAAATCGCTGTGAAGTAGACCCCCACGGTCCCTTCTCAATTTACGCTATCAGCCTTTAGACGATATTAAATTCAACTCAAGTTTCACATTTCAAAACCTTTCGTTTTCTCCTCAGGACTCCAATTCTAATTTCGTTTCTTTTCAGAAAACTCAATTTGCCTTAAATTTTAATTGAGCTATTTTTATATGAAATAGATTTAGACGTGGTTGTTATGGTGACTAATTTGTTATTAACGTACAACAGTCGCTTCAATAATTTTATTGGTTGTTTGAACAATGGTTGACAAACCTTTTTCTCATGTTTTGTCATTTAAAATGGCACATTACTTTGAGATAAATGTTCCAACTATAAGACATAACTAAAATAGCAAATCTTCTTATATGATGTTGAAGCGCGAAAGGCCTGGTATGATTAAACTTTGAGATCATTGGTCTGTAATTGATTTTTTTAATATTTTTATTAAATAAAACTACTTCAAAACACATTAAATATTCTACTACTCGAAAATTTCATTGATATTTTTCAACTGAAATTTATTCTAGTTAATTGATTTAACATTTAAAAGAATAATAAATAAATGTTGCCCGAGTGTCAAATGAAATTATAAAAAATGTAATAAGATTAAAAAGTAATCAAGCGAATTCACCCTATTAAATATTAAAACCGAATTGATCAAGTGTCGTAATTTTATTACTTATAATCAATATGGTGGTAAAAATTTCATTTTTTTTCTTTTTAAATATGAACATAAGGTCAAAGAGACTTTTTTTTCTAGTATCTTGATTCTTTTGGTACCTAAAATTGTGAAATTCTATTCATTGTAAATGATTTGATATGATATTGTATTTAATCAAAGTAAATTTTTACCAAATAGTTTCATAAGTGACAAAAACGACGGCAATAACCATCAATCAGAACATTTCGACCCTTTTCACAAAACTACCTTATATTAATACCATGACTTGAATTTCAATTTTCATTTTATTTTAATGATAGTTTGTTGGACAAATCTTTCTTTATGACTGCCGTTTGTCGTGACAAATGCAAGTTTATGGAGGTGTTAAAGATGGGATGAAAAACTAACCACGATAAGTATCCCGTAAGATTACCAGCCCAATTATATCTTAGACAGCACCCCCTAATTTTCTCTTATTTACATTTAATAAATAATCATTTCTGTCAAACTGGATAATGTGAACAAATACGAATCATTTTGTCAATTAAATATAAAACCTTCCAACATCTTTATATCTCTTGATATATATCATTTGTATACACTATAAAGACGCTAGGGCACAAAAGCTAACCTTGTTTAATATACATTAAAAGCACAGTATTAGAGTCAGTATTTGGACGTATTTGCTATTATTTTGGGTCTGTAATGAAGATAAATAAACCAATGCACAAGTTCCTAAATTTATTTTAAAACAATGTCGAATATCTCGGCAAAGATTGAAGGGCAGACAAAAAGGGTTGCCCGAAACGTTAAGGTTATGAAATCGTGTACCCTAGGCGGTGACATGTTTCATGCTTATAATTACAAATCGGGACATGTAAGCATATTTCTGATGTAAGAGGCCTTTTATAATCACTGTAAGAAACCACGAGCTCGACATAAGGGCTATCATTTACCCAGTTTCAGAAAATTAGACCCCAAACTGTGCTTTTTTGATGGCTTTAGTCGGATTAAGATGAATTGATGAAATTTAATGCCTGGATATAATTCATCCCCACTTCACCTAATTTTTACCAAGTGTTTCATAAAAGGACAATATGAGTCAGAACCAAAATTCATATGAACATAATGATAGAGCAAACAACTGAGAAGTTACCTGGACAAACATTTGTACTTTCTGCAACCATTTCCCATTGAAATAAGCTGTTAATCAAACGTAATGCTCATTCTAGGGGCATTATAAAATCTTTAGATATTAAGCCCCACATATTTTAATCTCAAATACCCAATATTAACCCCACACGATGAAGTTTTTAATCTAATAGAAGTATCAAACTAGTTGTAACCTGACTCTAGCGACAAATTAAAAGAACACATAACACCTACGTTAATTAGCGACCATTTTGTTTGTGGAAGCATTGAGTCTGTTCGCACAAAAATAAAATATTTGAAAACTTTTTTAAGTTACCATGTATCTCACCTAATTGACAAAAACTGAGAAGAAACACGATCTGTTCAATTCGAATCAGGTTTGTTCCGTTCGCTACCAATGACCTTTACCTACAATACCAAACGTTTATTGACTAAATCAGATTCAATTTCAAATGGTTATTTTCAAAATATCTTCATTCAAGCAGTTCTGTTAATTGCATCGAAACAACTTGTAACAATTTAATCATAGTTATAATCACTTAGCATCTAAAAACTGAACAATCTTTATGTTCATGATCACAGAGGCTATAATTGTTACCAGAACAATCTATGTTACGATGGGAGAAGGCAAACATGAGCCTATGGTCGAAACCCCGTGAAATAAGTTAGATATTTTGTGAGACGGGTAATGTGAGAAACCTAATTTTATTAAAATAACAACAAGAAAGAGACATGACACACATGAACACAAACAAAATATTTTGTCAGGGCTTAGAGACTGTCTGAATGACGACCGAATTGTATCTAGTTAGCATTCTATTAACACTTTCAATGTTTTGTGATAGCAACGAAGGGTTCTGTTGCACCATACCATGTTAACTTAAAATAACGACTGTAAGAAAATTATATAAATATTACCAAACAGTAAGTTGACAAGTTGATCAATCTATTGTTAGAAAGGCATCAGTTGTATGGATGGGCAAGCACGTGACTTGTGGTCTAGGTGCCCAACTGTATTCCATAGTGCAAAATTTACACAAATCCAGTTTGCACAGTTTGATGTTGGATTTCTTCTATTAAATTAAAATACCACTGCAAAGACTAAAACAGTGCATTTATTTATTTACCAGGGCTTAGAAGTAACATAATATTAAACTCATAATTTTACAAACGATAATGCTCTATAATGTAATCCTGTAGAACAAAAGCAAAGCTTGATAAAAAAATATGCACAATTTGTAAACAATAAAGCACTTGTAATTTTAGCTTAATAGAATTCTTTTTATAATACTACCTCCAATAACATATACCGTTGACAAACAGCGATAAATTAGAAATTAAACCCGTATTGTTTGATTTCTACATTTTATTATGAACAGTTCAGAAATAAGATATTCGAGCCTGTGAAAAGACAAATTAAGTTTTTTTGATAAAGATGTTACCTTAGTTTCGCTACACTAAATTTAATAAATTAGTTGACGTTACTTGGTTCTCGGTGGGTTATTGAGTGTAGCCAGGTTGATCATTGAGGGGGAAACACTATCGGAGCTGGTATCCAACTGAGATTAGTTACTGTATTTCAAGCTATAATACTTGCTAATGTGTTCAAAAACTAATTGACCATCCAAGACTTCTGCTTGGTTAGAAATTTATTATCAAACCACTCGTATTTAGCCTGTAGTCAGATTGGTCGAAGGAAAAAGTAATATCCGGAGCGGTATAGGGGTATCGTCTTTCTTAAAGATATGAAATCAGAATGTCAGAATTTTTTAGGAGCGGGGGGGGGGGGGGGGGAGTAGTTATACATATTTTCATTAGTTATCTTTGTATTAAAGGTTATTTCACCCCTTTGCATGGTTTTTGATTGTATGAAATCTGATTTCATACTTTTAGGTTGGGAAGAATGGTCAGACTGGAGTTCCTGTACCAAAGCTTGTGATTCAGGTCATCAGGTCAGACGACGAACATGCATTCGAGACAGTGACCTAGATTGTATTGGTAAAGCTATTGAGTCACGTGAATGCAACAGTTTTAAATGTGAAGGTGAGTACTGTCTTTGATTGTCTTTATCTGATCCTTTTTATATACAATGGCACCTTCCATTAGAATCATAGAATCAAAGAAAGTCTTGATGTATTAAGTTTCAAATTAAACATTTCTTTTGTAGGTCAAAAAGATATCCTCACCAGCATTGGGATTCCAAAACATCCGATAGGTGTCACTAAAAGTGCTCAACGACCAACTGCTTACGTCATTTCTCCCCGTGCTAAATTATTCTTACCAATCGCTACCTTATATGAAATAACATTACCACGTGACTTCGCCATCTTGGTGACGTTAAAACTTAACCATGGATTCAAAGGCTATCTCCTGTCTATCAGCGATATTCAAGGGCGCCAAAGAGTTGGTTTGTTTTTTGGAAATGGAGTAATTCGTCTGGACTATTTAGATGACAACTATTTTGGTGTTACCATGCCAACATTCCATGTCAATATAACTGATGGACAGTGGCACCAGCTTGCTATTAGTTTATCTGGTAATGACGTAAAGCTTTTTAAAGACTGTGATGACGTCATGGTGGATAAATTAGAAAGGAGTAGTTTATCCAGTTTTGGTAGCAATTTGATGTTATCACTTGGTCCATATTTTCCAAGATATGGAAATCCGTTTGAGGTTAGTAGGACCACAGTTCTCATTTATCTCATTATATTTAAACTGCCACTATGACAGGCATGCACGTGGTATAAATATAAACAGTTTTATTATTGTAAAATTTATAATGAAATAAATGACTTGTCTTTCAGGGAGAGTTAGAACAGTTAGTTTTGAGTGAGAGACCGGAAGTAGCAAAACAGCAATGTTATCAACAATCTGGGCATAGGGTATGTATTTCCTCTCTGCATAACAGCAAGCATAAATTTGTTTACCCATTTCGTTCTTGTGTTTCTTGAGTTAATTGTAGTTTTTAAATATTGATTAATTTTTTCAGGTTGAACCAATCGGAGATGACGGTTCTGATAGAAAAACTGTTGCTATGACAACCATTCCATCAACATTCCCGACTACTACCAAAGGTGAGTTATTTGATTTGTGTTTTGCTCTTTCAAAATCAAGAGTGTGAATTGTGTATTCATATTTCATATTCAAATTTGAATTTCAGCCTTCGTTTCTGATTGGTCTGCCTGGTCCAGCTGCAGTGCCACCTGTGGTAAAGGGAGACAAATGAGGACTATGTACTGTAGTAATAATCTATTAAGCTGGGAGAGTTGTCGTACCTACCATGTGACCCCAGTCCAGTCTCGCCTGTGTTACCTCCAACACTGTAAAGGTGCTAGAATGACCCATGAACTCTGACCTCTGGTTGTAGCAGGTAGACTTAATTAACCTGCTGCTTAAAATACAGTTGTCAAGAACAACTAGTAGCTTGATGCTTTCAATGTATATCAATGCCTCCGCTTTCTAATGGTTTTTGAGTCTCTATTTTTCTGCCGATGGAATGCTTTGTTCTATTCTCTAAGATATAATTATCCCTTGTTATTGTTTAGTCCTATAACAGCTTGTATGATTGTTTCTCTTAATGTAACCTTTCCATGTTATAAACCTGTCTTCTCTTTATATTATATACTTTGTAGTTTTTATATGAAGTCATGTAATATAACATTTTATATAAATTATGATCACGAACGTATTAAATGATTAACATAAAAACTTGAAAATTTTAAACTTTTAAACATGTGTTATAGAATAAACAATTCGATTTATCTTACCAAGTTTATTGTCTTCAGACAATAACATTGATATAATTTATTTTTAGAAACCTGTCCAACTCCATGTTTAAATTCTGGAATTTGTGAAATAAATGGTAGATGTCGCTGTACTCTCGGATATCACGGCGACCATTGTCAACATGGTAAGTATATAAACTCTAAATTTCTAAGAAATTATAACATGGCAAAAACTAAAAATATAACCTCCAAATAACATAAACTATTGTAAACTTTTAATCATAACAATTCAATTTATTTTACTCTTCCAGCTATCTGCCATCAAGGTTGTCAAAATGGCGGTTCCTGTATTGCACCTAATAAATGCGCATGTATGGAAGGGTATACCGGAAATACATGTGGAACTCGTAAGTATTGTCACGTCCATAGAAGATAAGATCAAAAACTTTTCGATCGGTCCATACAAAGTCAATAACTTTTGTTATAACGCATCATTGATATCAGATTGTTGAAGGGATCATGTCTTGATATGCGCCTGAAAAAGAATTTCAATGACAATTCTAAAATTATTAATGTTTTTAAATGATGTATTGTTGCATTTCTAGCTATTTGTGATGAAGGATGTAAGAATGGTGGTCGTTGTGTGTCACCAGGAAAATGTGAATGTCCTGTTGGCTTCTCGGGGCCAGATTGTAAACGTGAGTTGCCTCCCTTTATATTTTAATTGTCGAATTATACACGTTCTTTAAGTTGTTGTAATTTCACTATGAAATAAGCAGTTTTAATGCACATTGAATTGATTTTCCCATCTTTATAATTTCATAATTTTTTTAAATCTGATATTTCAGCATACTGCGCCCAGATTTGTCATAACGGCGGGGAATGTGTCAGAACCAATGTCTGTAAATGTCCAAAAGGCTACACAGGAGCGGATTGCTCACAACGTAAGTATAACTTCTTAAATCAAAGCAAAAGGAGAAGGGGCAAAGGGGGGGGGGGGGGGGGTGAATTTGATCGACGTGGCTCAGAACGTAATGATAACTTATATTTTATGGGTTATGTAATAATTATGCTTATACTGTTCAATACAATGTTAGTGTTAGATGGCGATGAGAACATAGTCTCATAAAAGCACTGGCCTAGGTCACAAAGTAAAGATTTATGATAAAGCAAGGTGCAAGTTAAAGGTTAGGATAATTAGATGCGTTAATTATGGATGTCTCTGAAGTAATATCATTTCTTTCTCTGAAATAGCTGAAAACATGAGAATTAATTTTCTTCTGATATATCGATAATCAGCTAAAGAGAAAAGCCAAATATTTTTATGTACCTATAATAAATAAAGGAATATTAATGTGAAGAGTCAAATGTAGTGAATTCAGAATAAAGGAAGTCAGGTAATTTAAAGCTATTGAGGATTGAGTCTACCATGAACTAGGATATTGCTGAGATTTTTATTTCTTTTGTACGCTGTAACAAGTCTCTTGCTGTAGACGTGAGGATATTGGTTTTGAAGGCTTTGGTAGTGACGTTTGACAATTAGGGAGGCATTAGTGGCAGTATGATTGTAGGTGGTAACAAAAGGTATTATCTGATTATCATGTTGGATATTAAGGCCATTTGGATATACAGTTTGAAGTTGGTCCATCCAATAACTCGTTTGTATATTCTTTACAGCCGTCTGCTCTCTGGGATGTTTCAATGGCGGTAAATGTGTAGCACCTGAGAAGTGTTCCTGTCCAAGAGGTTATAGAGGTCAATATTGCCATAAAGGTATGTCAAAATGAAACACTACAAACTCTTTACAACTTGATATTTAACGGAAATGAAACGATATTGTATCATATAGAGTCTTTTTGTCGGTTTTATTGTATAACCTTTCATCAATTTACATTTGCCATTTACACCTAATGAGTATTTCTTCTTCGATCTGAATTCTAATCTATTATTAATTGAAGTCTCTGTCTAATAGTATCGACAAACCTGATCGTTTGTATCTAATTTTTTGTAATAAATGTGAACTTAACTTCTTTATAGCCAAATGTCGATCAAAATGTCTGAACAAAGGAAAATGTGTGTCACCTAATACTTGTTTGTGTAGAAAAGGTTATTCTGGTCCACGATGTGAAACTTGTAAGTATTATATCTGTTTTAATTACGCTATTCTGTGTCTTGCAATCTGTTTATGAATCCTTCAGCTTTTGTGAAGTCATTTAACTAAAAAAGTGAATGTTAAACTCCAATTATTCAAAACGTTTTGGGATAGATTTTTTAGCTTTGGATTCGGAATATGACAAAATTTCATGAAGACTACAAACTCTTGCCTAATAACACGTCTATAACTTTTCTTATGTGGTACCATATACTGTTCATATTTACAATTTTTTTATATCGAAGATCAGAATATAATCGATCTGTTTTTGTTGTAGTTGTTTGTACCAAGGAATGTAAAAACGGCGGTAAATGTGTTGGACCTAATCGATGTTCTTGTACTGGTTTATTTTATGGTCGAAGATGTCACAGAGGTTAGTTCTGCTTTTAAACAGTTTGTTTTTCTTTTTTTATCGATAAAAAAAACTTTTAATATGCTGATGAATGTATTTCTGTTCAACAGTTTAGCTTTGGATCCACCTCAATATTTATACTTTGGAAAAAAAGAACCTCTAGTATCAGCTATCAGATGGAATAAACTCTAGAATAAGTTAGAGTAGGGCACGTAATTGCTTTATTGGTAGCTGACTATTACAAACAGACCACAAATAACTCTTCATATAATTTTTTGTTTTAGAGAAATGTGCAGTTAAATGTTTGAATGGCGGAAAATGTAGACGAAAGAATAAGTGTAAATGTCCAAAGGGATTTGGTGGTAAAAGATGCGAAAAAAGGTATGTTGACACTACATTACATTATGTGAGCTACGGTATGAGGTACTGTCATTGGAAGTGATTTTCTCGTAAAACCGAATGAAATAGCACAAATGTAAGATGCGATTCGCCGTCTGATGCCAAACTCACATGCCATACCAAGATAACTTTTTTGTAAGCGAGCATTTATGGATTTTATATAATATCATGTTTTGTGTTCTTCTTCTAGGAATTGTAAATATGAACAGTATATGGTACCACATAAGAAAAGTTATAGACGTGTTATTAGGCAAGAATTTGTTACAAGGTGTGGGCCGTGGAAGTGGAAACGCTGTGTACAAACTAGGTATGTATTTAACCCACCTACACTTAGATATTATATTATTCTTATTATTATAATATAATATAACACCTTATTTCACAGGAGACATGAATTATAAGGTACCCTATTAGCGGCATATTGGTATAATTGAAATGCAAAATAAGACGTTTTGTAATATCAAACACAAGTTACCTAGATGACATATAATATCCTGTTTACCCATGATGGACTTTGTCCAAATCTTCGTTCAAAACTCTCCAAATAACATTATAGTTTCTAAACATTGTTTTTTTTCTCTCATTGCAGATTGAAGTATGTTACTGTTGCTAAAGAAACTTTCAGAACGGCATATAGATGCGTTTGAAAACAATCTGATTTAGAATATTCGTGCTTAATTAAGTTTGATAGCTTGAGGTTCAGGCCAATCGTTAGAAGATCTGATACAATATGACTGATTCGTAATGGAATATTATTGTTTGGTTTTGCCTGGAAGAGCGAAGTGCAAGAACTAGAAGACCGTCACTTACATATGTTGTCGTGTTTGAAACATATCTGTTGGTGTTTTATTCAGTTTGACAGAATAATCAGTATAGCTAAAAGATGTAACATAGACAATGTACCCTAAAATATAGGTGATAAGCGACTCATGTACAATAGCTAGATCTTTCACTCATATGAAATACTGTCGCCTTGGAGAACCTTCTACCCCGGAACATTGCAAAATGCAAATACTAGATCATGAACATAATATTATTTGAGTGGACACAATTCATTCTACAGCAACGCGTGAGCGATTACAGTCCTTTTGTTAAACGTTTCTAAATGTTTGGGAAGTCACCATGATTATACTTTTTTTTGTTTAATAATTTTGAGTGACGCATAGAAGTATAAAAAGCTTTGAGTGATATACAATCAGTTTGTGAATAACTGCTATGTAAGGTCTCTCTATGTATAATGCTTTCACGAGCTGTAAGTCCAGTTCTAGTTTCATAATGTTTACATCCGAATAGTTCGTTTATTGAAATCAAATTCTATAATGTCATGAGACGTTGACATTTCTTGTATCTTAATCACTACAAATTGTCTTGAAGCAGACTTTCTTCATAGTTTATTTTCTAAAAGTCATGCTAATGAGTTAGAAAAAACTAATTTACGCTACACTTGTCAAATGGAAGATATTGAGAAAGAAGCTTTATACAGTTTTTATGCTCCAACCTTTAGACCTGAGACATGTTTATCAGATGTAAATGGCGGAAATTACTGTGAGTAGAAGTAATGGATTTTCTGAAAATTTCTGCAGGCTTTGTCTCCGATTTATTAGACAGGAATCACTGTAGATCTATTTGGAAATTCAAAATGTTTAAAGAGGTTAACGAAATTGTCATAAATGTCCTTATCAATATATATAGTGAGCAGTTAATAAAGAAGTTTCTGTGCTTCTATATTAAAATCCATATGAGTCATGGTAAAACCAGACGTATCATAATAACTTGGAACTTGCAACCCACTCCCGAATTTAACCAGATAAGTGTGGTTCATTTTCTGAAAAGTTTGAAAATTTAGAGTTTTGTAAGCTGATAGAAATACACTTAAAGATGAGGAAAGTAAAAATATGTAAAATTATAGCACAATATTGTAAGTAGATTCTAAAAGGCTGGGCGAGTTGTTTATAATACAAATGCGCAATATTTTTTATCAACTGGACTTGCTTAACTTTATATCACTTTATCACCATTTACCGCCATTCCGTTATTTGTATATTCTGTATCGTAAAGGAGAATTTTGAGAATTTTAGTTCCATATTCTTTTCCACGAGCATTTGAATTTAAATTTTAACATTCCGTCCATTGTAACGGACAGATTCTTAGTGCAATATTTTGTTATTTTACGTTTGTTAATTTTCTTTTATATATTTGTTATATTTTGCAGTTGATAATAAAAATGAGAAAAAAATATTCTGATCTGTGTGCCTTGTAGTGAATACCGCGGTATGTGTTGAATTATTATATAAAATGTCTGTTTACACTCAGCCTTGTTCAAATGTAAATTGGGTGTTTTCCTACACTCGTTTCTCAACCTTATTATTTCGTAGCCTGCTCAGTCCCACAGAGGTTGTGGGCCTTACTCCTAACCGGGAACCGACCTCCAGGAAAAAAATGTACGGATTATTTCGTAGCCTGCTCAGTCCCACCGAGGTTGTTGAACCAATGTACGGGCCTTACTCCTAACCGGGAACCGACCTAAAAAAAACTGTTCCAAAGTAACTTCTGGTATCAATATCAGGTGTCCTACCAAGGGTTCTCAGAATGCAGGTTAGAAAAAGCTGAAGAAAAAACCCCAAAAAGTCAACGGACCCTCGCTCTTCTAACGAGCCACCGAACCTTCTGTCTTTCATATGAAATCAAGCATCAATGAGCAGAATGCTGCGATTTAAAAAAAACCGCAAAAGACATTTTCTAATCATCGCTAATTACCAATTGAAGAATGAAATGAAAGAAATAAATTTATCAATAAACTATTTATTTCATGTTATTATTTAACCTTGTAAATTATACTTGATTAATGAGATTATAGTGTTATTTGAGAATTTCTGATATCAAATTGAAAAGAAATTGGCGTCATGAGAATGAAGAAGTGAAAAACAAATTATATGATATATAAAACTAGACACTAATAGTAATTGGAGTATAAGGATGATGTTTTATTCAAATAAAAATGCCACAGGCCCATTATACAAAGCAGTAGACATATAATAAACACAAACAAATAAACTACAGAATGTTTATAATGAAGTCATATATTTGTCATTGTCCCTTTCCTCTAATGACAATAAATATATTTAGCCAAATGATTTCTGTTTGCACTATTTGTCGTAGACATTAAAATATTTCAATATCCGTCGGGATTTCGAAAATATTTTTACAATATGGGGTATTAAAAGATGAATAAAATATTCGATTGATGATACCTAATCTCTGAACAGATAACAATACTAATATGGAAGCTCAATACAACTAAAGCTATGGTAAAATGAAAATTATTGCACCTTTCAAGCAAAGAGTATATGCTCACAGCAAGTCCGCGTGATATTTTTCTAACAAGATATAAAGCGATTTTATAGTAAATATTTTAACTTATAACGAAACGTTTCTTTAAGTGAATAAATTCTACATGAAGAACACGAGTAAAGGTATCTTGTCAATTTACAGAAAATAACCGTCTTCGTTAGCCCATAAGGTGCAGAAAAGTAGGACGTAAAACTCCATTTCAGTTCATTTCATTTACAGAAAAGAAAACATATCATTTACACTGGCAGCCTTTCATTTCGACCATGTTACTACCAACATTTGATAATAATTCTCTCCCATTTTTCTTAAAAAGTGTCTCAGTTGCATCAATATTGTTAGAAAACGATTCAGTTGTTAAATTGGTTGAAATACTTGAAACCTAGCCCACCAGATATCTAGAACAATACTGACTATTGCAGACTCACAACCAAATTAACAATTTCGTTCCTAAACACTAACCTTAAAAACCCAAGAAATGTATGAATTTGATTCTCTTCACTTAGACTTAAGCACTCGATCGAGTTGTTTTATAGTCCTGCCAGTGCCAATTTAATTATCAAGAAGAACAAAGGATGAAATGTAGCATGCGTGCATATTTAGTTCTTTCACAAGCTTTCATCTTCGATTATTTCTAAAATTAATTGTTCATCCAGACTCGTTCATACAGCTGTAACCTCCTCCCTGTCAGTGTGAGGCTTGGTGACCACGACTATATCCTTCTGACCCAATACTTTCACGTGGAACATCCCACCCTTTTGTTTCGAATTCTCCGCTTTGGCGATTTTAGCGATCTGACAACTGACAACTGATGAGAATAAGCAGATGAGACACTCAAGTCCAGCTGATCCAAGAGCGATATAAATCAACACATCTTTGTTCTCCTTCTGGAAGGTGTGTCCATCCGTAGTGTGGTTCACCAGCCCTAGACGCAGCAGTTGGATACTGACTACAGCTGTTACCAATGAAACTACGGAAAAGGCAGTGAAACACATGATCTAAAATATAAAACAACTGTTTCATTAAAACCATATATCATCAAACTATTTTCAGTTAAATTTTAATCTGAAAAGTTCTTTTAACGGGGAAAATGGAAGCTTGACTTCCGTGCACTCGACTTATTGAACTACGACATGTAAAATGTTAAAGTCAACTAAACTATGCCATTTAGGAAATAAACCATGCTACTATGGCTCAGATTCAAAAGACAAAAGCATTTGAGAAACAATGTTTTAGCTTCTGGCGTTTGGGAACTGAGTTTGTAAGGTTGGAATCAACCCCATACCTTACTTTCAGCTGATTCATAATTTGATTTGATCTTCGCCACCCTTTGATATAATCCCTGAGAAATATGGATTTTCTCTTTGGAACATATTAGAAAAGTAGAAGATATCTAACATGTAATCCTCGTAATAACAACTCATCAAAGGATTCAGATTGCACAATACAGCCCGAGGATAGTGTTATATTCGTACTTACAACATAATTAGATTTCTTTTTAGCACAGCAGAAACCCAACACTCCGGTGATGATAAACTGAAAGTAGAAAAATATGTCATTAAAGCGCATATAATCATGCTGGAATAAACAGCAAACCAGAGTGTGTGATCCAGTAAGTTTTTGTTGGTTTCATAAACCTTAACAGTAACACATAAAAATATAATATACGACTGGGGGCAATTTCAAGGTTAAAAAATGTCATGACGCTAAAATACTTGGTTTATTTATTCACACCAATGTGTTAGTGACTTTGTTGATGTATGTCAGAGATCACATTCAGCTCAGAAGCTTAAAGTTAATTAAAGTAAGCACTATAATTTACGACTAAGGGACAGTTTCAGGGTAAAAAAGGTCGAGATTTTTTGTGGTGATCGTTAGTAGGCTTCTTGTTTTGTTTTTCATTATTGAACAGTAGAGCTAGATATTGATACATCATTGCTTATACAGTGTTACGACATGAATCTTCATGAAAATTTGATAAATGTAAGGTTTTCCGAAAATGCTCATCAAAATAACAAATAGTACTGCGAAGCATAAATCTGGGCTTGAAGAGGCCCTTTCCAAACATTTAATTCAGCGCTATCTAGGTAAAAACTAAGAATGTTTAAAATCCTGTTTTGTATTTTCACTGGTGCACTTGTTTCGATTAACCAAAAAATATAAAAGTGAACAAAAAGAGTTTTGCAATTATGCCCAGTTTCAACAAAAATGTTTTTTTCTTATTAGCTAGCCTTTTTATCCCTTATACTTCGTCTTGATAAGTTTATTTGTATTCTGCTCGTCTATGAAACTATATTAGCTTTTGTTGCGTAAACTGACAGGCTGGAAAAGGTTAATGTAATTAAAATGAAAGTTCGGATCATTTCCATAGACACTCCATTCCAGACATTTTCCATTCAGTTGACAAATTGATCGAGTCTATATAGATCTATATGTTTGATTAATAGGTCTATTGAACATTAGAAGAGTTCTTTGTAAGAAACTAATGAGTTTTATCTCTAGTCAGGAATCCTGACTTCAGATTAGTTTCTATTAGTTCATATTTCACGAATAACATTTCCAACTTTCACAGGCCGGCGTCTCAACAGCTTTACATAGATTCAAACATGTAAGTTATTTGAAAAAATAGCAACTAAATTTTAACTTGACCTTCTCGAGGTCAAACTGTTCAACGTGTTTCAGAATATATTTGGATTTTTAAAGGAACCTTACACAATTTAAGGCAGGTAGGCAAAGTGAAGACGGACAAAAAAATTGATTATTTTGATTCATTTCTGACATTATTTAAAGGTATGCTACTTTTTGGGATGACCAATAAATTGAAAGGTTAGAATTGTTACAAAAAGAGTATTTGTTCACTAGTGGACTTTGCTGGTGTCAAAATATACTACAGAATCTAAGAAGCGTTTTTCAATTATCACTTAATTGAATGGATATATTGTCTTACATAGAGATTCTGTTCATTAATCATTGCACCTGGTAAGTTTTATGTCCATTAAAGAGGTATTATTCCTTTAACGTGCTAAGATTGATTAATTAAGTTATCCCTTTCCATGGGAAATTGGTGGAACAATGAAACTCTGAGTATACGTTTTCGAACATTTTTAGTGCTTTGATATTGTTATATTGATAATTGCGATTTCCAATCATACCGCTAATCGACTTTTATTGTTAATTTAATTCTCATGGTATTAAATTGGAATAACGACTAAACTAAACTGTGCTGATAAACTAAGAATGATTTTGTTTAATTTGTAAGCTTGCATTATATAAGCACCCTTCCCACTAAGGAGTTTCAAACGCTATTGTGTAACGAAAAACCCTTTGTGTGGTTCTGGAAATCGACGAAGTCATAGTTTTATATTATAGTTTGATCTACACGGCTTTAGCTACCATTTTTATATTAGTTTTCACAAGTCGCAAGTACATGTAAATAAACTGGAACATGCTTAATAAAAGTCTAACATGTGAAATCTGACATGATCAATCATAAGATTTAATATTTACTCAGTTTAGATTAATATTATTATAGTTCTTACCATAGAGAATTAATAAAATTTGATTAACCTCTTCTCGTCTCATGTCAATTTTGGAAACTCATCAGCGTGTATTTACATTACCCAATATAAACTTGTAGACACTTGCCGTTTCAATGTCTGAAAGACCCACTTGATCGATTCCAGACAATTTTTCCTCTTCTATTTTTGGTTTTTCTGTATTATTATTCAATTTATTACCATTCCTATCATTTTTTATTATTTCTCTAATATTCCATCTATGATTTCTAATGGATCTTTCATTTGACTTTGTCTGTATATGGAATTCGTTAATGAGAGAGTGAATCTTTCAATGAAAACCATCAGACTATAGTTCACTTAAGGGGGAACTGTCTGCCATCATTTTCGATCTAAATCCATCACACCTATATAAGGTTATACCTAGGTCAGCCAGAAAAAGAGTAACATATCATAATCAATCACATTGTAAGAAATACATCAAGCGATTTGGTAATTTCAATCAATATATATTTATATGTTGTCATTATGTAGCTTCTTTTAGCAATATTTTGCACTGACAAAATCAAACAGATTTTTCTCCCGTATACTTAATTTTCCGAATTTATGTTGTTTCATTTCATAGTTGTTGTGTGTTTTTGTTTGTAAAGAATACAACTTAATCCGACAGTTTCATTGAATTGAATTTAATACATTACCGCCAGAATACTACTAATTTATTAGCTTCTTTAACTAGCTATACCACGTTTCATCAGAGTAGACGTGTGGTGCCTTGGTACTTAAATAAAACGATTCGTTTACGAATGTGAGGAGGATGGAAAATCAGATGAACTGTTACGTAAATGTTGACTACTCCATTTAAACGCACACAATATAGTATATTATATAAACAAATTACTATAAGAATCGAGTCAAAATTTAGTTTCTCAGTATTCGTGTTTCTAAATTCTTTTGGTTGCTAATTGATTCAATCGATCAATAATTCATACCAATATATTTCATACCAATAGATTCTGACTGTATCATCAGCTTAGCCTTTTGTACTAATTTATTGACGACGTGCATGGTTCATGTCACCATAAGTTTCGATTTATAAAAACAGAAAATATGGGAATGGTAGGCATTGATCTCTATTTGAACGTTTATAGTTAAGCAAGATGGTATGCAGTTGCCCATTAGATCACAACCTAGTGGCACCGTTACCTCATTGAAGTAGTCAAGTTCAAAATAGAAAAGCTAAACTGAAATCCCAATAGCCTGGAAAGTTGCAGACAGGTTCTGCTCTGCATATATTGCAGACATGTTATCTATAAATTGCAGACAAGCTCTGCATATATTGTAGGCAAGCTATTGCTGTTGTAGGTTTCCTATGCTACTAGGCTAGTTATGCCTATGACGGACTGGATATTGGTTACTTCTTCTCTTCCCAAAAACACAATGAATTGAAGGCACATTAAAACATATAGCAAATCCTACTTTATTTTCATCAAACACTAATGGCACTCTGTATCAAAAGATCTACCTCAGACCTTTCTCTTCCCAGTCAACTGTCCTTTACCCTTGCCAAAGAGTGAATGAGTCGAAAGATTCCTTCCTAGATGTCCCCTCATAGTGTAATACCTATATTTATATTATCTCTCCAGGTGTTCCTCATTAAGGATATCTGTTAGAACTTAGATAAAATGCATCCCTTGTTGTCCCTTAATACTACAGTAATCTACCCACACATGGTTTTACTTTTCAAGTACTCGGTAGGTGACGATAAAAGATGTAAGATCTTGTCCTATGAAATAGATAGACATCTTACCAGATGTACCTTAATACTTAATTAATTACCCAACTCATGGTTTTAACTTTTCAAGTGTTAGAAGTGTGACACTAATGACATAAGATTCATAACGAATCTGTTTGATATAAACATCTTCCTAGCTGTGCGAATTTAACTAAGTGAGTCTTTTGATTCAGTAGAGCTTAACAATTAATCATCAATTATAACAATGCTACAAAGTCCTTGCAAGCTTTATACATATATATCTAACCCATTTCACTAGCTCAGGATGTTGTAAACCGGTCCCCAATTCCATCTACAGGATCGCCTCGAGTTTTAGCAATGAACAAACACAAACCTACAGGGACCAGTAACCAATTTAAATCGGCTGCAGAGAAGTATGACGTAAAACTTCAACTGATTTATTTATTTACCAAATGATGGAGGATGATAAGTGTTATAAATCAAGTTAAAGTATATGTTTGTCGGTTTTACGTGGAATGAATAAACTGTCAATCAATATTCTATTCACGAGCAAGTTACACGTTCGGATCGGCCAAATTGCCATTAAAGAGCACTTTACCATCTATCCTCAACCTACGTTATCTGGTCATTCAGTTATGGGCCTAATACAAATTTCACTCCAATGTTCATTCGGTTATTTCTCCATCCAATACATATGGTTTTATAAATCTTTAAAAACTTTGATTCATATACTCCAAAGTTGATAAATACGGTAGTTCACATACGACATAATTCACTTTTATTTTTTGAAATAAAAACTTTATATAGTTGTAGTGATAATTCCTAAAGTCTTTAATTAAAAACTTTATTTTTCTACCCAGGTGAAAATTAAGTGATAATGCCTAGAAAGCATTTAAGGTTAAGCATTTTATGTTCAAAAGCATATTAGCATTACGTTGGGGCGTTTTTATTTAAAAAGTAAAAGAATTATCTCCTTATTTTCACCTTTGTGGAAAACAATAAGCTTTTTATCAAAAACTATAGCAATTATCACCTAATTTCACAAGAGCAGTTATAATAATCACAAAGGTGAAAGTTTTTAAATCACAATTAATTTTCACATAAATGTATAAAATAAAAATGTGAATAATCTGGTATTATGTGCACTAATGTAGATAACCATTCAAACAATAAAACCAATAGAGCAACTGGGGAAAGATGTTAACAATATGTATCACTTGTATGACACGATACATCTTAACTGGTAGATATTAGTGTGCCCACTTTCTGATACTGTGTGCCAACTGTCCATTACTATTCAACTGACGGATGAAAACCAAATAAACCAGAAATCACCTCACTTCCGGATGTTAATGGCGCTAACAAAATTTCTTGTAAACGTGAATAAAACATTTGTCATCCTATTCAACTTTGATCGAACCAGTACGTCCACTAACTGATACTGTGGGTGGATTGTCCATTACAGGGATCAACCTAAAAATAACTCAGAAATAACTGAGAAAGATTATCATTACGGCTTTGACTCTGGAAATCGCCTCACTTCCGGATGTTAATAAACTTTCTAGTCAACTTCAATAAAACATTTTGGTCTCTGAACATTACAAATTAACATGCTGTGACTGATACCGCGACAAAGAAAGGCCCAATGTCTTCTGAGATTATATCGACGAAAGTGTTTTATTGAGTGGCAAATTAGAAATTTGCCACTCTTTGTTTTCATTAGACCTTTTTTTTTTTCGGGAAGCTCCCTAGCCCAACTCGAAAATGGTATAGAAATTTGGTTTGAAAAATACGATAAGATACGTACTGGAATAGAAAATGAATATATAAAACTAAAATTTTTACGCATCAGTAGTTAGTAATTGCATAATAATAATTGAATAATTGCATAACTTTGTTGCTAATTATCGGATCGCTTTGAAAATTACAGAATATAGAGAAGTCGCCTATAGAAATAAAACCGCATCATAAAAAAAATTCTACCACTTCCGGTTCTTGCGTGAGAACTTCCGGTTTTTTAGAACTGCGTTGGGTCACCCAGCTTTCGGTGTATGTAAGAAATCAGTTCAAAAGCTATACATATACTATCAGTCATAATTAGAATTTTTTTAGAATAAAAAATCCAAACCGGAAGTGATACTCTATGTTTCATCATAGAACAGTAACATTCAGCTAAAATTTTAATAAGTCCGCTAATTTTTATCGGATTTGTCCGATTTTGGTGTTTTTCGAAATCTTGTTACTTTATCTAAAACTTGTTGGGAACAAAATTTTGATTTTCAAATTTAAATTTTTTTAATGCCCGATTGAATTTTTTTGAAAATTCAAAAGGTTAACATCAAATTACACAGAACATGGCGAAACGCTATTTTGTTAAAGCACAGGATACGGGTATACGAAACCCCCAACGTAGATTAATGTTGTTGAGCGAATAATAACCCTGAAATATTTTTGAAGGCATTTAATGCAAAGCGATCGCCCAAACGAATATCTTCAATTAATACTTCACATAAATTGATCAATCTGTAATACGAGAAAACTAGCAACATGACTACAAACAAGCAAATCTAATTATAAAGAACGTCAAAAGGTCACTTTGATCTAATTGATTTACCGCCCTTTATCATGATTTTTAAGATTGCTCTCTCTGACGTCCGCTCTGTAGGCATGTTATAAATGTCTTTATCTCCAGGCTTTCCAAATCAGTAATTTAATCAACGTATATTATGTTTTTATGATGAAAGGCTTTGCACTGAAAATCTCATAAACATTTTACACTAAAAGTCGTATCGAAATGATTTCTATCCGTGGTATAAGTAGATTAATTATAGGTCATTAACGTCATGATATTACTGTTATTTTGTAATGTCATTGGTACCATTGATCTTAGAGACACGTGGACATGAAGTAAAATAGAGACATAATATATATTATACCATCTATATGTACTTATTAACCCTCATGGAACTATTATTTCATATACTAAAGTATAATAATGTGCTGCCCCTGTTACCCCCATAATAGCTTTATGAAACTCGTGAACTTTGGCCCCGGAAGTAGGGTTCTATAATATATGTATATGTAGAATATACTTTTTAACTCTAACTTTTTCTCTTCTCCCTTAAAAAGAAAATACTAAATTTCCAACTGACAAACCCAGTTGTGGAGTGACACAGGGTGTACTGATAGGATGGGAATATGCTCTATTTTGCTCTTTACGTAAATGGATTTCGTATCTTAACTAAACGCTATAAACTATATCTAAATAATACTTGACCCCTAATTTCACCCGGATCGATTAAACTAGGGATAATCTGCAAACCATAAAATTTAGAACAAATTATTGTTATCTCTTCGTCTGAAAATGATCAATTAACTCTCAAAGCTTTTGCGTTTTATTAAAAATCATTACATGCACATAGAAAATTGTTTTTTTTTCTAATATTGATCAACTGTCGTTTAAAAATGAAAAACCGATTTTATTGTAATACATCGATACAGTAAAAAAAAAAAGAAGCAAATTGTGTCCGCACCGTGTTCTGATCCGTGCTCTGTGTATTCGCTTCTTCTATTTTCAACTTCCAGTCAATGTTCCCCGTCTGTTTGGAAGAAATGTTACTTTTCATTCTTCTTGGTGCATGTAAGATTTTCAGTAGTAATTATTATCAATTTTTTATTCATACAAACACTTATTTAATATTAGATGTGAAATTTCAAACATTTGGGACAGATGGGTTATGTAATATATTTGAATCCCACGCTGTTTGATTTATCATTAGAAATTGTTAATATTTCTGCTTACTTAAACTGCAGTATCTCAGCTTCCTATCAGTTTTATTGATAGCGAAATGGAAAGATAGAGAAAGGAAGTCTAGACGCAATTTATTCTATATTATTGAGGTAATGTACAACTATTATAGCCGAAAAAATCATATTTAATTCGTCATTAATGTGTTTAATAAGACCATGGCAACCTATGTCATTAGGTAACACTGACAAAAATCTCATTATTGCTCAATCAAAAATTAAAACCAACATTTTATCACATATATAATATGTTAGCCTTTTGTTTAGGTCATGCATAGCAGTTTGCTTCGGGCAAGAAATCATAAAAGTACTCACTTTTAAACACGAGTACGCGTACTTGAAAGCTTGATTAGGTTGTGAAAATTGAACAAGATAGTTAACAGAATTTGTTTCATTAATTTCCAACCTTTCAATCTTGATACATCTTAAAACATATAACCGTTATTCTTCCTCTGATAACATACACACGGTATTCTTATTCTTATATCATACACACGTTATTCTTCTTCTCTTAAACATACACACGCTTTTCTTCCTCTTAAACATACATGTCTTATTCTTCTTCTTATATCATACACACGTTATTCTTCTTCTCTTAAACATACACACGCTTTTCTTCTGCTTAAACATACACACGCTTTTCTTCTGCTTAAACATACACACGTTATTATTCTTCTTCTTAAACATACACACATGTTATTCTTCTTCTTAAAACATACACATGTTATTCTTCTTCTTAAAACATACACATGTTATTATTCTTCTTAAAACATACACAAGTTATTATTCTTCTTAAAACATACACACGTAATTCTTCTTCTTAAAATATAGGACAATCACAACACGTTCGTTAAAGTCTTTACGAAATCGTCATACAATCTGTGGAAAATTAATAACCCAACATTTCTTGAGTATTGGGTTTGATTCACGTTCAATGGGATGCGATCGGTAATTGTTTAAATCCATTGGCGGTTGAAGTTAACGTAGATAAGAGATAAATACCACATGATTTACTATAGGAAGAAATGTGAATTCTCTGAAAGGGGTTCTGAGTTGAGATGAATAAAGTTAGAAATTTGGATGAATTATTTGATTCTATTGATAATAATGATTACCTGGGTTCATCTTTCAATTTCAAAGTGCTAATGAAATGCAGAACACCAATCAAATGAAAACCATATTCTGACTTTATATATAATAGTAAATCACATCACAATACAAAAAGAATGTCATTTTTCTTTTGAAATATTTATCTCCAGGTCGACATTTTATCGTAAAAAATTCCAATTCTGAGCGGAAATGCAATTAGCTTTTCAAATTTGAAATCTATTTTTGTTATCCGTGCCTCTTACAGTGACAATTGATTTCTTAAAGTGAATAAAATATACCATGAATGACATAACGCTTGGGATTTGAAATGTGTCTAATTAACTCGAGTTCTTTAACGACAAAATGTTCAGATCATAAATAGAATCACAAGGAAATCTGAATAAAAGCAATTTCCTTGTAATTTTGAATTTTATTCTGTAAGGCTTACACGGAATCAAAAATTATATCTACCCTTTTTTAAGATACTTTCCTAGCGGGTTCGAAAGGATCATAGAAGTTTAAAGGTTCCATAATCGATTCATACGATTTGTATATTTGGATGAAGTAACTTGGGACTTCATTGCTTCCAAATTATACATCAACATACGAAGATAAGAGGAATACTTAGAGCTGTAGTGGCACGTTAAAGATCCGTCGACAGTTGGAAATCGCAAAAAGAGTAGGCTAATGCCGCTGTCCTGGCAAAATTTCCCTCATTGCACACTTGCATGGCGTTGCCCGTCTTCATTATCCCATAAGGTGCAGAAGAGTAGGACGTAAAACTCCATTCATTTCATTTCATTTCATTTAGAGCTGTAGTGTCCTCTCGGGAACGCGTTACTAAAAAATCTAGAAGATCTTTTATCATGTGTCAACTGTACATTTATCTAAATATCACCGATTTTTAGTTCATTACTTCAATATCGAGTATTTCTTTTATTTGATATAAAGGAATTTAAGTCCGTTATTTAATATCAAGGATTTTTAGTCCGTTATTTAATATCATGGAGTTGAGTCCTTTATTTAATATCAAAAGTTTAGTCCTTTATTTAATATCAAAGAGTTTAGTCCTTTATCTAATATCAAAGAGTTTAGTCCTTTATTCAATATCAAAGAGTTAAGTCCTTTATTTAATATCAAAGAGTTTAGTCCTTTATTCAATATCAATGAGTTTAGTCCGTTATTTAATATCAAAGAGTTTAGTCCTTTATTTAATGTCAAAGATTTTAGTCCGTTATTTAATATATAAGATTTTAGTCCGTTATTTAATATCAAAGAGTTTTAGTATGTTATTTAATATCAAAGATTTTAGTCCGTTATTTAATATCAAAGATTTTAGTCCGTTATTTAATATCAAAGAGTTTTAGTATGTTATTTAATATCAAGGAGTTTTAGTCCGTTATTTAATATCAAGGAGTTTTAGTCCGTTATTTAATATCAAGGAGTTTAGTCCTTTATTTTATATCAAATAGTTTAGTCCTTTATTTAATATCAAAGGGTTTAGTCCTTTATTTAATATCAAGGAATTTTAGTCCGTTATTTAATATCAAAGATTTTTAGTCCGTTATTTAATATCAAAGAGTTTAGTCCGTTATTTGATATCAAAGATTTCAGTCCGTTATTTGCTATGAAATAGTTTTAGTCGGTTATCTAATATCAAAGAGTTTTAGTCCGTTACTTAGTCCGTTATTTTCCCATGGGCTGAATGTGAGACAGGACCATGTCCTTGTGTATTGGGCCTAATTCTGACCCATGTGAAATAAAGAGTTTATTATTATTATTATTATAAGAGTTTGAGTCCGTTATTTAATATCAAAGAGTTTTAGTCCGTTATTTAATATCGAGTGTAGTCCGTTATTTGATATCAAAGACTTCAGTCCGTTATTTGATATCAAAGAGTTTAGTCCGTTATTTAATATCAAAGAGTTTTAGTCCGTTACTTGATATCAAAGAGTTTTACTCCGTTATTTAATATGAAAGAGTTTTAGTCCGTTATTTGATATCAAAGAGTTTTAGTCCGTTATTTAATATCAAAGAGTGTAGTCCGTTATTAGATATCAAAGACTTCAGTCCGTTATTTGATATCAAAGAGTTTAGTTCTTTATTTAATATCAAAGAGTTTTAGTCCGTTATTTAATATAAAAGAGGTTTAGTCCGTTATTTGATATCAAGGAGGTTTAGTCCGTTATTTAATATCAAAGAGTTTTAGTCCGTTATTTGATATCAAAGAGTTTTAGTCCGTTATTTAATATCAAAGAGTGTAGTCCGTTATTTGATATCAAAGACTTCAGTCCGTTATTTGATATCAAAGAGTTTAGTCCTTTATTTGATATGAAATAGTTTTAGTCGGTTATTTAATATCAAAGGGTTTTAATCCGTTATTTGATATCAAGGAGTTTTACTCCGTTATTTAATATCAAAGAGTTTTACTCCGTTATTTAATATCAAAGAGTTTTACTCCGTTATTTAATATCAAAGAGTTTTACTCCGTTATTTAATATCAAAGAGTTTTAGTCCGTTATTTAATATCAAAGATTTAAGTCCGTTATTTAATATCAAGAAGTTTTAGTTCGTTATTTAATATCAATGAGTTTTAGTCCGTTATTTAAAATCAAAGAGTTTGGTCCGTTATTTAATATCAAAGAGTTTTAGTCCGTTATTTGGTATCAAAGAGTTTAGTCCGTTATTTAGTATCAAGGAGTTGTAGTCCCTTATTTAATATCAAGGAGTTTTAGTCCGTTATTTAATATCAAGGAGTTTTAGTCCGTTATTTAATATCAAGGAGTTTAGTCCTTTATTTAATATCAAATAGTTTAGTCCTTTATTTAATATCAAAGGGTTTAGTCCTTTATTTAATATCAAGGAATTTTAGTCCGTTATTTAATATCAAAGATTTTTAGTCCGTTATTTAATATCAAAGAGTTTAGTCCGTTATTTGATATCAAGGAGTTTAATCCGTTATTTAATATCAAAGAGTTTAGTCCGTTATTTAATATCAAAGAGTTTTAGTATGTTTTTTAATATCAAGGAGTTTTAGTCCGTTATTTAATATCAAGGAGTTTTAGTCCGTTATTTAATATCAAGGAGTTTAGTCCTTTAGTTAATATCAAATAGTTTAGTCCTTTATTTAATATCAAAGGGTTTAGTCCTTTATTTAATATCAAGGAATTTTAGTCCGTTATTTAATATCAAAGATTTTTAGTCCGTTATTTAATATCAAAGAGTTTAGTCCGTTATTTGATATCAAAGATTTCAGTCCGTTATTTGCTATGAAATAGTTTTAGTCGGTTATCTAATATCAAAGAGTTTTAGTCCGTTACTTAGTCCGTTATTTTCCCATGGGCTGAATGTGAGACAGGACCATTTAATATCAAAGAGTTTTAGTCCGTTATTTGATATCAAAGAGTTTTAGTCCGTTATTTAATATCAAAGAGTGTAGTCCGTTATTTGATATCAAAGACTTCAGTCCGTTATTTGATATCAAAGAGTTTAGTCCTTTATTTGATATGAAATAGTTTTAGTCGGTTATTTAATATCAAAGAGTTTTAGTCCGTTACTTGATATCAAAGAGTTTTACTCCGTTATTTAATATCAAAGAGTTTTAGTCCGTTATTTAATATCAAAGATTTAAGTCCGTTATTTAATATCAAGAAGTTTTAGTTCGTTATTTAATATCAAGGAGTTTAAGTCCGTTATTTAAAATCAAAGAGTTTGGTCCGTTATTTAATATCAAAGAGTTTTAGTCCGTTATTTAGTATCAAGGAGATGTAGTCCCTTATTCAATATCAAGGAGTTTTAGTCCGTTATTTAATATCAAGGAGTTTTAGTCCGTTAATTAATATCAAGGAGTTTATCTCCGTTATTTAACATCAAAGAGTTTTACTCCCTTATTTAATATCAAGGAGTTTTAGTCCGTTATTTAATATCAAGGAGTTTTAGTCCGTTATTTAATATCAAGGAGTTCATCTCCGTTATTTAACATCAAAGAGTTTAGTCCGTTATTTAATATCAAAGAGTTTTACTCCGTTATTTAACATCAAAGAGTTTAGTCCGTTATTTAATATCAAAGAGTTTATCTCCGTTATTTAACATCAAAGAGTTTAGTCCGTTATTTAATATCAAGGAGTTTTAATCCGTTATTTAATATCAAGGAGTTTTACTCATTATTTGATATCAAAGAGTTTAGTCCGTTATTTAATATCAAGGAGTTTTAGTCCGTTATTTAATATCAAGGAGTTTTAGTCCGTTATTTAATATCAAAGAGTTTAGTCCGTTATTTGATATCAAAGAGTTTAGTCCGTTATTTTATATCAAGGTTTTTTAGTCCGTTATTTAATATCAAAGAGCTTAGTCCGTTATTTAATATCAAGGAGTTTTAGTCCGTTATTTAATATCAAAGAGTTTAGTCCTTTATTTAATATCAAAGGGTTTTAATCCGTTATTTAATATCAAGGAGTTTTACTCCGTTATTTAATATCAAAGAGTTTTACTCCGTTATTTAATATCAAAGAGATACCGTTATTTAATATCAAGGAGTTTAACTCCGTTATTTAATATCAAAGAGTTTTACTCCGTTATTTAATATCAAAGAGTTTTACTCCGTTATATAATATCAAAGAGTTTAGTCCTTTATTTAATATCAAAGGGTTTTAATCCGTTATTTAATATCAAGGAGTTTTACTCCGTTATTTAATATCAAAGAGTTTTACTCCGTTATTTAATATCAAAGAGTTTTACTCCGTTATTTAATATCAAAGAGTTTTACTCCGTTATTTAATATCAAAGAGTTTTACTCCGTTATTTAATATCAAAGAGTTTAAGTCCGTACAGATAGTATCGATAGAGATATAGCATGTAATTGCATCTTTTATTGCATGTACAAATATAACAATTGGCCACAATTTGATATGCACCATTTGTAATTTATTTCACGGCATGATGAAAAGCATAAATAAATATAGAATGCTTGACCAACATAATATGTCGGATTTCCTCATTTTACTCTATAGTGTCTGGCTTAACTGGAAATGACATTCTTATTCAATGAATTCATATAAAGTCTGGAAATCAGTCAGAAATAAATTTGGAAAACAGTCCACTAAATTGTTCCAATCAATGACTTTTTAATGACCAATTAAGCAAAATTCTTGTAATTTGAAAACCTTTATACAATACGATATTGCTCCATGTAGAACCTATATTAAGGAGCCAAAACTTATCAATACATCATTAAAACCTATGTCCATTCTAATTTCAAGCCTTGTTATAATGCTTATGGCATCAAGCTAAATTTAAGTAGGTAATTGTTTTGTAACTGGCGAAGTAAAATCCGAGAAATGTCAATGCTGGTAAAAGTTATCCTTGCAAAATAAGTTCTTTCTTTCTTTCGCTTTTTTTTACGTCATTATGATGTCATAATCTGTTCAAAATATCAATCACAAAGACAATTTACGTGATTTGAATCTATTTTCACCATTTCTTACTTTTAAAGTTATCCTTTTTCTATCATTTGCATAGAATAGTCTCTAGACAATCAACATTTCCTTATTCATTTTCTGGATTTGGCACCTTTTGTGTCTCTTCTCATTTTGTTTTTTGTCGGGTTATAATTTCTCGAGGGACAAATAGATAAATTGTGGAATCTTGTGTATATTTTAGATCAATTGTTTTTATCGTCAGTTATATCTGTTTCAACAGTGATACAGGGGAACGGTAACTTGGTTACAAGAAATTTGGTCACCGGAAATATGGTCACAGTAATACGGGCACAAGGTATTTTGGTCACAGTAATACAGGGACAGTGTATTTTGGTCATAGTAATACGGGTACAAGGTAGTATGGTCACATCAAAACGGGCACAGGGTAATATGGTCACAGTAGTACGGGCACGGGGTAGTTTGGTCACAGTTATACGGACACGAGGTATTTTGGTCACAGTAATACGGGCATAGGGTAGTTTGGTCACAGTAGTACGGACACAAGGTAATTTGGTCACAGTAATACGGGCACAAGGTATTGTGGTCACAGTACTACGGGCACGAGGTATTTTGGTCACAGTAATACGGGCACGGGGTAGTTTGGTCACAGTAGTACGGACACGGGGTAGTTTGGTCACAGTTATACGGGCACCATATATTTTGGTACCATGTGTCCGTATTACTGTGACCATAATACCACGTGCCCGTATTACTGTGACCATATTTCCGGTGACCAAATTTCTTGTGACCAAATTACCTACATTCGTAATACAGACAGTGAAGCGAATAAAATTGACATACAGTAACAAAATATTAATAGGTTTGGTTCAGACAAATACCAATAAAAATTGGAGTCGTCAATTTAAGGACAGGGAATTCTGAACACACAATGAATTTCGACAGTGAGCGATGAAAACTGTTCCGATTGACGGAAAATCCCTGTTTCTGAAACTAAGGTAATTAAATTTTTTTAGTTTTTCCAATGGAATTAAAATACATAACTAATCACCATATGTCAAAATTGGCAGATTGACAACACAATGAATTTAAAAATGGCATGACTTTGGGTATATAATCTGACGCTATAAACAACATCCTTATAGAAACCAGTCCTTTAAATTCACAATTTCAATACATTTCCTTACACCAACTTCTCGGTACATATGTAAGCGATTCTAACAACGCTATATGACAAAACGCATAAAAGAGCTAAATTCTCAATAAGCACTTATATGGGCATTACATACATTGAATTCTATCATTAGAAGCTTTAAGGCTTCCAACAGTGTTATTCCAATTTATTTTCCAGTTTAAAAGATCGAAAAGCAATCAAGAGAAAAGATCAAATGATGGTGTGTTTCGGTTTCAGATCACCTCAGATCAATTTGATAATCACCAAGTTAATTTCCGCAATCATTTCCGATCTTCCGAGTTTCCAGTTCGCTTTAGTTAATTACTGCAGGTTTCATGCCAATTTCCATAAAAATTCCTGTAACATTTTAAATGCTAAGCAAGTTTTACTAATGTTTTTCGGAAGAAGAAAAGTTGGTATGTTTTAAGAAATCGGAACATGATATGAAGATTGATGGTTTGAACATTTCCTAATACAAAAAATACGAATAATTTGTAAAACTGTTTTCTCATTCATTTTTCTTTTTATAACATTTCTTTGGACAAAGTCGAATTTTATAAAGAAAATCCGAAACACAAATATTAAAGCCAGGTGAACAGTGTTTTGTGGACAATACGAGGTCACATGATAAATGCGAATAAACTTCGTATGATGTCAGGTACGATTTACGGTATGCGATTGCTGAATTGGTAGAATACAATTACCATACACGAGGTGGTTGAGTTCGAACCTGTACCTCGTTCATTTATTTCGCATAGTATGTATTCCATCGATAAACCACATCCTACAGAGCACAGGATACCGTTAATGTGCGACGAAGTAAGGTTTTAGGTGTCCGGTTAGGGATTATCGATAATATAGAAATTGGGAATACACAAAATGCACCTGTATAGTAATTGCCCCGATTTGAGTCCCTTCTTGGAATATTGATGGCGGAACATAGTTGTCAGCGAAGATTTAATTCAACGATGGAGGGGTTTGCAAAGTTGGTAGCTTCAAATTTCCTACTGTTTTTTAGTTTCCAAGATCTGTAACCAGAACTAAGAGTACAATTTATTTTCCAGAGAAGTGGAAAGAATCAACGCAATGATTGTATGACGAAATTAGTCCGTGCTATTTTTAGAAATCTCTTTCTCCCTCCTCTTTGGAGTTTTTGTATGCCCATTTTTGACTAATACTTGGTCTAGATTTCATGTCTGACATTTCATTTTTCTCTCAGATTTTGTGAGATGATGAGAAATTTTATTGGCGGAAGGTGACTTCTAAAAATAGTAGTTTCGTATGCAGTGAAAGTCAGGCGAAGGTTGATAAAATGTAGTGGTTTACTTTTATTTTGACTTTTGACTTGTTCAAATATTGAATTTTTGTACAGAAACTAAGCATTGACCAGGCTTTCATGTAAGGTTTTGGAAAGCATTCGACGAAATTTCTAGAAAAGGGTTGAATTTCGTGATTTAACTTGGAAACAGATGACAAGAATTGCCGTTCTGAGCCCATTTTAAGAGGAATCGTTTTTATATCTCCATGAAAGATACTATTCTAGCACTTAAGTATAGATTCACCTTTATTTAACATAGAAAATAAAGTTAAATACAGTAGTTTAAGTGTGAAACTTCTAAATGTCAGGAAGAAGAACTCTTCTATGTAATAAAAATACATAGTTTGTTCATCGGAATGTTTCTTTATATCAGTAGCCTAACTATTGCTGTTTCTTTCAAAAAATATTGGAATGGGTAACAGATTTTAAAAACAACAACCGGAAGTAAACAGACTAAGCGTATATTCTTCAGATATGTATTATGGACCATTCAATACCTGAAAACTAATGATTTTAAAGAAGTCATTTGTAACCTCAGCGTAATAGAATCTAAAAATGTTCAAAACATAACAAACGCGTATATCCCGCTCTGCTTAATGATTATAAATTTAGTCGTTTTTACGCTATCTAAAACAAGCATAAATAATAACCACATTTAGCTCAATGATTGACTATAGGTTTGGATCGTTGGGATTTAACACCAACCTGCATATTGGACACTCCAGAACAGAAATGCATGGTCCTTTTAAGTAAATTGAAAATAGCCTTGCATATCTAAGAAGGTAATATACTATTAGATCTACTATTGACAAGTATTTTGTGAGTTATTCGAATCATACTTACAAATCCACCGCTCCAGATGGGAGAAACACTGTGAGCTAACCAAACTTCGGCTTTAATAGATGATATCACTCCAATACATACACTTAATAGTCCCACAAAACAGTGAAATCCCGATACAATATACACTGTATTCTCTACCATACCCATCTTGAATTCCTTGGTATATTTAGTAATAGGTAAATGAGGCACCTTCAAACGAAGGATCAAATTTTCGAATAGTTCTTATCTCTTAGACGCCGTTTGTTATGTTTAGTTTCTTTTCTTTTAGTTAACTGAATTTTTGAACACCAAATAAAATCCGAATATCGTACAGTGTGCACTTAAATAGATTGTTTGAGCAAGCAATTAATAAGTGCGGTAGTAAGGAAAGATTGATAGTTTCTGCAAGATTTCTCGTAGGATCAACGATTTTCAATAAAATTTGATCGTCTGCGTAATTCACGCGCTTAGATACTAACCGAGTTTTCGGAGCAACTTTCTCCACTTAATTAAATCTGAAGCCTCCCGCCAAAATAACCATCCAAATCACGCAGGTTTTCTATGAGCTCTTATTGTCGCCTGGGTAATTCGCTCTTGTAACAGCACGTTTACTAGAAATGACGTCTGTTACTTTCTCGTGCTGATATTCTTATACTCATATTTCTAAAGGAATCGTTGCAGGTTCCACCATGGTTCGATCAGGTTGCCTTTCAATGGTCTATCAGTTGATCAACTCGACTGAAAGTAAACAGAAACCAATTTTACACGTATTGATTGATTTGAGCGGGAAAATAAAAGAGCAGACAAGAATTGTGACAGACGTGAGAAGGGGTTTGAAGGAGAATGAAATTAAAATGATTAACAAGCCACGATTTTATTATTGGATAGTTAACCCTTTAATTTATAATATTGACCAGTAAATAATGATATTGTAAATCTGATACTACACCAAGTTCCATAACTTATTATCTTTTAAAACATCATCAGTTCTAGATTAAAGCGTACTTGATTGTGTGGTAAATTTTGTTTTCATGAACTTGTCTAAATAAGCAATCAATCTATTTTTATATTTTCTTATTATATTTTTAAACTTTCCACAATGATTTCCTATTTCTACTTTCAGACTATAAGTGGATATTGTTTCAGAAGGACATCGAAAAGATTTAAGAAAATAGTGTTTAAAACCTTTGTTACAATATATCATGAATCAGGTTGGATAAAAAAAAGGTCGGGTGTTATTTACAAAACACAAATGGTTATTATGATGATATAAATCCACCATCAAGAGGAAATAAATTATCAGAGTAAAAGGTTGTAAATATCCTAAAAACTAAAGGGAAAGTGTTTCATCTGACTGATAAACCGACAAGGTCTCATATGCTGGGGTTGTGGTAAAATACTAAATAATTAAATAAAGGGGCGCAACTCGTGCTATCAAGACTTGGTCAGTTCATTAACCAGTGAGATAGACTATTATTCATACAAATTGTAAAATGGGCTAATCGCATCTCTCGAACACACATTATTTCCCAACAGCCACCAGCAGGTTTGTATGGACAGAATAGTGTATAATTAGTGCTTTTGAGTTCCCAGATGACACCCCCACCCCTTCCCCCATGAAAAATGTAAAAAGTGAGTTATTTCCTTAATAAATTTCAATTAAATTGTTTTTGGAAAAAATAGTCGAAATTACAGAAAAATAACTCGACTGATATATGTATATTAAATGTAAAGACACTCTGAGTTTGCTTACATTCGCCACCACTGGCACAATCAGCTTAAAATAGCAGTAATAAACGATCCTGTGCTTTATGTCTTTGAGTTCTTTCCTTTCATTAATAATTTTACTCCATTTTACTGATGTCATTAGAGATTCAAAAGAAGGCAGGATGGTTTATATATTGCTGATAATGTGTGTCACAATATATTATTTTCCCAGTCGGAACAGAGAAATCTGGTGGTAGTAATAATCTGTAAGAGGTTATAAAAATTATTAATGTAATAAATCATGACACTAATTAATATTCGTATTTACTCTCCTCGCTATATTAACCGAGTAATAAATGTTGAGTGTTATAGTGGAATATCACAGAATAGTGACTGATATTCGCCGTGACTAAAACGGGTTGTATAGAGGTTTTCTAATCGTTTTTATGTATATTGAGACATTTGTAACAATTTTTATTACCAATCTCACTAAAACAGTTTTTTCCTTTTTATGACATTAATATGCTGCAAACTCCACAACGCCACTACTTCTACTCTCGGAACATTTCACTGGTTACTGTTTTTTTTTTTTCGCCAAATTGTATGAAAATCAGTAGAAATTAATCAAAAGACATAACTTCGTGATTTTATGGACTCCAGTAAAACATGTTATGATTGTATAGTCCGTGTTATTTCTTTAGAAATCCTCTTTCCCTCCAGTTTGTGGCTTTTGCATGCCAATTTTTAGATTTGGAATTTGATATCTGAAATTGCAATTTCTTTTAAAATTGTTGAGATAATGATAAATTTCATTGGCGGAAGGTTATTTCTAAATATAGTGGTTTTATGTGCAGTGACAGTCAAGCGGATGTTGATAAAATGTTCAAAATTTTGATTTTCATGCTATATTTAATGTTTGTAGAGAAACCAAGTATTGGCCAAGGCTTTTACGAAGCATATTAAAAAGGTTTTTAACGTGATTTCTGGAAAAAGTTAGGGTAGGTTGAATTTCGAGATTTAACATGGAAAAAAATGGCAAATGAATTAGCGGTCCGAGTCCGTATAGTGTATTATTTATGAGCTATTAAATCGTATTCTTGTTGATATCAATTTGCCTTTGGGCACGTCTACATAAAAAAGTGTTAAAGCTCTTGTCATATTCAATTTTTCTAATAATAATTTTTGTCAAGGTATTGAATCAATAGCCAGAAGAGACTAAAACAAATACTTTATATTATTGATGTTTGGCTCATCATTTTCAATATTCACTTCAACTACCGTCATCAAAAACTGGGAAAATTAAAAAAAAGTCTCGACCAACTTGTCAAACTGTTAGATCTGAAAGTTCAAAGGCACTTGGTTCTGAAACTTTAACGATTTAAACTATTTCTGAATGGTATAACCACGATAACTATCAATTTTTCCCTGTAGGTTGGCTAGCTTCGACTGTAGATGGTAGTATAGAGTTCACTTGATTCCAGATATAGATTCAAACTGTCTTTACTTTCCGTATTTCAAAATTGATGCATAATAAGGATTAATATTGGTATATAAGGTTTAGAACATTAAGGATCTTCTGCTCAACAATGTTGGGTTTAAACAATTGTACTGTATTATACTGGTTAACCAATTCAAACCTACACTATTAGACATCACTTCACATAAAATAAAATGGCCAATAATAATACTCGGCATTAATCTGGACAACGTTCTATAACCCTATAGTAGGCCTACAGTGGTTGGGTTAAAATGTCGCTAATATTATTCCTTGATCGAATTACATCTGATATAAACAGGTCATTTTGCATCATTAGCCGGTATTCTAGTTTGATTACGTCACTCAATCACTCAGACGAACAATTATCTCCCTTTAAAAGCTAATTTCGAACTTTCTTCACAATTATTGAGCATAAACATTAAGTCTAAACATTTCAGACGCCACGGTTACATAAATATCATAAAGAAAGCTTTCTAAATTCAGACTCCCACGCTTAATGGGAATTGCATTATAAAAACAGTAATCGTAATTTAACCCTTTTTCTCAATGTTCTACCATTCTGAATCAAATATCATTTATTTTTCTGAATACAACTTGTCTGAAAGTTACTACCAATAATTCCTCATTACGACTATGATTTGAATCTCGTGTCCCTTAAACATGATTTAACTTCCATTAAAATATTTCAACTAGAAATGGTCACAGACATTTGAGATGGATTCAAATGCATTCCTAGCAAAAATCTCTGCATACACATTACTTGGACGATGCTATCGATAACCACCCTTAGCATTTCAAACTCTATAACGAGAATTTTCATTCTGATAACTTTTTATTAAATAACAGTAACTAATGATTACTAATAGTTCTTAAACAGGCAATAATTCATTCCCAATAGTCTGAAATAGAAGAATTATATTGACCTTTCCAAATTTACATCATATCTGATATATTCTAAACATGCACCTACCTGCAATAGTTTCTCTAAGCTGCATTCAAATTCAGTATCTACATGCATAAAACGAGAAATTTCTGGTCATTTCCTCCGAGTTATATTTAGTATCAAATTCAACATGGTGGCTATTGGAATCTCTTCAGGTGACGTTGTTATTGATCTCAATGCATGCAATAGTTCCATAGAACACGAGCTAGATGGAATCAATACGGTGCCTGGTAACGACATACTGCCAGTCTCTAGTCACTATTTAGTATTGGAATGTTATCTATCAGTTGGTGTCCTAACCCTAGGCTACAGGGTTATCTCCGGTATATTAATAGTATTCATGCTGAAAGACATTCGAGGGACGCAAGAGAAACTCGATACCAATTGGTTTGGATGAATCAACTAATATTTTAGATATTTATTCTTTTCATCTCATTATTCTAATCAATTCAACGTTTTGAGTGGTATCTAAAACTCCTATGCAGTTTGCAAGACCTTCAAACCCCTAGCTTATTGATGTCTTTTAGCCTTGAACTTATATATCAATATATTTTTCTTTATATTTTCTTTTTATACAATGTTTCTATTTGAAATTGTCAATATCAAATTGATATAGTCAGAATTAAAAGGAAGTTGTGGGAAGGAATTTCGTCACGGCCGATATCGCCGCTGGGCTGTAAACCAAGTATAATTCGCTATAACAGTAGGCCTACATAACAAACAGTGTTTTATTGGTAACATTGTATGTTTCCATTGTGCCTCAATCAGTCACGTATATCTTCAAGTAAACGTTCAGAGGGTTAGATAATTAATTCCTTAATAACATGACAGGTTGTAAAGGGTTTAATTCAACCGTGGTATGCGAAACGGCTTAAATTTACACTAGGGTAGAATATAATATCATCATGCAAGGTCTGGAATTCCAGTGAAACGCAGCTGCAAACTTTGCGTTCAAACGATTATTAAATGTCGTTTGGAGCCAATTGCAGACAAGGCACTAGGACACTCTCTATTTAAATTTATTATTATTTATTATTTTATAAGTTTCCGATCGCTTTCATAATAGCGTTAGTATCCTTGTAGTCTCGAACCAAAAGTTATAAAAACGTCATACTATTAATACCGTTATGACGTCGTGCCAATCATTGGTGGGGAATATCCCATGACAACAAGCAAAATGTCGGAAATGCTCTGTAGATTTTGGCAGGTTTTCTCCTAAATAAGATTAATAATGGGCGTGGTGAAGAATAATCCAAATGATATCAATCGTACTACAGCTCGAACATTAGTCAACGCCACTGGAATATCGTATTGTTTAGCTAAAGCGATCATACATTATAGAAAACAGAAGCAAAATAATCCGATTCAGGATTTTCAAGAATTATGGAAGGTACCAGGTAAGTTTCAGATTTTAAATAGATGTTGGACCTATTTAGTAATTTACAAAAAATCGAAAATATGGAAGAATCTACAAGTAAAATTATCTTTCTGTGTAGATCTAATTCAATAGCCAACAGCCCTAGTAGGCTAATCCCCTCAATTTCTGATGTCTGTCCCAGTGTTCCCGAGATTCGAGCCTCGAATTGGTGTCAGCTTCACACCTAGGCATAATACCCAACGGTCGAAGTCGGCTTTTCACCTCCTTACAAATTCCGCGTACCTAATTGACTTAACGGTTTGGGCCTCCTTTCACCCCCTACCTAATATATCTAGATAGCTTTTTCATACCGTACCTCATATACCTAACATCCCAGTGTCACCTTTCACCCCCTACCTAATATATCTAACGACTGGTGTCCCCTTTCACCCACTACCTAATATATCTAGCAGCCCAGTGATGGCTTTTTCATACCGTACCTCATATACCTAACAGCCCGGTGTCACCTTTCACCCCCTACCTAATATATCTAACGACTGGTGTCCCCTTTCACCCACTACCTAATATATCTAGCAGCCCAGTGAAGCCTTTCACTCCGTACCTAATTTAGCCTACTAGTCTACAGTCCATTGTCGGCTTTCAACCTTTTTTTGAAACTAATTAGAATGGTTCGTGCTTTTCGTGGAATAGATCGTAGCTCATTACAATCGTTATTAAAACTTTCAATTTCTTATGTTAGGGATGACTTCGGAGGATTATGAAGCAATTGTCGGAGAATTTAAAAAATCCGCTCCTCATGGAAAACAACCAGTAACAAAAGACAATGTTAAAGAAAAGAACAAAGATTCTGAATCGAAGGAGAATCCGACATCTTCAAATATCTCCTTGCAAGGTCGTAATACAGCTAAAAACAGAAGAAAACGAGAACGAAAAAAGAGAAAGAAACAGAAAATAATGGAGTCAACACAACCTGAACCGTCAAGTCTCAAACATGATAACGGTAAAATTAATTCAAAAGCTATTAATCAAAGAATTCAACCTGAAATGAATAAGAAACGTTTAAGCCATAATGGATTTCCAATACCAAATCTTTTAGTAAACCCTGAATGGGAGAGTCCTCAAAACACGTTGATAATTTTAACTGGTGGAAATAGTAAAAAACAAATGTATACACCATGTAACGTTGAATCGTATCAAGACGGACAAGAATTTGTCGTCCGCTATCGAAATAAGCCACAGATTAATAATTTAATGGCACAGTCTTCCGATGATGGCAAACAGACAACGTATCACCAAGATGGTCTTAGATCGTCATCTACATCTCCAGATGGGCGTCAAGGAAGTGGAAGCGAACGTAGAAATCAAAGCCGTAGCCGAAGCCGTAGTCGCAGTAGCAAATCAACAACAGCATCTCCACCAGAAAAACGTTCGCGCTCCAACCCACCCAGTAACTCGGATTATTCTTGTAATAATGTCAAGATAAAAGAAATAGGTTCTGTTGTCCCTCAAGATCCCGGAAGTAGTACTCTACGCAGTGATATAACCATTCCAGCCAATGAAGACTGGGCCAAAAATGATCATGAAAGTGTCCGTAATTGGTTAGCAGGGGTCCGAACAGAAAATATTATTTCCTCCAATGGAAAAACAAGTGTGAGATCAATATCTGCTGATTCCCGATTAACGACTGGAGGTAACACTACATGTCGTCGTCTCGATTTCGATCAGGAAAAACCTAGTATCTCTGAGAGAAAAAGTTCTGAAATAGGCCAACGTAAGCCAAACGAATTTGATGGAAACTATCCAACAATGTCAAGAGAAAAATCGAAAAGTTCAGGAATATTTAGTTCAAAGCCAGTCCCAAATGTAATGCGGAAGTCTCGCGAAAAGAATAGTTCTTTAAAGCGACATAGGCATGATTCACGTCACCATAAATCTCGTCATCATTGGAGAAGTAGAGTCAATCCCGAGGATGGTATTCTGGAGGATGAAAGACGCCCTATTGAAGTTCGCCTTGATAGACGTCGTGATGATATTAATGGTATTACTGCAAAAGAAATGAGACGGGCAAGAAAGCAAGATTTGGAACGACTTCAGCAGCGTCATCGAGCCAAATCACGGGCGAGGTCCAGGGCAGCTTGGAGAAGAAGGATCTTTAATTGTTCGATAATGTAAAACAGCAGGATGTATAAAATGGTGATTTCTGAGTTGTCAAATTCTACTATCGGTTTTGCTGTGTCAAATAGTGGTTTTCTTTAAAGGCTTTGGAACGCAATTTTTGTCTATAGAAACAAAATAATGCTAACTTCAGAACTATTTCTATAACAAAATTTACATTAAATTTTGATATCAGTTTTTGTGGCACGTATTTTTTTTAATGATACAGTTGTCTATAGAAACAAAATAATGCTAAACTTCAGAACTATTTCTATAACAAAATTTACATTAAATTTTGATATCAGTTTTTTTTTCAATGTGCATAAAACGAGCCGTATAAAATGATTCTCAAAGTTTCTTACACGGACAGTAATCTATTCAATTTAATGTTGTCTGAAGCAATTATTTTAGATCATTGTTACGTCCCTTAGAATAATTGTGAATAATATCTTGCAGTGAAAGTGTGTCAGTTGTGTTGGCCCAAATAAGCCAGGTTCTGCGCATAATTCGAGTCATATGCTATCTATTTCGATATTGTAATAGGTCTATTAGGCTATGATAAACCGACGTCAATTTATGTACTACATCTAAATTCGAGATATGAAATGTGGACATTGGAGAGAAATAAATGACTAAATTTCAGCTACCCTCGGGCGAAGCTGCACAATGTCAAACTTACACTTCCAACTGCCCTTGGTACTATAACTACAATAACCACTTTTTTGCATCAAAACAGCGATATCCTTAAGACATAGAATAGCTTACAACTTTTACAAACACAGGACAAACCGTGTTAATTCATTTCATTGTGAAATAAAAATTTTATTAGCGACTTCTAGGCTACATTGAGTCAAGATAATGAAGGTCATGTCGGGCCATGGCCTCCAGGTTGGATAAGGATTTGTCACGTGCAATTCATTAATATTTTGTTGAAAAAAGACGGAAAACCATTATGAAACAGTGATAAAGTTTGTTTTTTTGAAAACTAGGATGCCAATATATACAGTTTTGCCCCTTCACGTGGCGGAAACTGATATTATAACAGCTCTTTAGTGGAGGAGGTCAGATTAAGCTGTCTGCTTCAATTTCTAAAATAACGTTTCTAAATAAAATGATAACAGATTACTTTTAAGAATATATCTAAATAGGCCTATCAGGTTTCTTAACATCTTGACTAAATATTTAAAAATAAATTATTTCTTTTTAGAAGTGGTACAAATGACCAGGGTGTATCTAGAAAATGCTTGAGGGAGGGGGGCGCTCTTAAAGGCTGGTGGTTTGGGATTACGGATTTCTTTTCACTTTAAAATAGGACCCCCGTATGCCTGAGGCGCTTTGTATTCTACCCTTAAGTGTTTGGACAACTCATAATTTTAAGTCTATCTATTCAGTCAGATTCAATAACCTATAGATTGGTATGGTTAGGTAATCGATATATAGGTCTAGGGGAATGTGGAAAGGTAATCGATATATAGGGGAATGTGGAAAGGTAATCGATATATATAGGGGAAGGGGGTAAGGTAATCGATTTATAAGGGAATCGTGGTAAGGTAATCGTGATATAGGGGAAGAGGGTAATTTAATCTATTTATAGGGGAAGGGGCTAAGGTAATCGATTCATAGGGGAATACGGAAAGGTAATCGATTGATAGGGGAAGGGGGTAAGGTAATCGATTCATAAGCGAATGTTGAAAGGATTTATAGGGGAAGGGGGTAAGGTAATCGATTTATAAGGGAATTGTGGTAAAGTAATCGATATATAGGGGAATGTGGAAAGGTAACGATATATAGGGGAATGTGGAAAGGTAATTGATGTTTAGGGGAAGGTGGTAAGGTAATCGATGTTTAGGGGAAGGTGGTAAGGTAACCGATTTATAAGGGAATTGTGGTAAGGTAATCGATATATAGGGGAATGTGGAAAGGTAATCGATGTTTAGGGGAAGGGGTAAGGTAATCAATTTATAGGGGGAGGGGGTAAGGTAATCGATTAGGGATCCTGAAAGGCGTAATAGAATGAAAAAGGTTCATACCCTTGTTCTAATAGGCTGCATTTTTCCTGCACATTCAAATGTCTACAGAGTTAAAAGAAAAATGTAAACAAAATTTCAGTTTAATATATTAAAGGAAACTCTTTTTATATGTCTAATCTCTAGACGTAGGACTGGATAAATACCATTTGAAAAGTTTCACAAGAAAACAACAACACCCCCTTGTCTCCTACCCCAAGTCTTGGACAATGGCATTCTTAACATTTGGTACCTTTTTTTTTATATTGGTACCGTGAAATACGTGGGACCTTATTTTGGTTATTTAAAGTAACCATTAGGTAAATGAAATATACATACATGAAAGACAATCTGATTATAATACAGTACCTGGAGACAATCTAAACAGTTTCTAATTGAATCAGACATTACGTGAGATCACTTTATCGGTTTTTAAAAGAAACAGACTAGACTTTCCCAACTCGAAAATGACCAGTTGATCTATCTCATACCACCGAAGCCACATTAAAAATGATTTAGTTAAATGTTTTAAATAGACGATATAGGGTGTCAGAATCTATGTTCTGTGATGGAATATCGATAATGAATAGAGCCCTGACACTATTGTTCTTCAATTCGAAAGCGAAACATTGGTGACTGCTTATTATATTTCCTGGTGAAGGACTAGGAAAATTTCAACCAGGAAGAGACAAAAACTATTAAAAAAATATGGTTGACGTGTTCCATTACATCCGAGGAATGTCTCATATTGCTATATTTATTTCTAACTTTCTAATAGTGCGCAATCGATCATTTATGTAATACGGCAATCCCATTTCGACCTTTAACTCATAGCATGAATGAAGATCTATTTAATTCAATTTCCCGGAAGTATTATAATGAACCGGCTTGACCCCGACTATTGAAATTTAGATATCATCTAATAATCCAATCAAATTATTATTTGTTTAGAAATAATATCCAGACTCCTACAACAATTAACTAAATAGTTTAAGACTTAATGATGTTGACGTAAGTTATTGTAGGCCTTATTATCCAGTACTGTCTATTAATATAGGCATTCTAATTCAACAGTTTCGAATCCCCTTGGGACAGTTCTATAATGGTTTACTCCACCTAACAACCTGGCATCAACCAAACAATATAATGTTATTCCCGGAAAAAAGATAGTACATTATTCATCCTAATAGCCATGGCGAGGGTGTTAATACAAAGATTAAAAATATTCGTAGTCTAAATTGGTACCATATAACTCACGACAGCCTTTAGGGTGTGAGTGAAAGTGGATTTTACATTGAGAAGATAATAAACTTGAAAATTACCGCTGGGAGGGACGACAGCAGTAACAATATTTTGTAGATATTAATTCCAGTCATATCTTAATAAATGTCTGCCACAGTTCAAACAGTCATCCGCCATTTTGACAAACAAATTTTTATAATAACCAGCTCTAAAATTCCAATTTTCAATTTTCTGGAAGTTACGATCCCTAGCAACTTTACCAGGAATACTTTTAAGTATATATCCGGATTTAGTATTCTGTATCTCTGTAGGTTTGTTGGAAATCTAACAACGGAAACTTCTCTTGCCAGATTTTCTACAGAGGACTCGAAAAACAGCGTAAGATATGTGGTCTTCCTGAACTATTTGTAGTGTTCGGTTTTTAGTCGAGGAGCCACTTAGTAAATCACTTTTTAATCATAAGAATGAAGTTAAGCATGGGTCAGACAATGTACTTCAAACGAGAATATTTCCTGATTTAATTCCACTTCCGCTATACTCAAGGGAGATAATGAGTCTAATTGCAGTTAAAAGTAAAATGTCTGTCTATTGGAATCGAAAGTGATGTGGTTTCAAATGTACTATGCGTTTTGTAATTATATCAAGCTGGTTTCATCAGGCAATTGCTTATAATAGTCTGTATTGTGTGACTCATTACCAGACGATCGAAGATTGACGAAGCTGTGAAATTTGCAGGACCAAATTTTTCGCTTATTGAAAATCTAAAAATAACAAACAGTCAAACATAACGTTTTAAAAAATGAAATCAAAATATATTTCTATTGGTCATTTTAAGTTTCGTCCTGAGATTTTCGGTGCTCTCCTTGCAGTCCACGTCACGATCAGAATTCTTGATGCAAATCAACAGGGTTATAGTATATTCCACTCTTCATTTACATAATTATTTTTACACTAACATCTATATTTTGTCAATTCTTAATTATACTAGTAGAATGGATATTGCTTCTTTAAGTATGAGAGCAAAGGTAGGCCACATTATTTTGCTCGTGCCCCTTATCGCAAAAATTGCGGTATATCCTTGTGAAAAGCAAAAATTTATAAATTTCGAAAAATAGCTGATGTGCAGTGTTATTAAATATGGTATCCGTTCTGCAACCCATCAAAGGAAATCATCTTATTTGGGTGATCAAAAAAACAATCAACACAAACAATCAAATAATTTTGTAGTCCACCAATCAAAGTTAATGGGAAAAAATATACAAGCTGCTGTATTAAGGGTAAGATGTTAAACTTGATACAATATGTTTGTTATAACAAATTCAATGTAAATTGTTTTCTTCGTAATCAGCATATATCTCCTAGAAAACTTGTTAACTTAGCATTTCACCCACCTTAATGATCTTTCTTTCAAGGATGCTAATTAATAATACGTGATTAATTACTGAATCAACTTGAAAGCAAATGATTTTATCAATGTGATGTATGTATTACATCCAGCCAGCATGGATATGTCGTAATTTTCCCAAGCCCAACCATCTAGCTTTGTGTCTTTTCAATCTATGACATTTATTAAAAAATATCATAGGTAGTGACTAGTTATTGGATTACTTCTCTTCTATTCATCAGTACACAATAGCACTATCACCCTATTTCACAACATAGTTTCAAATTCTGTGTGGGGTCGGGGCGTCTTCAAGAACATATTGTTATATTGTCAACAAGTACCGGTTTTCAATCAAACTTTGAACTGAAATCTGTATACATGAAGTTGCCACACTATGATATTTCCTCATTTGTTCATTGTATTAAATTCTATGTGGGGGTTTGTCATTGTTTTAGATTTTGCAACAGATTCTTTTCATGTTCAAGGACCTTTGACAGTTGAATGTGAAAAAGAGTAGACTACTGCCGGTAAATGCAAATCGTCTTCGTTGATTATTGCTGAATAAGCCATTCGCCAAACACAGACAGAGAAAATAAAAATAAAATAATTTGAGCTATGTAATTGATATTAAAGATTCATTATTATGGCCCAGAACTGATGTACGTGTATAACTATAACTTACACTAACAACTGGATGTTATATGTAGACAAATGATGCTGGAAATAAAACAGCGATAAAAACCTTAATGGTTTACAGGGTTAATCGAAATTAACAAATCTGTGTGCACTAAAAAAAGATACGCACAACGAAACAACCCGAACATGGCGAATAAGTTAATATTGGGTATCAAATTGCCATATAAAAGCTGCCACAGCTGTCAAGGAACGTAAAAACACAAAAATGATTTTGTGACAATGCTGGAATGGACAAATTAATGATTTTCACGCCCAATCACCCTGTAACAACATCAACTAATTTCGTCTGGAATTCACAGCACGAAATTCTGTATTAAATCAACACATAAAGTGATGACATCGCATTACAATTAATCGTGACGAAATTAAATCGTGTGTATTGTTACGATCACGCTCACAGTAATTCAGCAGTGGTAAAAAAAAAATGTTGGTGATTTCTTTCTGGATCGGCTTTCGTCGTTGTCTTGTGTGTTGAAGATATGATAAAATGCTTATTTAACTAGTGACAAGGACATTGTTTACTATAATATATATTTGCTTTGAGGATTTTTGAAGGTTATGCTGAGTTGGCAAGCCTGAAATAGAAACTCTAAAAACGTAATATGAAAGTTTGGATACTGTTTTTCAGTTAGGTTTCCTTTCAAACAGTCGCGTTCATTTGGTCAGTTGATTATTAAAAGTAACGAGGTCGGGTGTTTACATATCAGACCTACAGACATCAGATCATTCGAACAACACCTGCTGAATAGCCATTGACTAAGTTATTGTCTTCGCAAAGCATCAATCAAAAAGATCGACAATAATGTTGATTGTTACGAAAAAGGAACGGTTGCAAAAACAAGGTTTTTCAATTCTCGGGATACTGTATCTGAAATCCCCTGTAATCTTCCAACGGTTGAATACGCTATTGTACTATCTGGTTTTGTCGTCTCTTAATTTCAGCGTGCATGTGGTAAAATTGCTGATTCTTGAAATTGACTGATATTTATCTCCCTTGCAAAAGGTAAATCATTATTGTGTGATATTACCTTATATTGGAAACAGATTACTGGTTCTTCTTGTTGAGATCTTATAAACATAATTCAATCTTTTAAGATCATTTCACTAGTACCTTCATAACCAATCTTGTTATATCCAACGACCCTGACTTATCTGCTGTAGACAAAACCTCTTGTGAATACTTATCTTATATTAACACTTTTTTGTGTGGTCACTAATCTTACAATGATGGTTCCACTGGATCGCCGGACTAGTCGCGCATGAAAATACATGTGGTCGTAGGGCTGATATTGAAAACTCATTGATGGTTGGTCACGAATCGAAGCACGATATCCATTCAGCATGGTTATAAGATTAATGAATAATTTATTTATAAATACTTGTTTACCTACTTCTTGTTCTTCATGACAATAAATAACCAAAATATCTTCTCGAATATCAATATAGAAATCAAAGCTGTTTAAAGAAATATTATGGTAATTATTCAAATTAATGGATTAAATCCGAGGAGTGATTAAAGGATTCATATTCATCTCGGTTGCTGCTTTCATATTTAGAACCCCATATAGAGACCTCCTACATGCCTACATGGACGATTTCCCCCTGGCGTTTCTTATTATTGCCCCCAGAAATAAAGCACCAATTCCAGTTACTGCCTACAACATAATTTGTCACACTCATCAGTCTACAACCACGTTTTTCCAAATTGCAATTCCTTGTTATAGGCTACAGGCTTCAAAAATTCAGGTGTGTTCGACAGACTCCCTTTTCATGTACCGACCACATAATTATGAAAGAATTGTAGGCATTCAAGGAAAAGCAAAAATAAAACAACTGTAATTGGAATAGCATTCGTCACCGAATGTTTTATTTTCCCTAGCGTTACCATGATAACAAATTGAAGAAAGTTGGAGTGTTTGTAAAAGTTTGTTGTTGGTGACGACTGACCGTGGTGCAGAAGGCGGGAAATAAAGCAATAGTTATCAGACGTATTTGACGCTAGCAGACGATGCCAGTTTAATGCCAGTATAAACCTATAGTGTATTCCTAACAGGATAGTTCCACGTGTAGGTGTTCTATTCTATTCAAACAGACGACAGTAGCGGAGGAGCTTCGGAAAACTTTGGATACTTAATAAAGACTTTTATAATGCTTTATTCAATATGACATATGTTTTACACAATGGCTGAAGTGACTTTCTTGACCATTTTTCAAATGTTTGTTTCTTTAATTATGTTTTGCGAAGGGTTACCGCTTACTATACCAGCGGTTCAGAGCGGATTGGAAACGCAAAGGACAGACGTTTACGACAATGTTATTTTCAAGCCACCAAAACTTGCCAACATTTATTTAAAATTGCTTCAAAAGGATACGAAAAATATTTATAACGACGACTATTTTAAAACTTTTCTTACTTATTTAAAAAATGACAAAGAAAAAAGTTCTTGGCATAACAAGCGGTTAGAATTTGTAGACACTGGGGACGAGAGACAAAGTTTTCAAACGATGCCGAGAAATAGCAACAATGTACTGTTAAAATCATTATTATCCTCCAATAATCTTATATTAAAAAATAACTTCAGATTGTCGAATGGGGAAGAAAGTGACACTTTGAGAGAAAAACTGAATAATAGTGCAGTGGACACGTTTTTAAAAACACATCGGATTAATAAGCGAAGTTTTTATAATCATATACCTACCTATCTATTTGATTCTCCGCTTGAACTGGACTTTACCTATACTCATGTGACAAAGTGTGCATATTCCGACAGATATTATTGTCTCAATGGCGGACGGTGTGTTTATGTTGGTGCTCTAGACATCAAAACATGCAGGTAAGTTTCATTTCTTTAAAATTAATTTCAGGTGTTGCCAACGCTCATTAAATACGTGTACATAAACGTACGTTAAGTTAAAAGTGTACGCTAGAAATGAGTGCACATGATACCATCAAAGTGTTTTAATGAAATAAAACTCTCATCAAAGCTAAGCCAAAATCTACCTAACGAATAGATAAAATCCTTCGAAATAATAACTGTCTGAGAACGCTCATATTAAGTATGTGGAAAATAGTTACCGCTCTGCACAATGATAAGTGCATGTGAATTGGCTAAATTTCGAAAGACAACCCATAGATGTCAATAGTGTAGGCCACATCGTTCTTTTCTGTTCCTTTGATGTCACAGTAAGACATGCAAAGGCCTTGATTAAAAGCAATGACACAAACTATTTGTCACAAGTAGATAACTACTCTATTATATTTCTGTTAAGAGAGGTTACGTCGGTCGAGCTTAATTCCAATAAAATCCTTATTATCATGGCTTTTTGGGTAGGCCACGTGTATCTAATGGAATGTTGTAAGCAGCACTTTGTGAATAGATGACTGGTTTCGTCTTTCGTCGTATAAACATCATTTCATGTTTTCTTGTCAGTGCATTAAAAGTCGGTATTTAATGCTTACTGTATCATATGTGTTTCATATGCTGACTCATTTACCATATGTAAGTTTACGCAATAATATCAAGTGGATAATAAACATGATAATATAATAATCAAGATTTTTATTTTCACCTGATTATAAAAATGTAAATTGTTAAAATGTTGAATTATCTCCTTGGGGCTGTTTAATTCTGACTGTTGACGATCCAAACGAGTGTAAGGATTTTCTCGCTGTTGATCCATAGTTTACTTTCTCCTGTTGACGTCTATGGTTTTTGTTTACCTCATTGGAGTCAAAACTAGACCTCAAATTTTGATTAGATTAAGTAAATTTTGTTCGAAGTTATCTCAAAGTTTGACTTTCTATCCCACGCTAAGACTTTGCAAGATATTGGCCATAAATAGAATGCAAGAGATGGTTGGTATGACAGTGGTAAGCACCATGAAATGAAAGACAGATTAAAGAAATGTTATAGGGATTAGCCCGCTGTCACGAGTAAGGCAGTCATACTAATCGTGAAAGTCTGATGTTATACAGATAGCAACTTTCTTAAGCTGCATGATAAGGCCTGTAGAGCCGACGATGTCCTCAGCAAATCAAATAGTTCCTTAGGTTTTAACAAAAGCTGGGAGTGACAAGAAATCCTTCATCGGTATGATTTTAAATGAGAATTCATCAGTCGTTGTTATAGAACGTGAACTCTATTTCAGGTATTAAAATTGCCATTCAAAACTGCAGCTTATGTTAAGATAAAAATATCCTACTATAAGCGAAACAAGACAAATCTACAATGTAAATGAGATGGTTATAACCCGAAAAAGTTCTGACGGAAAGTTGAATTCGATACCATCTCACGTTGTTAATAATATGTTAAAATATACTTCTTCAGTATCATGTATTTTCTTGGTATTAACAAAACTTTCAGACGTTGCGGGAGAAGCTGGTTTGATTTGCGCCATCAGTGTATAACAAGTGGCTCATACATTTTTTTTTCATCTTTAAAACCGCAATGTTTTGCTAGATGGTGCTTTATAGACAATATTGCTATGATCGTTGTATCATCCTTTAGCTTACAAAAAACTCTTAAATATTTTATTTATTAAGATGTATTGGCATAAACCTTAGAAACTGTCCTAAAAGGGCAATAATTGCAATTTCCAAAGCGATGAAAGAAAACCTCGCGTATTCACAACGTCACTTGCTTCCGAACTTTTCTTTGTGCTAATAGAATCATGGTTTCGAGTCTATCTTTGAGCTAGGATTATAATATTGACAACCGCTGTCTTTTTTTTTTGTGGTACTTCAGGGCGAATGATTGACTACGTTTAGGTGAACCGATAGCTTTGTTGTCCAACAGAGGTACAGAACGGGATGAAAAGACGCGAACGTTCAATGCAAATCACAAAGTGACCATAGGAATCTTCAAGCCTTCCACATTTGAGCTATCAGTAACTATGGCGATATCCGAATATCCTTAAATATAACAATCGCAGCATCGCTAACTAGCAATTAAGTACGGCGTTTTAGTTAGTTTTAGCTCTACAAGAATTTGTACAATGAACAATTATCATAATAGCTGATAATGGACGCCGGGCCAAATGTTGGAAACTAATTTCTTAATGATAAATTCAGTGCATGTCAATCAGGCCACTGAACTAGAATGCAGAATATAAAGTTCATTAAGAATTATTAAAGGAGCCTTGAATGAGTAACATACATAAGAAAGAAGTTGAATCAAGAGTACTATCGACAAAGACATAACATTAATTTGTAACCTTTTGCAAGATAGTATAAAGCCTGGACCTTTGTGGAGACAATAAGAGTTTAAATACCACCCACCGGCATCTCGGTTTCCCCCTTACAATACACAACCTCTTTTATTCCCTTCACAAAAGAACACTTTAAAAGCAATTTATCATTTGTTTGATTTACAATAGAGTAAATTTTCTTTTCTACTTCCGGTTGTATTGGAGACTATACAGAGTACTGTCAGTGAGCATTTCCATCTGACATTTGCTCATTTCCGGGAGAAAGAACAGACGCCGGATTGCGAAATACGAGTTCAGATAAAGTGATTTGGAGCGCTTCATATTACCGGATACGTAGCTATTCTACGGTAATATGTTACATTATGCTGACATTAACATTTTGTTCTGTGTACAGAGATGATTGACGAGTATGGCATAGAGTGGCTTATGTGTCACATTTGTTTGTTATTTGGTTGACCAAAGCCTATATTGCCAATTGTCACATGTTTTGCACACATATTCATTTAAAACCTATTATAAAACTTGTCCCATTTGTAATCCTCAAGCTTAAGATAAATTATTTCAGAACTACGCAGTCTGGAGTAATATAAATAATGTCCAATAGGATCAGGATAAATGATCATCCGCATATAGAAACCTTAATCTTCACAATGGTGCCGTTTGAGGTTTCTGAGTTTTCCGATCTTGGCATAATGTTCTTAAAACGCAGATTGAAATAACTAATTAAAAATATTTTTAAACAGCCACAAGATAATTACGTATACTGGAGTCGATATTGATGTATTTCGCCAAACACGTTGTACGAGTCCTAACGTTGAGCCGAATTGTTAATTATTCACAGCCCTAAATTCGTGGTCAACAGTTTTGGGCCTCCGTTCTTAAATATGTCACTCATTAATGTTACTCGTGGGAGTAACTGATAACAAGGTACTTATAAATGGAAACCATGTAAACGTGTAAATTTCCATGTGAAAGCTGCAAACGAAACTCGCAAATTTTGCGTAGATGATTTGATGAAAACTAGCAATATTTTAAACCAAAATTAACTGACTCTCAAGTTTTAAAGGTCAAAAGAGTGACCTACAGTTACCCAAAATGACTCAATTCTCCTTCAACCTATTGTGATTATCGTGACTGTGGCGTCGGTTCGCCTCTGAAAAAAAAAATTTTTTTTCGTTTTGATTCGTTTAATTTCTGTATTACACTCTGTTTACTGGAGAACTGATACCTGTATTTGAGCTTTGTAAGCCTGCAGTAATGCGGGGTAATACTAGTCGAGGCTGAGAGAATTCTCGTTCTTTTGACAGAGAAACGTATACAATTACTATACAGACGTCACATAATTCTGTACATAAGGCGTAGTGAATAAATCGTCGAACGACATTCAGTGCAATACTTATTGTTTTAGAAATGTACTTTATATTGTTTTATGTAGGTTTTGTCACGAAAAGCGATACCCTATTCTCTTATATTAATTGATTTCATTGAATGGTCAGATGTGTTTCCTGGAACCGGATACAGTTTTGTAGCGCCACCTACTACCGGAAATCAACCTATCCGCCATCTTGTATTTTCTTTGATTGTTTATTATTTTGTGGGTATATAAGGACGTTATTTATGGAATACTTACACGCTTTTGTGGGAACAATAAACGTTTCTGTCTTGTTATCTCCATTCCATTACTTTAAACCAGGAAACAACCATCGAGAAAATATTGCTCTTGGCGATGACGATGGAATGAAGTCACGCAAATAGAGCACATGTTTTCTAGCATTGCTGTATGTATTAGAAAACACGATAGGATTTTTTTTATGTTGACAGTATGACACTAGACATGACATGTTAAATCAACAGATACAATACCAATAACTATCAACATATTCCGTAGACGATTGCAAATTACTTATTTGTGTATTATGATCATCTGTATCATATTCCACGTGACTATGCCTCAACTCACATGTTCATGACATGCTTGCTCTAAAGTCATATGTAGGAAATTGCTCTTATCTGATGCTACTTACTCGTTTCTGCAGTCACTTGCTCATATCTGATGTTACTTGCTCGTGTCTACAGTCACTTGCTCTTATCTGAAGTCGCTTGCTGGTATCTGATGTTACTTGCTCGTTTCTGCAGTCACTTGCTCGTATCTGATGTTACTTGCTCGTTTCTGAAGTCACTTGCTCTTATCTGAAGTCACTTGCTCGTATCTGATGTTACTTGCTCGTTTCTGCAGTCACTTGCTCGTATTTGCAGTCACTTGCTTGTGTCTGAAATCAGTTGCTTGCATCTACTAACCAACTGTGTAGTCTTGTATCGAGCTGTATTCAAGATAACTAGGTGATTGTGTCTGTACTTGTAGTCCATTAAGCCTTGTCATTCTTGCGACACGCATCATGTGAAGCTGAGGCGAAATTCCAAAAACTAACGTAATCAGTAATGTGCTGGTCAGGCAAATAATAGTCAGTCTTTTGGAAAACCTGATTCTACTTAGCAACATGGTAAGTAAAGGTTGTATCAAATCCGGAGAGACCATGGTATGTTATTAGAACAGTACATGTATATGTCTAGAGTCTAAGATCGATTCGTTTTTAATATCGAAAATTAATTTCAGTTCAGAAGATTACATGCCCATAAAAGCTGGTGAAAGGTTGAATTCTGAATAGACGTGAAATATCACTCCTACTGTCTACCTGGTCCTTTCTTTATATAAAATTCTTTCTTCCCTTCGTGAGTTTAATTACTACCCGCCTACATTAAACAAAATTACTTATTTTTATATCCTTAAAATTTGTAATGAATACCAAAACAATTATTCTGGTATCTAATTTGTAATATTTTATGTCAGATCAGATAGTATCGTGTTAGGGTAAAATTGATCTGAATTTGACAAAACACATGCCTGGTACACGATATTATTTACTTTCGCGGAAGAAAGGCTAAGCAAATTGGTTTGACTTCTGTGCGTATTATGCAATGTACTCAAGAACTGTCTTTATACCTAACTATAGACAAGTCTTTCTATTTTGTAACATTGTCACAGTTCAAGCATGCATGCATTCTCGGTCAACTGAAGGCTCTGTATCGGAGATAATACGTTGTTTGAAAACCTCCTTTTTTATCGCATCCGGATAAGGTTGCAAATTCCGATCGTCGAGGTCGATGACCAGAAAAACCTGCGGGTACCACTTATCTTGTGGCAAGTACAGTAATCGAAAACAATCGACGAAATAAATCGAGAGATCGAAATCCCCCAGATGCTACCGGTAGCTTGTTGAAAATTTAACTCTGAGATTCTGAATGTCGCAAATTCGATCAGATTGTCCTCACACCACATATTTCGAAATCGTTAAGTTATTTTAAGCTGCTCGTGGTCTCGGAGTTCAATCCTTCCCGACGCCTCCATGCTCAGATCACCCACATTACCGTAACAAATTCAGAATACTAATGTAACACAGCAAATTCATCTTGTTTTGTTTCTAAAAATAGTTTTTCTGTGGTGCTTTTTTTTAGCCAATGAAATATTATGAATGCAGGGTAAAATAAATATTGCATATTAAAGAACTTAATATGAAACAAGACTTCAACACCGTCTGTTTGTTTGATCCACTATGGTAATCCTTTGATGATTTTCTGATGTTACCGAATGTGCAATGTGATCCGTACACATCGTTTTTTACGCTCGAGAAAAAGCAGTCTGCAGTTATTATGATATGTTGCTAATGCTATAATTAATATACATATGATCTGAAATAATAAACAGGCGGAGTCGAAATTGGGTCAACAATCTGGCGCCAATTTGTGATTATTTTGTTATTAAACATTATTCACGGTTACCAATATGTTTCGGAAGGCGAGGGCACGTGAGGTTACGCGGGGTTACAATGTCATAATGTCGTAGATCAATCCAATCTGGTTCCATTTTTATTACAAATTTAAACTCTGACGTGGGACTGGAGGTATTTTTGGATATAATGATTCTCTTTTCGGTATAAAAAGTAATCAATCCCCCAGTTTTGTGGTTCTTTAATTAAATAGGTAATGTGAACAACCTGACGACGGTGAAGTTATCGATATTAACAGGGCTTCAAGATAGGCCTCAATAAGATAAGGTAAAACTATTTTGAGCCAAAGGGAAGCCTCAAGTTAATATATAAAACATTGTCTGGATGGAAGATATGTTTAAGATTCATGGATAGGTTCCGATGATTCAACCCCGAATCGAATAACAATTTTCAGAACACGTTTTTCTTGTCAGTGCACTACTCAGTTTGTCCCCAAAAGATTCAGAATGTACCAATATCAGAAAGTAATGACCGTATGCAAATATTAATAGGAAGGGAGCCTTTAAGTAATGTTATGATGAAAGATTAAGAACTTGACACTGATTCAATCTTTCACGTTCTCTTTATTTGGTACCATTAAAGCCAAATATAACCCGTTATTAGCAAGGCAAGCAACGTCTAAATAGAATGAAAACGTGTGACTACTATTAAATATGAGGCAATAAAACATCGTATCGATATGATTTCTATAAATATATCAGTGACTATTGAGAAAGTTATTCTCACTCCCTGATTTAGGTGATTGATATTTGAAAATCGATAGTAGATCAATCGTCGTGGCGTGGGAGGAGTTATAACAATAGACTGAAGAGCCTTATAGATGTTAAAGTGGTCTATTGCTATTGATTGCAATGTTAATTATCCTGTTAACAGCCAAATAAACATCAAGTCATTATTATTTAAACTATTTATATAGTTCTTTTAACACAAACCTTTCCGCTTTCAATTTGTCAGTTGATTGTCGAGGCTGACATTCAATTGGCGTTGGTCGATGGATTGAACGAAACAAGACCCCACTGTACTGCAAAGTCTGCACAGAAACGAAGCAATAGATCTACAGCTAAGAGCCACTGCTTTAACAAAATATCGAACGTGTCCTATTGACTAATTGTGATAAACACTCCAGAATATCAGTGAAGATGGGCCAATATGTCCTCAAAACAATCCCATAGTTTTGGTGAAGGACAATAAATAATACATTACTATTACTAGTTAGAAAGTTCAGAAAGTTGTCAAGCATTTTGTTCATCTGTGTATGTGGTCTAAGTTCACACACGGAGGTTTAAAAACTCAAAACACGTTAATAAATAGTAAGTTTACTCACAAATGACCTAGTTTTTATCAACATATGGTAAGTTTACACGTGCATAGTAAAGTCATATATCACCAACTGTTTATATTGGCACGATTTCTATTGGTCCTTATTCTCGAGTTTGTACTCAACCCCAGTGGCTTTGATGGCATATACAGATTGTTAATTGTTGTTTTAAAACGAAACGAAATGAAAAACGAATTCAAAAAGATGCCTACAGCGATCCAGGGTTTTCAGATTAAGATTTATAGACATATTGCCTCGTTGTAAATGTACAACTTAGATTTAAAGACTTTTCGGTTTTTAGGTGCAGGATTCAAGGACGAAGATTGTTTTGTTACTTATCTTTTCTGTAGAGCATAACAGAACATTCAAGAATTTCTCTTGACTGAAGGATGATCCATTTTAATTCAAGTTTTATATGAATTGTAACAAACAGCAATTATAATTATAGGCCTAATGTTGATGGCCAAAACACTTAGATTATACAGAGAACCCCTTTAATAATAGTAATAGTTTATTCATACTTTTGAATGAATAGACATCAATTAACAGTAATTCGATAGTAATCAACTTACCATCCAAACTTATCAACTGTAAATTTGTCAACATTGACTCTCAAAAGGTTTAAAATGGATCAAAACTTTAACACAGATTGATGTAAATATTAACACCAATATCTTTCTCTGATATGGTACTGGTACTGTCATACCAAAAAGACATCTTCTTATTGTTCTACAGTTTCTTATCGGGTGTAAAACAAAAGTTGAATGTAATTTACATTGTTTTCCATTATATTGTTATCGCCACTTTCTTATTATAATTTTTGAAGATGTCTTTGACTTTTTTATTTGAAAACTACTTGAACACATAATAAGGTGTTAATCGTTCTTGTTAGAATATATCCTGTTGATGTCCACTTTACGCATTCTTAAATAATTTAACAGTTTTTCAAAATGATTAACGAAATATATCACTTAAAACTGACAAAATAAAAACACAAACACATGGTGCAATTACCACCGTAATTTTATTTCACAGTTTTATATCATACTAACAAAACAGACGATTATCTGTCATATCACCCACCAAAACCACCAACAGAGAACCTTCAAAACCGAAATTATCCTCCAATATGCCGCCGACACATAAGTACCCTTTGTACACCGACAATTGAAACCCACAGTCGAAAAAGGCACTTATATCTAAAATTATATCAAAATCAAAATTATAATCTAAAACAACATAACAAATTTCAAAGAAAAAAATATACATCTATCTCTCAAGTCTAACCTGAGGGTGACATCAGTATGATCAGTCCTGATTTACCAAAGAACATTTTTCTTGACCCTGGCCTTTACCAATTCCAGATATTAAGATATAAATTGTTTGTTATATTTCATTAAAAGATAATCTTATGGACACAGTAATCAGTGGTAATTTCTACCACTATGTCAGTCAGTTTATATAAAAATTAAAGTTTATTATTTAACTTTGACAGATATAGCACCTGCTGTTTATATGACCTTGATTTTTATTGACAAGGTCATCGGGATCATAGTAATATTTCATTGCAAATGTAAACAGATATAATCTAATACATCAAACAAATTAAACCGTAATTTTGTTTTAGTCTTACGTATACTGAAATCATTTTTACAACCGTTTGGAACATCTGTTACATGTCAAAAACAAATCATAAACCATACAGATCTCGTTTCTAAAACTATTCTACTTTTAACACATGGTAACTGGATTATAAAGCACACAAAGGTGAATGTTCCTTCCCAACTGCTTCTCTGTGGATGAGAGGTAGAGTTCCTATTATAAGTAGCTGATGAAGAACTAAACTGTTTTCTTCGACACCAGTGCGGTCAAGTAAAAGCTTAACTAATTGCAGTAAATCGTGTTAAAGTAAAATAAAATTCTCTGCTTCATTTCGTTCAGCAGTTTCTGTGGCAGGTCGGCCACATTTTTCAATATGACCAAATTTGGATAATACACTTTTGTGACATGGTTGTCTTTTTGGTGGTTTTGTTCTGTTATTCTTTGTTTTTTCCCTTCAATTCGATTAAATAAACATATAAAAATAATCTCCAACATTAAGGCAATGTTTATCAAACGTTATGTCTATTGAAATTGAGGGTGTAATACATCGAAATCAACCCTCGATAGCTTGAACGGCAATGTATTCACTATTTGACATTGAAACTATGTTTGAAACCATTAGGTAGCTATTTATATTTCAACATCAAGTCTATTTTAACACGGAATTATTGTAAACTAAACGAAATTAAGAGTAAAATAAGAAGTTAAGAAAATAAATTATTGTTAAATTTGGAAATGTAACGCCCGCTATTAAATTTACTTCTAAATATAAAATAGTTTCTTATAATATTTTCACTACAAAGTACAACCTCATCAGCTGTATGTTAAGTATGAAAACAACGAATGAAAGTATGAGAATTTTTTTTTAAAAAAAGCAACAAAACAAAATGAAAGCACGGGAAGTACAAAACGAGAGAACAGAATTAAACTAAGGGGAGTCCTTTAGATGGGGAAAAAATACCAATTTATATTGCAACTATTGCATGCTACTGCTAGCTACATCTTTGGATACTTTAAACATAAAACATGTTCTCTGAGATGCCCAAACAGTCCTTTGATTGGCAAAGGGTATTTCTATTGTACTTTGGAACCATTGCTGTATTGTTTTCTTCTGACAAGAGTTGATCGATGCCTACTATTAGATATAGTTATAGAAATCACAGTTTGATTATGTTTATCATTCTGGTATTGATTTCCTGTGATGTGTGCTATACTATACAGAAGAGTATCAAAAAGTATCATACGTAATTTCCGGTAAACATGAAGTGTTCAATGAGGGTTTTCCTATCGTCTTCCGGGATCCGATGCGTAAGAAATAATCGGGAAATAGAGTTATATTTTAAGACTCAAATTTCTTCATGGGTTGCAAGAATAATCCATATTTATGATTGTATTGAAAGATCATAATTATCTTGATTTTTGCTGACAATGAATCTTCTAAATATTAAATATATATTTACCATATACATAGTAATATTCAAGCTAAATTTAAATAATTTTTGAAAGCTTTATAATACTATTCTTGTTCACACAGATAGCGTTCTATCAATGAGGATCTCAAAACGATAAAGACTTCTCGTTAAAGTATATTACAGAAATGTTAAAAGTTTAAAATAAAATGAACTGGAGTTTTACTTCATTTTTATAAACTTATTATATTGGACAGCTTTGTCGCTTAACCTGAGAAATATTCTTGTTTTGGCCAATTTTTTGTTTTTGGCCAATGAAGAAGCAATGCAGCGTGCAATGTTAGGAATTTTTCGAGGGCAGTGTACCCTGGTAATAATGACAATTTTACACTAGTCAGAATGATAAGGTTGATAAATAAAGTCTGTTGGGAATCTATAGTAATTGGATAATAAATAACTAAACACAATTTTATAGCTAACAATTACTTAAATAGCTGCAATAAAGACCAACGAATAATGATTTATTAACGGAATTATTGTTTCCAAACAGACGTTACTGGATTTAACATTGTGAAGTAGAGGTTTTCAATCCCTTTTCTTTCGATTACCCCTTTCAGGACCTTTTATTAATTGAAGTACTCCCGACACTCTATAAATCCTTTTATGTGATTTTTTCTGTTTTCTTCTCCTGCTATGTAAGTGAATGTATTCTAACAGAATAGAACAAATCAAACTATTTTTATCTGAAAATTTTATGCTCGGCTACAAAGTTACCTCATCATCTCCAAAAAATTCAAAATTACCCTCTGTTTAGAAAACTCAGTTGTAAAGACACCAGATATAGTGAACAGTATGGTTATCCTTACGTTCTAATACTGCTTTGTTTGTTGCACCCAATGCCTGGAACATATCAATGATCTAGAGAAATCATTAATTTTCTGCAAATATGATATATTTACTCTCTTATTATATATGTCACAACTCGAACTTTACTCATATTCAGTTTCATTTATTCGTACTTTAAAACATGAACTCACTCTATAAGAACAATCAGCGCCTTTGTAACTGAATGATCAAATCATTTTTTAAATGGATTGAATGATCAAATCTTGATATAAAAAACAACGAAAAGTTTTCAGGGGATCCTGCTGCTTGAATATCTAAGAGAATAGGGTCCTAAATCTGCACGAGTATCTTAGTGCTTTTTTCCAAAGACTATAGATATGATTAAGCAATTCAAATTACAAGGACTCCTGAAGTTTCTTGAACGATAACTTTTATAGGTGCTCTACTATTTCCGTTGTTCTTTGTGTATTGCTGTTTTGTATGACTCTTGGATCTCAATTTCTCCCCGTGAATTTGATGCTTTGAATGAAATGTTGATCTGGATATTCTCGCTTTTTCTTAGTGACAGGATAAGGAATGATGTGATGATTGGAGTTGCTTTCAGTGATTCAAACGTTGATCCAAACACTACAATGTTTCACAGGCCATTTAATTTATATTCTTGTATTAAAATTTTGGCAAACTCAGTGACTTAGTATCACAATCTGATATTTCATATTACATGTGTAATTTAGATGCAGGAAAATCCCTGGTGAGAGGAATTAACTAGTGAGTTTTATCGTTGAATCTTTACAACTGTTCAGCCTGTAGCTTCTGTACTCCGTGGATGGTCTGGAGACAAAAATAGATGTATATAAAAGAAATTGCTGACTTTGATAAGAATTTAATATTAGATATATTTCATACACAAATTTAGATTTCAAAATGTTTTATAAAAAATATTTCAAAGTACTTAACTATTTCATTATAATTTAGAAGATTTAATCTGACATCATTTCCGGGTTGTTTAGTTGGTTGCATTCGAAGTCTGGAATTCTTTCGAAGTAGAAAAGGGAAATACCTTAAGAGTTATGTATCTAGTTATCTCCTTCCTCCTATAATAATTTAAAGTAAAAACTTCTTGTACGTCTGTGCAGAAAAATGCATTTAGAAATGAACGATATACATGTTAAATATTCTAGATTTAATCACGTTGTCCAGTTTCAATAAATTTTCTGTATCAAATAAATTCTTTATAAGACATATAGAAGCGGGAGCATAAGCATTAAAATACACAAGATATACTACTTCTAGGTTTATTACATACTACTTTTATGTTACTTGATAACGTTACCTGTATGTGTTCCGAAACGTAGTACAAGTATGTAATAAATCTCGAAGTAGTATATCCATATATCTTGTGTATTTTAAAGTATCCAATAAGATTATCGAAATAACATGAGACTATATGGGGATGTCGGGCTGATACACCGTGTTACAAAATCGCTTCTGAATTTCGTTATTACGTAGTTCGATGTGAAGAAAGTGAAGATTTTCCGATTTGCTGATCATTATTACCAAGACCAAGACCAAGTTAATCATTTACGACAAATTTCCAATATATGAAGAACGCACCATTTAGTAGATATGATTCTTTATGGAATTGGTGTGCACTATTTTCTTGATTGTTGGTCATTTAAAGGTAATAAACAATAATCGTTATGGTAATAATAACGTTAATGATAATGATAATAAAAATGGACATAAAAGAAATATGAAACATTAGTCAGACTTCTCACACGCCAATATAACATGTTCAATGTTTATAAAGTTTGTAGGCCCTAAATTTTGTGTCGATCTACTAGCCAGCAAGCCAACAAGTTTACTAACATATTTCTTAATGTCAGGTGTTCTCAACAAATTATAGAAATATTTATAATATAACCACACAACTGTAAAAAGAAAGTTTTGTCGATTTATTCGAATGAAAACAAAGAATTAGACTTAACATTTGTAATCTTTACCCACCTGTCAACCAGAGATGGCCACCATTTTCAAGATGGCGTCTTTGTTACGTCTGGCACTAAGGCAATGGCGGGAATTTGGTTGCTAATGGAGTTTTAATAAGTTCCTGAACACCAAGACGGTGATCTGATGACATCCAGATGACGATTGAAATAAAAGAAACGAATCACATGTCAGAAAACTGTCACTTTTTTGTTCAAAATTGCATAAGCTTTGAGAAATGCATTTCTTTAAACTAATAGATTGAATATTGTAGAACTCCAACAAGTTTACAAAGTGTAGTTTCTTGGGTGGTATAGTTACTACACCTCTGGCGTTTTACAGCTTTCAAATGAGAAGACTTCATCATACGCTGTCCGTATGCCATTCTCTGAGCAGAGGAACGAGAACATTGGATACTAGAATCTTTAAAAAATAAATAAATGAGTAGAGTATGGTATTAAGGCTTTTATGACAATTTTGATTTTGATTTTTCTTTATCCCTAATAAGTGATTAACTTACCTACAGAAAAATAAACAATAAAACTACCAGGACTGAAAAACGAATTTGTAGTAATAACTTGTGGGGCATTTAGATAACATTTGAAATGTAATATATATTTTTTCTAAGAATACAGACGAAATAGTAATATGATAGGTTGAAATATCATGATATAACAATAATAGAAAAAGTTGTAAAAGCGACCACCATCTTGTATCAACAGTACGATATAGATAGTTACCATCTGAACTATTTGCTGTAGGTCTATTATATGACTGCACACACTGCTTGACCGACATGCCTTCTTTGTCATATATTTTCAAAACTACTATAACACATAATTCTCACTGTTAATGTAGAGTGAAATAGAATAGTTAAAATAGTATTCAATTGTTGAGCGATATAGAAATATTACTGCCTATTACATACATACACCATTACCTATTTTGCTAAAATGTTAGGCAATGAAAGTTTATTGCATCCTTACAAGTATTACAAACCTCGCTAATGTGTTATGTACACCCCCCACCCCTATCATTATTTTCTAGACGGATAAAGTGTTATGATACTGTATCTATAGCACCATGTCTTTATTGCTTTAATCTGAGCAAACATCTCTTATTATACCTAATTCCCTTTCATGTCTATCATTAGTTTATCAGTAAAGTGTACTCTGTAGGCTTGAATATGAATAGGTGGATTGAGTTTATATATGTATATTTTAGACATATTTTGTATAGATGATATGACCTAATCCTTGTTATCACATAACATTTAATTGTATTTAAGTTGTCAGAAATAGAGAATTAATTGGTAAGGTAATTCCTCTTCGTGTTAACCGAGTCTGGTTTCAAACTAGATCCATTACTGAATTGTAATAAATATTTAAAGCGAGAGTATTGATATGACTGGTATGGAATATAAGCGTTATCATCAAATGCTTCGCCAAGCCCGTCACAGTTATAATGAATCTCAAATTTTATAAAGTTAAACAAAAGGTGAATTTACTGGTTATATTAAATATCATAAAAATGACAATAAACTTAATGATTTATTTTTACTTCGCGTAACAAAGTCTCGGTGTCAGAAATCACTGAATCCATGAAACAAACCATTTATCAATTTCAAGAGGATTCTTGAAGATTTTAATTTTTGCTTGCTGATTGACTTCGCCTTAAAGAGATTTTGGTAAAGGTATTACCGAGAATAAAGCCACATGTAACAACGGACATTTTCCAAGGATAAGGTGTGTTGAGGCATGCGTCATAATTAGTAAATCAAATTGATAGTTCGTATCTCTAGACGGGAACATTTAATTTCTATAGATAATGGACCATATAATGGACATAATAGGCATTAAGAGAATTCGCCTACCCCTTAACATTTTATTTCTATTAACTTTCAGTTCGGAGTCCTTGTCGTTTAATGTATATATGTATATTTGATTGTTGAACTGTAAAACCTCTGACGATTTCTATATTCACTGAAACTCTACTTCAGAGACATATAAATCAAACAGCACAACACTTAGCCCTGGTAGGAATTATGATAATCTTTCAAAACCCGGCGCAATCTATATTCAAGATTATCAAATCCAATTTACATTACTAACGCGGACTTCACAGACAGCATAAGAAGTTTCAAAGTCCTCACTTGTGCACTCAAGGAACTCTTGACCATTCGAATTAATTTAATAACTTGAAGAGCGTGTTGCTACATTAAAGGGCTACATGTCGACTGACTCCAGCGACCTTATTGGATCAAGTTGTGTCATAATATGCTGACAATAACTGCTCATAACGGCGTGCTGTATAGAAATTGTGTACTATCAGTAAATGATATAGGGCAAATGTCGTGACTAGGGCAGTGATGATAGGTAATTTATCTTTATTATAAAAAGGTAATTAATTGCGCCCTCAACTATTGAATGTATTTCTGTAGATTCTTTAGGTTGGCATATTTGATGGTTTCTGTTGATTGTTTTGGCCCATGTGAGAAAATAGACAACACGGTATTAATCACATCGCTTAACCTCACCAATACAATTGCTTCGGAATCAGGTTTGGATGCAATATGAATTTAATGAACCTTGTCTGCTGAGATGTCCATGTACATGTATCTATCATGAAGATCCTTACCCAAAACTACTGCCAATAAGCACTACTTACAATAGTAGCTTTAAGCAGTACATTTGCGGCTACCAGCGTATTGCAAAATTGTTCATTTGGATTTCTTTATGCTGTTCTGATCGTTGGTAAGTCTGATAGTCCTAGACTATGAACACAATCAATGGTTTCCGTATGATTTCCAACTTAAAGTTCAAAATGTTGGACTATGTGTTCTGAATGAACAAGATAAGGAAGTATATTGCCAATATGAAGTGCTCAGTGAATAACTTGATTGACAATAATATATTACACGCTGGGTTAGAGATAATGAGTAGTTAATCATATAAATGTACTGCCTATTAAATATTAATTTTGTATCTAGTAATCTATCATTTGACACCGGCTAATATCACATAATACTATCATAGAAATGGTAGAAACTGCAAATATTTAATATGACTAATGCAATCAACAAGGGAATCATATATGTTTATCTTCATACTTTGTCATGTTTATTGATAGTTTGACATTTGGTGTTTTATTGCTGTATAAAATTGCAATTATCACCAGGCGTTTGACATGGTACGGGTGAATTTACATACGAATATATGTATACATATACATCTTGAATGAATCCGTACAGGTGTTTTAAGTACAGATATACAAACTCTCTAGATTTCATATACATATGAAATCTAGAGAGTTTGTATATCTGTACTTAAAACACCTGTACGGATTCATTCAAGAATCAAGAAAATTAATCGAAGAGAAGTCAACTTTCTTGTAGATAATTAGATTTCCTTTCTGTAAGCTCAGCTCCGGAGAAAGTCCTTTTACATTTTACATAGATTTTGATCAGACGTTCTTGACAGAATCTATTGACAGGAGCTCTCGAATGAGGCGTAACTATTTACTTCCGGGTCGTTGATAAGAAAAATCAGTCATCAGACATTGACTTGATACCATCGCGATTTCCTTCCACAATCCTGATTTGCTCCTACTATCACGATTTCCTCCCACACTGACCCACAGAATTCAATACAGATACCATATATACTCTGATTGTTGTTGTCTCACTAATGATTACAATTTGATCTCTGATTATAATTACTTATTATTTAAATAATATAATAAACCATCATCATGAAGAATTCTAGACAAATAACAGCAAATTTTAATCAGAATAAAATATTTATGCCTGGTGAATGATTGATATTAGAGACCAATCAGCAATCATCCAAGTGACTGGAACCTATACTGGACTAAAGAGTCCCGATAATGCTAGTTGGAATCATTTAGGATTGTCAGAGGTCCTAAAATTAAAGTCCGGATAATGGTTCATCTTTTGTATTTATGGTATACAGGTTTGATTATGTATTGAATGGAATTATATTTATAGCAACACAAGTAGAGTATACCAGAAATCATGTGCTATAAAATGAGGGAGGTGTCTATTTTTAGACTCCCAGGAGATGATCCTGAAAAACAGAATATCTTCAACCTAATTTACTTTATTAACAGACGTGTTCATTGATAACTAAAATTACTTTAGTAGTCATTAGCAGCAAGGTTACGAAACAGGAAGAGGTAAAACTGCTATCTATGTTACTAATTATTAAGCTCCCTTTACTAGCATGTACATAGCCACAGGACGCGAAATTCGCCACCATGTCAATTGTTCATAGTTTTCAAAGCGTATCAAGACGCTAAACTCCATTCCGATTCTTTTCTTTTCAACAATAAGTAAAAAATACGCTCCACTGGCTTCGGACTCCTAAATTAGGCACCGGAAAATCCTTATTTTGTTTAATATGACACATTGTGTAGTTCCTTCTTGAAAAATATCACATTAAATTCCCTTCGCACTACATACTTACGTTAGTTGTGGTGTTTTTGCAGATGGACCCATCACATTTATATACAGTGTACATTTATGAAAAATTTATTTGTGAATTTCATGTTGAAAGAACCAGATTATCACTGGCAATGAAAGCATGGCATTCTTTCTTCCTCCCAATTTTCCTGTAATCCTGTATACAATACATGCTTTGAATAGAACAATTAAACGTTTACTTAAGTTTTCTTCCTGATATTTTAAGTGTTCCTAGCGTGGCAAAGGTCAAACGTGGAAAATACCAACAACCAGCAAATTGATGACGTAACAATTAATTGATTATTCCCAAAATGGATCGGATGAAATTGAATTGACATTTAGAATTATCAGCATATTTTAATTTGAAACGGTACCATACTGTTTCGATTTAGTCATGCACACACCGATAAGCGGAAAATGTGTTATCAGAAATTGGAAACTGAAATTATGCTATTTGTCAAATGCTTAACCTAATGGAATCGTGCATCACTTAGCCCTCCCTGTCTTCCTAAATGAAATTAATTCTGAAATCTATTAGCGTTGGTGTAGATACTGTGTTAAAACCTCCGGAATACGATGTGATGACGTCACGTAGCGAAGTCTGAAATAGATCAGTGTCGTTAAAAGATTCATATCCTGATGTTGATCAGTCTGAGATGTCGTAAATATGTTACATAAATTGTATAAACATCTATATGTAGCTGACTAACGGCCTGTCATTGGATTATGTAAGAAATTGGATTAAGATTGAATTTTATTTTTAGTCTGGTAATCGGTATCAATGTCGAGACGAGTGTCCTTATCTTATCACTTGATTAACAACGTTAAACCAATTTGTCTCCTTATTAAGATTGTCATGCCAAGTTAGAGTTGTTCTCTTTGAAAGCCACGTGGGTGCTATCAGATTTGATTTTAATTGTTGGGATCTGACAGTTCTTAAGGAATCTTGCATGATCAGGGATATAAGTTGAATATTAAAGACATTTCAAGAGTTCAAACCTAGAGAAATTACTTTTACATCAAGTGTTTTAGCCCCACGTGCTGCATAAATTCTTTGAAACAATAGACAAATTTTAAAGGCTTGCTTATGTCACATGATGATAAACAATATCATGTACCTTGTATAACCTTTAATCAATTCCTCAGTAGAAATGTTCATAAAAGTATTCAGTCCCGTGGTATTGTTTATAGGATAACATACAATATTTGGTTTCAGGTTAAACCTATGCATTAAACTGGAAAGTTGGCAGCACTTATACCCTCTATTTTGAAAACAATGACCCATAATAATCTGAACATTACATTCACTGCAAAGAATATATACATGTATTTAATATTAGTAACAACTACCGAATGAATATATAATATGACAAAATCAATTCTATATGCAAAGTTCAGGCGGTATCCATTTGTTTCACCTGTTTAGATATTTAAATATTTAATTTAATGTTTAATATATAGTACTGTTTGCCCACAATTAAATAACAACCTCAGCCTGTGTTACATCTATCAGATTTAAGTTAACTTAAACACAGGTTAACTAATTTAGTATCAATTCTTTTGTCAATGATTGTAGGAAGCTAATGTATCTGCTCTGCTTCTCGACCTAATCATATATGTCTGCTGGACGTAAAGACCTCTCAAGCTCAAGTTTCCCGAACTAATCTCAAGGACCAATAATGACACCTCGTATTCTGTAACTAAGACTTTGAAGTCGCGAGAAAGCAATCAAATAAATGAAGTTATATATGGATACCTGTCATAATTCACCTTTTATTTCTAATATTTTATATCACGACACGAAATAAAAACAAGTTTAAAAATACCAGTAATAATAGGAATAATATTTATTATGAATTTAAAGATAGCGTGCTGTTGTTCCATAATAAAGAGACGGAGGTTCTGGTTATCGTGTCGGTTTCAATCATCTGAACAATTGGCCAGGATTAGAAGATTAACACAGATTTAAAGTATCACAAAGAACAACTGATTTCCGTCAGTTCAGTATTGTTTAGGATAGGACAGACACTTCTTAGTTGAAACTAGAAGCATATACAGATCCTTTTGGACATGATACAGTGTGTTCTATCTAGGTGACAGTAACAGTTTGTTTAACTCTCCGTTGTAATGTGCTAGTGTTGCATATTGCAGTCGGTGGATTCTGCTCACTCGAGCACCTGTTCATTGAGAGCCAAAGCTGTGCCACGTTCCACATTAAATCTTACCATATTTTGTGGAACTTGGCCCTGACCACATAAGATGCTTAATTAAAATCCAAACTAGTAGAATAGATAATAGATTTTTTCACGACACTAATCATTTTACGTTTTTAACTATTATGACTGTGATGGGTGGCGAAAGGTGACCTTTAAGCCGTCTTTCAGTTAAATGTTTTCTAAAAATATTTTCAGAGCACAATTTGGGTATGTTTTCTTTTCCGGAACACCTAGTTGGTTCCTGTCACTGTGTTGGTCAATCACCTTCAGAGGGTCCACATAGTGAATATTATAAACCTGTTGTTTCTGTCGTTCATTCAGTTATGTTATTATGTTTTCGTTGCAGATTTATTGACCCTTTATATTATAAACATCCGTATGCCTCTTTAACTTTCATACTTTCATTCAAAATGCTGCCTATGTTCCATCAAATCTTAAAAGGGTTATTCCTGACCCACTTGAGTTCATAAAAGCAGTATTGATCACAAAGCGAATTATAAAGAAAGAGGTTTATAAAACCATTGTAAAGGGATAGAATCCTATAGACTTAGTATGGTTAAAAATTAAAATCCTAAAAGAATTCTACTCTATCATTTGATACAAACTAAAATGCAATTGATATTACTGTAAAGACGACGTGTGTTGCATGGAACTTATTGATTCGATTGTTATAGATTGAATGGTTCAATGCATTCGAACCCAACGTCGAATTTACGTTTTAAACAAGAAATGTCTTGTATATAAGAATATATCCCTTAAGAAAGGAGAGAATAACAAAATATTTATAGTCAATATTGCCCAGTGGCAAGTTGTCTTATAAAATTTTGATAAATATAGTAAATTAAAATTAAATTTAGAAATCCATTTTTAAAAGCGTAATATTTAAGAAAATTAGTGGGCTTATACAGAAATTATTCGAACAATGAACTTTTGATGAAAATCAATTTTATATAAGAGTAAAGTTAATGCACATAGCGAAACGTAATGCATTAATTGCTATCGTTTTGAATTTCTTGCCTGTAGACAACTTAATGGGATTAAGACATTAGATAGGTTTCATTTCTTTTTTTTTTAATTCTGTTATTTAATTTTCATGCCAGCCTTTTGGGCAAACCTGTAAAGTAGTTGACAAAAAAAGACATTTTGTATGGTATCAGAAATTTCATCAGAGCTATCATATTTCAGTAATTCAATTGCTCTTTCGTCTTTGCTTGAATTTGTGTGAAAAAGTATTTTTTATCAACAAAAGGTCTTTAAACTTAGAGTAAATTAACACGTTATTCGGTTAAGCACTTGGTAAATCGACCAGTCTATCAGTTTAGTTAATGAATTTATTCAGTAAGTCAACTAGATATTCGGTAAATCAACTAATTACTCAGCAAATCAACTGTTTATTTAATAAATAAACTAGTATTTCAGTAAATCAACTGTTTATTCCGTAAATCAACTAGTGTTTCAGAAAATCAACCAATGTGTCAGGAAGTTAAATAGTTATGTAGAAAATCAACTTATTATCCAGTAAATCAGCTACGTAAACTAGACGTTTTGTTAATCAACGTTAATAAACTATTTAAGTAAATGAACTTGTTATTCATTTGATAAACCAATTAGTAAGATATCCATTGGTTGTTTTAGTAAATCAACTGGTAATTATGTAAATTCGGTAAATCAACCAGTTATTCAACGATAAATTAATCGTAAGTAATTATCTGTCAATAACCAATTGATTAGTAAATTAACTAATTACTCGGCAAATCAAGTAATTGATCAGTAAATTAACTAATTGATCAGTAAATTAACCCATTCATCAGTAAATTAACTACATGTATTTGCATCCGTAAATCAACCAGTTATTCAGTAAATCGATTAGTTATTCAGTAAATCAACTTGTCATTCAGTAAATCAATTACTTACCATCATTTTATCAATTAATTGGTCAGTAAATGAACTATCAGTAAATCAACTAATTATCTTAAACAATGAATTAAATTATTTAGTAAATCAGCAAACAAACATGTATTTTGGACATTCTATCTTCTACCAGTTATCATTTTAATTGATCAGTCAAAGTAGTATAACAGAATCAAACTCTGAAGTGTGTAATTTTATCTAATATTAATCACGATGTATTATTTATTTCAGGTGTCCGGCAGGATTAACAGGATTACGATGTGAAATGATAGATGAGAATTATTTACTGGCTTTATTAACAAATAACATCTTTAGCTGAAACTAACCAATATACTTAGTTGGAGTTGTATTATATCGTAATGGTGAGTTGAACATTCTTTTCTTTTTAGAAATACTACGTATTTAATATACATATAATAATAATAATTTTATTGCATAAATTACACCACAGGTGATAATTGTAATTTTAAAGAGCGGATGTTATGTAATAGCCTATTCCAAACTAAAACAAATGTATGTTCCATTAAATAGATTGTATTAAGATAAGACTAACGTGATTTTCAAAGTGATAATCGTTAATCGACTATGCTCACGACCACCTAGTGGGTCATTGAAATAAATTATGATATGGTTAAGAAGTCGCGATTAGGTAGCCCCGTGTGACCCTTAACCTTTGCTTAATTCGGGTGAAATGTTGAGTAAAGTTGAAAATACCATTTGATATAAATTGGTCTGGATTCAAAGCACTTAAAACATTTACCAAGTTTTTTAGTCAAGTTAGTTACAATGACTTGAAAATATCAAAGTGTGCCAACATAGTGGGTGGTGTATTTATATTTTGTCCTTACGGCCACTTACATTAGTTACTAACTGTTCTTACAATAGATGTTAAAATGGATGAACAAATATTTATTATACTTTCGACTATCCCATTCAAAATCGGAATTACGGTACTTTACTAAAAATTTAAAAAGAAGGTAAGTAACGAAAAAGGCTTGGTGGGTTAGATTTACCTAAGTTTTTGTTAAAGATACAGTCCTACCAACATCTTTAAACTAAATAGTGTGGAGCCAATGCATTACAATTGTACAAAGCATCAACCAACCAATACGTACGGAGCTACGTTTTGTTCCTTTGCATGTCACCAAATTTCTCGATAAATGATATTAAATAGGAATGAGATGAATGAAGTTAAAAAGGAACCTCATAATATGATAATTACCAGATATCCAAAGCACACCATACACATTCTCTGTTTACAAAACATAGGAAATATTTGAATTATTTTAAACAGATTGCCTGGTATTAACATGGTTAGTGTGGAGCCAGAGGAATTGTCACAGTACGTTATAATTTATTATTACAAGGTCAGAGATAAACACTTTAAACAGATGATGCAATTCACAGAATGAATCCATACTGCTATATTGGCACTTAAAAGACCATATTATCATAGAAATGTTGTTCGACCTTGACTTCATAAAAGAATTCAAGGAATTTCAAGCGCTATAACTATTAAGGCTTTCATAAAACCTTTCTACTTTTCTGATTGCCATGCGCTATTTATGAATTTATCTGATATAAATCAAGTTTGTATTGACTCGAATGGAATTGACTATAGTGAGGCTCATTCAGGAAATAGAAAACGACAATTACTGTACCAAACAATCTGCTTACTAATGGTAAAGATTTTGCAAGTGTAAAAATGGTATCTAATCTGAATCTAAAATAAACCAATCCTAAAATTCCAAAATATCTTTGACTTCATTCAAAAATAACCAAATTTGTTATAAGATATTTAAAAAGGTCGAAATTCCACATATTTGAGTAATTAATGAGAAATACTGGAGAAATTTAAGACTGTTTAACCCCAAATAAACAAGATAGAATGACTAGAATAATCAGGATTTTTTTGGTTTATTAACGCTTACTGTTTCTTCTCAGAAATACATTACAATTTTAGGAATGTGAGTTCTGCACACCAAGTCAACTCGTCGCACAGTGGGTAATAAATCCCAATCCACCAAATCGTTACAAAATAGTCAATATTTTGCAAGTGTTCGCATTATAAAAAGACTGTTGCAAACACACATTGATAGAGTCTCTCGATACCGCGGGTCAAGATTCACTATTTGTACTAATTCTTGACTATTTAAACAGGCAACCTTACTGACATTCTGCACTGACCAAATTCATATATTCATATATTGCTGATGAATGGTTCAATTGAAATGGCATCCCCCCCCGGGATACCTTTGAATTATCGAACTTACTTATATTCAACAGAAACCCTTTTGAAGAAAGTTAAACATAGTTAAACGGATATATTCCTTTAATAAAACCTCTCTAGTCTTTTCTGTTGTAAAAGATTTCAAGTACTATACCGTCAAGGGCGGTAACTATTGTTCCAGCATGAAAAGAAACAAAGTAACACCGTAATATACACTAAGTAAATAATATACGGAAGTATGATTTGAATTGGTGAAGTTTGATACTGTTGTTGTTCCATGTTTAATGTAGGTCTGTATTATAAAGGGACGTGATCGTGGAATAGTAGCCCATTCTAGTTTGTTTTGTTGAAGTTACTTTTACAAACTTTTGAAATACCGGTAATTAATAATACGAAATACGTCACGGATATGATTAGCCCACGTCGCGCTTTTCTTCTTACAAGTCTAAAATGTAAATGCACACGTCAGGTAACATTTTGATTCATTAATAGAATGTTTTTTTGTTGTATGTTTTAAACGGAAATTATTCCATAATTTATTACGTAATACAAATAGTAACGTAAAGGAAAAGGAAGAAGGCTAGAAACATTTCAACGAGAAGCTCTTTACAAAAATTACATTATTGTTAATAGCCAAATATTTTCTGGTTTTTATTTGAAGTCTAGGTAACTGACGTGTAGGTCTTGGCTAGCTTGTAAAGAGATAGGCGTGTTTACGACAATATTTTAGACCTACAGTCTTTCACAATGTCGGTATATTCCTTTGTTCTCTAGTAAAAGAATGCAAAATGTGCATTGCAGGTAAATTGAATTTGACCCGAGTGTTGGGAAACTCTCGGTGTTAGATTCCCTCTAATATCATACATATTTCAGTCTGAATATTATCAGAGTTATATACAACTTTAAATATCAGATCAGGCTATTCTAGTTTCTGAGACAAAACAACAAAACATAGAACTTCCAGAAAAACAACAGTAAGTTAGCCCGAGACTAAGAGTTAATACACGTCAACTCGATTGTATTTGGTATAGCGGCAGATTATTCTCATGTCACATGTAACACTCCATTTTGCGGGCATTCACCTGATACCTTTTTTAGACTTTGTTTTATATGCCAACGTTTTAAAAAGGACACTGTGGCTAACATTAGTTTTATTTACTAAATAACCTTAAAGGGACTGTAAAGAGGTTGTCAAAATGTGTATGTATATTTGGAACACTGATAGCATCAATTTTAACTAGTACAATTTTTAATCAGACATTTCTGCAATATTAATAAAACTTAGTGCTTGATGACGTCATTAATCGGGAAAGGTCTAATGCGATAATGTAGTAACCACGAACATCTGAATATTAAAATGGTGCAAATTGATGTCCCAGAGTGACGACAGAAAGTGTCTTTGTATCCCTCTGGAGTTCCCAGAGTGACGACAGAAAGTGTCTTTGTATCCCACTGGAGGTCCCAGAGTGACGACAGAAATTGTCTTTGTATCCCTCTGGAGGTCCAAGAGTGACGACAGAAAGTGTCTTTATATCCCTCTGGAGGTCCCAGAATGACGACAGAAATTGTCTTTGTATCGCACTGGAGGTCCCAGAGTGACGACAGAAAGTGTCTTTGTATCCCTCTGGAGGTCCCAGAGTGACGACAGAAATTGTCTTTGTATCCCTCTGGAGGTCCAAGAGTGACGACAGAAAGTGTATCCCTCTGGAGTGTTTAATACATTCATTTAGTATGCTTTTATAAAGTACTTCGCAGACACTTTCACCGAAGTTGCAAGACATATATCATATCAATACACTTTTAAAGTGAAATCTTAGTTAATTAATATGAAAATATGCTTTCAAAAAGTATTTCAAACAGTAATACAAGAAAAGTGAAAGAAAAATCAATGTATGGTTTGATAAATCGGGATGTCAATGAAATTTAGTAAAATACAAATCAGAAACATATCCATTTTAAAACTGGCGGTGTAGGCGTATTCAGATATTTAGGTTATTCTTGACGAGTATCATTTTACATGTTACATAATTTAATTTTGACGTAAAAAATGCTGTAACAAGTGAAAATATCATTATTTTCGAAATGTTTTGTCAACACATTATAAAAAACATCTTCTGAAATTTAACAGAAACCTCATAAATCAGATAGAATCTCAACAAGCGGAACGAAATATCATTTGACATGTAATCCATGGTTGTAACCGAACGAAACAAGATTGTAAAATGTACTTAACTTGATGGGTAAAATAGAAAAAAATATGAAAAATGAGTATTCAGTATATCTATATGTGATGAGAATTGAAGCCGCTATTACTTACTGGTTTTGTTTATATTTAGAAACTGTAAACAAACTGAAACGAAATGATACATTGATTACTGTATAAAAAAAAAGTAGGACTAAAACTTGTTGTGGATTTTTTTCAAGATACATGTGTGTGTAATAATGTGTAATCCTTAACATGTGCATTTGATCTCCTTAGCTTTTAACTTTAACTTGTACAAGAAGAACTCTCTCTGGGCGATTAGTGCAAATATTTATCAGAGAAAGTCTTTATATCTATATATTAAAAAGTACCGATCATTTTGTGTTCCATACGGTAGAGGACAGACGCAAAACTCCATTTCGGTTCTTTATTTTTGATTGAATACAACAAACTTCATTTTGATATTTTTCTCTTTTCAGGACTAGACGATCAGACCAACACAATGACGTCACGCCACGGGGTCTAAATATGGATAACGGATCGACAACTGAAGGGAATGACAACTTACTAAATCTTAATATGTGCTTTTAAGTGATGGATCACCAAAAACTTACAATGACTCGGTTGAACCAGATGGTGATCTCTTTAGTGGACCAAACTTGTATGATAAATACTTTATTATTAATAACTTGTGAATATACTTTTATTAAACTGACGATGAAGTGTGCTTGATGGTGCGGCGGAAGTAGAACTTCAAAATTGTAATAGAGAAAGTAGTTCCTGCGCATGTTCCATAGATATAGACGTAGGGAAATGTGACAACATGGAACATGTGCTAAAGAAGGGAAACTTGACGATATTTCATATTGAAATGGTTGTTGATATATGATAGTATATCAAGTGACAAATCAGCTATATAGCCATTGCCCATAAAAAAACGGTTGACTAGACTCAAAAAGCGATTGGTGAAATCAAACCTGACGGATCGCCGAGACATGATTTACATTCTTATATTTAAATGTTTACTATCGGATGGCTTAACTCTATTTACATCCTTTTAATTAAATGTTTTCAATCGGATATTGTGACGAGTATTGTGAAATGTATGATATTACAACAGGATAGATAATTGTTTACTTCTGAATATTATTTAATTTGCTACAACCTGCTTTGTTGTCGTGATGGTTGCATTAAATGCTTGCAATCTTATTGTTTGTTTATATCCAAGTAAATTGAATGGTTAATTTTGGGTGTACTCGTATATCTTTGTTTGATGACTTATCCATGCTACTTGGTTTACATTCAGATAATGAAATGATGAAAACCGATTTATCCATGTTACTTGGTTTACATCTGGTTAATGAAATGGTTAAAACCGATTTACCCATGTTACTTGGTTTACATTAAGTTAATGAAATGGTTAAAACCGATTTATCCATGTATCCTGATTTACAATCGGGTAATGAAATGGATAAAACCGATATTCCATGTTACATGGTTTACATTCGGGTAATGAAATGGTTAAAACCGATTTATCCATGTATCCTGGTTTACAATCGGGTAATGAAATGGTTAAAACCGATGTACCTATGTTACTTGGTTTACATCCGGTAAATGAAATGGTTAAAACCGATTTACCCATGTTACTTGGTTTACATCTGGTAAATAAAATGGGTAAAACCGATTTACCCATGTTACTTGGTTTACATCCGGGCAATGAAATGGCTAAAACCGATTTATCCATGTTACTTGGTTTACATCCGGGTAATGAAATGGTTAAAACCGATTTATCCATGTAACTTGGTTTACATCTGGTAAATGAAATGGCTAAAACCGATTTATCCATGTTACTTGGTTTACATCCGGACAATGAAATGGTTAAAACGGATTTATCCATGTAACTCGGTTTACATCCGAGCAATGAAATGGCTAAAACCGATTTATCCATGTTACTTGGTTTACATCCGGACAATGAAATGGTTAAAACCGATTTATCCATGTTACATGGTTTACATTCGGATTATGAAATGGTTAAAACCGATTTATCCATGTTACATGGTTTACATTCGGATTATGAAATGGTTAAAACCGATTTATCCTTGTAACTTGGTTACATTCGGATTATGCTATATTTCCATGCTTTGATAACATCAGGACATTTCAAGAAGAGAAATAGTGGATGGTATTAGGGTGTTGACGACAGTCCCTGTATGGGGGTGAATATAGGTTGTTACTAGACTTGTTATTTATAGTTTATAAGAATTACATTATTTGTTTTATTTATGTTTATTGTGTTTCAGATCCATAAAATAACTTTAACTGTTTACTTTCTTCTTTACTCCAAGTTTTATCATCATATGTCCCATTGGTACGACTGAAATTCAATTCAATCCAATAGCAATTTATTGGACAAATCATAGTCTCAGATACGGGAATGTTTCAGCTAAGCTAATGAGTAATAGTGTTCACAGATAACAGCCTTATTTTGCATATCGAGTACTTCTGAAGACTATTTACACATAATCAGAGAAAATAAATCAACCTCAGAATATGACGAATTTGTCCTTTTGCGATATGCCAGTTATTACAGCATCTCAACATTGAGAGATCGAATAAGAGTGCAGAAGAGTATGATGTAAATCTACATTTTATTTCATTTCCATTGATTCCGATTCCGTTTTCCAAAAGGAAGAGTCATACTGCATGCTCTTTATGGATGGTAATGTACTACCCTTCTGTGCCTAATGGACTAAGAAAGACAGGCAACGTCTTGCAGGGTGCAATGAGGGAAATTTTTCTGGTCAGCGGCATTAGCCTACAATTATTGCGATTTCCAACTATACATTCTGTAGCACACGGGGCCTCGGTTATTGTCCCATCTGAGCGACTAGATGCTTTTCCGATGATATCCTCTCCGAACTGCAGACCTCTCAACTCTGACGCATTTGGCTTCAATCTCACGCTCTCACGCAGCTACCTTAAAATCTCACGCATGTTGAAGGTTAAGAGTAATAAAAAAAAAACACTGGTAATTGTTGGTTTGCTTACGAATTAAATCTGACCAAAGAACGGGTCGCGTCTTCAGTCATATTCATAGGAAATTCCGCATGTTTATTTTTAACCTTGCTGATCATTAGCAATCAAATTTGAGTCTGACCGATCGCAAAACAGCAAGAGTTGTCGTTCCTACCTCGCCTACTGATTGAAAAACAACGATAACATTGGATAGAGATAGCGTTGGCAGTTCAGATTCCAGCACCACATGTTCAGGCTGTGTCGGACACGCGGGACAGTTCAGATTCAGATTCCACCTTGGACAACACTCTACCCGTAAAACGGACCAAATATACAGGAGCCGCCATTTACAGAAGGAAAACGTAGAAGATATTGTAAAGACAAACAAAAAACAAGTTTACATACTGATCTATAATTTGCAGTTTTATTCTCCGGAAATGAGCTAGAATTCATCTCCGGCCATCTATAGAACGCCAGAGCTTCCAGGGGATAAGGCGGCCCCTGGACCCGTAACCAAATTTCTAGGTTGAGAGATCTGGAACTGCATCACTGACAGGGGAAAACCGGTTTGAAAAATCCAACCTAGGTAAGAGAATCGTATGGAGTTCTAATCTAACTTTTAACAACTCTCTCCAGACATAGACATTGCATGCAAAATGGGCTCTATTAAGTGAATAATCATCCATTTCCACCCTGGAGCAATAGTATTTCAGGGTGGGACTAAGATGGGTATTCAATTTAAAGAGTTTCCAAGGTACATGCATAAGCGAAAAAATCTCCGAAGAACGTAAAACAATCAATCGGTAAGTATTTTATACTCGATTAAATTTTGGCGATCGACGTACTAATCATAATCGCTGTATGCCAGTTATCGCTTCCTGATTTAACAAGGTTCGTTCTTTTGTCTTAATCAAATTTCAAGAGATATACTGTTTTGCTCATCTGTTATTTTACGATTGTTTTGAGCTTGAATAGCCAAGACGTAACTATTTTCCCTTACTATATATACTTTCTTAATATGTTTTATATAAGGTCGGAAAATGTCAGACGAAAAGAGGCGATAAAGATGTCGACTAATTCAAATGGCACCTTAATTAACTTCTGCTTAATTTAATTTGTTTTTTCCCGCCTTTTGACAAATCTGGTAATTATCATCAAATATATCCTTTTCGCTGATTCATATCTCACACTTAAGAAAATGTTAACTACGAATTACACAATGACATTATAATAGGCAGGCTGGTCATTTAAAGGTCCTATATATCTCGCCTTCTCTGATTTGCGGGTTTTGTGCCAGTTTCACTAATAACAGATAATGTCAAACCAAATTATTTTCTCTGACAGCTCCTTGATCTTGTCTTAAATGTTGTCCAGGCTATATCTTTTGGCCCGAAATCTTACATAATAAATGATTTTTAGATTTAAGAACTTCAAGTAACGGTCAATGCCAATACACGAGATTGACGATAGCTGTTCTTCATCAGATTTCAAAATTCGCACGACAACTGTAAACAAGGGTCAATTTCGCTTTACTTTTTTTTAAATAACCCACCATCATGTACATTGTAGATCAAGTATTTCAAAATAGGTCAAAATGATAAAGGAATTTCATTTTCAGGTATTCTTGAAGTGTTAAATGAATAGGAAAGTAGCCTATTTTTTGGATTTTGCATGAAAGCTTCACTTTCTTTCATTGTGATTTTTAGTCCAACTCCTGTAGTTCCTGAAGAGTCACTATCAAGCCATAGGGGCATCGTATTTATATATTTTTTCTAAATTAAATTTCATTGAACCAAAATCGTCAGCCGAGGTATCAGGATAGTGCAAGCGACGACTGACCGGTCTAAAAAGTTTGCCGGGGCTCCTGAAACATATCTCACCTCATCGTTTAGAATACTATTTCCCAGTCAGACCAAAAAGATACCTCACATTCGATTATTCTTACCCCCCCCCCCCCTTAGATTTACTCAAATTTCTCATCGGAATTATATTTGTCACTTATTTATTGAAGAAGGTACATGTATATCAAATAGGTTCGTAATCCGACCCATTCAGTCTATCCATGCATACAAGAGACAAGATAACGTTTGGAGACGATTATCGTTAAGACTAGGAACAACCACAGGATGTATGTCTCTCCCGTCTTAGATGCTGTTCAGCATACCACTAAATAGTATTTATTTGTATCTAGTAAAAACATATCAAAGATTGATTAAGGTTCAATATGAATCAGTCGACATATTTATCACCTCTTTTCGTCTGATATAAAACATATTTAAAAAGTATATGTTTTGAACTAATACCTCCTAGATTCACTGGTGATTAGGTTAAAGCTGGAGTAGGGCAAAGCGGGAATATCTATGAAAGCAGTAGTGTTATACTACCAGTACTTAAACTAAGTCGTGTTAGCTACCAAGTCTACGGTGCCGAACCATCCAACTGACCCTGATCATAAAAACAACCAACCACCACAAAAACCAACAACTACTACAGTTTAATATTAGAAGCCTGAACTTGTCATCTAACAATCAGCCTACCAGCTGAAGATCTCAGTCCCTGACAAGTAAGGTCGCCCTGTTTCACGATTATATTTTCTCGTTATCAGGTTGTTCGCTTAGGCACAAACAATTAAAAATTAATCATCAAATACAGTACATGCGGAAAGGTGGGGCAGAATAATACTATTCATATCATGCCATTGTCTATTATTAACTTATTGAATGTGTATTGGTGAACACGATTTCAACCAGTTAGTAACAAAGACGAGTCCCAACCCAATATAACCCTATCTTGTTAACAAGTGTTCTGCAGTCCAAAGGGAATTGCTTGGTTTTCAATCGCTGTAGGTCCAGTATCACTAGGGAATACATACACAAACGATTTACACTCTTATAGATATCCAAGAACATGATTCTGTTTCATTGTTTATTGTTTATGATTGAACGATGCTGTGTTGAGGTTCAGTCTGATTAAAATACAGATCTAGATATTTTGGTTCGTGCATTTTTGCATGTTTTCTCTTTGTGATCGTGTTCAGTGCAATTCTGACCGTAAGGCCTGCAAAGATGCTTATCAATAAAAAATACTGAGTGACTAGAAACTTGATTCAATGTTTAACATTGAATATCAAGAATTTCTCGTATACAGAAACCGAAACTTAATTGAAATGGGCAATCTATTGGTTGATATGATACTTTCATTAAGAGGTTGGTGACACGTGGAGTAATACGAACAAAGCATGCAATAACCATATTTGATACATTCAGTCACAGTCACAGTCAATGTGGGTTCACATGAAGGTGTTCACTGGAGGTAATGATATCGTTAACCATTTTGTGAGAGGAGCAGATGAGAAAACAATGAAGCACGATAAATGCATCACCAAATAACTATGAAGGAGTGTCGCGGATTCTACATTTGGGTTTCTTTTCAAAAGTTCACACAGATGGATCGGCGTTATATCCTTTAACGCAATTAGAACATTTAGCATCTTCTAACTAAATATAAACATATCGGAAATCATAAGTAGGCCAAATCAGAGATAAGATGTCTCAGTTGGACTATAAATGACCCTTGAATTAACAGCTTAACGTTCTGTTGATTGATATCATAAAATATATAAGAACAGTTAAATGACTTCCGGTAGGGTGAATATACTATAATAATTATAATATACTGGGGTGGGTATAGGTCTATTGAGAGTTTAGTAGTACAAACAGTTACTAAAATGGGCTTAAATACTTTGAAACCACAATAATATATAAATTGTTAATATACAATACTGTTTCGTCAAGCACACAACATCTAGTTCAAACCAAAGTGGTACCAAATCTAACATATAATGTTAATAAAACCACAGGTAACACGATGCGCTGAATAATTCGTCCAATTATGCGCACAATGCAGTGAAAGTTACACCCGACAAGGGCGATTTGGTGCAGGTGCCTGTGACACAGACAAAATAATCCGAATTCTCAGTCATCTACTCATAAACCAAGCAGTAAAAAAATCAACCACTAACGGAAGATTGTATGAGATGTTTTGGGAATTGTTATTAGCAACAATACACACAGTCGAAACTAATCTTCCTTGTTTTACTAGTAACTATTAGTTAGACATCAATTGAATGGAAGATTGATGTAACAATTTAGAAGTCTATGTGTTTTCTAAAAGTTAAGCAGCATCAGTAAGGCAACTCAAAATAAATCCTTCAGCTATCTGCAGCACTGCTGGTAAGGACGTCGTCATCTGATTTTGAAACGAAATTAAAGATCGAGACAAAAATTACCTGTCTGTGTTGTACTTTTTCCAACAAGTTTAATCAACATATTGAATCTTACTTGTACTTTCTGCACTTTCAATCTTAGCTGACATTGTGTCTCATCAGCTGCATTTTTTGTTTAAATTCAGTAGTCTCAATTCCTTGAACGTTCTTCTCAAAGACCCTTTCCAACTGACAAAAATTCCAGTCAGTTTCGATGAAAGTGAATGCCGTCTGGCGTGAATCTGTTAATTTGTTGGTGATTGTAACCAGATGGCGGGAAGATTGCTGATATTTGTGTTAGCCGTCTGCGATGACGCGGTAATCATATCGTCATTTTAACAGACGATCTCGGTATTATCAACAGATAAACTGTCGTATTTGTTGTTTTAAAAATATTAATCTTGTCTAAAGCAAAAACAGTTTTAATTTAACGAAAGATAAGTCAATTAATTTTTGAGTCTACGAAAAAATCCCCTGCTGCTTAATTCAAACAGAATATTTATTGACACTGTTTTGAAAAGCCACCAAGTAGATCAATGGGATTAGGGAAGTGTTCAGTCTAAAGGAGGTACACAATCTATTCAGTTTTCTCCATTTCAATATACATGTAATCCAATTCATATAGCTCATGAATGAACTTTTTAAAATAAAAATCGGTCTGATGCAACAGCAACCAAACTAAATCCCCCTTCTTCTAAAAAGGACGCAGCAATAAAAAAATAAAAAACATTAAAGAACAAGGTCATTAATTTGGTATACAGTCACATGTCACATGTTAAAAATGCTGGTTGTTCTCAGTGCAACATTGAAATTTTCAAATAAAACACATCTTCCAGATTTTAGAAAACGTTTAGAAAGTCATCCAAATGTTTTTAGTCCCAGCATGTCTTTTTGTAGTTGAAACATGCTATTATATAAATTGAAAGAAACTATTTTAAGTTTGAACCAAGCTATTTTTGCCATTTCGAAAGTATTTATATCATTTCAAGTCCCCTGCAACTTCCTCAATTGATCACTGTTAGGTCAATTTAGATCTATTTAGAATTTTTTGTGATTAATATTTGATAGTCCCGTTGTACCGATAAGGCGTCCTTCCTACGCATTGACGACACAATTGCATTAAGAAGGCCATTATACAGGCGTCCTAGTATCTTCATGAAGACAAAGAGCGCAAAAGGCTACAACGACTTCATATGCTTCCTCACCATGAGCCCGACACTATTCCCCTAGAATCGTACAGAGCTCATATTAAATTAAGTAATAATACGACTATGGCACGAGTGTGTATTTTTAATATGGGGAAGGGGGTGGTTTGTATTGGGTCATTAAGTAATCAGACTTCTTCGTCAGACCGGAAATGACGTGCACGGATATCAAGGCCAGGCGAATAGGCTGGAAGTAGTATCAATTCACTAATTCGCTCAACAGCTTCAATTGCAACTCTGCCACTTTTAGATGAAAAGCATGCCTTTGCAACACTAGTCACGTTTGACATTATTATTAAAGAATGACTTGATACGCGTGCAATTTTGTATCCAGGAATAAAAAATGTATAAAAAATACACGGCACGAAAAGCCTGACCATCTCTGAAAATCGGAACTGGTATAGGCTGGTTACTTATTGACTCGACCTCGTATTTACACTAAACGATTGGATACTGCTTTTAAAATAAAAAAGTTATTCACTCGTCCATGAAAAATTGGTCCTCATTCCATTAACAATTCCTTTATGTGTTTTAGGCATACCTGTGAGCATTGTATATTTTTTTGTTCATTCTAGTACACCTTCAATTTTATCTTTATTAGAAAAATTTCTAATTGATGCAAAGTTCAAAAATGCATATGGCGACTAATATATCCGACTTGGACAATAAATTTATTATACCATTGAGGTAAAAAATAATTGACCTATCTTTACATCACTATGTAGGTACATGCATTATATTTATCCCATCGCTGCGGATATTCATATCAACATCTAAAAATCAACTTCTTGTTCAAATTTTTAAACTATATTTAGAAAATGAATTATTTTGATTGGTGATAAATAGACATGTTATCTGTCTAACACAGGTGGAGATAACTCTTGTCATCTGTAAATATCAACTTACTTTTTTCTTTTTTATTGTGCAGGATTTTTGCCTCTTAAATCTTTGAAGAGGTTGTTCAAGGATACGTGATTTTTACCTGGTCGAAAACATACATCTCTTGTTTGTTGGTAACGTTAGCGAGGTAAGTCATGTCCATACTTGCAAAGCATTAAGTCGAACCAATGTAACTTTCTCGACTCCTCGTACTGGTATTTTCAGGAAGTCAGACGTTGATATTTACACCCTGTCATATTAACCCTAGGTTTCTTTTAAAAATACAGATTCAATGGGCTGTCGGCTTATACAACTATCTAAATTGATCTTATAATAATTGACAGCTATGAGTTAAAAGAAATCGAAATACGCCCGATCTCAAATATGAGAAAGAAAATTCTTTTTAGAATGCTAAAGCTGTAATAAATATGTTAAACTAAACCAAGGTAATATTAAACCATCATTCATGGTGTTTCCCCCTTTGTTTGTGATTTTATATATACTGATTGAATGTATGATATCGAGTAGGAACGAAGGAATACCAAATCACAGTTAATACAGCAGTACTTTAGATAGAGTCGATAACGCTGTTGACTTAACAATTCAACATCAAATTACCAACAACCAGACTGGTCTGATTGAAATATTACACGTGTATGTTTTGTGCAACAGGAAGTAGCCAGTGAACGGAAGTAACGGCGAATCTTATCATAAAATACGACGTTTCTGAATAAATCTTCCCACTGCAAACAATTCAGCAATTCCGAGTTCACCCTTATCACCTGCATTGTCAAGTATGGTTTAAAGGGATAATAGGTCATGGAATGAACATAAAATTTTAAAATTTTAAAATTGGCCAACAGGAGCTCTTTTTATCAGTAAATATACCAGCTGCCATATATAACATAATAAAATAAATAAACATCCACAAGACTAAGTAATAATCCATAAAGATGCATTTATTGAAAAACGCTTAATAAATTGATTAAGCGTTTTTCAATAATGATGTTTTAGTTTTGTGAGTTTTCCAGATTTTAAGGGATTCTGTTACTTTATGACACCAGGTAATTTTATGTTCATGCTAAGACGCAGTATCCCTTTAAGATCAATGGTAACCAAAACAATCCTTAATGTTTGCTTGAAATTGATGTCTACATGTTTATTTCCAATGTAGGACGGTTTCGGGTTATCCATGGGCTCTACAATCACCCTTTGCGCTAAAACCCATCGCTTGGTACAATATAAAAGGGTTTACCTAGATACCAACCTTATCCATATTGAGTAGAGATTATGTCATAGGGCACAATGTAAGGTTTCTGCCCTTGCCCATCTTGTCTACAAACGATGAAAAAAGGTTTTTAATTGTCTTCTAGCGCTCAATCGGACACAAAATCGAATCCATTTCTGGGGATTGTCGCAATATTACTTTCAAAAGAGAAAGACAGCCTTGACAAACAGTTCAAGAACAGTTATATAACGTTTAAAACGTGTGATAGAGATTGAACTATCGACTAATGAAAGTACATGTGTAATAAGGTGAGCTTATCGAGCTGAAATGTTTGGGGGCGTCTTCAATTATTCAACAGCTCCTCCATCTACGTTGAGTGACTTGTGATTAATTCTGTTATCTTGAAGGGTATTATGAATCTCTCCATTGCTCTGTCGCAGCACTTCTGTCTAAATACGGCATGTTGACCACTTCACTGCTGTCTTGGCAGTTCTGAATGACGTTTTTAAGCTATTTTCTTCTTGAAAGATTTTCTGTGGATCTTAGGGAGTATTTCAGACCTTAATCAATAATACTTGAAATTATATATACATGTATCTCAATCTCAGTTAAATTTGTATCAAAGCTTGTAAAACTTTGCACTTGTAACGAATACCAATGCAAAAAAAAATGTACTCATGGAGCTTTTGAGACAGGTGTTGAGTCGGATACTCGATCATTTTAGCTTCGATAATTCCATATAAATGCGCTTGTATACCTGTCATAAATGAAACCACGTTTATGTATATTATTGATCATTGGTGATACATGTATGTGAATTTCAACAGCTCTTTAAAGTATATCTGAATTCTCTCTCAGTTTTAATCATTACTGAAAAAGTGTAATGTGTTTATTCGGAAGATTCTTGAATATACATCTCTTATCAACATACTTTTTATGTCGAACTTTTTATTGAGGTTTTATCTTTTCATTCATATAAATAACGTGGTGTTCGAGTGATATCCTGATAAATATTACCAGATGATAAATCCCCGTACCTGTTATATCATTCACACGTCAAGATAATATACACCCACTCCTCAGGTAAATCATGAAAAAGGAAGAAAAAATACAGATACAAAACATATAAAGGAAGCATAAGTGCACTGGTGGTATGACTTGAATCCCAAAAACATTCGACCGCGATACAAATTCCTACTGATTGGAACACGTTCTCTATTCCTTAACGTTGGTCCAATACAAACAAGGCATTCAAGCTTCTACGATGAGTACATAATCTTCTGAATAACAGACAATATACCTGACAGAATAGGTAGTAAATATGATTAAAATATGACAAACGCTATTTTGGTTTTAGATTGATTGAATCTGTTCCCTCCCTTTCCTGACTCAGATGGTGAGCTGTTATTTCATTCACCCATTAAGAACATAGTTTTTATGTTATGTCAGTAATCATCCAATATAAAATAGATTTGGGAAGGTATTTCAACTTAGTCTCTGATTTCCGTGGTTTTAAAACAATTAGTAGGTGGTAGTGTTTCTTAACTTTTCTATTTTCGACCCAAACAAAAATTTTATTCTCACTTTATACTTGGTAAAGGCCTACGCGCAGCATAAAGACAATAGCGTTCTTCGGTCGTTCTTCTTGTGAGATTGTAGGCGTATGTTGACTAAAGCAGGAAGCGGAAAGTTCACGGTAAGTTCACCATAAATATCCAAATTATGCATTAGACAAGGTGGAGATAAAAATATTAATTACCTAAGATTCTGAAAATAATTGTACAAGACACAAAAACAGTTCGTCGCCAGGAAAAAAAAGAAACACATAATAGTAAAATAAATGCAAGTATTTTACAACTGCTTGTCTGCACAAAGAATAATCTGCATTTATTTGATTATTACTCCATTAGTTGTATAAAGACACTTATCTTAAAAGATCGTATTGTACTCCTACATACATCCTTATATCATATGAAGCAATTGATTAATAGAAAGTGCTGATATTTCTAGTACTGTTGTCACCAGCCTGGTTTCACCTTGGACTTGATTCTTACCGATAACACCAATCAACACCACAATAACCTTGATTTAGAAACACAACGTAGAACTTGAAACTATCATGAGTGAATACAGATTAAGTGTATTTTAGTTCCAATTCTATAGAACCATGCAGCTTGTCTCTTCTTATAATGGGACTAATTCCTATCATGCACTAGACATATCCACTTTAGATTCGGTGCATTGTGAGTAATAGACATGTTAATCTTGTCGATTAAAAACGATTTACTCGACAAATAAAAACCATATTAATTCAGCTTACAATACTTCTGCAATTAAACATTTCATTGTCGTGCTTTACTGATTATTTTATAATAGCCTGTGTCTAGGAAGAAGAATAATCTTATAATTTAATTCTATCGCACTTAAAACCTCGAGAGGTTGTGTGATTGTGTGTTTATCTTTATATTCTTGTGAGGTAAGCCAAACATACGATAATCTTTACACTGTTAATCTATTAAACCGTAATTATCTCCCTTACTAGATACCCCATTCATCGTTTATCTCAAAAACACAGATTTTGATAGTCTCTTTCGAAGTTTAATAAAAAATCATAACTCAGTTTGTCTTTTTCCACCGTTAATCTTTAAATTACAGATATTCAATTATGGTCGGGTTGTTTGTGTTGAAGAACACGTATATGCTATTAGTAGCATGAAAGTTTTGATCATTCTCCAAAATGGTGAATTTATACCATCATAATCCACGATAATTATAATATTGTATATCATTGTATTTTTAGTATAGACAAATTACTCATTATGTTATTAAATGTAATATAGATTAACAATACATCAGTTATCAGGTAATATCAAACTACATGTATTACGAACTGTGTCCAATATCTTGACTTCATGGAGCTATTTTCTTGTATCATTGAAAGCAGTGATTTGATTCCATTGCAGGCTAGCGAATACACCCCCTGATTGGCTGTATTCCTTAGCTTCCAATCCAAACAAGTCGGTGCATTTGAACATGTGATACAAGAAAATGGTCTAATGATGTCAAGGTACTAGATACAGTTCGTAATAGCTTGACAATGTGAAGAAACCACTAATACGACCAGAATTACTCTTTACGATTAATAATGGACAGTACAGGAAACGGAAAGAATTGTATTTTAAAATATAACCAGTTACCTTAAGATTATGAAATCAAATCTATTTCAAAATATATCGAATAATATGTCATTGCACCACATTCAATAATTTCGGTCGAGTTTTATTGCTAAATTTCGCAATTTCATTAGGATAGGCGTTTGAATTCAATATAAACATTTATTACGACCTCTACACAATAAATAATTACTGATGCCAAACCTTTCTTTGTATATACAGCAATTTTACATCTAAAAAATATTTTCAATGTTAATTTTGGTTTCGCGAATTGGTGGATACTTTTTTTTTGTTGAAACGCTCATTCACGTGGCATACCTTACATTCATTAACGTCATAAAATTCATTCATTTAAAAGACATGGAAAAACACTTAATTCCAAGATATTTCAAGAATTTCATAAAGTGAAAAAGATGATGCCCATCTGCGTCAGAGAATGTTTCTAGCAAATGGATTTCTAATTATGTTTCAAATTCATTTTGAAATTAAAGTTAAACTACTTAAATCAAAATAAATTTGTCAAAAGTATGCCAACTAATCTGATGAACCTTTATTTTGACAAAAAAAATATATATGCATGTTTCATGTTGTTGGTATTTGAAGTCGGGGGCGTCTTGGTAGATGATATCTTCTATTTAGCATCAATCGCTAAAGTTCGGTTGTACTTTAAGGGATCATACCGATGAGTGCTTGCATGATTTGACTCAATTTCAAAGCCTCGTATGTGGTCAAATAAGAAAATGAGTTATATATAATTCAGCCTCCAGCAGACTTGTACTAATCGATTAATGATACACCGAGGGCATACCATACACTCAGTACCACACGATGTGAGCTCTACTATAATGATTTTGCGGGATAACGTCCACATCAATCTAAAACATTAGATACTGAAGTATTTAGCCCAGTGCGTCGTTTCAAACCACCACTTACTTGCAATTTTACGGGTTTTTTTCATTGTTAAGGTGTTTAACAAAACTTATGCTTACATTTAAAAATCTAGTTGTGATGTAACATAAGATTAATGAATAGTTTTCACTACGTCAGCAGAACAAGCTGAACAGTTTTAGAACAGATCAGTACATGCAAGGACAGTCAGATCTGGTCGTGTACACTCATCTTCACAATGTCCAAATATTACGGACGTCTTATACATTGACTTAAATAACCACATTTTCGTGTATCACAGTGGTTTGTTAGTGCAGCGATTTAATTGCATTGTATGCTTCAATACAGCCAATCAGGGGTCTCGACAGAAGGTATCATGCATATTATATCTCCGATTGGCTGGCGTATAAACCAATCTAATCGATGCATTTTATGATCCAAGGAAGGTGACTACTTCTGTCAAGGTATAAGACGAAGATTGTGATAGCTTGACACTGTTAAGATGAATCGATGTGTGAACTATGTAAACAAGGTGTTGGCGGTAGAGTATAGTAGAATTTACTTCAAGTGGATAATTTGGTCACAATTTACCCAATTGATTTCCTATTCTGTTTACTCCGAATTGAACCTACAGGCACCTGTTTTATTATGATGTCATCATCACATCATGATATTGGACTAGCCCTTAGAATATGCTATAATTAGCTCAGTATGAATGGCTGATAATGGTAAATTAATTCTCTATTATTTCTGGAATAATTAGAAGTGTGATTCTGTATCCCCAGGCGTCATCTGATGCTGGTGTGGTGGTCTTTGATCGGTTCCTGTAACACTCTAAGAGATATTTGACTAACGATCTCATTCCATTGTAAAGCTTTGACAACAGACCGTGTCCTACTGGTATGTACATGTAATTGGACTGGTTGTCGTATCGCCCTGTTCCCGTCTGTCTTTTTAACATACAGTGTAATTATCTGCTGTAGTTTTCAGGAAGTGCAGAAGGGTTCATTGTGTATTATTCTTGAAATTAATGAAAGCGAAAGGCGAATTGGTGAATTTTGTTGACACTTGTTTGGCTAATTACCTTTCCCTTAATCAGAATTGTTCGAGAAAGGGCATAAGTTGTCAATTAAAGCTTCTCATACAGTTGGATCTGTTTTGGAAGGGATACACGGCATACTCATCCCCATTAGACAATATCGAATTAACGCTACAGCCTTTTAGATTATTAAGCATATTTATTTTTTGTTTTTGTTGTAAACCTAAGCTTCATACTTTGATAAAAGGAGGTATGTTGCAGATAGGAAACTGATATATTCATGAACGTCAGAAACGAGAAGACACTGACAGAAGAAAGATTTTCTATCAAAAGCAAATGCTAATGTTCTAAATTGCGTTTGTTCTTAAATTGCATCATAATCAACGTAATTTATATTAAGTATTCCAATTGAAATGTTACATGGTATATTTTGGTGATTTTAATCGACGCAGTCGGCCAATAAATCGTATTTTTTGATCTGATTTAATGAATAAATAGCTTTTAATAAACAAAAAGAATTTTGATTTTCTCTGGGGATAGCAAAAGTTATTTCAATGTGAGGTGGTGTGGTAATTGTGCTGCGAAAACAGTTGTGGTTCTAAAGAAACGCATCTAAACCGTCGATTAGGGAATTTGTTGTGTTAAATTTAGAAGTTTGGAATCAATTTTACAGATGATAAATCACATTCAATGACTCGATAAAAATTTAATATTACTGACAAGAATTTAAGACTGTTGGAGAGAAGCGAGATAATATTCAGATAGTAATTGACTACCCTTTTGAAAATGGTAAAGGGGCCTTGGTGGCTCAAAAGACACTTGTTTTCGCTTACCTAAGGGTCCCGGGTTCAATCCCGATAAAGCTCGAGACGTGACGAATTTTCAACCTGGTTTCGCCTTGTCAATAATGCAGATCAGAGAGACGGACATAAAAGCGTCTAGTCGTTCGGATGGGTTAATAAACCGAGACCCCGTGTGCTGCAAGCTGTGCACGTTAAAGATCCCTGTGGCAGTTGGAAATCGCAAATGTAGGCGTATGTCGCCGTCCCAGCAAAATCCCCGTTATTATACACTGCAATAGCAGTAGAAGCAGAAGAGAAGAACGTAAAACGCCATTTACATCATTTGATTTCTGAAAAGGCTAAGGACAAGATTACCTGTTACCAGAACACTGTTCAAACCGAAATAAATAACTATATCAAGTTTAAAAACTAATACATAGCTATGAAGATCACATAATATGACTAACAATTATAATTAAGGATTTATAATTATTACCTTTCATTTAGGTCAAATGACCGTCGCAAAAACTTACAGTGGCCCGTTAATGGTCATTAACCGTAATTATAATAACATACAAGCTATTCATAATAATGTATAATTTACATTATATAAGAAAAAGGACATTATTTATATATACATCCAATATCTTTGAGCTAGGCTGTTAATATATCACATTTCAATATCAACCTAGATTCAATCGCTCTTCCAATGTTTTTTTCCTGGTAACTAAACCTTGCATTGTAAAATTGCTAGAAACTTGGGCAAATAGTTTGAAGGTACGAATGACCGACCGACTAAAAAAACAAACAAATAAAACAATCTAAGGTTAGCGACATGACACCCACCTTAGTGATAATGTGCAACTTGTATCAATGATTTCGATTGTTTAGCATAAAAGATTTGCACTTTTGATGTCTCAACTTTGGCTCGAAAATCCAAAAACTACAGTATTCAAACTATTAAAAGAATGCGATATATCTAGTTGAATATAATTTGAATTTGATTGAATTAAGCATAGAATTAGAAACTGATAATAAAAAAGTGTGAAAGGGTGAAGGTATTTACACATTTATCTTCCTCGTCAATTTGGGACCAAAAGGTGCATTCAAAGCTTTCGAAGACATGACACGCCAATTACCAGAAAGTACCTAGCATTTACTTTTTCATCCGACTTTAGAACAGTTGAATTCTAATGGATTCTCCATTGCATTTCCAATAACACTACTTGTTTTATATCTTTCTTCTGTTTTTGTTTTTCCTTTGAGCCTGATACGTATTCATAATATACGATTGTTAAGTTGAATATCTCAAATAAAAATATCTGGTCACATTATGTTGAACTGGTTCAAGTCTTGTTTATATTCGTAAAGATATAATAGAAGAAATAATGATAATAAGATAAGGTCAAGCCTTGAAGTGTCATATCCAAGTTCTATATAAATACAGTATGTTTTTGAACGGATATTAAAGTTTTATGACACCTTCCTGTCTGTGAAAAAAAATTACTCCGTTAATATTGGTATACTAATAACCACAATATAATTTATAATTAACAATGTAATAAAATTGCGAATGGAATTAGTGAAAATTCTTAACGGCGGAGTTTTCAACCTTTGATGATTGGACTACCCCATTCTCACTATTTCTCATTTCCCTGCAAATATTTTCATGTCAAAGAATATAACCCGACTACAGAGCGACTCGTTGCAATATTACCCAATTGATAATAGTTATTCACAGGTTGCTTTACAGTTGGACACAAAACAAGTACATGTACAAGTCGGCTGCTTAGAAATCGATGCATGGAACTTTCAGGTCGGAGCGAAATATTAAATTTCTGTAATATGTCAAAGATGGAAATGTAAATAATAGTAGTTAATAATAGATATATAGAACATATTGTGATCATTATTTCAGCATCAATCCCAACCACGTTAAACGTGTGTTTAACAGACATAAGTCATTAGTAGAGTTGGTCTGTCAGAATGACCAATGACATCAGATAGAATATCATATAACAAATACAACATAGTCCTTAGTATGATTGCTTCCGGAGGCCAGCAACGACTACCTGAATACAGCTGGTACTATAACTGATGTTTCCGATTTAACCAGTCAAAACAAATGCCGATGATGACTGAGATCAGGCTTACTTAAGAAAGTCAGGGCCAATCAAATAGTCAAAACAATTGCCAGCGGTGACAATGTCGGTGATATTGGTATAAGAACTACATGACAGTATCTCAAGTAAGTCAGAGCCAAAAAAAAAAGATAGCTTGCCAGGCAAGGTAACATACGCCCACTGGCAGCGTTGAATTTGAAAAATAAATACAGCAATGACTCAAAAACATTCACTAAATGGATATTGAAGTCAAGGGCAAAAACTCAAAAACACCAAGTTTCATCAAAATCCATTGAAAATTGTAGCTTCTATTGAACCACAAAAAATTTTTAACACAATCTTACTAAATCAAGGGCAATAACTAAAAAACTGTTCATCGAAAAATCATCAAATTCGAACTTGACTGTCTTATCAATTCCAATGCTCACACCAAGTTTCATTTAAATCCATTGAAAATTGTAGCTTCTATTTTGTCTACAACAAATATAGAGGCAGGGGCAATAACTCCAAAAATGTTTATCTCAAAATCGTCCAAATCGAACTTGACCGCCCTCTTATCAATTCCAATGCTCATACCAAGTTTCATTAAAATCCATAGATAATTGTAGCTTCTATAGTGTCTACAGAAAATGAATTTTTATGCAATTTTACTTAGTCAAGGGCAATTACTCATAAACTATTCATCAAAAAATCGTCAAATTTGAATTTCTGATAAAAACTGTAGCCTATATCGTGAATATAACCCAAATTTGACGCGTTTTTACGAAGTCAAGGGCAATAACTCAAAATCTGTTCATTCGATAATTTCCATTTTGGAACTTGACCGAGATATCATCAATATATACATGTATACCAAGTTTCATTAAGATCGGATAAAAACTGTAGCCTCTATCATGGATACAACCCTAATTTGACGCATTTTTACTAAGTCAAGGCAATAACTCAAAATCCGTTCATGCAATGATTTCCATTTTTGAACTTGACAGAGATATCATCAATATATACATGTATACCAAGTTTCATTAAGATCAGATAAAAACTGTAGCCTCTATTGTGGATACAACCCAAATTTGACGCGTTTTTACTAAGTCAAGTGCAATAACTCAAAAAACGTGCATGCAATAATTTCCATTTTCGAACTTGACTGAGATATCATCAATATATACATGTATACCAAGTTTCATTAAGATCGGATAAAAACTGTAGCCTCTATTGTGGAAACAACCCAAATTTGACGCGCTTTTACTAAGTCAAGTGCAATAACTCAAAAACCGTGCATGCGATAATTTCCATTTTCGAACTTGACCGAGATATCATCAATATATACATGTATACCAAGTTTCATTAAGATTGGATAAAAACTGTAGCCTCTATTGTGGATACAACCCAAATTTGACGCGTTTTTACTAAGTCAAGTGCAATAACTCAAAAACCGTTCATGCGATAATTTCCATTTTCGAACTTGACCGAGATATCATCAATATATACAATTATACCAAGTTTCATTAAGATCGGATAAAAACTGTAGCCTCTACTGTGGATACAACAAATGTGGACGGACCGACGGACCGACGGACGGACGGACAGGGGCGACGGCAATATACGTCCACATTTCCATGTGGGCGTATAAAAACGAGTTTGGAAGAATGAAGACCGAGATAACCATCGTACACTATCCAGGGCCGAGTCTTAACATCATGTCAATCTCAAGAATATCAACTACCAAATTCACTGCACAGAATCATCCAATATGAACCAATCCATCCACCAACAACTAACTAAAACTGCTGATTACTACCTTTGTACGTTATGTCATCTACTAGTCAGAGCCAAGACAAAAATTGCCAGTAATATCGATATCAGAGACTTTTTCCACTCAAAATAATTGCCTGTGATATATGGTCACCCATGAATTCCCGTCCTTGTTATCTATAGTCTATCTGACTTTCAAACAGCAGCATGTATTGAAGGGAAGTAACCAATATATAGCTGATGGAAAGACCAAGTCTTTCCCATTTGGCAGAAACATGTACATGTATTAACATTCTACTACAAAGTCGGAATAGTGTGTAGTTACAATGTCATTACAATTAAAGCGAAATACTGAGCTTGGTGTAAATTTAGGTGACACGAGACTCAAAAGCACGTGTATTAGGCCTATGTATTTATTTCGAATTTTTTTTATCTCGAGTAATTTAATAATACAGGGTGTTCCAGAAGTCTTGGGCTCATTTCAAGCCCACATATCTGATGAACTGGTATCATTTCAAAGCTAAATCATAGTAATGGTTTATTCATATCTTTTCAGATTCAGTTATGGCGTTCACTCAACCAGAAAAGGCATTTTGCGTCCTTGAATTTACAAAAACTGTATCATGTTCAACGTGCCTTTCGCAGAATTTCAGAAAACAATGAACATCTTTGAACATTCCACAAAAAAAACATGAAACAACAATATGTCAGATGCGTTGTTATATCAATGGTTTTCGAGATAGTGCCCAAGACTTCTGAAACACCCTGTATAGACTAGAAGAGTTAAGATGCTCAAAGCTCAATGCCAATGGAACAATGTACTGTAGATCAACTTTGAATAACAAGGGTTGTGGGGGAAAAAAGCACAAATTAACAAAAAAAATTATCCTGTATAATAGATTGAATAATGAATTATTTCTGTGACATAATTAACTAAGTAACAAAGAAAAAATATACAAAAAACAACAAGTTCATTTAAGTGATTAGTTCGAAACATGTCGATTTTTCAAGCTCCAGATAATCACTTTCTGCAGCACGTGACCAGCAATACGGCGTCAAGAAATAATCAGAGAATAGGTAACTGGACATAATTATATGGATAACAATTACGTTTCTACGACGGCTCTTTCAAGCAATGATTATTAAATAAAATGAAAAAATATAGAGTTTTACGTCCTACCCTTCGGCACCTATTAGGCCAAGGAGGTCAAGCTGATCATTAAATTAATTGTTACGGTACCTATATAATTTTGTCCATTTATTTATTGTTCAATTAGTAAATGCTAAGGAAGTCAAGAGACTGGGTACTCCAAGTCATCCAACATAAAGCTGGACGCAAAATAATGTCGGATTGGCGATTGGTTTGTGGATATTACTTATGCATATCAAATGTATGGCGATGTTGAAATTTCTTTTCAAGAAAGCTTTTTGGCAAAGTAAACAAATGCTCCATATAATGCAACATTAGGATCAGACCTATCCAATCGTGGAATCGCGTCTCTTCTTCGTAAGTTTTTTTGCCATTGTCTCGCAGGGATGGCCATTTGACCGAGTGTACCGAGAACATCAGGTTCCACATTCACTTCATCACGTATTCGATCATCTCGATTTATGTTACTTGCACACGAAAGGCTGTCCACACCACTTGCACCTGACGTATTCATAGCGCCAACGCGCATTTTTGGTTTTGTCCTAAATTTACGCTTTCTTTCAATAGTTTGGAGAGGTGTAAGAACAGGTTCTTGACTTGGGGAATATGCGACATCTGGATCAGATAATGACCAGAATGGTGATGACATATCGGGGCTAGCACTCTTTCCAGGAGAACTAACTTCACTTAGATCACTAAATCCTATGGATTCGGATTCACTGGTTCCTGATCTAAGATGTCGGCGTTTGAAATTCGTCACACACGATTTAGGTTTCTTAAATTTGAAGGATAATTTTGGACTGCTACTTTGTCCAACTCCAGAATCGACCAATCTCTGAGTGGTAGACTTATGTCTCCATTGTTGTGCTGGTGAACCAAGAGGTGATTGACGTGGGGAAGAAACAAAGCTTCGGTGTTTCCTTCTCCGTCTCTGAGGGGTCGGTATTGAGCTTCTATTCGAATCTGGAGTTGATGTCAATACAAGAGGAGATTGAGTTGGAGAATAATCCACACGGTCTAGTCTTTGGTTTGATATTCCGTGTCCTGCTTTTGATATTTGGGGACGCAGCTTATATCCCTGATCTAACAAGCTCCTAATATCAGCTTTTATCCCGGATGTATGTGATATGGTATCAATTCCTGATAAATTATCCTCAGATATGTCACCGTTTCTGCAAATTTCGAAATAATCCATGGGCGAGGAAGGACTTTCTGCGAAGTTAGGTGTCATGGATATCACTGGCGTCCGACTTGGGGAGTATAATGTCATTTGGTCGTGTTCTTCGATTGATGCGACATCCTCCAGAACTTCAGCATCTGCAAAAGAAGTTTGTTCCGCATTTGAATTCCCTATTCGGCTACTGGACGCTTGAGTTTGGGATCCAAAATAATTATTTGCTCGAGCAATTTGACTCCACTCCTTTTCAAGAACTTGTCTTTCAGCATCTTGATCAAGCAAGTTCCACGAGTATTCCTGAAGATTGGGGGAAAACTTGGAATTATTTTTCGAAGCAGTATGTTTTTCCATAATGTCAATGTCTGTGTTTTCATTGGACTCTTGAAAATTGATAAGTGCCATGTTCGTCGCCGAGTTTTCTAAGTTCTCAGGTGTCGACTGACAGTGATCATTTTCAGCCGAAGATGAATGAATAGCGGCTGAATCTTTCCTCAATTTCCAACGTTTTAAAATACGCTTGACTGCAGCTCTATTTTGAACATTTCTTTTAGCAGGTTTTTGTTTCTGGCTGGCGTGTTTTCTCTGGTTAGACGCTGGACCGCCAACAAATTCTTTACGGTGGCTAGTGCCGCTTTTTGTCATCTTTCCTGCATTTGTTTGATCAGTGCAGGCAGCGATCTGTTCATCGTCATGTGAAGTAGCTGTTGAATTTCCACGACAAAGTACCTTTGTTGGTTGTTTTAACACCTTACTGTACGTCCTACCAGATAACTGTAATCTTTTTGCTCTCGTGTTCTTTCTGATGTACGATGCTGTACTTTCAGACAAGTCACTCTCTGTACTGCTATAAACTCGTTGTGGTTTTGGTTTAGATTCCGGCAATATTTTAATAACCTTTTCACTAAGTTCACGTTTACTTATATACTTATCGAAACCTTCAAAATATATTGTTCCATTTTCTATGCGTTTCAATTTCTGGGGCGAAAAGACAACACTCTCTGGAGAGCTTGAATCTTCTCTACCGGGAAGAAGCGGTGAGTCGAAACCATGAACAGATGTTATGAGTTTTGGATGATATTGCCTATGAGATGAAACGGATATTCTACCAGGCGATTGTTCGTATGTAGTCCGAGGAGATTCCGTAATATGAGAAAGTGCATTCGATTCTAAAGCTTTAGATACACGTCTTGGACTTTGACTGACTTTTAAAGACGACGGTGATGGGGATTGGAGCGGAGTTACAGCCTTTGTCATAGCCGTCGTCATATTTTGACAAACAATCGAATAAGAAGAACCTGCATTGATTTCCATAGCCAAAGGCGTACGGGAACAAGAACAATTAGGTTCAAGAGCTTTCGAAGAAGCTCTATTTCTGCGACTTAATACATCCGATCGTTTTGATACATCAACATTACTTATCGGTGATGCAGTCTCCACTAAAAAATCAACTGATTCATATTTAACTTTCCGTTCGGAGCCTTTGAGATTATCTTTGCTTGATCTTGGCGAACTCCTTGCAGATGGTGATTCATTTTTGAGCTTCATACCTTCACATTCAGGAGTTTTTCCTCCATCGAAACATTTGGTATCTATTTCCTGCTTAATCTCTGATTTAACCTTCATCACAAAATATTTTGGCTCTGGATCAGAAGAGCATGCTGATCTCCTGGACGTGGTTTCTTGGTGTTCATCCTCCAGAATTTCTTTTTTGATATGAATATGATCTTTGATTTCCTGTTCACAAAAACTTGGTGAAATTAAATTCCTAGTTGTGTTGTTAGTGATATTTGATTGCACTTCAAAGTCAATAGGTTCTTCCTTGACCTCTTGTTTTAATGGGGAAAGAAAACTGACCTTAAAAGAACAAGGTGGTACTTCCAATAAACAGGGTTCTTTATCTACAGGTTCTAATTTGGTCACTACAGCTGCAGAATCACAACTACCTAAAGATGTAGGAGTTTGTGAAATATGGCCTAGGCTACTCCGATCATGACCTCTAGTCTTTTTCCGTTTTAATGTTGATGAAGCTTTGGTATGCGTTTCTGCACTGGTAGACGGATGAGAGTCTAAGCCTGGCTTTGAAGTAGTTTTAACCAGCGATGAATAAATGTTATCAAAGTCAGAACTGTTCTGGTCAGTTTTCACTGATTGTATTGATGTGACGTTCGTATTGAGACATTGTTGGGAACTTGTTAGGTTATTGCTTTTGTGGGCTGGCGGTGAGGATGAACACAATGGTGTCTGTTGATGATGCTCGCCGCTAATATTCGGTTTGTTTGAACACAAAGACTGATTTTGATGATTGATTCTTCTGGAAGAATCTATCCAATCTGTTGAACACAAAGGGGAAATAAGTTCATTACTGACCAATGGTGATGGCAAACGCTTTTTTGGTATCAACTTAGATGGTGATGGTCTAACATAGTCTGCTACTGTGGTGGAAGTCAACACTTTCTCTATTGAATCATTACAAGACTTAACTATCCTTTGATTTGGTTGTGAAGTCTGAATCCCATTTCCTTTTATTAATTCTGTAACTGCTTCATCTGAAAAATTTTCTGAATCGGCAATGATGGTGACATCTTGAACATTCTCCTCATCTAAACTCATATCCGGAGTAACTGATTTAATTCTGGAAACCTTTCTGACTGGCAATACATTGATATGTTGCTTATGATTTGATGGCAAAATACATTCAGGTATGACCTGGTGTTCTTCATCATCTGATATATTAATGATACCAATGTTTAGAGGGTCAGTGGCCTGAGCTGTCGGTTCTATCTCAATTACATCTTCTGATTCAAATGAGTCTTGCAGCCTCGGATTCATAGGGCAACTTGAACCAGGGTCGTAACTTGTTCTTGTAACTCCAATTTTGCTATTTTTAGACACCTTTTCAAACTCAGTTGAGATTGCTTGATTAATTTGTGTATGTCTATTATCTGTAGCAACTGTACAAGCTCTTGGATCAAGAGGCTTCTGTGGTTTACAATCAATGTGGTTTCTACGACTAGACAATCTTCTTATCTTCCTGGGTGAAGAAGCTGTTAGGTCTCCCTCTGAGCTACTTGGTCTCTCAGTGGAGAGTGCATAGACTTCAGCAGAAGGACTTATGGGTGGGTTTTGATCTGACATTTGATAAGGACTCTGAGATCGACTTTGGATGTTTTCAAGAGATCCAGCAAAAGCTTGAATATTGCGTTGCCTTTGCTTATTTTCTGTGAAGATTCCATCAGGACTGATTGCAATGAGTTCTTCATGCACAACACTTCTTCTTACGTCCACATTGCTTCTCACAGTTCTGGGTCTTCTCAATGGAGGATCATTGTTAGCATGGTTCCACTGATTTGAATGTCTTTGACCATGAACACAAGGTGCGATATCAATTGAGCTACTGGGTTGACTTGATATCTCAATAAGAGGAGATACAGCTGATACTTGAGGAACAACAGACACTCGACCCTGTTTGGATTTCGAGAAAGGGCAGACAACTGCTATATTGTGACAAGATTCACTAGTGGTGCCAAGTTGTAGTAAATCATAAGAAGAAGGGTTTTGTCGTTTGATATCTGGTGAAATTTTAGGTCTTTCAGTGTAGTTTTCTGGTTTTAATACAAACATTGAATCTTTACTACCTGAAAGTAGATATTACAGTAAATATGTAAAGAAGTGTAAATATTCAATTACTTTAATCTTTTAATAAAAGAAAGGCTAGACAAGAAAATGTGTAATTGTCTTGCACTTTACTGGGTAGGTGTCCATGAAAGCCAAATTTAATATATTACATATTCTCTATACACTGTATATATTAATCTATTCCCACCTTGTGACTTGAGAACAACTCCCATGTTAAATTCTGGAGCTAAGAAAGGATGTTGTAGAGCTGATAAAGGTGTTAATCTTTCATCAGGGTTCAGTTTTAATAACCCAGACAGAAAATTAGCAAATGTATAATCATAACAATCAGTTAACTGGTTCAAGATCTCTAAGGTTGCTGAAAAAAACAAAGTGAATATGAATATAAAGACACGGAAAAGAAATTGATGTCTGATAATTCATAAGCAAGGGTAAAATGGATACCTTCCCCTTCACAAAAAGAAAGAAAAATAACAAAACTCCAACTGGGCAGTTAAAAGGTATTGGATCATAATCGAATATGTTTTCTGTATACACACATATTGTATAATACAGCTCCTTACACATAACATTGCTACACCTGTATTCTGTACAATAATTACATAAACTGAATGAGAGAAATTCCCTTTTGACTAACCCATGTCAAGGGTATAATTTAAAAGAACTAACTTACCATCTTTTATCGTGTGTTTTGATGTGTACTGACTTAATTCTTTATAGAATTTACCCCGTTGAAATATTTCTGTGGGTAGAGGACCCAAGATATCCACTATCTGAAAGAAATGAAATGAAATGGTTTGTATTCAATCAAGCTCTTGAAATAATAATGAATTTTTACCAAATTGTCATGATCTATTGTATATCATTCTTACTAAAGCAGTAAAAAATAATTTCATCGGATCATATACTACAAATATTAGAGATGAAGGAGTCCTCAAGACACAAAAATAAAATTCTTGTCAAGCAGATAGTGGCAGTATCTAAAAGTCTAATTACTTTTATTGTTCATTGCAGAGCTACAAAACTATTTTATGTATATAATAATGTGTCTAATGTTCCAAAACTTGTGAAGCAAAAATATCTAAATAAGTTACCTCAATTATAAGTTCTGTTTTATTTTCACCAAGAAATAATGGGGTGCCTAGAAATAACTCCACTAAAATACACCCTAGAGACCACATATCAACCTCACAACCAAATGGTATACCAAACATTACCTAAAAAATATTATTTTCATTTAGTTGTGGTCTGTAATTACAAATGATACCTTCCAGAGAATTTTTTATAATAGAATTAATAACAAACGTTAATAACAATAAGGTTAAACAATCTCAAAAGTGCATTAGATATGTCGAAGTTACAAAACACAGTAATTCTTGCATTACACACTTTGTGTGAGAAAAAAAAAATGCTCCTCTGGATAACGAATCTATTGTTTATTTAAATTGGTAGCTTCCCTTTTAAATGAAATTTATGTTGTCCGTAGCCAAAGTATTCCAATATATGAACGAGAGTTATTTCCCTTTAACTGTACGATTTCAATGAATTATCTTACAAAATAAAGGTAGGACAATTTCCTAAGCGTTATCTACAATATACATGATTATCAAAGAAAAGTGAATAATACCTCTGGTGCTCTATACAGTAAGGTTTGTAGCTCAAACTTTTCATAATACATAGAAACTTCTTGATGTACATGATGTATAGCATTACCAAAATCTATAACTCGGATAGAATCTATATCATTCTCTGTAAAAAAAAAAAAACAACAGAAAATGGTACTAGTTCTAATCATGTTACCACGGAAAACAATTTAAAAAAATTAGAACCAACTATGTAAATAAGGAAATAAATCATAAGAAATTTTGATTTTGAAAATGTTTTTGTGATTTAAAAACAAAAAATTATCAATGTTTTTGATTCCTTTCAAATATCTGAAATCTCTGAGACAGGCGTTAATAATCAACAGGTATTTCTTTAATCACCTTAAATAAATACCATTACTAACAATATATCTTGTGATACAAATATACTGAAACAACAATCACTAGCTAAAGTAATACTATTATCTTCTCTTAGTTTAAAAACTTACTGTCTTTGAGTAAAATATTTTCAGGTTTAAGATCAGCATGTATCATATTCTGTTGTTGTAGAAAACTCAATACTTGTAATAATTTTACTGTTAATTTACGAATATAGCTTAATTTCTGGAAAAAGAAAATGAAGAACGATCAAAGTAAATTTCTCAAGGAGACAGTCTGTGTTCTACAAATTTTGTAATTTTTAAAACTGTTTCTCCTGTCATTTATATAGGTTGTCTTTGGATATGGAAAAGGCGTCTTGAAAGATATAACAGTAAATTAAGGTGTTTCAGGTTTGTTAAAAATCCCTCATTTCCCTTTTTGTGAACTTGATTGCCTGTCTTCATTAGCCCAATCAGAGGGTGACAATATACAAATTCATTAACATCTTACAATGAACATACCTGTGTAACATTTGTAGTCTGTGTTAAACAAGGTAACTCTGTTATTGGTTCAGGATGTAGACATTCAAACACCATACAATAATGTAATTTATGTTTAAATGTTGCCTACAAAAGATATAAACACATGATATGTTGTAAATCATGTTTTAATAGCCTGTTGGCTGTATATATATACATCATAGAGCCTTCAATATATCAATAGTTTTCCATATGAATCTATCAGAAACTGAGTATTATGACTTGGTATTGGAACTGACACTGACATGCCAACCATAGATAAGGAAGTGGTTATGGGTGCTGCGTTACTGCAACCCATGGCTTGTTTGGTAATTACAATATATTCAACAAGCATAAACATAGTGAATTTATATCTGTGTCTTGTAGATCAAGTGTTATCAATTAACGTTAAAAACACAGAGTTACTTCCCTTATCATAACAGGTTGGATAGTCTTTAGTGGATTGCACAGACAGAAATAAATTTTATAGTTAATTATGGGAGTTTTTAGAGACTGAGGAAGTAAAGACTCACCAAGAGTCTAACAGTACGAGAAACATGATATGGATCAGCTGTTTTCAACGTTGATAATAAATGTGCTTCTTGTATTCCTATCCCATAATACTTGACATGTAAAACCTTTATTGTAACTTCTGTTTGGTTATAAAGGTCCTGAAAATAAAAGACAAATTTCAATCTTCTCTAGTTCAATCTTCGGTAAAAACAAATATCTTGTCACTCAGAATTGAAAACCAAGGCCTCATGTGCTACTGACTTTGTATGGAGCACATTACAGATAGAAATCTAATAGTAGTGAACTTCTGCTACTTTAGTCAATCATGGCACACAGTATAATACTGCAAGGCTAAATCAGCAAAGAACCTGTCAATTCGGGGATAAGCCATGTAATTCTTTCTTACCAGACCACAATCAAACCTACTGCCTACAACAAACCTGAGCTCCATAGGCCTACAGCTAATTGCTACATCCAGACGAGCTTTGATAAACTTTATAGCAGACTACACTATAGAACACTGATTATGAAATAGGTAGAGGTATAAAACTAACCTGTGCTTTAAGAATAATACCAGACTGGCCCTGTTTACTAAGTGTTTGTAATATCTTATATCTTCTCGCCAATATTTCACCAGGACAGGGATGATATTTACCTTTCTCATCAGTTTTACCTGTAATTAAAAAACCTTTATAGAATAATTGCAATAATAATAAAATCTTCATCAAGGTGAAAATTAGGCCTGAGGTTTACAATTTTGGACTTTTAAGAACCATAATGTATAATACAAAAGAAAAAAAAACTCAAAATATTATCAAAAAACAATTAAAACTATGAACAGTTGTCAAAAAAAAAAGGATGAAATGAACAAACATAAGATTGCTTTGCTTGAAATTAACCTGTTTCTCCTACTGGCTACTTCTTTCTATATCATGCTTAAGGAAATTGAATGCCCAATGAATTTTCCTCTGCAGAGTGACACAAGATCTGAAATTGTAGAACCTCAACTTTGAGTTCTTTATTAACCAGCAAACACCTAAAATGCTTACCATTTAATCATTCTTTTATACAAACATAAGCTTACATTATGCATTGCTCTGATAAAAAACATTCCCTGTCTGTACTTACAGTAGTTACAGTTATACATTTCATGAAAAGTAGTTGTGATCATTTGTGCTGTAAACAATTTCTTTAAAATTAAATTTTCCTATCAAATTATTATTAAACTTCAGCAGTAATGCAGACTGAATTTAGTATGTAGCATAGTTGGACGCTAAAGACTACTCACCTCTACCATGTTTGGTACGACCGTGTCGAGAGTTTTTATATAAATAATTTAATCCAACTGTAAGTGATGTTAAACATTGATAGTTGACAGGCTCTAGATGGATTAAGTCATCACTTGATCTGTAAACAAAATAATGATGTTTGAAATATTTTACAATTATTAACATGAAGTAAGCTAACAAGCGACAATCTAATGAGAAAATTTAGGAAGAGAGGTAATATTGGCCAATATCTACATCTTCTGGTCTATACTTTAATAGATTGAAATACCGTATTGAATTAAGTATTCTTTTAATACCTATGCAAAAAAATAATGTCCTACTCATTTGCACCTAATAGGCTAATGAAGACAGGCAATACCATGAAGGGTGCACTGAGGTATGGGCATTAGAAAAATTTGAAAGTTCTTTTCAACTTTCGTTGGGATTGAACACTGGACCCTCAAGTTAACTAGCAGGCATCTAACTCAATGAGCCACTGCAGCTCCAAATATCAAAGTAGGCTTGAGGTAATGTAGAAAAAAGTTCCATAGTTTATTCTATTAAATGCAGCATAATTAGATCTACTTCAGTGGTTCCAAACATTTTTTGACCCCCACACTCCTCAGAACAATCATGTGATCTCCTCACACCCCAAAAAATTTTACTTTATAAATTTTCATTGGAGCTAACACACAACCATCAATTCAAATTTATATAGAGCCCCAAAGATAAATTCTTCAAGGGTTGCTCACACTCCTGACACACACATCTGACACCCTAGTATTGAAAACATTCCAGGTGTGAACCACTCACACTGTATAATATGCTTATATATAGGCCTAATAAAAATATTAATAGACCTTTAAGCATATACAGTGTGAATGTGATGCAACCACAAGAGGAATAGTTCAAGTCAACAGTGTGATACTCTGTTAAAGTGAAAGTTTTACTTTGGCTTTGGTTTATTATCGTCACAACTGACATTGAACTCCTGACGTTACCTATATAAGGAAACATGAAGCAGAAGTTTAGTTTTAGAACTCTAAAAACAATCCTCTATGGTAAGTGATGACAGACAAAGTGTGATTGACATGACAGTTTCTTTAGAAGAATTATCTATCGGCGAAGGGTCCACCAAAGCAGGAAAAGAAAACCCATCAAAACAGACGTCGGACGGGCTATTTTTAGCACAAACTGTCTGAGAACACAACGTGTTATTGTTGACATAGACTCAAATAATCAACGGATCAGGCGATTTCTGGGTGAAAATACACGACCATGACCTAATAATATCAAATCAATTCAATGCTTAGCAACTCTACACACCTTATTGCTGTGCTGAATGCGCTTGTGCGCGGCATTTTCATTCCCAAAGCCTCAGCAACAGTAAATTCACTCCGCGTGCTGAGATACACAACTCCACTACGTCCGCCATTTTACTTTCTACCACCAGCAGAGATGTCATATGTAAATTTATCACGTGATTTGAAGATGGGGTGAAAGGTTATGTTATTGCTCGCGATATAAACAAAACCTCGTGCACTGTCAAACAATTTCATTTATGATTCATTGTAAGATGAATGAACGACAAAGTTAAGCTTATCGTTTTAGAAATAACATAAAGTGTATTTTGTTTAATAGTGTACAGTTAGATTAAATGATAACAGTATATGGTGTGATGCGAGCCATATAGAACGAACTAGTGTAGTACGGAATATTACGTGTGGTATGGAATCGCTGCATGTTTAGGCACGTTCAATATTGCATAGATTTTGATTGGTTATTGAGAGCCATTTGTGTATAATGATGTCATGTTACTAAACCCAGGCTAGCAGGACATTCCTAATTCAACAGATTCCGCGAAAGGATTTAAAAACAATAAGGTAAGCGAATTTTTTTTTATGATCAAGATTTGTTTTTGCCAGTGAATTTTGACAGCTTATGTCATTGCTTATGCTGAGATTTTCACTGTAGCCAAAGTTTTGTATATTATGCAATCCATGCTAAACAATAACGAGTTTGTTTGTGTTTTTAAACTTGTCGAAGTCGAAGTCATCTCAATGGTCCAAAGTTTTCTAACCGTGGGTGTTGTCAACGCCTCTAATTAGTCATCGACTGTTTATAATATATCATAGGAAGGCTGCATACTATTCAGCTGTTTAAAAAGTTTTTGTTTGCTAATACATGTATGACGGTTTATTTTACGATTTCACGATTAGCCTGGTATCAATTTGAAATATTTAGTTTTAATTTCCCTGATAAAATTGTCACGTGATTATTTCAAGTAGATAGCTATTAAGTTACTAATATTAACTCGTAAACACTCAAATTTTCCTAATTTTTTTACTTGGGTCGATTTTTTGAAATTGAGCTCAGGTCTCTTGTGGTTTTCAGAAAATCATTTATTAAAAAAACATATTTTTTACGAAAATATCTTTCGGTATTGAATTGCAAATAATAATTGAAAGGAGAAATAGACGCTAAAAATTATTTTTAGTAATATTTTATAATCAACTCAACATTAGCAATTGAATAATTTGTATGCATAGCAGCCACCACGTGGAAGTCAATTCGAGATTTATTTTCATTGGTGATGATTCTGATTGGCGCGATATCAACCTCTTATTATTAGTTTATTGATATAACTTGATTGGTGTCTCGTGCTCTTTAGAACTTCATTTACACTTGAGTGGTAAAGTATGCATAAATATAGATTTTAAAAAAAGTAACACTTGAAATTATTTCATATTATTTTAATTCAGTGATTTTAAGTAAAACTTTATTCTTTTCATATTGCAGATTAAAAGAATTTAAATTTTAATGTGTGAAGTGCAAAATGGATAAAAATAAAAAACAAATGGAAGACAAAGTGCATCAAGTTCGGACAAGTTCAACGTCAAGTGACGACAAACGTAGGAAAAACATTCCTAAGGATTCCCCCTTCTTGGGAAATTCCCCTTTGAGTGGAATTCAACACGACAGAAATTCCCCAGTAGCCACTAGAAGAAATAGGGATTCTGGTTATGTTACTGATAATTCGCCAGCCACCTTCTCGCCTTATTCACCTTTTACTTTTGATCTGCCTCCCCAGGAGGAACATGGTGCTGTTGGGGGCATCCCCTCACCCCAGGGACTAGAGGACTCTGGGAGTGATATCATGGATAATTTCGAACACGGAATATTTTTTGATATAGAAGAGGAAGGGGACGATTCGGCGTTTTTGGATGAAGTGGATGGAATTAGTGATAACGAAGGTGATACAATCGACGAAACGTATCGAAACGTTTTGACTCTTCAAAGACAGGTGTCTCAACCTATGGCAGTGCCTCTATCACCTCCTATAGCCGATATAGCATTACGGAATGGTGTTCAAGTCCCGTTCACACTACCTGGACGCTATTATTCCAGTGTGACTAGTGTAGCCACACAAACCCCTCATGTACTCTCTCAGATGCTACATCACGTCATATCAGAGCCAGCGTTTGTTATTCAGTCCAGAGGTAAGTCTCATTTAATTTGATTTTTATCTATTTCATAATCATATTAGTCCATTAAAAGTTCCGTCAAACCGCTATGCCTTTCTGAAAAGCAATCAGTCATTTCACAGTCTTTTCAATATATGTTCCGTATTAAATTCACCGATATACGTGTGTGTCGTACTGGCAACTACAAGTTGTTGAAAGGATATTTTTTTTTCGATATTTTGTTGAATTATTATATTCGCTTGAAATTCATACTATCAAAGGTCTTGATGAAATCAAAATCGCTCGGTCAAGGGTGTGCCTTAAAAAGAGACAATTATTTTAAATAGGTTTACACTTTAAATAGTGTGTTTAGAGTAGTATAAAGACTCAGGGCAATGATTTCAATAACAGAGTCAGTAAACTATCAGATAACATAATAACGATTACAAATAACGGTAGTTTCTAGTCAGGGGACGCTACTCCGCTACAGTAATTTTGTTGTCTGTAGTCACTGTTACTGAGCTTTTATAACGTAATATATAATCTAATTTTATCTGGGCAAATCGCCACGCTTTTATATAATAAAAAGACGTTTGTCATTTGATTGCTTATCATCTAAGAATATAATATTTTCATAAATTTAGTAAAACAAAAAAAAATGTAAACTTAATTAGCGTCGGAAATACTGGAGGCAATAAAAAATGAGATTTTTTTTTTAGCTCTAATAGGCTCGTGATATATTAATGATAGATTAAGATGTGCTGTCATATATTATTATTTCTTATGAAATCCAGATGATCAATCATATCTATTATCATATTACGTTTCAATTTTATACCATTCAACTAAAACAAAAGATCAGAAAAAAGATAATGAATTAGTTGCTTTCGTAAGAATTATTTTCGCTCTCGTTTCTCCCCATCTGTTGGTCTATGTTGATATTCTGTGTTGATAATTATGTTATTGGGTCGAGGCTAACTGTTTAAATGTAATGTCAATATGTCCTGGTTTGTGAAGGACGAGGTGAAAATCTGACATAGTGCCATAGATATAGCCTTTTATATTGGCAAATGGCTATACATTACTATAATGGTATAATGAAAAATTATCATAGATTCCATGACTAGCATGCTATGTTGACGATCTCAGTCGCAGGATGGCGGTCGGAGAATAAGGACGGTCTCAAACCGAAACCGCCCTAGTACTTGAGCAATGGAACTGAAATATTATGATGTAATTATTTATAAACGCATTGAATATGAGGATATCATTGTCGAAACGTTGTCAAATTATCCGCTTATTTGCGCCTAGAAAAGGTAACATGTCACTTCATATATATTCTATTGCTGCAATTCTATTCGTAAAAATATCGCAATAATTACCAACCATAACAAATTAATTTATCAGTATAGAAATAGGTTTAAGATTACAAAATTATATTCGATAGTTCAATCACCTCTTAAATATCAAGTTACATGTATTGTAACAAAAAAAATCATGATTGTATACGAACCTAGTTTGCTTGGCATTGTTCCATGATAAAATCCAGTACATTAATATTGGCATGCCTCATTACATTAGAAAATAATCATACTTAAAATTTAATACTAAAAGTTTTTAATAAATCTACTTACTGCCAGGTTATTAAGATATTATATTTCTAATTGTCCTGAAATTAAATATTTCAAAACCAGTCGAGTAGAAAGCAAATTTCATCAAGTTTGAGTTGAATAATCATTTCAGACAGACGTATTATGCTTAAAATTTAAATAACACTTTCTAACCACCGCTACCCTTTCAGAGATATTTCCTTTAAACGCACAAATCGAATGAACCATCTAGGTCTTTCGACACTTCGTAATGATTGTGCGGTTGGTTAATGAAAATTCTGCACCAAATGCCTTGATCAGTAGTCGTGTAAATTCGCGGATCTCCTACGAAAAATTAATGTATACCTCACAAACTTTCAAGAAAAATAATTTACCAAGGAAAGTGGGATTTGGGGGGGGGGGGGGTCTAATCCCTCCGGGGCTCAGATGATGGACCTCACAAACACACGTGTAAAGTATTATTAACATCCTCGACATGTCATTGTATTAATAATTCATGTTGACAACTACTAGTTATACTATAACCTACCTTTCATTAGCTTTAACATTTTAATCTCATTAGATTGACAGTTTTGTTTACACGTGCATATCGATCGTGCATCTTAATCAAATACGTATTCAAACCAATTTATTTTGCAGAGCAAATCTTAGTTTACAAATGACAGGATATTTATAATAAACGAGCAGTCATGCACGTGTGAAGAGCCGTAACACGTGTTTACATAAAATTGAAATGCAATACACACAATGCGACAAGAGATAGCACATAAAAAATGTATTAATCTATAAATTAATGTACGTGCATGATTTGTAAACTATAATGTTCAAGAGTCAAGCATGTTAATTAAAGAAACTGTATGACACCAATTAAAGTGTATAGCGACAACGAGGAGGGTGGGTCTGTAACAGGTTGTTCGCATAGAGATTTCACATGTATTTGACTTCAGTAATCGGTATAAATAATACATTGATCCTATTGACTCGAGGATGAAGATGTGTTTTATGATCAACTCTTAAAGGATGGTTAACTCGGGGTTATTCGGTACAAATGACTAGTTGTATTTATACCGTAATCATCGTTACGTATTTTATATTCTATATCCGAGCCTCCTTTCAGCGCTTATAGAGCTGCTTATTAGGCTACACATTGTGATTTCATACCATATCAATAGAACACTCGCTGGCACCTTCCTTTGGTTTTATCATGTATCATCAGGGTTCCACTATATTTTTATATTATATAAGACAACTTTTTATATACCTTTTCTTTTTGATATTAAACCATCCAATAAAAAATCTTTCTTTTACACGAATTAAAGATTATTGAAACGAAATCGACTGCTTCTGATGAAGCTGAGATTTTGAAGATAGCAATAAGACAATACTTGTAATCGATCATTTTGAGTTCAGTATCGATACTATATGTTTATGTTATCGTAAACGATGTTCATCATAATGTTTTATTTAAATTTGTCGTGTGTCGCAATTTACTTGTCATTGATTTGACCCCTGGTGTTAAGTTGCTCCTGGCAAGTTGCCAACACACGTAACTTGTAATTTTTGCACCCCGACTCGAGGCCTATTTTGGGTAGTTAATATGGTATATTTGACAATCCAGTATTTACAATAGTGATTTCTTCAAATATTTAAGGCCTATCATTTCCCCTTTTGTGTAAGGTCTGACAACACTTGGAAAGCAGCTTTCGTTTTGGGCGGGAAAACCTTATTTCTGTGCCAGAACATAAAACGATCGACAGCGCCTCCAGTATTGTCCACGATAATAACCGGCTAGCTGTTGTAATATTGACTCAAAGAGGTTTACATAAACTTTACATTAGTTTACATTAAGTTCTACAAATTGGCTCTTAACTGTATTTTGTTTTCCTTTATCTGTAGTGATATTTTATCTGTTGGCCTTCGTCTAGACTGTATAAGGTTGACTGAAGTCGCGTGTCACCTGCAGGGCAACACGCGCTATAGAGGTTTAACATACTAAGATTTCAAAACCCTTTGAAAAAAACCCATTAGATCATTGGCGGACCCACCCAATGTTATTTTTTGACTCATATTTTCAAGGCTCACTGTTAGATTTCCTGTAAAGCTGCCCTTTTTGAGATCGGTATAACATAAGCATATTTAAAAATTTTCTTACTGGGACCTCCCAAGGGCATTATAGTCCTAAAAAGGATAAGCTGTCAGACAAGTCAAGCGACTTATGTGAGATCATCCATTACTTTGGAAAATTTGGGAACATTTAAGATCAATTGGACTCTTAACAACTGAAGGCTTATTTTATGTAATCTACGAGTTAAGTTAGAGAAAGGCAGGAAGAATCCCACTTAAAAATGACACCGTTTAATTTGGCTTAGATTATTCAATAGATTATAATGTCTTACATCAGCCTCGAAAATACTCTTGATATTAGTAAACATTACACAGCCTTGTGGGATTTGTTATTATTCTATTTATATCTTATGTCATTTGATTGGATAACAAAATCACGCTAAATGACGTGATGAAATCCTGGCTTGTCGAGAGCAGACGATGCCATTTAGTTTTACAATTTATTTAAACTTTGTGCACCTGTTGCAGTTCATATTATTTTCACAACTAAATAACAAATAGGAAATTGAAAAAAGTTTCTCAATAAATAATAGACTTCTATCATGCATGATCTACAATGTCAGTCGTACTTAACTTGTTTTTTTTTTAAATAGTCTTAGATAGGCCTAGTCTGAACTGCAATCTTGATAGATATAAGAAGGGATAGAAATAAGTAGACAAAAAATGCAACATTTTTGCTACAGGCTACTTGATATTCTACGTTCGATAGAATCTTCGCAGACTGAATAATTTTTCTTGCGTTTCTGGTACATTTTCTTGAAATTCATTATAAAACTGAGGGAAATAAGCCAAATGTTTATTAACATGTCTCAGGCTTAATTTGATTATAGTCTTTTGACCCACCGAGGACAAGCTTCGAACAGCCGACCATATCGGCGATACGCAAATAAGTCTAGTAGGCCAAGATAGGACACAATTATGATTGACATATCATTGACATATAAACCTATATATTATTAACTCAATATCAATATTTTTAAACTCTTATCTTGGATTTTACTAATATTTGAAATAAATATTACCGTTTTTCAATTGCGTTGTTTATAAAGTGCCTCATCATAGCCAAATGCTTCCACACTAATATGGATTTTTGGGGTTTTTTTTTGTTATTTAGAATAAGTAAGGCCTAGGCCTACCTTGAAAAACAAATACCAGCAAAATACTATACCTGGGAATCTTGAACTGTCAATTTAGAAATTAATTAGCTGTTTTAAAATACATCTTGTCAAATGTTCAGATGATGTTCGAATTACATGATTTATTGACCTAATTTAATACCTATAAATTAACTCATATTGTTCTTAATATCTTTATAATGTTAGCCAATAATGACTCTCTTGAGAAAATGGGGTGCAAAAGATATTAATCTGTTTGGACGTTTGAATATCCGGTTCAGCACCTCGTTTCCGGTAAATGTAATAATAAAGATCGTTTGAGTTGATCTTTGACCCTCAATGTATTATGAAATGTATTATATGGTAAATTATGAAATATGTTATATATTTTAAGAATGTTAATTGTATTATACTCTCATTAGATTCCCTTTAAGAGGACAAATTGAGTCAGAAAAAATCTTAATTATGATATATCATGACGGCAATCGCTAATCCTCGACAGTGTCCGAAAAATAAATCTATTGTGGATCGCAAACTAAACTTTCACGGTAGGCCATTTGATCTACAGGCATTTGTCTTCTCGCTATTGATGGAGTAGTCCGGGAAGATTGCAGCAAATGCTCCTTTAATCGTGTCACATTTTGACCGAATATTGTCAAAGGATATCGTAATTTAATACGTTATCTTATCAAGCCACTGGTAAAAGTAGGCTGACAGTGTGTCGTCAAATTACAAATTGTCAGTAAATTTAACAGAATATTAATTTGATTGGTGGTTTACTCTAGAGATTCTGGAATTTCTTTAAGAAGAAAAAAAACCTTTGAGCCTGCAGTTTAATTATCTTCAATACTTTACTAAAAGTGCTTATCTTTATCATGTCGAATACGCTACAAGAAAGAAGAGACGTTACTTCATTCCTAGTTGTGTTTTATTCAAATATATCTTATATACGAACGTTTGGCCTATTATATAAATACGGTAAACAATTTAGTTTTTGCAATATTAAGTTCTAATATTGAACGTTTATCCATAAATCAGTCTTTATCCTTTGTTTCCAAAGTCCTTAACAAGGTTCCTTGACAGAAATATGATGATGATATTTGTAGCAATGTGTATCGTGAATTAGTAGGCTAATAAATGCAAATTAGCACTTATTATTAAAATTATTATAGTGACACATTTTGCCATCAAACTTTCATTATTGTTTATTTTAAGCACTATTGTATGTAATTGTCGGTTAAACTATTTTCTACAGCAATTCAGCATACCATTTTTAATGTAATGTAATTTTGAAAGATATGTCAAGCAGTCATTGTCCTCTTTTAGCTTATAACATTTCCTCAAACAATATTTTAAATGTCTGAAAAAACAAATCGGTGAAAATAATTAACACAATTTGATAATCAGCGGAAGTTAGTTGCTAGCGGGTCAAGACATTGTTCATATATTACGTTACGGAATTTATAAAGAACGGTGTCTTTGCGACAAATATTATATCAGATCTTGGTTAATATTGTCTGAAAGGTAAATGTTGGTAACTTGGAAATATATCAATCCAGTCACTCATTTCGTAGGCCCAGAAACAATTACTTTTAAGTTTCTTCTGCTTGTTATTATCGAAAATTCACCTTTAATCATAGAGTACTTTAACTATGCCAGAAGATAGCTTCTGCAAATGATAACTCTAGGGATTATTCCATATCTTAAAGTTCTTCCAGATGGTATATCACAACAGTACCCCTTCAACTCAAATAACCTTAACGGTAAAACTAACCAAGGCAAGCAAAACTTGAAACAAATGTTTTTATCTCATATAGTAGTCATTAAACTTTGAAAAACCAGTGTTCCAATTACTGCTCTTTGACTATTGAGACGGATCCCCCGGAGGGCTGTTTGTGTACCTTTCTGTTCTGTTTTAAAAACAAGAGTTCCCTCCCTTTGTGATACCCTGGGGAATTTTGACATGCTTTTTGTAAACTTGTCAAAAACTAAATCCACTTTTTCTAGAAATTCAATCTTTTTGGAAAATAAGCTTATTCCAGAATAAGAATTCAATTTTAGAAAGAGATTCCATGTAAATTTACTAAATAGCAGCATGGAGTGGCAGCAGGTTGTCTGGAAGACCTGTATCTCGAAAATGTTTTAAATCGTTTTCTTCTTTGTTCCTCTGGTCATTCCTTGAAAATAAACTTGATGCATTCTCATTATGCAGATTCCATACATAAATTTATAAAGCAAATGGCATTTGGCAACTTGCTGAAAGTATTGGTTCTCGACATAATAACATCTCTGTACAACCTCAATTATTTTATACAGGTGTCGAAATGGTTAAAAATCTCATGATGTTGTGTTAAGCCTGGGGCAGTAACTTGGTATATTTTTCTATAGTAACAAATTCTATTTTACTTATATACAAAGCTACCTCAGTTAAACAAACCACCCATTCCTACCGTGAGAAAACCGTAAATTAACCGTTTTAAAAACAATCAGAGAATGTTAAATTTAAGTAATTTTTTATCGTGATTCTACTAGTGGTAATGATTTGATGATATCAAGGTTTCAAATTTTTCTTGGCTTTGGGTTATTATGGTTTCAGTTTTAATTGGCACACTGTTGGAAATGTTTTCATTTTAAGTTAAGCATTTCGACATAAAGGAATGCATGATGATGCAGAAATTCCATTTGAATGATGCAACTGAACGTTGTGTTTAAAAAGTGTGTCATACAAATTTTCTAAGGATGATGCACAAATTCAGCCCTGTTGATGCATTCAGTGGTCCGTGAAAGTGAATCATTCGATAAATATTACCCATTGTCCTAGTTGCATAACTTGAGCCATAGGCGGAGATATACACACTTTCATCACAGGTCTTAAAGTTTGCGATGAAAGCAAATCGTTTTTGCTTGCAATTATTATTGGTTGCAATTTGTATTGGTTGCAATTTTTATTGTTTGCCATTATTATTGCTTGCGATTATTATGGCTTGCAATTCACATTTTATCATAAACAACTTCCGCGTCTACTTGCGCTTTTGTCTTCAATTAATAATCATTACCAATATTGGCAACAATCTATTTCCCTGAAGTAATAACGAACAATTTACACAGTGTATACAGAAAGTTATGATACGTCAAAAAGTTACCATTAACTAAAGTGTCTAGGTCATTGTCAAGTTAAACAATGCAATGACATGTAACGTGGTACACCTGTTATATCGTGTATCTTTAATACACCTCTGACACGATATCACTTACAGAAAATATAAAAACAGTTCCCAAACACCTGTAAGACGACACTCCGGGGAATTAACTCTAGGGTTATCGAACCTGAGATTATTGTGTCTGGTACAGATTGTGTCACAGTGGCATTGCATGATACTCATTTCTCATATGTCGTGTAGTTTATGAAGCTGTGCAAACGGCTTTTTTGGAACCAGTTATGTGTTTTGTGAGTTTTAAGTTGATTTTGATCCATAAATGAGAAAACCAGACTCAACTTTATGAGCTAAGATATTTTTGTCTCGTGATCATGAGAACAAAATACTACCGTTGTGTCATGTGCAGTTATCAGATAGTTGACAATATGGTCTATATGATATTTACTGTTACTAACACCATATTATGGAACAAGCACACTTCTTTTGATGAGGTTATAATAAACATCACGTTTCAAACAGTCCCGATGCTACCTGGTGTGGTCCTCTAAACCGATCAAGTCTGACTAAGGGCTTGGTTTCACCACAGTTGAACGTGCCGTCGTCAGATGAATAATGAGGGAATAAAACACTATAAAATATAGGAATAAGAAAAGAGAAATTAACAGGACTAATGTAATATGATGTGGACTAGTAAGATTTAAGATGTTGTACTTCAAGTTGGTTATCTTGTGGCCATTAGTCCAGCTTGTCTAGCTTCCCTTTATGTATAATAGTTGTCCTTTACCTTTACTCTAATCTAGGGTGTAGTCCTGTGACGGTTAGTCAGACAGATGATGAGATAAGGTGGCTATCACATTACATCTTAATAACACGCCTCTGGTCTTGTGTTTTATCACATCAGGCTATCATTGGTTCTTTGTCATCATTGACATGTGGCATAGACTACCACTAGAGGCGTTTTATCTTTAAAACCCTGTTCTAACACATTTACATATTGTACTTTTTTATCAGTAATGTATTTACACATCTACTAATGACTGTCACAGCCAAGTTAGTTGGTTTGGTGTTTCTGTAAGATTGCTATTTAGGTCTCTCCTTGACAGAAATCACTAAATGATCCGCTTTTAAGTAACGGATGTTTCCATTTGACAATGACATTCTTAGATCCCATATGATTGGATTCCCACATACATTTGAAGTTCTATTGTTTTTATAAAACAGTACCAATGTTATTTGTTTCTCTATTTACATAAGTCAGTTGTGGAATGCACGCGCAGTGCCACTTCAAGGTAAATCTGTGAGAACATATTCTTCATAGTTTCTCACGGTTCCTAGTGCCAAATTTTGGTAACTTGCCAGCTGCATTACGTTTTGGTCTGATAATCACTCAGACTTACCTTTACAATATTCACGAACACATGATCTGACATGCACCTATGTCCTATATGCGTCATAACCTTGTCCAAAGATAGTGTATGTATTTAAGGACTGGTTTAAGGGCTTGATACTTTTCTGGAGTGCCCTTGCCTCCATTGATCAAGCGAGCATGCACATTCCAAATGATGCATCTTGGTAATGCAACCATTGACCCAATTCTCAGGATTTCTACAATTTCGACGTCAGGGTGAATCTGTTTATGTGATTTCTTTTCATGACGTAAGAGAAACACTATTTATATTCGTGTGCATCTTATTCTACGTCTTTGACCCAATTCCCAGACCTTTCACCAGCAACAAATTTACCAGAATTCCACTTTGTTCTTTGTTGGCATTCATTTGCGCCATTCCTATTTCAATATGCCCAGTTTCACAATAAAACACTAATATAATTGCCCATGGATATAAATGGAACCCGTATTCTCTTTATACTTCAGATTTTTATTCTTTTAACTAACTAACTGCACAAACATTACTCTCTGAATAGAGGTTGTGCCAACATGCCTGTAACTGCGCTGTCGTGTCAAAGGTTAAACCGTAATGTTACAACCTTTTATTATACAGAATTAAGTGGTACTGACGGTTCCTCACGGTAACACCATCAAACATGTCATGTAATATGTGGAAACTAATTTATGTCGCTGTTATACAATAGTTTGTGAATCTAAAACACTTATACCAGCCGATATAATACATCTAACCATATTAAGTAATAACAACCTTCATTTACCCTGTTCCCATAAACTTACGGTATGGAATTAATTGATAATGTCAGTGTATGCATGTTATATCATAACATTATAGATAATTCGTAGGCGCTGATAACGTACCATCCGCCGATTGTAATACAAGCATAGAAACTGATTTCATCAGGACACGCTCCCGTCTGACTTATATCCGATCAATGGTCACCTATGTGTAACACCCGTTGATAATATATTCTATTCCCAAAGCCATAATAATTAATAATGACAGGGTCTACTTAAATATCTGTAATAATATGGACATTACATGTAATTTCGAGAATCAATCCATAAAATTGATATATAACAACATAAACACTGGTAAATAGACATTAATGCTCTGTCAAATATCACAACCAACTGTCGGTTGTGACAGACTGGGCCATAGTCAGTACATCACGTGTAGCACAGAAGTTTTAAAACCAAAGTACATGACATACTACATGTAACTTAAAGTACATCAGCTCTTCTCACTGACTGTTTACCATTTTCCCTGACTTTAGTTCCAATTACATGATAATACTGCGTGTAAAGGTATTTTCTTTCAACAATGAAATTTGATTACTTCAGAAGTAAGACCATATCACGTGTTGCAGCCACCTTCCTCTATTTTGGTGATTTCATATAAAAGATATGAACAATATCTATCAGATCATCTAAAACTCTAGATTGTCAGCTTACCATCTTTCTTTGACCTATTAATGACTTCACAGCTAACAAAAGTTTTGATTCGAAAATAAGGACAGCTGTGCGATGCGTTGGCGACGTTGGGTAATATTCCCTTACCTTAATTTCTCATATTTCACAAGGTAATAATGATTTTCATGGCCAGAGTTTGGTGATAAACCATGTAATACTATCGATTGATTATTGAAGAAAGTCACCTTTTACAAGAGATGCACTTCTCTTTCATTTCAATTCTTAATGATTTCACACCTTGAACGGACACCTTTTTCATTGAAATAATTCTGGCAGGGGGCTGATGTAATAAACGATGTAATACAATCGATTGTTTATTCAAGTTGTTGATTACACCTACTACTGGAGACACCTTTATTGTTTTACACCTTGTCATCGGCCTTTTTTAGGTTCATTACTGAAGAGCTTCAAAATATTTTATCCATAAGGTGGTGTAAGGTAAAATGAGAATTTAACTCGAAGAAAGCATGGGCTTAGGTCCGAACCAAGGACTAATTATTACAAATTTGCTGGTTAGCTTAGTAATATTGTGTTTGTTACATATTAAGTAATTGATAGTTTATTATTATTGTTCATGTCAATATCAATTGATATTAAAGCCACCAATCGCTCTTTCTTTTTATTGCTTCACACGTTATAAAAGTATAAGTTGGTGATTGCCCCATTCTCTTGTTACAATATCGGACGTAACTACAGCCCCTATACGACAAACAAGTCGTAGACAATTTACTGTTGTAGAGTTATTATTGTCTTACAGTTCTGGATAGTTTCTCTTTACACTGCTGATGTTGGATCACGAGGTTTTCAGAGAATATACCCAAATAACATTTAATACCATATTATCACATTAAGCAATAAAATGTTAGAACGAAAGAAACTAAATGCAACTTTCATAATTCATGGGTTGGTTTAATCTTTAATTTTTTTACACCAGGCCGCGATAAAGCGTTCCGTTCTCGGTCCGGACCAGGCCGCGATAAAATGTGCCCATTTACATTACACAAAATCATGCGTACCGAGAACAGTTTCGTTTGTGTAGTGTAAACGGTGAAGGTTTTCGACACGCTTGTTAGTGGAACTCTTCTGAAAGAAGTTGGAAATAACCCTTTATGTCACCTGGATGTTGCAATGGCGCTTGATAGGGTTACATTTTACCTCATAGACGTAGAATGTCTATGTTTTACCTTTTATACTCTATCTTCGTACGCCGCAGGAAGGAAAGAAAACAATTTTGAGTATGCGAGCCCTTTTATCTAAACATTTTTAACTTTGGCATAATGTAGTAGATTATATTAGGTATAGATTGTTATTATCAAAATAGGATTATAAATGAGATAATGGCTAAAATAACAATATTGGGTAATTCCTTAATGAAAAGGTAAAGTCCTGTCTACTATTGTGAACTAATATAATACTTAATAGATCAAATAATGAAGCTTCAAAAATCAATTTTCAGAAATTTCCCTTCAAAAAACTCCAGTGACATAACGGGCACCTGTTAGTAAAGGGTTACGTTTGTCCCTGTTTCTGATGTCAGCAAAAGTGATGTCATTTCAGCTATAATACAGACTTCATTAGGTTTATCTTGACAGTTTCTTATTGATCTTTATCGAGTGAAGTGTTCACTATATTGACTTGTTGTTTTGTTTATAAACGAAGTGTTTATTGGATCTTGATTATTGTTTTTAAATTTGTTCACTGATAAGACAGTTGTTATTATACTATGTTATATGAAATAGTTTATGAAATTATGGTGGATGAAGGATCAAATTCTCATACATTTACTGATTCAAGAGAAATAGGTATAATATTTTCAACAACATGTATTATTACAAATAACTTCAAATATACAAGGCGTGTTTATTTTGTTATTGAGTCATACGCTTATGTAATTAAATCGGTCTTGGTCAGTACATCATTCAAATATTTGCAGTCAGCAAAAGTGTATGACTTTTGAAATACGATACACCCTTGGAACTCTAAGACTAGCAATTTAAAGAAAAAAGAATGTCAATTTAAATATAATTTTTTTTTATATTTCAGGTACAGTATTAAGTAGATTACGTCACAGTTCCGAGAGTGACGACTTTATTAATGGACAATCCTCGAATGCACATGGGCCTCTACCGGACATCATCCCACACGTACGTGATCGTTCCACATCTCTTCCGGATATGCAGGCATTACGAGAACAGAGGCAGAGAGAATTGGAAGTGGGACGAGAATTAAGGAGATTAAGTGATGAATTTAATGTTAGTTATAGCCGAGGACATTCTCGAAGACGGGCGGTGAGTTATCTACTCTTGTTTGTCATTGTGATGGAGTCCTGTTCAGGTTGGTTTGCATCCCCAGTGTGCAGATCTATCTTAGAACCAGCGTTAAAAACAATTGCATTTATGGATAAGTGACATACGTGCAGAATATACCCATTTTTCCCGAATTAACAAAAAGTGATATTTTAATAGAAACTCAATTTACGATAGAGAATGAAAAATTACAAAAACGATTTAGAGGACATTGTTTTGGATATGTAGTGTCGTATATTCATACATTTCAACGTGGTGCAATACAAAACAATAACCTTGCCTGTACTACTACATACCTGTTCAATAGACAAAACTACAGTGAATGGCCAAATTCAAGCGGTGTAAAGCGTAAGTATACTTGTACACTGTGAAACATTTTTTGTGACCATACTAGAGCGACTTAAATAAGACGAAATACTTGCATACTTAAATGATCGCATTGACGATAAAAACGGACTGCTAGCTTTAAAAAGATTTTGGATAATAAACGCCTATTCTGAACACCCAACACTTCTCCGCTGGGTTTGCAATCTTTCTTTTCTAAAAGCCTCCCTTTTATAGCGCACAACTTGACTGACTCGTCTTTCTAGTGAACCGAACGTTAGATATTCAGGTACATAATAACATTAAATTTTGTTATTAAGAAGTAATCTGTAATTGTGTTAAGATTCGGTAAGATAACAAACAGGGAGGAGTCGAATTAAATCAATAAATAACTTTGTCTATATTTAGTAAAGCGAGTAGGTTCTATATTTATACCTCTTACTCAGTCTGTACAAATGACTTCCTCTTGACTCCTCTACAATACTAGTCATTATTGTTATTTTTGATATAGTATGAATTTTTAATAAGGACAATTATACAGTTATATTCATGTGGTGAAAACGATACAAAATTAATATATAAATCTGTCACTAAAACTATCACGATGATTTATTGGGTTTCTTTGACTAAGTCTTTTAGCAACATAATTTATCATGTACATATTTTGGATCTCATTTATTTTGGCTTTTGTTAATATTGATAAACCTTTTTTCATTTTGATCATATGTTGCTTCGTTATCGAGATTTATTATCTTAAGCAGTCCAGTAATATGATACTACTATAGCAATTTGGTATGCATCGTTCTCACTTCAGTCAGTTATAGATAATACAATATATAAATCAGTAATACTGAGTTGACAAGCTGGCTAATGTAGTCGGTAATTGTGTATGCATCGTGCTCAATTTAGATCATACTGGACAAATATATTTTTATCAATAATTCATGATTATGTCCCAAAAATACCATGTTTATTGTCTACGATTTTTTATCCTAAAAAGGATCATATTTATGAGTGAATTAATGGAACTATAACAGTATTTCAATGAATTCGGTTTGAATTATTTAGAAGATCAGTTTTCTTACGCACCAGAAGATAACAATAAAGCTAAATTAATAAAAATTGTCAAATATCAATTAAACATGGAGATAATTAGGCGGCATGTTAAGAAGTTTCTTTTTAATATTCAGCATGTGATATGATGTATTGTGTTTATTCATTAAAAATAACAGAGTTTTTATAAACAACGGTTTTGTGCGTTATATGTGATGAAATACTTTGGAAATTTGCTCTTTCAAAAAGATCCATCGCTTTGTTCTAAACTTACCTTTTCATTTTGAACTGAAAAAAAAAAACCATAAAACATTAGAATACTCTTAAAGTAATACTTTTATGAGCATAAAAATTTCATTTGTTCAAGGACACAAGTAGAGTCAATATACGTTTAAAGTTCTAATTCCAGCTTAGTAAAGTTGTTCAGTTCTACAAACCAAAATATTGTTAGGTATACAGCTCAGGTCAAATGGGAACGCAAGTAACCCTCAATTTCATTTCAATTTCATTTGATTTTTAATTTTTAAGGTTGTGATCGAATAGCACCAGACCTTACCATGACTCGTACTTTTTAGATATTTTTTTTTATAGTATTACGCCACGTGTGTGGAAGATTCTAGTCAATTAATTAGTTTATCAATACTGCAGTTCATTTAGTACATACATATTGTACACTGAACTCACGGGTCTTTCACACAATACTTGCACACAACTCAAACTACTAAACAACTGGGTTCTAATCCTAAACCAAAAATATTTCATATTAAAAATCGCCCTCTTCGGTATCCATTTGAAGGGCGTCGTCAAATGAAATTTGGGCCCGTCCCTGGCTTTCAATTTCCTAATCCCTTCAAATTTTATGTTGTTAATTTCCATCGACTTAGAAATTCCGCTAGTGTGAAAGAGTCCTGACTATTACTACACATGTCTATAGTAAATCCCACTTGGCGAGGTTATTCGGTGCAAAATTCATAATTATAACAGTAAACAAGTCTAGATTATCATGACGTAAATCTAATTAATGATTTAACTAACATACTGGTTATTCGAATACAGATCGTGTGAATTTCTCCTATCTAAGTTAGTTCGGAATGATTACTTTTGGGGTGAAATAAGTAAAATGCAGTTTTTATTGGCAAACAATGACACAAAATAGAAAACTATTGAATTAGTCAGAAGTTTGTTTGGGTATTATACAGGTTAAGTTAGGTCCATGACGTTATTATTCAATTTGAATAATAAATAATTATATTTGAATTAATCACAAAGGAGATACAAAGTTCACTGTGCATGTGTAAATAGGTAGCCGAGTAGAATTGTTATTTATCATTATAATTCATAGAACAAAATAATTATTGCTTTCGGGTATAAAGACGTAATTTACATACCGAACGGTACAGTCTTTGAAGGCAAGTATGTTGAGGGCAGCTTGTTGAGCTGATCAAAAAAGATGATGGCCACCATTCAGAGGTTCTCTAAAGGGATATTTACGTTACAAATCGAAGCATTAATTTGATAGTGAAGCAATGTAGATGACTGTTTAAAATAAATAAAGACATTGACATAATGCAGAGTTTGTGTACAAGAACAAGGAATTTTCACTGTAAAAATAATGCAATTGTAGAACTGTATAGAAAGGTGGGTGTATAGGCTACAGTTTACTAGATAAGTAAAGGAACTATTCATATTGAGCTCTACAGATAAGACAGATAAGACTTTCATATAGCCGTGATTTAAGAGCGTAAATCGGCTTTGAACGTACGAATGGGTGGCACTGTACAGATACATGTAGCTGAATTTTGTACAGGTGAAGCATTGTAGAACGTTGTATACTGTACAGTTTATACCTTTTTTATGGATGATAAATTGCATCCACTTGACACAAAATTTTGAGCTCTAACAGAAACACGATATGCATTACTATTCTATTTCAGAAAATTTCCAATAAACGTACAGGAAAATTTTGTATCGATAGGAATTTCTGCAACAGATGCTGTGTATAGTCGAAAAGGTATAGTGGCAAACCAGCTGGTTTTATTAAATTGGATACTGGCAGTTCTACTATGTCCGATCAACTCTGAATTATAATACATGTAATGATAATAATATTCACTAATCCAGAGAAGTGTACACAATTGAATGGAGAATCATTAATACGGTTACAAATGCCTTCTCCAATCTTTACTTTTCTTAACCAGAACAAGTTAAGATGGATTTTTCTTAAAAGCGACAATCGGTTCCAATAAGGGAGAATCACTTTAAAAATCATACTTGATATACACGAACTATAGACACCATTAACTAAGATAGTGGGAACTCCACAGAATAATGGACCAATCTATTTACGATTAGGAAATTACTTCAAACTATGGGGATCCATAACAATTAGAAATTTTCAGTAGGTTCAGACATCAGTAACATCTATAAATAAGCCTTCATAGACTTAATTTCTTGTTAAATATATTTGGATACCATTTAGATTGAATATTTCGGATTGTCCTAACAGATGTGACTTGACAAGCCTTTGTCAATCAACTAGATAAATGAAACTTGACAATTATGTTGATTATTATGACTTATTCCGTATGTTTTCGAACAATGAGTATATATCGATGTCATTATGTTGGAATTTGTGGAATGAAAACAATTTAAGAAATGACATAGAATATTCTGTTCGTGTTTCTTTATTATTCGACTTAAAATATTTATACCATTCAGCTGCCGCTCAATATTCTGTTGAAATTCTATCTATATAGAGGGAACAATCCAATGTTCATGGAAGCCATCTTTACCATGACCATGTTCATCACTTCCTTTTTACCATCTCTGACGAGTAACTATGTACGTTGGACTTGGTTACAGATGAACAATACTTGATTTCACTGAACATGTTGGCCTATCTATAACTTACAGAAAATGTTAATTTATTTGTTCATTATTAGTATATATATCATATGTTTTCTGCATATAACAATATAACGGTAATTGATGTTTGGAAATTTCAATTTAAAAACATTTACTGAGTATAAAAGAGAATATGATTAATATGAAATATAACTCATAGAAAACACGGGTCTAGGTCTGACTATTCATTGTAATATCTCGGTGCCACATTTTTAAGCAATTTTTTGTAATATTTTGAAATATAAAATGAATGGAGCTTTACGTCCTACTCTTCTGCATCTTATTGGGCTTATGAAGTAGCTCTAATTATTTGGCTAATTACATAAATATTCAAACGTGATTTAAAGACTAATTTAAACTGCAAACATCAAAAGATTAGAATAAAGCATATTATTCATTAACCAAATGTTCAAATAGAATATATTAAAAAACTGTATTTGATCTAAGGATGTTTTGTTTTAAAAGTGGACATCAAAGTCTCTAGCAAAAAGAATAGTTTCTTTGAATGAGAGTTAAAATTTAATGTTTTAAGATTTAAAAAGGGTTCTACAGATTGATGTTTGTCGCTGAAATGATTTGTGGTATTAGACATTAGTTCGTTTGTTTGAACAAGTATTATTTAGTTAATAATGTACAAAACAACCTCAAAGGGACCCCCAAAAAGGTTTGTCTTTATTTCGAACATGATTCATGAAGTAATTTTTTTATTTTTGCGTAAATTGTTCTACCAGATACTCTAATGCAATCTTGGTTGATTGGTAACTGTTATCACGGTTGCGGTCATTTGGAAACTGAAAAAAAAAACAACAGATACCCCTGACTGCCTTGTATAATTGTTTGTGAACATGTTAAATGTTGATCTGTCCTTTAACACGTGCAGAGCATACTGCCAATCAAAGCGATGTTAGTATAATAGCTTCGTTATATTCCCTCTCAATTATATCACACGTGTAAGAAAAGTACTTGCCATGTGAAGAAAAGAAAGGTTTCACGTTACAAAACCTAATTCACGACATTATACAAAATGTATCAAATAATACAATGCTTGGATTACACATGTTTCTTTATCATAAAAATGACAAGTGCAAACATGCACATGAATGACACGCGCTGCTCTTTTTATTATCTTTTACCTTCCGTTAAACACTGACAGCTTGGCGGGAAAACAACGGCATGTCAAATCTCAATAAATCTCGCGACATAATAAGATATCGATTATCAATTTAAAAAACATAAAATGGACACCAATTAAAAGATAAATATGAGTTTTTGATGTGGCGACTTGTGATTTTTATCTGTTGGTCAATCTGTTGCATTTTTGTTTTCATTTTTAAAGAAGTTAAGGGGCCATTTAGGGTTAATGAGTAAAATTGTTTACACTTGACTTGCTACAAATTGACTTTTCAAACAAGTCAAAGATTCAATGGACGAACAAGACTACCGCAAAAGTGTCTGAGGCTCAGTGGACACCTAAACACTGCAGCCAACGCACTAATTTTTGGATATGAAATAATCCTGTTAGTTTTGGACTTTACGATTCTTAATTATTGTTGCACCTTGTACTTGTAACAGATTGTTTGTATCAAATAAGCCTTTTTTGTACAATAACTGACGATATCCATTACACGATCATTCGGAGATAAGCTCGTTAAAGTTTTAAGTTTCTCTCTTATCTTTTATATTATATTTTAATGGTAGTGTTGGGTTGGTTCAGGTCGAGTTCGGTTCGCCACTGTAAAAACTATCACATGACTTTCTGACTACAGATGTCGCTACGGGTTCTTATCAACATTTATTTACGATTTTAGCTTTGACCCCAAGGTCACGGGTAATAGTTTTACGTATTATAAGATGTTTATGTAGATCTCGATCGTCAATTGAACAAAATAAAATCTAATTGAATAAGGGCGGGTGTCATCTGACGCGTGCCTAATACGACACTAACATTATCAATATGCCAGTTCTGGTCTCTTCGGTTTATGATGACTTATTTCCAGAGTACAAAAATAATATAACCTTTTTATGTCCTATTCATTTTATGGCGCGTTGTTAGAATTTGAACTAGTTCTACTGAACATCCATTTGATAATAACGAAAATAATTGAGTTACTATTGAAATATCTTAACTTTTCCTTTCCACGCTTCGTAATGTTTTTACTTCTCTTATTTCAGACAATCGCATTTGAAATGGCGCCTTCCAGTTCATTCCCCGGTGCCCGTAGAAACCCTGTTTCCAGTTTCATGGACATGTTCAGAAGTATGTTCCTTCGATCACCATTAGATGAGAGAGAAGACGACATTGAACCCAGTTGAAGGTGATGACCCGAACCTCAGGGGCTTGTTCTACCAATTTTAGCCTGAGATGACCTCAAATAGCACCAGGAGCAGACAACTCTCATTCCATTGAGACACGGATACCAAGTCTTTCCTGACAACACTCCAGGCCTCGCTGGTCGGAAACTTTTGACATTTTAAATGTCGTCCCATGAGGATACTATGCAAACGAACAAAATTGAAATATTTGTTTCACGTTTTCAATCGTTTTGTAATTTGAATTATCTGTTCGGCGTTCTTATTTTGATGAAATTGTTAATAACATTATTATTTGGATTAATTGTTAGAATTTGAATTTGACTTTTGCTCAAGAGCAATTTTTTTTTTTTATTAAGGATTGATATTGATGTAATTTCACCTTTAATGATACTGGTGTATTCACCGTCGGTAAACTATTTGAGGCTATTGTGTCTAAAGATTAATATGGAATGTAACTTTGAATATATGGAAAAACTTGAAGATATGTTTTTATTTAAGATTAACTTGAAGAACAAAATACATCAACATAGTGCTCATAGTCAGGACATTACATCCGGGTCACCTGACTCTAATTATATAACAACGAATATTATTGGATGATGGCATGTTACAAGCGCCAATGAAAAATTATCTAAGATCGAATAATTTATTTTCCAAAATTTGCAATTTAACATTTAATGTTACGCTAATATGCAATGAACAAGAGATTTCATTTGATCTCAAGGCAGCCATTTTGAATTTGCTGTTTCTGATCTCAATTATCTATGACGTCAGAACGAAACCTTCAATATTACGGCTATAAATAGATCTCTTTTTGTGGAATTTGTACACTGGCATTGTAAATTTTTTGCTATCGTGTTTACAGTCAAAATCAGAGTCATCATAAGAAGGACATCTGAATTTTCTCACCTTTTGGTATAGACTGATTGAAATATAAATATAAACGCTCATTTATGACACGAAAACTTTAATGTATTTGTTTTGAGATTTTGTTTTTTTGTGTTTTTCAAAATTGTTTAGTTTTCAAATTGTACAGTATTTCCCCAAAAATTTATTTATTTTGCACAAGTCATTATAAACCTCCACACAGTCCCCGTATTATCATCCCACCCCAGCTGAACGCTTAAGGGTTAATATGCTCAGATTGATATCGGTTGTGTTAACCCTTTTGGTTGCACAATATTATTTTATTCTCCTTATATTGTATGATTTTTTTGACAATCGGATACATTCCTAATGTATATATTTTATTTGTATGGAAAGGTCAATAGTCAACAGACGGCTTCGCTTAATACATATTTAGCAGTAGTATTTAGAACAAGTAATATTCAAACAATAACATTACGTTTCAATTGACATCAATAAATATTTGACGTCATACATTTTTTTTTAATTTTTATTTATCAAAGTCATTTCAATCAACTGTCTCGGTTATCTTTGCTGCATTGTTTTAATGCATACATATTAATTTGTTAGGTTTATATATATATTTTTTTTTATTCTTTGTGTTTTAATTCAACAGTATTCAGTTCAATATCTGTTATTTGATTGAACTAAGTGCCAAATCTTCAACCAAAAAATTATTTTTAAGATTTAGTACGTTCACTATTTGCGCTTTGCTCAGTGTTTTGCAAATTAATATTTGAGTTATTGTTAACTCGACGTTCAATAATATTATTCTTTCAGCTCAAATATTGATGACGTCACAATAATTTCATCCTTTTTAATTGTTTGTCATGACTCCAGGATTTCAGCGTAATCAAAGCAAAATCTAGTCACAAAACTCTTTAACTTTTTTTTGTCATTTTTGATAAGAGTCGTTATTTATTAGAATATTTATTATAAGTGTGTGTAATAATTATCATTAATATTTCTGTTTTCCAAATAAGGTTATCAATACCTTATAAGGAATAAAAAGTTTTCCTATGATCTCAATTGAATAATAATGTTGATTTGATGTAATTGACAGATTTAGAGGTGTGGCTTGTTTATTGACTGAAAGGTTTTGAAATATTATTGATATTTTCTTCATTTTTCATTTGTGATGTTAAAATTAACGTTTTGACAGAAAGAAAATACCGAGCTTGATTCTGTTTATTTCTCTTTTTTTCTGGCTAAATATTAAAATTGGAGTAACGTTATTTTGGAGAAAGATCGTGTGACACATTTTGAAATTGATAACAAAGTGTCTCTATTCAGCTGGATCGAAAGAAAAAGAAGGATAGAATTGATCCTGGTATTTACTTCACATACTTTCTAATTAACTTGTATGGATGTTTTTGTATATAATTTGGATTAAATATTTCGATTGCCCCCACACTTTCACATGTTACAAACGAAATTTGGAACAAAGCTAAATGTAACATATTATTATTTAAATAACGAGGCAGGTATGCTTACTCTTACATCATTTTTTTATTTGGACTCAATTTGTCACTGAAATTGTTCGTCTTCGTTTGGAGTACATTGTCATCATTTAGCAGTGTATGGTCGAGCAGAAATAGTCTCGCGAATTAAGATCGAATCTAACGAATTTACAAATATCTTGTAGTATGATTGATGACGACTTTTGGTGCGGATTATAGCTAGATGTAGAATAAATACCAGCTATTTTATAAAGTTATTAGATGACCATTTCCAGATATTGTTTGGCAAGTGAAAGTGTGGTGGGTTTTCCCATTTGTTACTCTGTTTGAGTTGAATAATATATTATTATAATTGTATATAGATCCCTGGTTGTGTTGAATAATTTGTATGGATTATTGATCCTGACGACAGATATTGTAATGTTTCAGATATCGACTAAGAATATTAACTTTTAGGTAAACAATACCTACAAATGAAATTTTTTAACTTCATAAGTCGACTTAGATGATGTCAGAAATGAGATGACAGAATTCCTCTGTAATCTAATAAATCCATAAAACTAAGTAATAATCCATTTAACTAAGTTATTTTGAAACACGATTAGCATATAGAGATTCTATTCCCTAGTCAAAGCCAAGTCCTAAGTCCAACTGCGATAACTATATTTAGAACAACATAAAGTCTTTTTTTTTTAATATCCCAAACATTACAAAGTCTGTTTGTTTTTTTGTTTTCCAAAAATTCAAAAAATATTGCATAAAAATTCTTTGTTATCTTTGTACAGCCTTGTTGGTTCGAATCCAGTTTTGGAAAGCTAATGATTCTGTCTTCAGTAGTCAGGATTACAAAGTAATCTAGTCACGATTATCAAGCCTGAATGCACACGATTGAGATGTTTTTGTATAAAACATATAGAATGGATGTTTTTACAGTAATTTGAATGGATTAGAATTGCTTAGGATCATAAAATGATGTTTTGATTTTATAACATGTAGATCATCAAAATGACAATTTATTTTTGATATTTTTTGTAAGAAAATATTAATACCACTCTCAAAAATAGCTATCATCATATTCATCTTTTCAACTTTATAAATGTGAAGTATTTGATTGGTGTTTGTAATAACATGATTGTTGACCACTCAAATATTTTGATTTAATTCTGGTTTAGCCAAACCATTCATTCGCATTCGTTCGGTATATCGAATACCGTTCACTGACAAAGTAAATACATGACTAGGTTTAACTTCCGGTAAAAGGAATTTTACATCCGGTTGATTAGAAACGTTTTGTTAATGGCTCCTTTCCTTGTTTAAATTTTTATTTGGCTTGTAATTAGGCATTATTATTGATTGTTCACTGTATGAAGTGAGTAATTATGCAACACAATTTAGAATGTAGTGCTTTTAGACTCTTCTACCTCATATGACAAAAGCCTACATTTTACAAGCATGGTTTGTGATTTTTTGATAAACTTTTTAATGAAATCGAAAGATCAATTGACATATTTTTCGACTAAATCTTTTCTTTTAATCAGAATCAATTGGAAAATCAAATCTAAGGCGTACATTGTATTTTTAATGGGAACTTATTCAAAATAACATCTAACGTTAAATCAAAATCGACTTGAATTTATCCCTTTTTAATCCCTTTTTGTACCTGCTTTGTTCATCATCACTGCACATCAATGTCTCAAGCATTATTTATCTAAATTCCAAACGATTTGCATATCTTGATTGTATTTCCGGTCACATGATCGCGCCAAATTATTTAAGAATACCATTCATTAGATCATGTGATCGAAATGATTCCACATTAGAAAAGATACAGAGAAAAACTATATTTTTGCCTTCCCAATTTTGTATAATGATATTTTGAATTAACTTGGCTTCAATATTTGTTAAATAAATTTGTATTTGCTATCAATTGTTTTTCACTCATTTCCGATTTGGGAGCTGCCTGAGGGGCCTATAACAGATTTCAGGTGGCCTAAGATAAATTTTGAGCGTTTAGAAAGCTTAATTTTTACTTCAAAATAAGACCTTTAAAAGCTTGATGGGGTGCTGGCGGGTCTGTAAGTACGACACTGCGTTGTTAAGCTACGTGTTAATCGATGCATGGTTCGTCTATTTAAGATACATGTAAATGTAAGAGCGGAAATATATATAGTCTGAATACCCATAAACTTAAGGTGTCATCGGACGTTTTCAGATGCCTTCGGATGTCTTTGGATGTGCAGTCAGTATTGTATTAGCACGAGAACCAAGTATGTGACTGTTGTCATTTCCGTCATCTTATTTAAGCCGTAATAGCTCTGAAAACAAATATTTACAATATATGCCATGGCTCAATCCCGGCAAAGGTCGAGGTGAACTTTCTGATTTTTAAACCGGATTCCCCTTGAAGCAGTTCTGAGGGATAACTTGGAAGAGCGCCTTGTCGTTCGGATGGGAATAAGGCCCCGTTAAAGATCTCTCGACAGTTGGCTATAGTAAAAACAGTAGATTTATGCCGGTGTCCTAGCAGAATTTCCGTCATTGCTCACTGCCTGTCTTCATTAGCCTAATAGGTGCAGAAGAGTAGGACGTAAAACTCCGTTCATTTCATTTTTTGTAACCTGGATGATATATCTATTTACTCTGTTTACTATAATAGATAACTCTCTATCTATTTATCAATATTATAAATCATACTTATTGCTACAATGTTTATTGTATTTGGCAGAAAGATGAGATTTCATTTACATCTTTTCGCATTGTAACGTTTTTGATTAACTAACAATACTTTATATAAAATGTTCATACATTACATTAAACTTGATCTATAAAATATTTCCATCATTTAATTAACTGTAAACCGTTCTGTCTAGAGACTACCGTGCCCTATTTAAACCCTCTAAACTGCCTTGGACTAATTTTCGAATAATCTTGGTAGATATTACTTGAAAGGTGACTGATATATGGCTAGAACAGATTGAATGACGTCATAAATCCCAGTTCTATTAGGATTCTAAAGAACGCGTTAAAGAAAAGATAATTTGGAAAGCTTTGATATCATTTTAAAATAAAATATTATAAGCCTCGCCTTTAACATAAATAGCCCAAACTTGTATATTTACATTGTCTAAGTGGTCTTGTTTTATTTCCTAATAACCGAACACGTAATAAACAATTTATTTTTATTACCGTATAAAAACTAATAAAGAAGAAGTATGTTAGTAGATCATGAGATGTAATAAGATGATTTAATCAGAGAAATATTACAAATATTTCAAATTAAGTCAGTCTGTTGCCTTTATATCCAATTCCAGTATTGTTTTCGGAAAATAACGTGATATTGTATAATAACTATATAAATGTATTTATTATATACGACGGTCATAGAGTTCATACTACAATACAATCAGATTAACTGGGGAGTTTTAGTTTGTAACGATATGGTTAAGTGACGTTACGCACAAGTAAAAGCGCGCAGGCTTAACCTGTATAATAGAGAGAGAATATTGTATGTGCAGTTACAGTTTGAATACAATACAATGAAATGAAAAGAAGAATACTGGTAATCACATGGGTTATTCATATTTGGCATGTTATAGGTGTTTCTGATATGGTAATAACTACAGCATAGTCTTTGTTTTATCGAAAAGTAAAACAAGTGGAGTCTTTACTAAGATAAAGACTTATCCATCTTCCAAACACCTTTTCTAAATACAGTTTAATGTCCGCTTGAATAACACCCGATCCAGAAATATGTTCTTAAACTTTTCATTAAGAAGCCTTCAATTATATTGTGTAACTATTTTCACTCAAACAGTGGATCGTTACGATTTATTCAATCTGTAGAAAAAGGCTAAAAATGATCAAAAATTCTGAAAAAAAAACGAAGCCTAGTTTTCTTCTATGATTGACTTGTAATATTTTCGGGAGCTGACTAATATTAAATTTATACCGTTATCTAATACTATTCAAAAAAGAAGTCAGTGGGCTAAATAAATATAATTCATCATTCTAATTGCCTAACTATTCTACAGTTCTAAAGTAATTGTCAGAATTGAAGCCAAAGAAAAGTAATTAGCAGCTTGTCATAACTCATTATTATGGACATTAACATGGCTAATTTAACATTGAACATATCTTCATAATAAAAATATATGTCGGATACTAGGCCACAAACAAATTTTCCAGGCTATATTTCAAAATGATTTAATACCAGTAACCTACTTACAGTATTACAGTATTCTTAAAGTAGCGAGGTTTTTATGCACAGGCGATACAGGCACAGACATCTGGTTCTATAGAAAATTTGATTCTTTATCACAACCAAATCCAAGGAGCAATTTAAAATAATTTCGACATAAGAAAACGGTTAAACATTACAGGACTAAATTTATTCTATATGTATTCACATTTGGTTCTGACATACAAATCTAATCAAAAAGATTTGATTCATGTGTTCCAGTTTGTAACAACCCTGGTTCCCCGCATAGGAACCTGGAATAAGAATAAAAGAAACGAAACATTGAGGCTTGTATTTTAATCAAATAAAATTGTCTTGGACAATCCTTTACTATTCGTAGTCAATGTTCAGAAAAATTGTTATTATAAAAATTCAAAATAAATTTACAACCCATGAAGTGAGCCTAATTTTGCGTCAGATTTGAAATATTCTGCAATCATATCCCATGACGTAAGGCATAAATAATTTTAGCATTTAATAAATTTGATTTCAACTGACAAAGTTAATCTCAAGCTGACAATTTGTTCTAAGAGACAATATATCAAATTTAAAATGGTTGTAGACGATTCAACTAGGAACTAGACCCGTCAATATATAGAATCCATGAATTGGAATTGGCTAATAAATAAACAGCAAAACAAATATCATTGATATGATTCATTAGCATCAAATGAAATAAATAGGTATTTCTAACCAGATTGTCGGGTCAATGGATTGATCAGTGGCCAATACAAATACCAATTTAGACAATTTGGAAATAAACCGTAGCAACAATATTTAATTCGTAACAGTAAATTGAATAACAGAACTGAAGAAGTAACTGGCCAGTGGATCAGTAGAATGATTAATCCCGCCAATTTATAATATGATCAGAAATAATGATGTGTATTCAATATAGGTCGTGATTAACCAGTATGTGATATAGGCTAATGGTCATTATCATTGAGGATATAAAATATTTCATAATTCCGGACAATATCCTCATTCTCATGTGGACAATTAATACAATATTGAAATATATCGGGCGGGACATTAAGAAAGAGTTTTGTTACAGTGATTTTATATATTGAATGGATTATGATTAACAAGCAAATCGAATTCACACGAACAAAAATTTAGTAGAAAAAAAATGTAGCAATTTAGAAGTATACACACAAAAAAAATGTTTAAAGAAGAAAATTATCATACACTTTTAATAACCAGTAACTCATTCCAAAGCCACAGAAGAGTCCGGAAGTTGCCAATAATTAACTAGGTCATCAGCAATTAATCGCCTATATCACTAATTAACGTGGGACATAGTTAATTTATTGGTCATAATTCTTAATCTAGGAATATAAGTGTCCATCTAGCCACACCAGGGACTCCTTCTGACAAATATAATTCATTTTTAATCATTCAAACCAAAGTTGGACAATCCCGGCCGGAAATACTGCTGGTCAATGTTGGTTATGGTGTTTTCAGTTTAAATCAGTCGGTCAGCTCTATTCGGAATACAGTCTGTAATGACAGGTCATCTCTAAGGACCTTGTTGGAACTTTAATTAATAACAATAAAAATTCTCCTTCAGCACGTGTACGAACAAAAAATTATCTTTCATATGAAATATTATCATTTTTCTTTATATGTATGATTTGTGTTCTATGATGTATTCTTGCTTACGTTCTATTCCCATCTTAATCTTAAAAGCACCTTGATATATATTTTTTAACTCGATGTCCCTTGATATTAATGTAGTTCTTTCAGATGTTTTGGGCCTAAAATATAGAGTAAAAGACAAGGATGATCGTGATCGCTGTGCAATATAAATATTGACCATTCCAAGTTAATATTGAGTATTGAAAATTTAAACCTCAGAAAGAATTGCGATTCCAGAATGTCCTCCAAATGAGATCATCACAACCCCCCCCCCCCCCCCGTTTAGAAACACTATACAAGAATTAATATTATTTAATTGCGCGTTTGAAGCATGGCTATGGTTTGAAGCCTTTGACTTCAAACAATGCTATAAAAAATACCGACCTACTCGATACAAACTTCACAAAGTCTACTTCCTTTGTATTCAAGTCAACATTCAGTATTGGTAAAAAAACAATGGTTATGTTATTTATTGCGGATTAGAGTTCGATATTAAAAGTACGTTTGTGCGCTTCAAAAAGATGAAACTGGGAGATAATTTAGTCAGGATATCCTCAATACACTGGGTCATTTCTTTTCAAATTCATAATTTAAAATACCAAAAATAGACTACAAAAAGATGGCATCAAATTAAATCAGTCAAGAATCTTTTAAAAACAATCTATATAAAACCTGGAAACGGAACAGGACAAGACTGTACCAGGAAAGAAAACAGACTGAACCCCGTGGCTTTTTAGCAGCAGTTGAAAAGTTTCCAAAGTAACACCGGTCTTTTATCAAAATATGCCCGAGTACGTGCAGACTTTATTAGTAGGGTAAACGGTGCAATGAAGATTCAATTTTTAAAAAACTAATTCTACGTGTTGATTTCCGGTACATGTTTCGTATAAATTATCGTAACTGTTTTCGAGTCAAATTAAGATGTCTATTATGGACTCATTCTTCCCACATCCTGCATCAAATGATATGCAGAAATGCTTATTTTTATTTCCATGCCTGAAGGTTACAGGAAGAAATTATATTAAATCAATAAAGCAGTAAATATAAAAAAGAGATATGCATGTAAACATCAAAGACATTTGAATGTTTACGGACAATGACAGACAAGTATTGTACAGTTATCATAATTCTATATACAGAAGAGAAAAATATCAAATTGACACCTGATTAGTCAATAAAACTAGAGACTGATTGTTTACATGATAATATAAATAAATAAACAAGGGGAATAAACCAGGATTAAAGAAGAAATGCACACTACGTGCAGAGGTAAACAATGGGCGTGGGAAATAGCCCGTGCGTTACGCGTGGTGGTCAGTTAGTGTCCATAACGTGACAATGGACAGGTTAAAGATTGAATGTTTAAGGGTTAATGTTTAGTTGCTTAAGGGTTAAGTTTGTGGTAGTAAAGGGGTTAAAAGATTACAGCAAATATTTAAATGCGCACACGTGCCATTTTCACTTGTACATTGTCTATAAGTCTTTATTGATTTTTTTTCTAAAAGTAAGAATTTCGAAATCAGTTTCTAACCTTTATTTGGATCTATATCTAGTGCGCTCTGATAGACCTGTTGCATAATAAAATAACCAAAAAGTACTCCCCTCAGTTAAAGACATGGTTATTGGTGAGTATATGGTACATGTATTTCACAATGGCCTTTGTTCCCTATACAAAATCTAAGCAAAGACATCTAACAGTAAATTATGTCCTTATAGTCCAAATGGTGCTCAGTATGGGGTCAATCATCTCAAGACAGACCTATTCAAGGCAATAGAGGTTACAACCAATTATAGTACGATATCAACATCACAGCTATTGTTTTTTACTGGACTTGACCCCCTGGTAGGTTAATTTGATCTTGAATTGTACAACAAATCCCTCGCTCCTCACCCTGATCACAACATTTCATACATAATGACAATACACCAGAATTAATTACAGACATGGAGCGTAAAGGCAGGTTTAACGACCTTTGATGACTTTCATCCTTCCCAGTGTTCAAATTAACCACAAATTATCTCCCTTTATTTCATGGTGCGATCTACTTACCACGTGCCATTAGGGCAGCAGATTGACGCAGTATGACGCCATGTTAGATGTGACGTTTAAAAACGTCCTAATTATAAACATGTTTATATTTTAACGGCAATTTATCCCCAAGGGAAACAACTCGTCCTTGGACCATTAATTACGGAAAATGATGTTAAACCGCAGCGTAAATACAAATTGTAAAGTTTCACACTTTTTTGATAACCCTCAATATTATCATTATAATGATCACTGTTTCGTTTCGAAGTTTTATGTGAAATGAACACGGAAGTTTTAATATTGTACGGAACCTTTGAAGTTGTGAAACATGATCTGTTTAAGAATGGAAATTAAATGGAGATCTTTTAATCCAAGTGGACACCTGTTTACTTTAACATCATCATTTTACTACTAAATTTTATTCATTGTGGCCATCAAAGGTGTCGACTGGTCAATAAAATACCGCTATTTTTAATAGTGAGAATGGACACCCCACTGTTTTCACAATTCAACTTGTGTTTTGTGCAGGTTTTTGTTGCGTCTCGCTGATTTAACACTTACTTGATTTGCATTGCAGTGTAGTTTCCATTCCTCCCTCTAAAAAATATGATCATTCTTTACCACTGGTGGTCAAATATAGATTGGCCGTAGTGCATTCTCTCGATGTGAATCAAACTAATTTGAAAATCTCCTTTCTAAATTTTTGAATGTTTATCGGGGACACTGATTGTATCAATTTGCACCATTCTAATGTTCAACCAGTCTGTTGTTCCTGCAATTCCACTAAAACGAAGTGAATGATCATGAAGGGCCTTATTGAAGTTAAGCAAATTTCGCGGTCGCAAAACACTTGGTTTTAGTGGAATTGCAGAAACCGAGGACGTCTGAAACTGAAAATTGGAATGGTGCAAATTGATGCTATCAGTGTCCTCGATGCACATAACAAAAAACCCAGTTCAATCCCTTTAAATTTGGTCGTTCTTTCTAAATGTGAGTCATTTCTCTCATATTTATAACGCTTCAACACTTTTAATCTGTCCTGTGGTTGCGGAATCTAGATTACCTATTCTGATCCATACCTGCACGTTAATGGTGCCAGTATTCACAAACTTTCGTCGAGGCTCATTAAACCCGACGGAAATTAGTGAGATTGTAAAATACTGTAAAACAATGTAACAACAATCACATCAATATATCACCTTTCTTACCTTATAATTAGACCAAGTTTCAGGTAAAACTAGGTCACCAGGTGATTCAAATGAGATGTTAGTAATATCTATAAATAAATCTTACGTAATTCCTTATCTGTTAATCTAGAATAACATAGAGCGTACATTAATGAGGAAACGTATGGTATATTGCAGGCCACTCCTTAATAATTCTATTTGATTAAACTAGAGTAGTTTAACATGTTGTTAATATGTACTTTCAGGAGGTTAAAGATGCTGTACACTAAGCCATCTTAAACAAAGAAACAGCTACAAATTTTAGCTAAACTGATTTGATAGTGTGTGGAATTTGTTGGGTCAACATACGCTAGACATTGGCGACGATACATGTAAGCTTAGCTAAATACATGTAAATACGGTTTTTGAGGCTACGCTTTGTCTAACGGATGGGGAATCAGGACCTGCATCTACGATGTGTGTTTCACAAATCTTTTACGTACATTGTAACAAAACAATGAATCGGTTTATTTGTAAAGAGTATTGCATAGTACTATAGATCACTAGTGCATAAAGGTTTGATAGGGACCATATAATATGAACAAATATGCATAATACATTATTAATATTGTTGTCAGATTATAATATGACAGTACATTATGACTGTAACTGTAACTTCCGTCAACTTTCCTTATCATCGCCAATCTTTTTCAGGCGTTTAAAAAGTAAAAACGCAGGTGAAAGCTCAGATCGATAAAACAGAAGTAACATCACAGCTCAGATTATGGTTCTTTAGATGGCGTCTGAATAACCTAAGATTTAAAAAAAAAAATCTTCCAGTGCGATTAAAGTTCATTAACATGGCCTGTAGTTATATCAGAAATTGAATTAAGCAAAGGTATAGGCCACAGCTTCCAAGTAGCCTATGTCAACGCCCTTTCATTTTAGGCGGGAAATTAGGTCGTCTGCTTAATCAATCAATGTCGTCTGCACATGCTGTATCGAAGAATTTAATTTATCTGTGGAATGTGTAATATGTAATTTTAAGTGCAAATCAATGCAGTCGATGCCGAGATTCACGCAATATCATATTATGTCACCGAATTCCTTTCATTTTTTTTTGTATAATTCCGGACGCACAATTAACAAGTGAAGTGCAATGGTTATTTAAACGGTAATAAAATGTACTGGCTACATATATGACGTTCGTCACATAATAATCAGATTCATATTTCACTGCTATTTGATTTAATATGAGGTTGCAGTAAAGTAATGTACTAATCGGGCGGAATAAAAAAAAAATCAAACCCTTGACACCGAGTGCTGTAGGCTATGCAACTAAAAGAGTCAAAACTGTTTGAAATCGAATAAGATTCTGATTTAGTCAATTTGGAACAGAAAAGTAAACTCCATTTTCAAGAAATAGAAAATCGAAGAAAGGTTTCGTACATTGGCTCTCAAGTAATGAAGTCACATTTGCTATGTAAGCGAATCATTACATCGAGACGAGTAGCTCAATCATTTTTAATGTTCGGTGTAATGAAACTAATTCAGTCTAATAACCCGCTTTTAATTTTTAATGGTGCCATCTAGCCCCGGTGTCTTGAAGCTCAGTTATCTCCCTTAAGATAATTAGATTAACTCCCTTGAGTAAAATAAGCAAATAAAAGCTGAAATAAATGATTATAAAAAAAGATAAAATCTCCTAATCTGAATGGTGCAGATGGATTGATTTCTCGAGAGTCTTGTTTCAAGCATGATATTACAAGGTTTTATTGCTTTAAGTCTTGAATCGGAGACAGTACACTAGTATTTGTGTCTACAGAACATGACGTAATCCAATATTTATTCTTTATTTACTGCTTTTGTGGTTGTTAAAAATTCCATTATTTCTAGAGTTGTCTAGATGTCTTTTTTTTCAACAGTCTTGTATTATATATGTTCCAGATATTACTTACCTGAATTACAGTATATCATACTAAATAAATAACAAAACAAGACTGCAATACATTACAATGCCAATTTCATATTAATCAAAATAATACCTGAAACAGTGTAGTCGGTTCACATTTTAGTTCATACATACACTGTCACGTGTATACATACAAGTTCTATCAGAAGGTAATAAGAGGCGAGAAAATGTGTCATGATAAAATCAAATAACTCATAAACAATAGACCATTAATATTTCACCCCAAGAGACCCCCTGGGAGGCTAACAAGGTAACATCTTGTAGAGTGACAATAAATTAGTAAGTAATGGTTGAAGTATGTGAACCTACACGTGCTGAATCTCTATACGAAGCGGTATATGAGCATTATACGCGGTTGATTAAAAACAGATTTACAGTAAATGAATGTGTCATAAATTATTCAAAGAACATCAAAGTCACACATCAAGACAATAAGAAGTAAACCTCAACAACATCTATCGAAGTCAGACTAATAGCTTTAAAAAATACATTGGAGGAACAAGAAATTCATGATTTTTTCTTTTTCTTCGCCCGTTTAATAATCAAGACCTAAATCAACATATTCCAATAATTGTATGTAATCGCATAATGCTTAATACACAAAGTCGTCGCAAGAGCTTTGAAAACCTGATATTTTATAAGTGCAAAATCAGAGCATTGTCGGCAAAAAAGAGATGAAATCTATGAATTATGATAAAAAGTGTAAAAAACAATGATATCACCTGGTGTCATATATTTGTCAAACACGTAGGTCGTGTGGTGTAAACCATTAGGGGCGTGTAACTGTGTAAAGTTACACCTTTCTGAGTAACAAACATATATTTAGAGAGGATGACCCTGTGCCACTAGGGGATGTTTAAAGTTAATTTAGGATGAATAATGAGGTATTTAACAAAGTAATTATATCGTAACAAATATGTTATTAAATATTGACAGGCATTGTGTGTTGACACTAAACTTGTGGCTGGGGGGATATCATCCCCTCTATTGATAATTCTTGATCCCAGTTTGATATGCTCATCACCCAGCCAGTCAATAAATCTTTTCACCTGAACGCACAAATACATGTTTTTTTTAACAGATTAACTGATGTATAACAATATTGGACAATCCAGTAAAAAGATTATAATATTCTGACAGTAATCGGATTGTGAAACATAATAAATATACGTAATATTATACGAATATCAACAGGTTATTAAGGATTATTCTAAGATAAAATTATATTAAATACACAGAATTATTCAAGAAAAGAGGTAGAAGGCAGAATTCGAACAGTATAGTTTATATATTATCTTTGCAAAGCATTGTTGTCTCTAGATTCAATATAAAAATTATATTTTGTCCTCTTGTGCTTCGGATTCAGATGACCTGAATACTTTTCCATGATCCGATATTTATCAGGAAGATTTGAAACAAAGGGAAGTAACCGAAGACAAGATTACAGGTGTTAATATTCAATCTGGTATCAAATTACCAATTACGATCTATTACCTTGATTATAAACGAAGCCAGGGTTTATTTTATTGTAAATTGCTGTGTTGGATTAAATTATACGGGTTTGTTATCTTTTTAATGGAGTAAAACTACATTTCAGGTTAATAACCCATGGAAGCACGAAGCAATTTAAGAAATTAAAGCGACATTTTTTCTTTTCAGTTGTTTTATTCAAAAAATATTCTAAAACTAATTCTATATGCTAGCGTGTTGAATGGAACAGTAGCCTTTGTCTTATCAACTGAATTATGGGGATATAGGAAAGGTAAATTGATAGATCACAGACTAATTTGGCGATTCTTTTCTATCGTCGATGATTCAATATAGCTAGCTTCTTTGTTGCTTTTTTGGACTTAGATTTTTTCACTAGGGATTTTAATAAACGAAAAGACTTTAATGTATCGTTGAAATATATTTAGGTTATATTTAGGTTATTGCACTGTTCCAATTCTGTCCCATGCGTGGTTGTTGTTATTTCAGAAAAAAAACTCTACTAACATCATTTACGTGAGGGATTCAAATATAAATGCTCTTTAAATCACTTCATATAAAACGTAAACTATTGATACAAGTTGCATGTACAAGCAAAGCTAACGTATTGCAGGCCATTTAACTGACAACGAAGGAGTATAATTATGTTATGAGTCTAGACAGAGATAATACAGTAAATCTGTTTGAGATGAACAGATAAAATCGGGAGGATTATAAACCTGTATTTAGAGATATTTCTCAATGATAACAGAATATAATCAACTGATATTGGTGGATAATTTTATTAATGTAAAACCACTAGCAATGAAATCTAAAACTTTTCATTCATGGCATATTGCATTTATCTCATTTTATGGAATCATTTTGTTATCTATGGGAAAGGTAGACTCTAATTATTAATTTAGCAATCGTCTAAAGGTTAAAATAGACGAGGTGTGGAGACCGGTCCGGCATTATCGATATAGTAAAATTTAGAAGAATTCAATACATGGGTACGGACACAATACGGACACAATTCTTTATCTGTAATTCTGGACCGTACCGGTCACCACACCTCGTCTATTCGTTACTTACCATATAAATTCATAATTTCTGAAAATTTAAGCTACATGTATTTTAGTCTCATTTTATATATAGCGACACATCAGGCCCTTGCGAAATAGATTTGATTCTTTATTTTTTCGGAAGCCAAGGTTTAGTTGGTAGCGTAATATACTGATATTATACTGAGTATACTCAACTATATAAGATGTGTGATCATATTAAATTTTAGGGAAAGCGGAACACGATTCTCTTTAATTCTGGCTATCGGACTGGTCAATTACTTGACTTTGATTTGAGATTAAGGTTTCTTTTCTGTTTACCTTCATTCAATATATAGTTAAAAGAAACTTAATTCTAATATCGTTACATTATTTTTAACAATACTTGTATCAAGAAATATAAATCTACCCGGTGGTCCATAAACGAACAAATAATTCCCCTGTCATTTGAAAGAAAAAAGAATTAATCTTTTATCGACATGTTAACTGTCGTGCACGTCGCACGTTTAATTCTCATGCTTTTTAACTGTCATTAATTTTACAGCTGACGTCGTCAACCACCGTCGCTATTTTTTACGTGTCAATAAAACCCAAATTATGCCCCTTTCATTCTCAAGAAATATTGTTACAAGCTGAAAAGATGTCAGAAGAAACTTTCCCATTGTCTTTTTGACAAAAAGTTGCCATTGAATGGTCAAAAACAATATTTATTCTTTACTTCACGTGCTGAATGTCACGTGTCAGGTGTGTCTCGTGAGGCGCGTGAGTTAATCTCGTTAGATCTCGCGGGAATAGTAACCAAGCTTTTAATGGCGCCTAATTATGCCTGGTAAATTGATACTTTGACTAGAAAATGACAAATGGTCAAAAAGTAAAGCTGTGAGAGAGATTTGATGAGATTTGTTGAAATGAATACAGTGAATGTTTTATCTTTATTATTCATTTAACTATTTCCGATGAAATATGATCTTGTAAGGTGAATCATTGGTTTATACTACAGACTTGTCATTCAACTTGCAGTTGTCCTTCCTTGATCTTTATAGACCTTTATATTATTTTACTTCATATTTTTATTGTGGGAAAGTGAGAACAGGTGCTTTTCTTGTATTATAAGGGCCATGTAGCTCTACATGAAGAACAAAATTGTGGGTCTTTATTTTAAAGTGTGCATGAAAATATCACACAAGTATATTCTTCAATGTTATGTTATTTTGACTTATTCTAAACTGCTTCACTGAGGGAAGTGAGTAACAACGGTTTACTTTTAAATAACCAGTAAATATATGTACTAGCATATAGGGACTACTAAAGAGGTCTACTCCCTCAGTAACAGAAGTACACATGTATTGTCATACAGATTCTTAAAATTATGGTAATTAAGCTCGAGATCGGAAAATATGCTTTAAAAGCAGATAATTGAGGGAGTATATTTTATAGTGTGTTTAGTGTCCAACTGAAGTGGACACTGGTGCAACTAATTGATAAATGTCCAGTTATTGGCCTCGATGGACAGGGCTATAAAACAGGACCACGCTTTGAAATTGATACATTGTTGTGTTTAATATGATTAAATATTTTATTACCAATGATATAAAAACTAACATCAAAGTTGTCGTTTTTAAAAGGGATTATGTAGGATTTAGATTTAATTCTTTAGTGATACTTTATAGTCAATATCAACCTAGTTCTATTGTGTACATTTTACATACAGGCATCTGGAGTTCTTTATATGATAAGTCATTAACATCTTAAAGGAATGGACATAACATTTAAAGTCTCTAGCATATTATATATCAGTTGAAATAGCATAATTTCTGTAAACACATAAACATGTCCTCTAATGATCAAATACTTAATAATAGTTTTGGCCAAGTTGTCAAATTTCATCTGAGAGGTAGTATACCATTACAGATTCTGTCTTTTTTACCTTTTTCATATACATCGATAAGTTACGGTATAGGGAAAAATTGGGTTACGACTCTATTTGATCCTCAACATTGCTATGCATTTCAATTTATCATATACAGAGTTTTGCCCACAATTTTTACAAGTTGGTCTTGGGTGTGTATAGAACAGCGGTTAGAGCGTTGGTTCTTAACGTCCTGACGTCATTTGCTTGGATACGTTGAAAATGTCGGACGTGAGTTTTAATCTAGATCGGTGTGTAAAAGTTTCATGACCTTGAATAAGTCATCTTCACTCATAATTCTAGTCCTCGCAGCTGTAAATGGGTACGGATAATCCCGGAAAGATTAATGCCAAGAAGTTTGGCCAGGGACCAGCTGGTAGACCGGACTTGTGAACCTAAGTTGTTATCCTTGTAAAATATAGTTGTTTCTTTCTTCTTTTTTTTTTGAGTAAGAATACTGTATATACATCTTCTTGCTAGACATGGCAGTCCAGCCAACCTCGGACGTTTATTCGTAGATGCTGAAATTCGACACCATATAGATGTTCGAAAGCTGTAGTCTGGTCATTTAAATTCTCTGCCAAGTAGCCTAGATGTAGGCCCTACTCTCATGAGATGTCCTCAAGGAATGACGTATTTGAATAATATATTGTTTGAAAACCTGCTTATCATCGGTTGCTTCTTTAACGATTGTAATACCAATAGAAATTTCCTCGTCACCTAGTTACTACGGGAAGGGAAAATCACTCGTCTAATGGTGCAATAGCAGAAGTGATGCACGTGACCTTCCGATTATCTATTTATAGTTATGACGCAATGTTTGTAATGGAATCCTATTAACCTTTTATTTTTATTTTCAAATGCAACTTACTTTCATAATACAGCTGGCAAGAATCCTCACAAACCAGTGGCATTAGCCTAAACTTTTTTTTTTTAAATTTCCAACTGTCGATGGATCTTTCACAAGCACAGCCTGTAGCAACTTGAAGCCTCGGTATCCGACTAGTTGCTTTTGCCACTTCAGTCCCTCCAACTTGCATCACTGACCAGGGAAACTGGGTTTTAAATCCGGATCGCATTCATATATAACCACTGAATCCAGAAGAAAGAAACATATTTTAAAAAAAAAAAGTTCATCTCGACTTTTCTGGAACATACCATCAGGTAAGCCACTTAGCAAGCCACTGCGGCAAGGTTAGAGAAAATATTTCACTTCAGAAACACATTGATTTCTTCGTCTTCTTAAACTAATTTAGAAGGTATTATACCATTGGTCGTTTTAGAAACTTTCTAAATGTTCTAACGAAGCAAACCGATATGTTATTGAATTCAATCCCATCAACCTTAGTCGATGAAGATGATGTTGTAGAGGAAGCAATATACAAACAGAGTTTTACAATGTGTTGAATAGAGATAAGTATAAATGCCAGATGTTAAGTCACGTGATAAAACTAGACCTATATCCTGACTAGGTCATGTCATGTTACTGTTATATTAGAAACAGAAGGCAGTGATATACACTGATTGTTCAATGTATGCGATAACCTTAAATAGAGAGTACGAATACACAAATTGTACCACTCGCATAAGACAATGTTAACTCTGGATGACATGTCAAGTTGACAGTCTAAGTTACTAGAGTTTATTAGATAACAGTATTTATTGCAACAGGGCTGACTCAAACCTCAAAGAAACATCTTCTACATCTTCACTTTGTCAAGGTATTACGAACATAATCTTATACCTCGAATGCAATAGCCATCTTTCTTCCATCACGAATGTAAATAAATGCAGTGATTTGGTTGAATTGTACGTTAATACAGCCAATCAGTTTCCTCGACCCATTATGTCAACTAAAATCAAAGCACTGCATACCGTAATGTAAAACGAAGCAGCTCGTAAACGCTTGTCATAGAGATGACGCATCTTCTGAGTTTTTTAAGCTTGGTATACCACATAAATAAAGGTATTGGCTGATTTCCGGACAATCTTAGTAAGATACTGAATGCTGTTGCTATATCATCAGTAGGATCTATTGCTGTGGAAACAATTGATGTACATGTAGTATATTTCCAACAGCTGTAGAAACATGTTGATGCAGAGTAGTATTCCAATGGGAAGCCAATATATAGTAACGTGACACTTCATTGATTATCATTTATCATCATCATAATGAACCTGCGAACCATATAAATAAATTTCAAAGAAACTAACAAAATTTATAAAGTTATGATCAATTACGAACTTCTTATAAGCAGTCAGTAATAGATTGATATTGAGAAATAACCTTTATATTTTGTATTTATATTTGAAATTATTATCAGAATTAGGGAATAAGGTATTCATTTTATTCAAATACCAGAATCATTAAAAGTCATGATTAATTAAACTTTATAAGTTTTATGTCTTAGTACTTACCTCTGCTTTGCACGTGCTGCTCACGTGGTTTATGTTGGAGAGAGAGAGAGGCCTTAGGCTGATAAATTTCAGTACAAAATGCCTAATTAGAAAGAATTATGCCCAGCAATTTAAATATTGCTTCACTAGGTAAAATTCACTCATGAGGTCAGCTAGGCCACAAACTTAGTTGAGAAAGTACAGACTGGAACCTTATCGGACGTCAATTGACTACATTTACGTTAATGCCAACATCGATTAACCGTAACATCTTTATCGAATTGTACTCGAGTCCCATTGGCCATTAAACAGTTTATGTCACTAACAAAGAAGCATGGCTAGACCATACATACTACACTCTATAACGAGATGGTGCTGAATTATCGCTAGACTCAAAAAGGTAACTTGTATGGAGGCAAAAAAGCTGTTACTCAAAATAAATTAACCAGTGAAAGTCGCTGTGTTATGCTCATATATCGTACATCTGAAACAAGCTTATTTATGATAAACCCAATTTGATTTTGCTTTTAAACAACTTTTCAAAGGGAGGAAACTAGTTTTAAATCGTTACGCCACCTTCAAATCTGATTATTTATTGACCCATAAGTGATGTATTTAAACAATAAATATATATTTAGTAGAATCCATGTGGTTTGATGGACAATTAAACTGAGATAATTAGCAATGTCATCGCCTATTTACTTTATATAGTTTGACTTTCTTATACTAGTTCCACCCCATTTCAATCCCAGATCTCAGAGAAGTTTTTATGAAGAGAAAGTTGTTCTCCCCTTCATTATCGAACAAGAAAGAAAAAAAAATTCACAGAGACAAACACAAATAGAAACAATAACACAATTACACAAGTAATTATTTGTGAATTAATATACTGAGCAGATAATGTTTGTGTCAGAACACTATAAGTCCCTGGGGAATTGTAAAGGAATTCAAAACATGTCCTCATACTCGTCTCGATTTCACGTGGCCTAGAACTAACTACACACGTGAGTTGTCATAATTTGAAATAGAAGCGGAAATGGTTTGATGACAGGCGAACTACTTCCGTCTGCAGAGGAAATTTAAGAATTGAAACCAGATCCCGAGAACACGCGTCCTGTCGTTGTCAACAAGCAACCAATGCTCAGATTTGTGTGAGAAGGTTTAAATGAAATCGGATCAGAAATAATTTACCACACCAGAAACTTGATTGGTCATTAACTAATTACTGTGATAGCCACTGGTCAGCGGTCGAAGATTCAGATTGTCATCCATATTGTCAATGTGTACAACTTTACCACATGTCATTTGTCAGTGGTCACTCACAAATCTTGACCTTTGAACTGTTGAGAGCCTTGAACAAGTGATATGGCGACCTCTGAATATTGAATATGTACAAGTTGCAACTTTAAATTGCTCACCGCTGAAGTGTCGCCCTCATTTAAATAAAAACAAGACGGTGAAAAAAGATCCTGATTCCAAGGTTACGTCTGCCAAACAAAAGTTACTGAAACTGTCATCATGATTGCCTGTTTCTGATGATTCTGAGATCGATGGAGAGCAACATGAATATGAAGAAACATACACCTATGTCCTACAATTACTGCACCTGGGAGTCGGAGTTTTTTTTTTCATTCAAATAACAAGGCACTTTTTCCAATAGAGCCCCTCCAACCCACATCACTTCTAGATTTTCAAAAATCTAAATGTTTTGTTTTGAATGCGATGCAAATTTGTGGTGCATACAGACAATACTAATACCATATCGTACAGTAGCCAAACAAATTAATATGCCAGCTATTACATCTGGGTGTTTATTTAAATTTACAACTTGTTAGTACCTAGACACCTACATACTTTAAATATTAGCATAATTAGACGTTAATTTACTGGTGTTTGTACTCGGAGAATGGCTGTAATGTTTACAAACGGCGAGTCGACCAGACGTTTCTCGTGGCACCACAGAGTCATCAACATGATTTATCGTTCTTGACTTGTCAATGCAGGAGCCAACATTCTCGTAAATTTCCTGATGTTTAGGTGAACTGTACCTTCTTGTTCTTACCTTTAATCGTATACCAAGGTCATTTACTTGAAACTAATGACTCATGTCTTTTTGTTAAAGATACCTAATACCTAAAATATGCTGACGCCCAATTTCAAAATGCACTTGTAATGTTTGTATGCGTATAGGAGGCATTTGTTACTTAATTTTATAAACTTAGTAATTAAGAATGGAAGCCCGATTAGATTATATCACCACTATTGTAAATATTAAACAACCAATAGGCAATTGTAAAAGGGTGGAAAATTCCTTTTTGAACCCAGTTCATAAGCAGGACATCGTGATATGGAATTATGTCCTATGGAAGGGAAATAAGCATATTCTCTGATGCAAAAGGCACATCATTATTGGGCTCGTATGTTTAGAATGAATGTTAAATCTCGTATTTTCATTGTAAAATACTAATCGTCATGTTTTTCCGAACTATGTAACTCGATGTCCTTCTTTAAAATTCAATCTTGAGTCAGTTAAACTAATTAAAACTCATCACTGTAATGTATATAAAACGTGCTCTAAGTAGCAACATCACTGCGACACCTGGTGAGAGAGTAAGATTGGAAAGGGAGATAAGTCATGATTTAATGTCAGGTTGAGTGTAAGGTGTCAGTGTTGTAAATGTCAGTAGAGTAAAGATCTCGTTACAGAATAAACTGATTCTTTTAAAAGTGGCTACTGTTTGTCTGCTTGGGGTAATAAGTTTAATACCATGCACCACTTTGGTGTTCTGATGTCTGTTTCTTTCGGGCGTATCGGGGTGCGAGGGATGGCGGTTACAAAATAGTTCTTTCCAGGCGATTGCTGAAACTTGTTGAAGCCGGGTGACTGGGGAACCACAGGATTCAAGAAGCTGACGGATTCCAGATTGCCTGCCTTAATTTTCACTTCAAAATAATATATTTGACGGGCCTGAGAGGAGGGCATGGTAGGTATGTCTTGTTCGTTATTTGTTTTCTATATTTCCAATCACTTTAGACACACACTGCAAAACGTTTTTTCAAATCCATAACTGTTTTATATTTTTTATTTAAATTTAGTCAAATTTAGTCAAATCACATCTTTCACTTTAGTTTATTATAGGTCCATGGGCTCCAGTATTTTAACAGGATAATGAGAACCAAAATAATAAAAAAAAATTGTTTTTTAGATTTGGATTTCAGAACCGGTGAAAGAACAACACTTCCATACTTTTTATGATTATAACCTTAACAATTTTAAACTATTGTTTACACTAACGATCTCATCTTAAAATGTTGTTTTTACTTCATGACCTAGGCCAGTGCTTTCTTGAGAATACTATTCTCAACTCACCCTAACACACATTTTGTGGTGCCGATAGATTCTATTTAATGAGAAAATTGTAGAATGGTCAAAGATTATGAAATGAAGGGGAACTGGTACAAGATAATAAAACTACTAGTAATTTAAGTTAATAGGTAATGACATTGCTAATTATCTCAGTTAATTAGTCCGTCAAATTTACTAAATTCTACTAAATATATATTTATTGTTTAAATTTTTCACATAACGGTCAATATCTAACCGCTTCTGTTGGGATTAATGTTACATTTAAGATACAACCTTCAGGACACACGAAATGCATGTAGATGTATTTAAAAATAAATTGCATTGGTTCCGTAAACCACCATCCTGGAATGATTGTCAAATAGAGAGCTTGATGGATTTGAATTTAATTTTGATATCAGAATAGTGTATTTCCTTAACTGAAATGATTGTTTCAGACACCATAGTGAATGAAAAGTTCTTAAAGAAAAGCAACAAAAACAAAAGATTGATATTTTGCACCATTATCAGTGACATTAAGATTTCATGGCAAAGAACCGATGGGAAAGCCCGATTCCGTTCCCTCCACAAGCAAAAGTTCTAAATCCAGCAAGACGAACAATGTATAGAGACCCAATGGAAATATTTTATCGCTTAAATGAACTTGCAAAATGCTGTAAACTTTAAACTCGGCCAATAAGAGCATATATTCATCAGTAGATATACCCGCTGCCTTAAATAACAGAATCTTTTTATAATCCGATAAATCCCCAAAAAACATATCCGTAAAAATGCATTTGATTGTTGAAAAACTTTTAATAAGTTGATCAAGCGTTTTTCAATAATAAACTTAGTTTTGAGAGTTTTCCAGATTTTACAGGGATTCTGTTACACAAGTTAATTTCATTCATGAATATATTCTCTTAGTGACCAGTTTTGAGAACTTGAATGTAATGTCCATTGTAAGACGCAGTATTTCTTTAATACACATTTTTTACAACTATTTGTCTTCCATGAAATCAAAATATACTTCATTGTTTTGCTAATCTTTTTACATAGCTTACTATTTTAAAACTCTGAATGTTATATATACCATTTACAGAAACCTGGAAATTGCAGGCAAATGGTTCTAAGAATAAATTTTACTGACGAAATTAGAATTTTTGTGTAAAAAACAAGCACAATTTCAGAATATTTTGAACCTTGTAGAATTTCTCTTCAACATTATGACGTCACGAAATTGTTTTACTATATCGTTTGCGCTATAATTATATAAAACAAGAGAATGCGCTTTTTAATTGTCATTTCTTACTTGGAATCTGCCATGAGCAGTCATGCTGCTTCAGGTAATTATGTTTATTAGGAAAATAATGCTTTTAATTTTGATTCCATCGATGTCCACATATTTGCTGTAGTAACCCCACAGTTTATTCATGGCAATATTGAGAATATCTGGTAAATCAATTGTCACGTGAGACTAATTACGGTGCTTTCAAAATGGACGCTAATTTCCGGTTGTCAATGACCGAGATTGGTTACAGGTCAAATCAAGAGATCGAACACCTGATGTCACTGTCAAATTGTTAGTTGATCACATAATAAGTTAGTGATCGGATACCCATAAATTGTTATCCTTTCACTGTATGGATTAAAATATCGGCACGGACATGTTATGACATGACATGAGATGCCTAACTTAGACAGTAGGCTTATCAAGAGCTGTTTGGAAATCAAAAGTGATAGATCTAGTCCTAATTAAAGATAATCTAAGATAATTGTTGTAACCAGGTATAGAGAACTGTAATGTATAATATGGTCAAGTGCTTTATGAACAGAAACGCTTTGATTAAAAGATTTTTGAAACCGATTGCACGGCTCATACCCTTTGATCCGACAAACTAACATAATGAAAACGCTTGTTTTTTTTTTCAGACTTAGTTCTCAATTGCTGGTTCAATCCTGTCTAAGGTTGGGTTTATACCTTAAACAAGGCTCAAACTGTCAGTAACCAAATGAAAAAAATAATTAAATAGCTTGGCCAAAAGGTCTAGGTATGTTTCTGGAGAGAAATGTGTGTGTGTCTTTTATGTGGAGGGGTGGGGAATGGAATTATTAGTTGTATTACAAGATATATTTATACACAACAATAATACTTTATTCTGTACAATCATTATTGTATTTATATTGTCCATTGTCCATGCTCGTATAACACAAAGTAAGGCAGTTAGTCAGGACCCCATCCCTGCCATTGCCATCTGTTATTCCGGGCAAATAAATATATATAGATATATATAATATAAAAATAAATGGAGTTTTTCTGAACCAAATGGGCTAAGGAAGACGGCAACTCAATGCAGTGTATTATGAAGGAAATTTTGCCAAGAGAGTGGCATTAGCATTAGCATCATTTGTCAAGATATTTTTAACGTGTACAACCTGTAGCACAAGGAGCCTCGGTTTCTTGTCCCATCGAAACAACAAGACGCTTTTTCCATGTCAGCTCCTCCGACCTACATCACTGGCAAGGGGCAAACCAGCTTGAGAAATATGGGATTTAATCTCGAGCTATGTGTCTGTCACCGTAATGCAGGTTGAAGGGGGTGACATAGGAAAAGATCCTATTATTTCGGGTGGAAACAGATGCCGATGATATTAGGCCTATATCAGTGTCCAAGACAATCATGGAACTTTCTAAGATCCCTGACATTTGATTGTCAATTTTATTATATTAAGACAAAGCCATTTCAATGAAGAAATATCGTAAAATTAATAATTATTTCGTGAGAACCAAGAGTGATGAAGAAAGTGAAACAACGGAAAGATTAGTCAATGATTAGGTGTCGATCGGAAACAGTATTACGTAGGCTACTTGACATAGCGAGTCGAATATTTCTTTATCTGTGTCATCTTTAATATTTCATCAGAAAACCATCCATGGTTTATTTCCGTAAACAAGGTTATAAATAATACAGAATTTCCGACAGTCTTAAGTAGGTCTTAAATTCAGTGAAATTCAGCTACTATATCTCATATAGTTTTAGTTGATCTTTTGTGTGTTTTCATGAAGTTTCTTTTGATTGACTAGGAACTTTTAAAACATGAGCAAAACGTTTTCCATCTCTTTTGATATCTGGTTAACAGAGATGTACGCATGACAACGAGATAGAGGAATAGCATTCGAAACTACGTATATTTAAATGGAAATAACACATACGAACATTGTTCAAAACCATTTTGAATAACTTCTTCGAGTTATAAGGCGAATTTTCAAAAAGGGTACACTATTTCAAGAAAGCCTTGAGGTCATAGCCTTTTTTGAAATTTCCGCTTATAAGGTCGGGGAAGTGATTCAAAATGGCTATTGTGTGTTATTTCCAGGTAAGAACCATACAATACGTAGTTTCGTATGGGATAAAAGATAAAATAAGAGAAAAATTTACCTTATTTAAATCTGTTTATAAGGAAGAAATTTACCTAAGACTAAATCTAACAAGAACTGAACGCTCAATACTAGCCCAGTTCAGGTGTGGTATTCTTCCCCTGGGGATTGAAACCCGCAGGTTCGTCGGCGAAAAACCCGAAGAACGTCTCTGTCAAATGTGCGAACATGCCACCAAAGAAGACGAATCACATTTTATGTTTGAATGTCCATTCAACGCAGATTTAAGGACACAGGTTCGATAGAACTTATGTTGTTATTGCTCATTTACCAGCCACTGAGAAACTAGTAATATTATTGGCACAATTTCCTCGTAAAAGTGCAAAATTCTTACAACAAGCATTTTTAAAAAGAAGTAGGCATTTGTATAACTGATATTATTTTGTTTAGTTATGTACAGATTTGTATATAAACTTTAACTGATTGTTCAGAATACCACAATTTAAAGTGACATATTGGCCCTTCGGGCCGGGTGTTCGCGAAAATTGTTTTTTTATATGTATATTTATAATAACACATGTCACTGAAATAAACAATTACTTACTTACTTTTACTTACAATTACTTGACTTAGTAACACAGTTAGACAATCATATTACAATCTCCTTTATTAAAATTAAAATACATGTATCTTTACGAAAATAATCTTGTTCTATTATTTATAATATAATATAATATAATATAATATAATATAATATAATATAATATAATATAATATAATATAATATAATATAATATAATATAATATAATATAATATAATATAATATACATATATAATATAATATAACATAATATAATATAATATAATATAATATAATATTAGCTATTGGAAGAATACAAAAGGACACATGTAGTTTGAAAGGTCATGTCAGACCAAGACGATTTAGTCAGCGTAAGCCAGTGTAAAAAAGCTTGCAAGTTCTTCATATCTACTTATTCTTTATAAAATTGTGTTAGTTTTCATAGCGTATTACAGACAATTTTGATAAAGCTGTCTTATTGTTATATAGTGCCAGGATAAAAATGAATAATTGATGTCGATTGGACGATAAGCAGTGAGCACTATATGTACATTTTACTTGTACTTATCAATGCTTGATATCGATTGTTTTATTTCGCAGTATATTGGTAGAGATAGATATATGCCCTACATTATTATGATTATCTGTACTTTCTCATTATAAATCAATTATGATATATATTGATATTTAAGATACAGATGTGTTGTCACCTTTTGATCTTTTTGGACCAATTGGTACTGTCTTTTTGCCAAGAGTTGATTATTTCTTCAACATTTTCTGAATTCATATCACAAATTTCCATAAAAGGGGAAAGCAATCAAAAATATACTATTGCCCTTTCGTGTAACATTTCGCCTTATTCAGTATAAAATTAACCTGAAAACTAAAACAGGACAATAGTATATTTTAAGTTATCTGTATTTTAAGTAGGTTAATGGTCCTGAAGCAGTCAACAATGGTCATTATTAAACTTATTGCACTGCTTTCGGTCCTTAACCTGTACATATTATTCAATTTCTATTAGTACAGAAGTAAAAGTGAGATTGTTATCATATTATATCAGGTTGGAGGATTTAATGAAATATTTTTTCAAATATATTATTTGTTCATCAGTGAAATATATTAAATCATTGTTATTATTAATATGTCTATGACATATGGTATAAAATTACATATTTGTATTGGATTGATTCGATTTATTGCACAAGATGAGGTATAGTAAAAAGATAGGAATATAGTAAAAAACTTATGATTATAACTTATGAATTTTTCTCACGTTTCCTAAGTAACAGTGTACGACACCTAGTATAGTTGCTAATGTAACATATATTTAACTTCGTTATTACTTTTATAATGGTATTGTTAGAAAAGAATCTATCGCAGACCTACTTTTATTTTTTTATATTTGAATTGATATACACAATTATAACAATGTGCTCCCCGGGTTAACACCAAAACGGTTTTATGTCAACTCCCGAACTTGGGCACAGATGTACGATTCAACATTGTGGAATGATTGTAGAATGTTAAAAATGAGAGCAGTCAGCTAAGCATAACACAATAGGTCAAATGTAGGAATTATTCAATTAAATCATAGAATATTATCCATAATAGTGTATCTTTATTGTTATATAAAGAATCATAGAATAATTACAATATTAATATTTAAGTAATAAGTGGATGTAAACCTTGTTGCACTGGTTCTGCGAACTAATAGATAATATCATAGCTTTATATATCATATAAACAATTATCAATTATCTTCATATAGTGTCTGATAAATATAGGTAAATATTCTAATATTATGTATCGTATTATATACATAGATTCATATAATGATCAATATGTCATGTAAAATGGATAATAAATAAAAGAGCGTAACGTTTGTGCATCATTGTTACGTTATTCTGCCATTGAAACGTTTGTTGGTATAAGAGGTCTTTCTTTATCCATATCTATATAAAAAATATCAGGAAACACTTCTTAAAAAACTATGGTAGGCCTACTACACATAATAGTGAACTGGTTACAAGACTGAAAGACATCAGAAGTCAGTGATAGTTGTTTTAAGGCAAGGAAAAAGAGAGTAGAAATTTGAATTTGTTTTAGAGATTACAAAATACACAATAATTACCAGTGTCACTTAAGTTAATATACAAAATTAGTCTGTGTTATTAGAAATCCTCTTTCTCCCTTCCCTTGTAGTTTTGCATACCTATTGCTAATTTTTGGTCCAGATTTTGAATGTGTTGTCTGAATTGCATATTCTTTCAGAATTTTTTAGATAATAATAATTTTTATTGGCGGAAGGCTATTTCCTAAAATAATAGTTTTGTGTGCAGTGACAGTCAAGCGGATGTTGATAAAATGTAGTGGTTTACTTTCATTTTGACAAGTTCAAAAGTTTCATGGTCATTCTATATTGAATTTTTGTACAGAAACCAAGTATTGACCAGGCTTATTGGAAAGTTTTCAACGAGATTTGTTGAAAAAAATTATACTTCGTTATTTCACATGGAAACAGATGGCAAATGATTTGGATGACTGAGTCCATCTTAGGCGACCATTCTGCCGTTTTCGGTATAGTATTTTTTTTTATTTCTCGTAACTTTTATTCAATTTATCAATTTTACTACTAAATACAATGGTCTGTCACGTGTATATTGATATTAATTGATTATTTCCCTTTCTGGCATCAGATGACACAATGACTTCCGGCTTCTTGATTTTACGGAACACGTGTCTTGGTTGATTTCCGGTATCTTGAGTTTTAAAAAAGAATAAGAATTCAACTTATGAATGAATTTTTTATCTAACATATTGAAAAAATATGTTTGCATTTTCATCTTTAATTATCGTCTTTGATTGTCACGTGTTGGATATTGACAACAATTAAAAGGCGTTACTACCCCCTACATTGAATTTGTGCCTGGAAAAAACATCGACCGTCACAACATTACGCATGTAGAATGTAGCTTTTCAGATATTAATTCCTAATGATAACCAGACTATGTGGCGGGACAGTTTTCATTCAGTTGCCATTGTTTACAAAATGCCTAAGGCAAAAGGGGAAAATGTAGATTACTTTTATTTGAACAAAGCTAAAAGACATTGACCTTTATACATCTTTTAAAAATCAAACACGACACAAAAACTCATTTTTTGTAACGATACCGACTGTTATGGTTTGATAAGCGTTAGATTGACAAAGAAAACATTTGAGGTATTTAACCTTGCTGTTAGTACATTATAGAAATTTAAAGAAATAAATACAGTTATTCTCGTATCGACTAATTTATATAACAACACTTGGGAAAATATCGCCTCAAAATAAATCAATGAAATAACTGATACAGAATACATAAGACCTACCCTTGACGAGATGTAGACCAGAATCCTTTTTTTCATGTAAGATTCTCATGTTTAATACTGAAAAGTAAATCATTAAAAAATCATTGCATAAATAGTTTTATCTTCATCAACAATCACTCTTTAAAAATTAATGTGTTTAACTCTAAAACGGTAGTTCTGTGCTCTTAGAACAGGTAAATTATACCAGGTGTGACATCTGGGTAATGTTTATCTGACAGGTGAAATGATCCCCACCCCACGTTCTCACAGTCTCTCTTCACCTCTCTTTACCTGTTTCTTACATAATTACAGGTGAGTCATATCAACAATTTTAACAGTCATAACACTTGAACTGGGTGGTTAAAGATACACAGTCGTGTTGAATACCATATAAATCACAGCAAGATCAGTCCCGTGGTGAGTAGCGGTGTAGCGAGGAAAGAAAGATCTTCTTTCTAACACATCGAATGGCTCTATGAAACTTGTCAACTTGGCATCTTTTAAGATAATCCACTTGGTGTTAGTTTAATTAAGTACTATACTATTTTTGAAAGGGTCTAAAATGTTATTGTTTCTATGCACTGCAAAATTATACTTTGTTGATTGTAGACATATTGGAATGGACACTAAGCAATTGTTGCAATCCTAGTCTTTGGTGTTGATCGTATCAATTCATAATGGGTTCTTGGTAAACAAAAGTTTAATTCAAGTCTCTTTATATCCTATTTTCATCTGCGAAATCAAAAGATTAATCTGTGATGATATATCATTTCTACTTATTTAATTGTTTAAAAGCGAACACACTTTGTCCTAAAAGACTCTTTTTTGTTTGAAGTAGTATAACTTTAAATATCAAGAATAGATCTTGTCTTTATCTAAACATCATAAAAAACATGTAGGTACCTTATCAGATTTTAAATTTCTAGTAGACTTAATCTAAACCTCAAGTGTTCTGGTGATTGACTGTTGTTATGAAGTCGATGAATCATAAAGACAGCCACTTGAAACCCAGTGCCCAGAGATCGTTATCCGCGATATTAGAAAGATTTACCACATTATAAATAATGTTAGAGAGCGGATTTGTGTCAAGGTTAATGTTAGATCTACTGTGTTCTTATCAACATTGCTGACCATCTCCTACCGCCAGCTTAACTCGTATAAATACATGGTATTAGAAGACAACCACTTAACAGGAAGGAATCGTCATAAGAATATCTATGACTTATATTGTGGGTTATAGTCTCCATACAGTATTAGATTATTATATTTTGGTGAATTATTGGTAACAGAGGGGAAGTCGGTTGATTTTTTAGTTTAAAGAACAGAATGAAAATTAGTTCGACCAATCATACCTTTAAATCTCAGAAACAGAATGCTAAAAATGGTGTTCACAGATCACAGTCAGTATTTGAAGCGTCAAATTCATGAGTGTGCTATTCATGAATAAAAATAGAAAGGCATCGAGCTACGAAACCACGATTTAAAGAATTCCTTGATTGTTTTAGGAAATTGCTTATCTGTCATTGAAGCTTGATGATGATTCAAAACTTATCAAAAGAACCCCCTCCCCCTTGCATCAACCTAATTAATCAGTATTACAAGAAACAACCCCTTGATTCAAAAGATTGAACAACGATGTAAAGCTAAAAAGACGACCAGCTGTAATAAAGATTCAGTTCTAACTTCAGTAGACTTAATAACGGGATAAACAGCCAATATTATTAAAAATTAAACTGGGTCATCAGCTGTTAAAACCAGATGGTTAAAAAATTCCGAAAACAAACCACCGCCTTATTATAACTAGATGATAATACAGATATCAGTCGAGATGTTTGTTGTCTTTATTTCTGTAGTTCGAAAAACAAATCACCTTATATTAACCATTATGATAGATCAGATTATCAAACCCATTGCCCAATGTTTGGAATATTCCATGATTAGACATTCTTAGATTTTCGTCTCTTTGAACCGGATGTTTCCCCGGGAGAAACAAACTACAATGCCGAAAATTGATCCAGACACAAAAATAGACTGATAATGTCGATGCCTAAAATATCTTGGTTATAATATACTGGGCATAACAACTTTCATCATAATCCAATTGATCCAGTTAGACGGATAATCTGAGAAAGGTCTACACTAAAGGACTTAGACAAGGACCAATTCATAAAAAAGATCTTCGTAAAACTAAATTGTTACCCTTTTAAATTCTTGGTAGTTTGCTCCTTTCTCATTTAAGCGGGTTTGTGTTTTATTTTACAGATAAATGAACTTGGAGATCAAATAGGCTTTCAAGTCCACCTGCTGTGAAACGGATAAAATACTATAAATAATACAATTGATAATAATTTTGACAGTTCCCATTATTACCGTACACCTTTATATCTGTATTTATTGTATTATTACATAGTGAATTGGCACCGAATAGAATATTTACCTGGTAAATTGCCATACCTTATCTTATCTGTAACATTTCTACATTTAATTCTAGACCTGAAATGTATTCTTTTTTCTAGTGCTTCTGTTCCACACCGAGTTACATATTTAACTTTTTAAAGTTTAATTCTAAAAAATACAAGATATTCTAGCTATACAGAAATTAAAACGGCGATATTTTCTATTTCTTTATAGATGATACATGTTTGTCCATGTTGACCTTTGTCTCCTTCGGGGCTACTGGAAGATTGTTATTTTCCCTTAGATCAAAAGTGCATTTATTCTTTAATTTCAATTATTCATCGAGACCTTCAATTAAAATCTCTGATAAAGGCCTTTGGAAGGTGCCATAAGGAAAACTCTTATCACCAGAATGTGACTCTGTTTGAACCGTGGTCGTACCATTTGATCTTTTGAAGCTGGTTAATCGAGAAATAATGAGAAAGTTACTGATAAGGTTTAGCAACAGTCAACAGAACGCGCGACTCCTTGACAACAGTTCTAATAGAATTAATTCAGTTGGAACAAATTCGCGCCAAAACTGATCGATGGCAGACGTCGGCTGTAAAGTAATGGTAAACTTGAACCGAAAGTAATGATTTTTTCTATTATTCTGATACTATTACATAATTTACAAGGCCCGGAGGAGAAGAGTTTAAATAGAGCTGCTATTGTAGGAAATTATGGCGTGTGTAATCTGGAATGTGTCCTATATTTTAACAATCTTTTTGGAATGTCAATTAAATAAAGAATTTCTTGCGTCATGTTTATTAATGTGATGCCTTTTATGCACTTTTATTGATATCCTAAAGAAGCCTTGCAATTTTCGTATTTTATATGTCTAAGCTCTGTTTCTATAGCTTATCTAAATGCCTACATTTCTTATACCAACTGATGGTTTCCATTAATCTGTATAATATTTCAGAATTAAAATCCAACATCATGTCTATCTACAATAAAAAATAACTGGTTTTGATCATTTTGTTCAGGTTGATGTAAAGTTAACAACTGCCTGGAATTTACAACAATCTACTTTCAAGTTCGCTTTTGTTTCATCACCGGATGAAAATTATTAAGACAACTTTACTCCCCTTTAAAGTCAAATAATTTTGTGACAAGTCATGCACATTGTAATCTACAGCATCTATATTGTAAAAAAATATAATTTTTAAAGAATATAAAGAGGCAACTGTACAACCAACTTTGATCAATTACTTATCAGTTAATAGTCTATTTGTATTATATTTATAGGTAATTATACTACCAATTACCCATGGCGTGTTGTTTAGGTGACACATTCAGTTTGGTTCGTGCCCTGCAGTAACGACTGGAAGTATTCTGGGGCCAAACGTCATATTGGTGAACTAAGATTCCAATGAGATGACATAAGCTGTATTTCTATAGTCTAATCATTAAAATATCAGATTCTATTCCTATAACATAAACAACTGCAAGCCAGTATTAAAGGCAAAATGCATTACAATTTTACGGTTGATTCAGTGATAAAACCCATTTTGATATATGCATGAGAGGTAAAATAATGTCTACATTTATATGTTAAGATAAAAAAAAAATTAACTACTAACAATCCCGATACTAACAAAACCCGAAATAAAAAAAAACAATAGAAAAAACAAAACAGTTTGATTAAATATAGATAGCAGCTAATGAACATGAGGTATTTCACAAAGAGAAGTGGTAGCCGGTGTCTAAAAGAGTAAGCATACCATAATTGGCACCCACAAATGAAATAACATCAAATACTACAGACGTGTTGGCATCAAATTCAAACCTTACATCGATAACTCCTGAGCCACAGCGGAATAATATTCAGATAAACACAATGTTTTCAAAACTGACAAATCTTTTCTAGTCTTCACTAGATAACAATGCACATTGTGAGTTAAAAATGAAAAAAAAAAGTACTGATTGATCGCCTTTCAGAAACTTGTAAAATAAATGTATTTTTTGTCACTCCGAGATTTTGACTGATTGAATTGTTTCGGGGTTTGTTTCCAAGACGTGGCCACAGAGACTCTCCTATTCCACTGATTAATCATTGCTTAACATCAACTCTCAATCTTGGTTTGGTCGATCACACCGAAGGGACCGAACCTCGCCCATTTTTTACATGAAACGAACTAAACCAATGTCTCAAAGTGGCAAATGTAATTTTTCTAACGTCATTGTTTATGTTTTGTGACAAATTAATTTATCTGCTTTGATATCCGATATTCCTTGAAGGAAATGACTTGATAAATATCTGCGTTAACAGTTGGAGTGGTTTTAGATTAATTTTTTAATGTAGCCGATAAATTAAAAATGATAACAAACAGAGCAATTGGCAGGGTAGTCTCTGTTATCAAGAAATCAAATTAACAAAAATTGAAATAAATTGCCTAGTTGATCTAGACTAGAAATGATAAGGTCTCTTATGTCATTAACAAAACTCATCAACGTCTTCATGTCGCTTCCAGCAATGCACATCAACAATATCAATTTAACTAATACGGTTGAAATTGTGAAATTAAAGTTTTTAGACATCAATTAGCAGACATTTCGTCACCGTTATTTCTAGACGGCGGTTGTCTAACCGTAATTGAGTAGAAATTAAATTTGATCTTAGGTCATGTAATCATTTTAGTTTTTATCAAGAAGACATTTTGTTTTTGTATGTTATACGGTTGCGTGTCGTGTGGATAATTAAGCATGATGCAGTTCTCGGCTTTAATTATTGTTTTATCTTCAGGCGATTTAGAATACACAGGTAATTTTTACAACAATGTTTTAATGTTATAGAATATTTTAATTGTTCCTGAAGCGATCAATGTGACTGTATTTTGATTAATCGTTATATATTATTTAAAAACAGTTTAATGCCCTAGACAAATTTATGTGTCTATTATTGACGAAAATCTGATACACATTGATGAGCCAATTATGAGGAATATACTCACCATCCAATTTCAACAATATTAGTCTCTACTGAGTAAATAAGGTAGAGTTGTTTTAATTTTTACGTTATTTTGTCAGATCTTCCAGTTTTCCAACAGTTTCAGATAATCCAAACAACTACCATTTGAACTAGTTAACTTGTCAACTACCTACCTGTCTATATTATATCGATACTCATTTTTCTTAAGATAATGACTTTAATATCATCACCTTCAGTAATCAGTTATTATTATTTCACAAATGGGAGGAGTATACGAGAGCTGCTCTTCATTCAAGAGAAAAGGCCATGTCGAGAAATATCATTTGATAATAGTTGAACGCCATCTGGTCACGAACGATAACTCTCGTGTCATTAATTACAGATAATTGATGAGTACTGACCATTAGTGGTGGACGGATCCAATTCCATGATTCAGACTAATTATTAAGATGTCGGTAGAGAATATATTGTTCAATAATTATCAGTAACGCACGTGTAAAGTTCTCTATCACCTTTCATTACCAATAATAATATATGTATAGAATATTTATCAACATCAAAAAGCACGTGCAAAGTTTTCCAGCACGAGTAAATTTATATGGTGTTGATAATTACTTGTAAAATTGTATCACATTATAGAAATCACATGTGTATCACATTATAGAAATCACATGTCCTATAGAATCTTAAAAGTATGCAAATAGACATGCTAAGGCGATAAATTATCTGAATATATACAAAGAATGTACTGTTGAAGCAATGCAGCAAAGATTTTTTTACTATGATTTAATATGAATAAATATATACCAAATAAACAGTGTTAGCTTTGGCAACTCTCAGCTGACCTTGTTGCACCGGAAGAAGTGTGTCTGCTCGGCATTATATACACCTACAATGATGGCTTTAATCTTTGACTTGTGCATTTGAAGCCTATTGAGGTTTGACCAGTGGAAGTTAAGGAACGATATGATTGGTATCGGTTTGCTGAATCTTATTTCCTTATAGCTCGCTGCGTTTAAATCTGAACACATCTTCAGTTAGTCAGTGCATCGCATGCAATAATGATCAAGACAGACCAGATACCTTAGTGGTTCTTAGTTTGACTGACTCGATCTCATATCCATATTGATTTAATGCAGTATAAGAAACAATGAAGCCTACATACAATATACTAGGAGAATATTTCAACAGAGCTTAGAGCCAAGAAATTCGGGTTGAATATGCCAATAGTAAGTAATAAAATGTGTTGTTTTGTTCAAGATAATTTATTATATATACTCAGTACAATAGTCCATGCTAGTTAACTGTTTAATATCAGCACTGTAAACCTGAAATAATTCAAAGGAAGGATTAAAATAAATATTTTCAAATTTTGATTTTTTCTGGGCGTTTAGTTTCAAGGGCTGGTATAAGGGAAGCACATACTGGAATCACGTCTGCATATAGTTTCCTATCAACAGAAGTACAATGTTGCGAAAGTTGTAAACAACTAAGACTTTTAAATAAATGCATGTATGTCGGGGGCTATAGACATATCATTTATATTGCTGTGGACATTCCCACCCCCATCGTAAAATATCCATTATCATATAATTCATTTCTATAAAGAGAAAAATACTAAATTACCGTTTTATTTTTTATATCCAGTCATCATACCAAGTCCACCCATCATACCAAGACCTCCCATCATACCGTAGCCGCCCATCATACCTAAACCTCCCATACTCATCATGTAGGGGTTCATCATTCCCATCATACCTAAACCTCCCATACCCATCATATAGGGGTTCATCATGTAGGGGTTCATCATACCCATCATTCCTAAACCACCCATCATCAAGGGGTTACCAGCCAAGGTCATGGAGGCGAAAGCCAAACAGAGAACGACGGCAAACATCTTGTTCATTCTGAGTTCTGGAAAACAACAAAAACAATCTTTTGAAAATAAACACCGAAATAATCGAAAAAATTAAAAATACGAATAATAGAAACTGATATTTTTTTGACTAAATATCTTGCCTGAATAGATTAAGGTTTTTTTTTCTGGAAACAATAAGATTTTTTTTATTATTTAATTTTTCTCTACTTACCAGGTGAGGTGATGAAGCTGTGGTGTTGGTTGTAAGAATTGTGATACTCTACCTTCATTAACACACTATATTTATACCCTTTTAACTCTGTTACAGCATCAAATGGATTAATAATTATTAATTAATTCTCCTCATTAACATATAATATTATATATACGTGTATTACCACGGTCGGTAATTAAGGCCGGTTCCTTAATTTTGTCATACACGGAATACACTATCTATCGAACATTTACTGATTATTTATTAATTATACGCTTCCAAACTTACAATATTTCCTAAAACTGCCTTCAACACCCTATTGTACTTTGGAAGGGTTATATGAATAGTTGGTTAATATGAATCTTGGATAAAAGTCACATGGTCTGCCCAACCAAACCAACCAGGAAATAGTAACCTAATTACAACAAAGCATATTGTAAATAAAAGATATCTTTACAAAAACACATTGTGAACGTATCTGTTTGTAATGAAATAATGTTAAAGATGTCTGTTTGAAATAACATATTGTTAAAGATGTCTATTTGTATAAACGCTGAATATGTTTGTTTGAAATAAACGTAATAACGCCGTTGAATATGTGCGCTTGTGATAGCATGGTTCAAATATTGTCGGTGTGCAATATTGTTTAAGATTTCTAAATTTGTAAGTTTGTTACTGTGTAGTAAAAGTTGACATGTTTGTCTCATTTTCTTATTTACTCATAAAAAAAAATATTTCATAATATAAATTCACGAAAAAGCAGCAATATTTAATATACTTTTACAATTGAATATCAGGAGACACCTTAACTTACATTTTCTTATTCAGGAAGTCATTAAGAATACGGATATTTTAGTCTCTTTTAATCGGTATATTTTTGAAGACATTCGATATTTGATAAGAGATGTAATATTATATGTTAATGAGGAAGATTAATTAATAATTATTAATAATTTTATTGGATTATATAACAGAGTTAAAAGAGTATAAATATAGTGTGTTAATGAAGGTAGAGTATCACAATTCTTACAACCTTCTAACTTCCAACACCACAGCTTCATCACCTCTACCTGGTAAGTAGATATATGTACTACCTATAGCATGACTAAAGGTTTAAAAACGAGCACTGCATTATGTATGCAGTTGTATCAAACTAGGTCAAGAGTTAAATTAATTCTGAAAATAAGACGTTTTGATTGGGCTTACTATACCACTGCCATTGTCAATGCTGTAAGAATTATCGAATGTGTGAGCATTCTGGTACAACATTCGATCTCATCAAAAATATATACCTTGTCTGGAATCAAAACATTGATATCCGTGGTTTTGAATTATTTCTAGTTTATGGCCTATTTTGGTTCCGATGCATCTAAATAAGTTTTATTTCATTTCATTTAAATTCCTCTTTTCAGTATTCAAAATGAACAAGATCTTTGCCGTCGTTCTCTGTTTGGCCTTCGCCTCTATGACCTTGGCTGGTAACCCCTTGATGATGGGTGGTTTAGGAATGATGAACCCCTACATGATGGGTATGATGAACCCCTATATGATGGGTATGGGAGGTTTAGGTATGATGGGTATGATGAACCCCTACATGATGGGTATGGGAGGTTTAGGTATGATGGGTATGATGAACCCCTACATGATGGGCGGTCTTGGTATGATGACCGGATACAAAAAATAAAATGGTAAGTTGACAACTGATCATTATATTTTAAGCATTATAAAGATAAGACTGGCAGTTTTGATCAAGTTTAAAGCTTGAAATAGAATTTTTACTTCTTTTTTTTATGATTTTTATTTTATTTTTATTATTTTTTATTTTTTAGGTTTATATCATACATTATATATATTTATTATGGACCTTTGTCTTGGGTTAATGGATTTATTTTGTTGGAATAAACAAATTATCGAAATAAAAGAATATTTTTAAATTTATTCTTCGTTTCGTTTAATCATTAAATAATGCTGAGGCCCTAATCTCCATTCGCTATTCTGATCATAGAAATATCGGCTTTGGGCATGGTTGGTTGATTAATTAGAAATAGTGAAATGTTTCATCGATGTTTTTGTCTGTCGGAACTGTTTTGCTAAAAGCGTCTAAAGGGGTGAGATTGGTATGAAAACCATCACTGTTCTTTAAAGAGAGCGATCCAACATACGAGATAGAGGACAGATAATGCTGCAGGAATATGCTTCATGCAGATAAATTTGTTGTAAGCAAGATGATTTTGTACAGTTGGTTCATCCAAACAATTTAAAATTTTCGTTATTTCCTCATCAGCCTCAGGAACGTTGTAGCGTTGTCGCAAAGTATCAAGCTTGGAATACTATATAATATGGCGGTGTGTCTTCGAAATGGCTGGAGGAACTGGTCTGTAGACAGGTCAGTTACAACTTCTAGGTTAATTACTTTTCGCGTTGTGCTAAATGTTAATAGGCAAATGTAACACTTCTGGACTTTCGTTCCACCATTCTATACCATCAGATGACCAGTGATGTCGATACCAACCGTTGAATAAGGTTTCAATCTATTAAGACGAAAGTGTGGTAATGCTGGAGATGGTGGGAGCCTGAGAGGTTTGACAACATGAAAACGACAGGCTACTCATCGTCATAGTACTTTTGATACTTCACTACGTGCTGCTGGTTACCAAAAACGTCTACGTATAGCAGTAACGGTCTGATGCTCCGGCATGTAGTTGACCTGAGGAAGACTGAAGCCAGAACAAATCTCATCAATATTGGAGATGTGATATTGGTACATGAAAAAAGACCGACCGAGATGTATATGGAAACTTGCTCTTGTGAAAGATTTATTGCGTGGAGCTGATGGTTTTGTTCGCGCCGCTAAAATCTTGACTAAAAATGGTGTTCCTTATAAATCTATTCACCTTCTTTATCCATTTGAGGTATCCCTATTGGAACCAAGGAATTCACAGACACTAGTTCTTCGATTCCACAAGTAGAGACTGGTTCCCTTGAGACGTAACAAGAGACTTGCCATTCGCCCCCGCACTCCCGCACCAAATTTTGAAGGAAGTGATTTTCTCTTTTATTTGGAGAAATAAATCAAGTAAAGAATCATGTTTTTATAGGTGCAGCATAAAGGGATAACAGCAGTATACATGATTATGGCAAAAGACAAAACACAGGTTTACCTACTCAAGTTTCCGTTCAGGTAGAAGCAGATGGGTTATGTCTTTTAGAATTTGAAAGCAGCAGGATTCCAAACGACAATTACATTCGAGACTTTTGATGTGAAAAGGTTTCAAAACGGAGCAGATTGAATTTGGTAGTGCAAACGGAATGTTTGCTAAAAAAAAGGTTTGTTGCGCATGTGTCTTGACACCTTGCCTTTTTCCTGCAGTTTCTTTTAACATACAAACTGGCTACCAGAGAAAACCTTTAAGTTGCTAGCTGGGTAAGAATGTCTATGATTACCTCTTTATAGACGAGTGCTATTAAAACACCGGGTTGTTTACTTCTTACTTTGTTACTATATTAGTGTGCACGGCAAAAATTTATCCCATTCTGTTTTTAACCAAGATGAGAACACTTTGCGATTATATTAACGGGGCTCATGTAATAATTAACTGAATATACGGCTACTCTACATATCTGAAAGCGATTCATTGTTGCCTTTGTTCCTTGTAGTCTACCGATAGGGAACCGCGTTTCTTTGTTTGAGTGTAATGCGAATATCAAGGTATGTAAATTATGTAACATGTTCTATGTGTAACAATCCTGCGACAGACGGAAATAAAATAGAGCAGACAAATGTCACTGTACACTGCATACTCATGTCCTAGATGTACTAATAGGGCATTACAGAAGGTGGATTAATAGAGAAATTTGCTGCATTTGTCCAAAAAGGGTAAGGAAATGCCAAGTTTTCATGAGTTAAACGCCGAGCCCGAAGAGAAACCTTGCATGATATGAGAAAAAAAGACAAGTAATGTCTGTTTCAATAATTGTAATTTCGTGTTACTATATCTTTTATGTTCACAATGATGAATTGTTTTGTTGTAGAACGTGCTGAAGGTGGGTGTTCCGTCCCGATTTGTCATTTCGTCCCAATGTGTCATTTTTCTGAGTTGTCCCGATTTGTCAATAAAAATCGTCCCGATTTGTCACAAAATTTCAATTTGTCACTAAAAATCGTCCCGATTTGTCGCAAAATTTCAATTTGTCACTAGATATCGTCCCATTATGTCGCAAAATTTCAATTTGTCACCAGAATTCGTCCTAATTTGTCGCAAAATTTCAATTTGTCACTAAAAATCGTCCCGATTAGTCGCAAAATTTCAATATGTCACTAAAAATCGTCCCGATTTGTCGCAGAAATTCAATTTGTCACTAGAAATCGTCCCGATTTGTCGCAGAAATTCAATTTGTCACCAGAAATCGTCCCGATTTCCATTTTGTCACTAAATATAGTCCCATTGTGTCGCAGAATTTCAATTTGTCACTAGAAATCGTCATGTTTTATCCCAAAATTTCAATTTGTCACTAGAATTGTATGAATCAGGATGTATAGGACTATCGGTCATATTACAGCTTTAGCATCATTTTACGGAGTTACTGTTACAATAATAAATAATAGCCATTTCTAATACAAGGGCTTGATTCATTTCCCTAGCATAATATTCTCTATTAAATTTGAAAGCGGTATCTCAACAAGCCTTTATTGATCAATGTAATTTTGAGTTTTGAGGAACCTTATTATATCGAACTATAATATACCTCTCATTCTAATAAAATATAATATACCTCCAATTATATCGAACTATAACATACCTCTCATTCTAATAAAATATAATATACCTCCAATTATATCGAACTATACTTTACCTCTTATTCTAATAAAATATAATATACCTCCCATTATATCGAACTATAATATACCTCTCATTCTAATAAAATATTTTATACCTCCATTATGTCGCACTATAATACACCTCTCATTCTAATAAAATATAATATACCTCCCATTATATCGAACTATAATATACCTCTCATTCTAATAAAATATAATATACCTCCCATTATATCGAACTATAATATACCTCTCATTCTAATAAAATATAATATACCTCCCATTATATCGAACTATACCATACCTCTCATTCTAATAAAATATTATATACCTCCAATTATATCGAACTATACTTTACCTCTCATTCTAATAAAATATAATATACCTCCCATTATATCGAACTATAAATACCTCTCATTCTAATAAAATATTAAAATACCTCCCATTATATCGAACTATAATATACCTCTCATTCCCAATAAAATATAATATACCTCCCATTATATCGAACTATACCCTAACCCCTCATTCTAATAAAATATTAAAATACCTCCCAAATTTTATCGAACTATAATACGCCTCTCATTCTAATAAAATATAATATACCTCTCGATATATCGAACTATACTATACCTCTCATCCTAATAAAATATAATTACCTCCCATTATATCGAACTATAATATACCTTTCATTCTTAAAAAAAAAATTTTTTTTTATACCCTCCTTTTTTTTATATCGAACTATAATATACCTTTCATTCTAATAAAATATAATATACCTCCCATTATATCGAACTATACCATACCTCTCATTCTAATAAAATATTATATACCTCCCATTATATCGAACTATAATATACCTCCCATTATATCGAACTATACTATACCTCTCATTCTAATAAAATATAATATACCTCCTATTATATCGAACTATATCATACCTCTCATTCTAATAAAATATAATATACCTTCCATTATATCGAACTATACTATACCTCTCATTCTAATAAAATATAATATACCTCCCATTATATAGAACTATACCATACCTCTCATTCTAATAAAATATAATATACATTCAGACATTTAAGCATTTTTATTACTATTATATTTAATACTATCAACCCTTATTCCTGAAAGAATTATAAAAGAGTTAACAAAATCGAAGAAACCTTCATCTGGAACAGTCAGCAGAAAATGAAAAGGGGTATTAAAATTGTGAAAGAAAAATTATTTTTCTTACGGAAGTACTGGCCTAGGTCATAAAGCAAATGTTAACTATTGTAAAATGGTGAAGATTAATCAAAAAAAGGGGTTTGTTTATTGGGATTTCAAGGAAGGGGGGATAATAATGTTAGATTTATATGAATTTGCAAGAAACAGTTGCATTTTTTGGATAAAGCTGGTTGATCACCTACAATCATATATAAGTAGATAATGGTGGAATTCAATTGCCATTCTGTAACTATGACATATCCCCTTTAAATTGCGAAGTGCTCAAAAACTGGTATGAAGTTGTAAAAAAAATGTTTTGATGAACACACCGATTTAGATTATCAAAACATTTTCTTGAAGAAACAAAGGGGGGGGGGGCTTTTAATTGCATGTATTCAAATACAATTTCAGTGAAACAACCATTGGAGCAACTTTTGAAACCATGGAACACTTTTTCATTTCATGCAACATTTCCCAAGGCAAATATTGTTATTTATTAAGAATATATTTTATAAAATGCTTTCCAGGTCGGTTATCTTCGATTCGGCTGGATTTTAGGACACACTCGGACGATCTCCTGTGACAAATTTGGATAATTTTTAAGTGACAAATTGAATTTTTGCGACATATTGGGACGATTTGTAGTGACAAATTGAATTTTTGCGACAAATTGGGACGAATTCTAGTGACAAATTGAAATTTTGCGACAAATCGGGACGATTTTTAGTGACAAATTGAAATTTTGCGACAAACCGGGACGAATTCTAGTGACAAACTGCAATTTTGCGACACAATGGGACGATATTTAGTGACATATTGAAATTTTGCGACAAATCGGAACGATTTCTAGTGACAAATTGCAATTTTGCGACACAATGGGACGATCTTTATTGACAATTTAAAATTTTGCGACAAATCGGGACGAATTCTAGTGACAAATTGAAAATTTACGACACAATGGGACGATATTTAGTGACATATTGAAATTTTGCGACAAATCGGGACGATTTCTAGTGACAAATTGCAATTTTACCTCTTATTCTAATAAAATATAATATACCTCCCATTATATCGAACTATACTATACCTCTCATTCTAATAAAATATTATATACCTCCATTATGTCGCACTATAATATACCTCTCATTCTAATAAAATATAATATACCTCCCATTATATCGAAATATAATATACCTCTCATTCTAATAAAATATAATATACCTCCCATTATATCGAACTATAATATACCTCTCATTCTAATAAAATATAATATACCTCCATTATATCGAACTATAATATACCTCCATTATATCGAACTATAATATACCTCTCATTCTAATAAAATATGATATACCTCCTATTATATCGAACTACAATATACCTCTCATTCTAATAAAATATAATATACCTCCCATTATATCGAACTATAATATACCTCTCATTCTAATAAAATATAATATACCTCCATTATATCGAACTATAATATACCTCTCATTCTAATAAAACATAATATACCTCCCATTATATCGAACTATAATATACCTCTCATTCTAATAAAATATAATATACCTCCCATTATATCGAACTATAATATACCTCTCAGTCTAATGAAATATAATATACCTCCCATTATATCGAACTATACTTTACCTCTTATTCTAATAAAATATAATATACCTCCCATTATATCGAACTATACTATACCTCTCATTCTAATAAAATATTATATACCTCCCTCTCCATTATGTCGCACTATAATATACCTCTCATTCTTATAAAATATAATATACCTCCTATTATATCGAACTATAATATACCTCTCAGTCTAATGAAATATAATATACCTCCATTATATTGAACTATAATATACCTCTCATTCTAATAAAATATAATATACCTCCCATTATATCGAACTATAATATACCTCTCATTCTAATAAAATATAATATACCTCCCATCATATCGAACTATAATATACCTCTCATTCTAATAAAATATAATATACCTCCCATTATATCGAACTATAATATACCTCTCATTCTAATAAAATATAATATACCTCCCATTATATCGAACTATACTTTACCTCTTATTCTAATAAAATATAATATACCTCCCATTATATCGAACTATACTATACCTCTCATTCTAATAAAATATTATATACCTCCATTATGTCGCACTATAATATACCTCTCATTCTAATAAAATATAATATACCTCCCATTATATCGAAATATAATATACCTCTCATTCTAATAAAATATAATATACCTCCCATTATATCGAACTATAATATACCTCTCATTCTAATAAAATATAATATACCTCCATTTTATCGAACTATAATATACCTCTCATTCTAATAAAATATAATATACCTCCCATTATATCGAACTATAATATACCCCTCAGTCTAATGAAATATAATATACCTCCCATTATATCGAACTATACTTTACCTCTTATTCTAATAAAATATAATATACCTCCCATTATATCGAACTATACTATACCTCTCATTCTAATAAAATATTATATACCTCCATTATGTCGCACTATAATATACTTCTCATTATTATAAAATATAATATACCTCCTATTATATCGAACTATAATATACCTCTCAGTCTAATGAAATATAATATACCTCCCATTATATCGAACTATACTTTACCTCTTATTCTAATAAAATATAATATACCTCCCATTATATCGAACTATACTATACCTCTCATTCTAATAAAATATTATATACCTCCATTATGTCGCACTATAATATACCTCTCATTCTAATAAAATATAATATACCTCCCATTATATCGAAATATAATATACCTCTCATTCTAATAAAATATAATATACCTCCCATTATATCGAACTATAATATACCTCTCATTCTAATAAAATATAATATACCTCCATTATATCGAACTATAATATACCTCCATTATATCGAACTATAATATACCTCTCATTCTAATAAAATATGATATACCTCCTATTATATCGAACTACAATATACCTCTCATTCTAATAAAATATAATATACCTCCCATTATATCGAACTATAATATACCTCTCATTCTAATAAAATATAATATACCTCCCATTATATCGAACTATACTATACCTCTCATTCTAATAAAATATTATATACCTCCATTATGTCGCACTATAATATACCTCTCATTCTTATAAAATATAATATACCTCCCTTTATTTCGAACTATAATATACCTCTCATTCTTATAAAATATAATATACCTCCCTTTATATCGAACTATTATATACCTCTCAGTCTAATGAAATATAATATACCTCCCATTATATCGAACTATACTTTACCTCTTATTCTAATAAAATATAATATACCTCCCATTATATCGAACTATAACATACCTCTCATTCTAATAAAATATTATATACCTCCTATTATATCGAACTATAATATACCTCTCATTCTAATAAAATATAATATACCCCCATTATATTGAACTATAATATACCTCCCATTCTAATAAAATATAATATACCTCCCTTAATATTGAACTATACCTCTCATTCTAATAAAATATAATATACCTCCCATTATATCGAAATATTATACCTCTCATTCTAATAAAATATAATATACCTCCCTTTATATCGAACTATAATATACCTCCATTATATCGAACTATACTATACCTCTCATTTTATCGAACTATACCATACCTCTCATTCTAATAAAATATTATATACCTCCCATTATATCGAACTATAATATACCTCTCATTCTAATAAAATATAATATACCTCCTATTATATAGAACTATACTATACCTCTCATTCTTATAAAATATAATATGCCTCCTATTATATCGAACTATAATATACCTCTCATTCTTATAAAATATAATATACCTCCTATTATATCGAACTATAATATACCTCTCATTCTAATAAAATATAATATACCTCCATTATATCGAACTATACTATACCTCTCATTCTAATAAAATATTTTATACCTCCCATTATATCGAACTATACTATACCTCTCATTCCAATAAAATATAATATACCTCCCATTATATCGAACTATAATATACCTCTCATTCTAATAAAATATAATATACCTCCCATTATATCGAACTATAATATACCTCTCATTCTAATAAAATATAATATACCTCCCATTATATCGAACTATACCATACCTCTCATTCTAATAAAATATTATATACCTCCAATTATATCGAACTATAATATACCTCTCATTCTAATAAAATATAATATACCTCCCATTATATCGAACTATACCATACCTCTCATTCTAATAAAATATTATATACCTCCCATTATATCGAACTATACCATACCTCTCATTCTAATAAAATATTATATACCTCCCATTATATCGAACTATACTATACCTCTCATCCTAATAAAATATAATATACCTCCTATTATATCGAACTATATCATACCTCTCATTCTAATAAAATATAATATACCTCCCATTATATCGAACTATACTATACCTCTCATTCTAATAAAATATAATATACCTCCCATTATATAGAACTATACCATACCTCTCATTCTAATAAAATATAATATACATTCAGACATTTAAGCATTTTTATTACTATTATATTTAATACTATCAACCCTTATTCCTGAAAGAATTATAAAAGTAGTTAACAAAATCGAAGAAACCTTCATCTGGAATGGTCAGCAGAAAATGAAAAGGGGTATTAAAATTGTGAAAGAAAAATTATTTTTCTTACGGAAGTACTGGCCTAGGTCATAAAGCAAATGTTAACTATTGTAAAATGGTGAAGATTAATCAAAAAAGGGGTTTATTTATTGGGATTTCAAGGAAGGGGGGATAATAATGTTAGATTTATATGAATTTGCAAGAAACAGTTGCATTTTTTGGATAAAGCTGGTTGATCACCTACAATCATATATAAGTAGATAATGGTGGAATTCAATTGCCATTCTGTAACTATGACATATCCCCTTTAAATTGCGAAATTGCTTTCTAGTGACAAATTGCAATTTTGCGACACAATGGGACGATCTTTATTGACAATTTAAAATTTTGCGACAAATCGGGACGAATTCTAGTGACAAATTGAAATTTTGCGACACAATGGGACGATATTTAGTGACATATTGAAATTTTGCGACAAATCGGGACGATTTCTAGTGACAAATTGCAATTTTGCGACACAATGGGACAAAATTTAGTGACAAATCGGGACGACCCAGGAAAATGACACATTGGGACGAAATGACAAATCGGGACGGAACAGGGCTTACATGTCAGTGGTGCGCTGTGGTGCCTCCTGATTTTAAATTAACAGAGTACATCGTGTTATAAGATCAATTTAAACGGTTTATAGTACGCTTATACGCCGCCCCAGTTTATACAACGAAAAGATCAAAAGAACTTGATGACAGATTAATAAATAATGCATAACAATGCTCATTATCTGACCATATCAAATGTAAAATAACTAAAAGGATTGTTTTATTTTGGTAATTTATTAATTAAATAATTATTTAACAAACTACGGTAAATAACTGTATAATCACCAATATCCACCTGAAAATATACAAATAAAAAATCATGAATAATACACAAAGCATCTTGAAGAAAACCTCATTTAAGTATGAATAAACAGTGAATGTCCAACATCGGCATCGGCATCGACTTGAATATAGTTCATTTATAAGTCTTTGTATCTGATAGTTTTCATCCTTTCATCTTTATGAATTGTACCCATACCCATCATGTAAAGGTTCATCAAAACAATCATATAGGGGTTCGTCAAAGCGAAAAGATAGGCAGTTACTAATATTACAAAAGGTTCACAGCTTACCTTATTTCTTGTATCCGGTCATCATACCAAGACCGCCCATCATACCAAGACCGCCCATCATACCGTAGCCTCCCATACCCATCATATAGGGGTTCATCATTCCCATCATACCTAAACCTCCCATACCCATCATGTAAGGGTTCATCATACCCATCATGTAGGGGTTCATCATACCCATCATGTAGGGGTTCATCATTCCTAAACCACCCATCATCAAGGGGTTACCAGCCAAGGTCATGGAGGCAAAGGCCAAACAGAGAACGAGGGCAACGATCTTGTTCATTTTGGTTTCTGGTAAAAAGCAAAAATAGCTATAAGACACATAAACATAAACAAGATGTGAAAGAAAAAAAATTTAAAAAAATACTTACCAGTACAGGTAGAGTTGATGAAGCTGTGGTGTTGGTTGTAAGAATTGTGATACTCTACCTTCATTAACACACTATATTTATACTCTACAAACTCTTACATCATCCAATATGAATTAATAATTATTAATTAATCTTCCTCATTTACATATAATATTATATCACTTATCAGTTATTGACTTCCTTTAAAGATATATTGGTTTAAAGTGAATATTCATACACTATCTAGTTCAATAAATAGCACCATTTAACTCTTTGTAGATAAATAGAATAAAACATAAAAGTTGCATATAAACTGTTGACAGAAAAATTTCACATTGCATGTCTTAGTCGAGTAAGGAGCAGAAAAATAAATTATAATATAAAACTCAATTCTAACACATCGATAAAGATATCTTAATAGATATTAAAGATGTTTGTAATAACATATTGTTAAAGATGTCTATATGTATGTGAAACATAGTTTTACTGATGCCTGTTTGCAGTAGCCTAATTATTGTCTACGATGTCTGTCTGTTATAACATAATATCAAAAATGTCTGTTTGTAATAATATAAATTTGAAGATTTCTGTTCTCGGCACGCTTGTTAGTGGAACTCTCCTGAAAAAAGTTAGAAATAACCCTTTACTAGTATGTCACCCGGATGTTGCAATGGCGCTTTATATGGTTATATTTTACCGTTTATACTCTTTCTTCGTACGCCGCAGGAAAGAAAGAAAAAGTTTGAGTATGAGAGAACCCTAAATTTATCTGAAAGAAGTGCTAAACAATGCGGCGTTACCAAACAAGGAGAAAAAATATTGTCATAGCGTTTGTAACTCGTTGTTTACATCTGTCGGTCAGCCAATCAAGGTCGTCTTTGACGCGTGCGCAGTGAAGTAGAATCAGACCTTGGAACGGTTCCGAGAAGGGTATATTTTTGTAATGTAAAAGGGGTTATTGTTGAAGATGTCTGTTTGTAAAAACATAATATTAAAAATGTCTGTAATAATATAAAATTAAAGATTTCTGTTTGTTATAATATAAAATTAAAGATTTCTGTTTGTAATAACATAATGTTAAATATTTCTGTTTATAAAAACATATTATTAAAATGTCTGTTTCTAATAATAGTAAATTAAAGATATCTGTAGGCCTAATAACATATACTTAAAGATGTCTGTTTGTTATAACATTTTGTAAAATATGTCTGGTTGTCATAACATAATATCTGTAATATTATACTTTTAAAGATGTCTATTTGTAATAACATATTGCTAAAGATGTCTAGCTGTTTGTAATAACACATTGTATTTTTTTTAATATATCACTTATCAAATTATTTCTAATGTCGGTGTTAGAGACATAAAAGGAATAATATTATTAATATTTTTCCGAGCTTATCAAGGAAGAAATAAAATGATTAATTAGTGGTGTAATGTTAGATTAATTAATGAGCTGCATTACGTTTGATTAAAGTTTTAAAATTCAAATGGTGGTTTGATAGAGGAGGCTAAAAGAGTATAAATATGGTGTGTTAATGAAGGTAGAGTATCACAATCCTTACAACCTTCTAACTACCAACACCACAGCTTCATCACCTCTACCTGGTAAGTAGAGAACCACAAAAGTACAAAATTAATTGATAAACACTTCATTGTATAATTGTATAACATGGGACAAATCTTCTAAATGGCGACTTGTAACTCGGATCTAATTTAAGGCAGCTCAGTGCTCAAACATATAATGTATTACATCGAATAAAATTTCAATTTACATGTATTTCTTTATGTTCTGTTTCTTTCGCAATTTCTTCAGATTTACCTTCATTGTTTTCTCTGTTTTTTTTCCAGTTATCAAAATGAACAAACTTTTTGCTGTCGTTCTCTGTTTGGCTTTCGCCTCCATGACCTTAGCTGGTAACCCCTTGATGATGGGTGGTTTAGGAATGATGAACCCCTACATGATGGGTATGATGAATCCCTACATGATGAGTATGATGAACCCCTATATGATGGGTATGGGAGGTTTAGGTATGATGGGAATGATGAACCCCTACATGATGGGTATGGGAGGCTACGGTATGATGGGCGGTCTTGGTATGATGACCGGATACAAGAAATAAGGTAAGATGGAAACTTTTCGTAAAATAAGCAACACTATCCAATATTTGGTATAATGCACCCTAAAGTCATTTAGCATATAACTGTCATTGAAATGTGTAATCGTTCTCAAATTTATGAACTTATACTGTAAATGCAAGTAATTAAAGCCATTATCAGTTACCTAATTCCTTTCCAAATTGTTGCATTTCATATTTGGCTAGAACACGAAATGAATATAGTCCTTGTAGTGCATCTTGCTTCCCTGGAATATATTAATGCCAATTTCACATGTTATATTTGTATATTTCAGGTGGATTCATTTGATAGTGTACAGTTATTTAATATCGACTATTATTTTGAGTAAATGGGCTTATTTAATCCAAAATAAATATATCTTTATAAAACAATACTAGTGTTAATTATTGATACTTAATATCTATGGAAAAAAAAGAAAAAATCTGATTTGTTTTGATTGTTGTCAAGATAGTTGTCAAGATCAGTAAGGCAGTAGCCTGGGACATATTCATATCAGATTAGAAAGAGGATTTGACCTTGATTTCCTACCTTGACTTACATCGATCACATCTGTAAAAAAGCCGGTTCCACCTTAGGTTTTATTAGGTGGAAACTCTAGCACTGACGGAAAACTGCGTACTTCTCGCTCACATCTCAGACCAAAACTGGAATATAGAGCCATTATATGGGACCCATTTCCGCAGTCGGACATTGCGGTCCCCTTTCGTCAATTATATGCCTGAAATGTTTTATCAAGGTACTAATACAGATACAGACAGAATGATGTCCTTCTATCAGAATTCCTTTCCTCTAAAGTCCAAGAAGTCCAAGTTATTTCGTTCTCTTCATTTTGTAGAACAATAGAACTAAAAGAGAACTCTTATAGTTATAATATGGTAAATATATCATATGCATTGTGCATACAATTGGCGTACAATACAATATGTTTATTATTGAATATTAAAAATATGTGCAAGGACCAAACGGGATTTTGAGCATTTGAAATAATACTACCTAAAGAAGAGCTGACAGAAAACATTAATATTTTTTGACGTTTACGTTGAAGAAATCTCTGCTCGTAATTAGCTAATTACGAGTTTATTTCTCAGACCGCCTTCACTTTCTATTGATATAAGAAGTAGTCGCATAAAGAAGGTGTACTAAAGTTCTGCTTGTGTTCATTGCAAGAACCACAGATGTCCGACTCAAATCGAATACCGACAGTTTGCCGCAATACATTAGAAAATTTAGAGGACTAGTGAGTTTTAATGATTGTGATCATGCTAAGATTTTGATTATCTTTTGGTATTTGAAGTTGTGGATTTCAAGAGAAAAGCACTAGCTTATAGTAAGTACTAAAATACTTACGGATTCTCTCAATGGATGCATGTAGTCAAACTTCTCCTTTCAAATGGTGTGAAGTACAGAAGATTCCAATTTGTCTCGCATGATTGAAAATTTTTTTTTTTCTGTACATACACACATATCTAGTATATATTGTACAGTTAGGCACACATTCATTTTTATTAAGAAAAGGAATATCATAAACAATAAATGTGCTTCTTTTTCAGATCTTACAGTTAAACCTCTCCTTATCAATTATCCGACGTACAACCCTCCCGGGTGAAGTTTCAACCGAGTTGTTTTGAGCTGAGTGAATGATATATCCCAACAAGTTATCAGAGATGAGTTTGTTTCTATTGGTGGTGATATTATCTCCAATAGTTTGAATTGTACTCTGTTGATCCACTTGTTCATGTGATTTCTTGTTACTGCCATTAGTTTTCCTTCTGGTTACAATGGGGCCAATATGTGTTCAATACAAAATGACATATTAATCACCTCGAAATTGGTCAACTTCAGCCCCATTACGCCTGAATGAAAAAGAAACACCTCTTGCTCGTTCGATAAACCGATGTCTTTGTTTTATTATTTTCATGTGTGACGTGTATTAAAGTTACAAAATAAAAAATAAAAATGATAACAATATCGACAGTTCATCTGTGAAATATTTGAATAAATACACAATATTTGCAATTCTTGGAACTTTCGACACCTCAATGGCATAAATTATGTTATAATATGGAAATGAATACACCTTTTACTTTACCTAAAGAAGAGCTGACAGAAAACATTAATATTTTTTGACTTTTACGTTGAAGAAATCTCTGCTCGTAATTAGCTAATTACGAGTTTATTTCTCAGACCGCCTTCACTTTCTATTGATATAAGAAGTAGTCGCATAAAGAAGGTGTACTAAAGTTCTGCTTGTGTTCATTGCAAGAACCACAGATGTCCGACTCAAATCGAATACCGACAGTTTGCCGCAATACATTAGAAAATTTAGAGGACTAGTGAGTTTTAATGATTGTGATCATGCTAAGATTTTGATTATCTTTTGGTATTTGAAGTTGTGGATTTCAAGAGAAAAGCACTAGCTTATAGTAAGTACTAAAAATACTTACGGATTCTCTCAATGGATGCATGTAGTCAAACTTCTCCTTTCAAATGGTGTGAAGTACAGAAGATTCCAATTTGTCTCGCATGATTGAAAATTTTTTTTTTTCTGTACATACACACATATCTAGTATATATTGTACAGTTAGGCACACATTCATTTTTATTAAGTTTGTCCAAAACAAAAGGAATATCATAAACAATAAATGTGCTTCTTTTTCAGATCTTACAGTTAAACCTCTCCTTATCAATTATCCGACGTACAACCCTCCCGGGTGAAGTTTCAACCGAGTTGTTTTGAGCTGAGTGAATGATATATCCCAACAAGTTATCAGATATGAGTTTGTTTCTATTGGTGGTGATATTATCTCCAATAGTTTGAATTGTACTCTGTTGATCCACTTGTTCATGTGATTTCTTGTTACTGCTATTAGTTTTCCTTCTGGTTACAATGGGGCCAATATGTGTTCAATACAAAATGACATATTAATCACCTCGAAATTGGTCAACTTCAGCCCCATTACGCCTGAATGAAAAAGAAACACCTCTTGCTCGTTCGATAAACCGATGTCTTTGTTTTATTATTTTCATATGTGACGTGTATTAAAGTTACAAAATAAAAACTAAAAATGATAACAATATCGACAGTTCATCTGTGAAATATTTGAATAAATACACAATATTTGCAATTCTTGGAACTTTCGACACCTCAATGGCATAAATTATGTTATAATATGGAAATGAATACACCTTTACTTTCATTTTACATAAAATTCACTAAAAACCAAGCACCATTACGATGAATCAACCAATCTTCCCCAAAGCCGATTTTTGTATGATCAGAATGACAAATGAAGATTAGAGTCTCAGCTTTGTTTCATCATTAAACGAAACAAAGAATAAATTAAAACTACTGTTTTATTTTGATAATTTATTTATTCGAATAAAATAAATCCATTAACTCAAGACAAATGTCCATAATTAATAACTGTGTAATATCAGCCATATCAACCTGAAAAAAAACCCCATAGAAAATCAAAAAAAGTAATGAAATGAAAATCACCAAAAAAAAGTGAAAATGTCTATTTCAAGCTCAAGAACTAAAGCAAAACTGCTAGGGTTATCTTACTTTGTCGACTCTTGCTATAACAACGGTATATATTTGTGCTTAAATTATAATGAACAGTTGTCAACTTACCATTTATTTTTTGTATCCGGTCATCATACCAAGACCGCCCATCATACCTAAACCTCCCATACCCATCATGTAGGGGTTCATCATACCCATCATAGCTAAACCTCCCATACCCATCATGTAGGGGTTCATCATGCCCATCATACCTAAACCTCCCATACCCATCATGTAGGGATTCATCATACCCATCATGTAGGGGTTCATCATTCCTAAACCACCCATCATCAAAGGGTTACCAGCCAAGGTCATGGAGGCGCAGGCCAAACAGAGAACGACGGCGAAGATCTTGTTCATTTTGAATACTGAAAAGAGGAATTAAAATGAAATGAAATAAAACGAATTTGGATGCATTGGCACCAACATACTAGTAGGCCATGAACTAGAAATAATTCAAAACTGCAGATATTAATGTGTTGATTCCAGATAAGTTATCTATTTTCGATGAGATCGAATGTTGTACCAGAATGCTCATTCATTCGAGAATTCTTACAGCATTGACAATTGGTAGTGGTATAGTAAGCCCAATCAAAACTACCTTGGTTTTATTTTCAGGTTTAATCTAAGATTTATCTCTTGACCTACTTTGATACAACTGCTACTGGAAAATGCAGTGCTTGTTTTTAAACCTTTAGTCATGCTATAGGTAGTACATATATCTCTACTTACCAGGTAGAGGTGATGAAGCTGTGGTGTTGGTAGTTAGATGGTTGTAAGAACTGTGATACTCTACCTTCATTAACACACTATATTTATACTCTATTAACTCTGTTATAGCATTCAATATGAATTGATAATTATTAATTAATCTTCCTCATTAACATATAATATTACATCACTAATGAAAAACTTAATGTCTTCAAAAATATACCGATTAAAAGAGACTAAAATATCCGTATCCTTAATGACTTCCTGAATAAGAAAATTTAAGTTAAGGTGTCTCCTGATAGTTATTTACAAAACTATGATAAATAGTGCTGCTTTTTCGTGAATTCATAATTTGAAACTATGTAATAAAACAATTATTTTTTTTATAAGTAAAAAAAACGGAGACAAACATGTCAACTTTTACTATATATAGTATCAAACTTAGAAATTTAGAAATCTTAAACAATATTACACACCGACAATATTTGAACCATGCTATTACAAACACACCTTTTCAACGGTCGTATTACATTTATTTCAAACAAACACATTCAACGTTTATACAAATAGACATCTTTAACAATATATTATTACAAATATAGACATCTTTAACAATGGTATTACAAAAAGACATCATTAACAATGTTATTACAAATAGACATCTTTAAAATTATGTTATTTCAAACAGACATCTTTAACAACATGTTTTTACAGACATATTTAACACTTTTTTATTACATCTTTATGGACACTTTATTTCAAAAAGATATCTTTTAAAAATATGTTATAACAAACATACATCTTTAACAATGTTTTATTACAAATAGGAATCTTAAACTATGTGCTATGTGATAAATGGTTTGCTATTTCGGGTCCGTATTTGACAGACATTTAGTGAAAGACTGTGAAATTATCGTAAGCGTATAGTGTAAATATTTTCAGTAATTGTTTGGTAGATAGTGTTCCGTGCCGTATTAAGCAACTGAAGTGGTAAAATTTAAATTGAACTAAAGTTGTGAAGTTGTAATCAGCCTATTTTTGATCTGATAATTAATACGTGGTAATACACGTATATATAATATTATAATATAACATATTATGTTAATGAGGAAGATTAATTAATAATTATTAATTTGTATTGGATTATATAACAGAGTTTGTAGAGTATAAATATGGTGTGTTAATGAAGGTAGAGTATCACAATTCTTACAACCTTCTAACTACCAACACCACAGCTTCATCACCTCTACCTGGTAAGTACAGAAGAACTTAAAATAATTAAAAATAACTCAGAAAAAGAAAATAAATATCAATTAAAGGAAGAAATTTTGATTTTGTAGTTTCTGGTTTTCTCATTTGTATTCTTTTCGATAGTTGTTTAATTTTAAAAGAATGTTTTCGTTGTTTCCAGAAATCAAAATGAACAAGTTGTTTGCTGTCGTTCTTTGTTTGGCTTTCGCCTCCATGACCTTGGCTGGTAACCCATTGATGATGGGTGGTTTAGGTATGATGAACCCCTACATGATGGGTATGATGAACCCCTATATGATGGGTATGGGAGGTTTAGGTATGATGGGTATGATGAACCCCTACATGATGGGTATGGGAGGATTAGGTATGATGGGTATGATGAATCCCTACATGATGGGTATGGGAGGTTTAGGTATGATGGGAGGTCTTGGTATGATGACTGGATACAAAAAATAAAACGGTAAGTGTTACAGATAAACCAAACGTAAAATTAAAGCTTATAGCTGTGAAATTGTTAATTACTATCATATGCAAAGACATGTTCAAGTTTGACGATCCTTTTGTCATATTCATTACGATGCACTTAAGATGCACGATAGACCAATATGTCATGTTTATGTTATGCCTTTTAATTTTTATATGTTTCAGGTTCCCTCTGATGATATTGTACATTACAGTTGACTTAATTTAATAGATTTATTTTTTATAAGAATATATTAATAAAATTCTCAAAATAAAACAATAGTTATTCTATTGGTTAGTTATTTTCTTTTTGATATGGTCAAATGATGCTGTATGAATAGCAATATCTTTTCTGATTAAATTGAACCATTGCCTTTTTACGTTATGATGTTTTTGCCCATGAACAAATCAATTTTGATTCATCAGCTTAACCTGGTTTTTTTCTACATCATGGCTATAAAAATACGACGCTCAGTGTACATTGATAGACGATTTGCCAGAATAGTCCTGCAATAATAACTACCCCTATTTATAGTCCCTCATTAAGCACTCTTTCTTAATGGGATACTGCGTCTTAACATGAACCTAATATTTTAGTTCTCAAAAAGGTTAATATGAGGATATATTTACAGTGAGTTTACTTGGTGTCATAAAGTAACAGAATCCCTTAAAATCTGAGCAACTTACGAAACTAAGTCATTTTTTTTTAAAAAAAAGCTTAATCAATTTATTAAGCTTTTTTCAAATATTCAAATGCAGATTTATGGATAATTACGTGCTTTTTTGGATATTTTTTTTTATGTTATTTATGGCAGCAGGTATATTTTCTGATGAATAGAGCTCATATTGGCTAAGTTTAAATGTTCAGATTTTATGTTCATTATAAGACCTATTATCCCTTTAATATATGACTGACGACTTAAAGGATGTCATCGGATTTACTGCAGTCAATATGAGCGGAAAGGCAAATGGATGGTCGGATATTCAGTTGGGTATACAAAGTAATTCATGGAAAAGTGATTCGAGGAGGCTTGGATAAAATTGTGTTCTTTATGCTGATAATACAGCCGTCTATACTGCTTCAATCATTTTTCAATCACGCCTTAAAGAAATCAGGGACTGAATTTATCACAACTTAAGTTCTTTGTAGTCAGAAATGATGAATCCATTTGTTCCAATACCTGGTCACATAATACAAAAAATCTTTCACACGATCATTATTAGTTAAATTTTAAGCAGGAATTTTCTTGTTTTATATCGTTATTATACCAATTTCGGAATCTTTGATCGATAGCAAAATCCAAACCTCGAAAATAGAAGAGGCGAGCCCGACTTTGGCTCCCATTCTTTCAAATTTGTTATCAATTAACAGTGAAAAGATGGCCCCCTTTCAAAATTTCTGTGACCTCTGTTCGGCCCCTTGTGTTTTTACTGATGTTTCCTTGAAATGCCACTGATTACAGCCTGTCTAAATAGAATAACTTAAATTATATTTGTCAAAATATTTTAGTTTAGAATATTTTGGTTTTAAACCACAGAGCGCCTCATTACCTTCAACAATATTTAAATATTAAAACCTTCACTAGGTTGAAAACCTCTGAGTTAAAGGTTGGAGGTAACGGGGCGTAATTAACTGAACTACATGCTTATAACAATATATCAAAATTCTCATCAAATTAGCGAATTACTAGATTTGCCTTAAAAATATGATATGAATAATTGCGTGAAAATTGACAAATTCTGCCACTTTTTATTCCCGTCTCTTTAATAACATTAACACGGTCTGACTAAACGTACCCTGTTGTCTAAATTGCGTCTGAATCGATACTAGACCAGATAAATCCCTTTTTCAAACGAAAATATTGCACCCGTATGCAAAGTGCTTTTGCTCTGTGCTTTCCCATTTCTTTTGTTTTAAACTACGTAGTTTGTAGACGATAATTTTTTTTCGTCTATTCCTTGCGTCAATTGTTCAATATCTAGTTCAGTATCTATCCCCTTTCGTCTTTGAACAAATCGTAACGCTATTGTTAGGAGTGGTTTACATATACAGTGGATGGGATTTGTAACTTCTGTTCTAATAAAAGCAACTGAATTAAACATTCAATTACATCTAAATGCCGTTAAAATCTAATCTGAATAAAACATTAACCAATTTGATGATAACCCGCATGCCAGTCAAAACAGACTAGATACATCTTTGGAACATTTCAATAATTCAAGTAAACGTCGGCTACCTGAAGGCATTATTAGCCAATCAAGAAAATGACTGAATAAAACTTGGTAACTGTTGTAACAAACTGTTCAAAAAAAACTTCTTGATGTTGCATACGTGTATTTGCAAGTTACTACACTGTCATTCAGGAAATGGCTAAATTCTTCAAATTCTTTCTATAGTGTTATTTGTAGTTCGGACCCAAATCTATAAATGCAGTTAAAATAACCTTCAATAAGAACCAATTTATAACAGTGTGGAATATTTCGTGATGAAATCAATATATTGGTTGAATGTTAAATGATCTGAACTCGAGGCACATAAAATTGTATCAGATCGTGGAAGGTCAGTAGAGTCATCCACGTAACTGAACAATACGAAACATCCAGATATGAGTAGTTGAGATTAATCCATCTGGTATTTTGAGAGTATAAATGTAGTTAATATGAACATAGATTATGCAATGATATCTTATGTTTTCAGGAAGTTTTTAATATTAATCTGAATTGGTAATAATTTGAAATTATTATAATTAATAAGTGATGTAATATTATATATTAATGAGGGAGATTAATTTATAATTTTTAATTCATATGATGCTGTAACAGAGTTAAAAGAGTATAAATATGGTGTGATAATGAAGGTAGAGTATCACAATTCTTACAACCTTCTAACTTCCAACACCACAGCTTCATCACCTCTACCTGGTAAGTAGAGATATTGTGGGATTTAGGATTCGTACAGAAAAAATGTGCATGTCAAATGTATTTAAATTACTTTCCACAGATCTACAAGGGTTAAGATACAACTTTCATAAATAACTTTTTTTATATTTTGATTTCGTCAGCAATACCTGTCACGAGCAGAACTTAAATCATCTATTTGCTTTGCTTTCTAATGGAATTAAAATCTTTTTCTTGTCTTTCCAGAAACTAAAATGAACAAGATCGTTGCCGTCGTTCTCTGTTTGGCCTTCGCCTCCATGACCTTGGCTGGTAACCCCTTGATGATGGGTGGTTTAGGAATGATGAACCCCTACATGATGGGTATGATGAACCCCTATATGATGGGCATGATGAACCCCTACATGATGGGTATGGGGGGTTTAGGTATGATGGGAATGATGAACCCGTACATGATGGGATATGGTGGACTCGGTATGCTTGGTGGCTACGGTATGATGGGCGGTCTTGGAATGATGACCGGGTACAAGAAATAAGGTAAGCTGTGAACCTTTCGTAAAAAATAAGGTCTGTTTAACATTCGAACAATCCGAACATTTTACTGAGAGAACTAATTGATTCAGCCTCCAGGAGTAAACTCAACTTATTCTGAATTAGTAATTCGATTTTTTTTTTACTTTGTAGATGTTATACAGAAATTCCTTGATGTCATACACAGAGAGATTTATATTTTATTTATAAATTATTGCATTATGTTTATTAATAAAACTGTGTTAAAGCAGCTATGCTTCATTCATTTATAATATATCGAAAGGGAAAGCAAGCAGCAATGGATAAAATAAAGTCTTTAATGTGTTACGGGTTATCATGTTAAGTAAGAAGTGAACTGACGTTTGACGTCGAGCGCAGAAGCTGAGTACCAAAAATAATATCAACAGGCGAGATTTCTGACTAATGTCCGGGCTGTTACGCTTGATACCTATTTGACAAAGACATATTCACAACAACGCCGTAATAAAAACAGTTATTGATCTCAATAAATGTAAGTTTTATTGTCACAAAGCAAATCACAGAAATATCGAGTGGACTCTCATTGGTCACAGTAATATGCCCACAAAGTAAATTGGTCAAAGTAATATTCTCATAACAGTAAATAGATCACAATGATATGGTTAGGAAGTGAATTTTTCGCATAGAATATTTATTAAGTTAACCGTTATCAAACAACTTATACCATGAAATGTTAAAATATTACTGATCAACTGACCTAGTGACCATTTAACTGTAACTAATGTACTAATAACCAATAAACTAAATAACATTTGTAAAGACCATTTCAATTGCAACTGATTCCACTTTAGGTGACTATATTATTACCAGTACCTTTGGCCATACAAAACTAACCAATTAAACCAGTTTATTTGCTAGTGTCACAATATCCGGTGATGACTTTATTAACAATTAAAGAATGGGAATGAACTATCTTGCTTGCTTTGCTACTGATTGTATTGAAGGGGACGACATAATGATTATGAAATGAATGGAGTTTTACGTCCTACTTTTCTGCACCTTGTGGCATAATGAAGACGGGAAGGGAACGACAAAGGGTGCTATGCCCGCATTATGGTGAATATTAAGTCTTAGAGGTCTTGCTTTATTTAATGTCTCAATGCAATGGGCTTCTCTGGATTGACGGAATTTGGTAGTTTCATCTTCAGTCAAATCGATTTATGTGCGCTCACGTTCCCTCTCTGCCATGAAAAGGTTTTCGTACGAAGGGCGACACATTTGCCCATGGCTGTACCATACCTGAAGTTTGTAGAAATATTTTACAATTAAATATGAAATCGTTGCGGCTAAGAAAAATCTCTAAAGGCTATAGAATTGCATCGTCGGGTCTGTTTCGATCCGGGTTTCTATTAAAAGCTTTGCGAACTGCCATTAGGCCAGTAGTGTCATCGATATTATTGTACATAGACGTTAATCAATAGAAATTAAAATAGCTTTTGAAGTAGGATTTTGATACCTTGTGTTCTTAATGTTTATCTTACTGGTTCTGTATGTCTTATAAAGATTTTATTAAGATTTATTAATGAAATTTTTTTAGCTGGAGTAATGCCCACTTATTTATAAGCACATAAAATTTCGAAATTGTTTATCACCAAAAATATATATATAATACTTTCATGAGTTATTGCTCTTGTTCGAGTATTAACAAACAGTTTCGAATGCACAATTATTGGCGTTTTTGGGCAAATGACCCCCATCGAAAATAAAAAATAAGCAACTTTAAAAAGTATATTGCGCATAAGTTCTTTAAAACGCGTTACATTGCTAGAAAACTAATTCCTGCAGGAATAATCAACCAAAGTCAAACTAATTCGAAATGTGTTAAGGCCCTTTTTCTTTGAAACGCGTTCAAGTTTTAGCTCGTATCCAAAAAGAAAAGTGCTTGGTTTTTAGTTTGTTACAACTGAAGATAGAGCCTTATCTAACACCAACAAGGTTCTGAAAGGAGTGTATTACCAATGGATGAATATTTCAAGTAATGGTTGTCGTTCAGCCGAATGTTCCATTTTAAACAAACGGCTAGTGGACGTATGTTTGCTTTTCTTTGCCTAGCACGCGACTTTGAGGTTTCTTCTAGTTGACTTCAAAAACATAGTGTAAACTACTTAGTAAAGTTGGATACCTTTAGAGAAATTTTGTGAAATTTAAATGTTCAAGACAAGAGAAACAAACTTTCAATTTCAAAACAATTGACTCTCTGTGAAATAAAGAACATTAAATTTTATTTCAGGATCCAAGAACAGATCTAAGTCAGAAATATATGTCAAGGAGTAATGAATCATCATATTTCAGCTCAAGCGGAAAAGGGCCACCAAATATTTGTAAAACTTATGTCTGTGTGGTGAAATGACATTTGCTAGTCCTGTAAGTGTGTTTTGTTGTGGTGGCGTTTGAATGGGGAATATTTTTGCTTGCTGTACTAGAATGAGGCTAGTTGCTTCTCTTTTGTTTCAATACAACTGAATTAAGACTAGTCGTTTCATTATTATTTATTATAAATCAATCGTTTGAAATTGCTTTGAAAAAATAAAAAACTCTCTGTTTATGGCATGGAGGAATTTCTGTTAAACATCTGAAAATATACAAAGTATATAGAATTGTACAAAATACTGATTCTAAAGTATGAAACAATAATTTCTAAAGAAAATGTTTAGATTTTTTTGAGGATAAAGATCAAATTTAGCCTTTTTGGCAACGTTTTAATATAAATTCAACGTATATGTTAAAATGACCGGACCTTATAAACTTTGTGCAATTAAAATCATACAGACTGACAGTTGTCATATAGGATCAGATAAAACGTACCTTATTTTTTACCAATCATACCAAGACCGCCCATCATACCGTAACCACCAATCATACCGAGTCCACCATATCCCATCATGTAGGGGTTCATCATTCCCATCATACCTAAACCTCCCATGCCCATCATATAAGGGTTCATCATACCCATCATGTAGGGGTTCATCATACCCATCATGTAGGGGTTCATCATTCCTAAACCACCCATCATCAAGGGGTTACCAGCCAAGGCCATGGAGGCGAAGGCCAAACAGAGAACGACGGCAACGATCTTGTTCATTTTGGTTTCTGGAAAAGAACGAAACAATGTTTACACCATTAAAAACAATTAAACAGCATGAATAAGGTTCCGTATTAGGTTCCGTTCTTGAGAGGTATTGCTGACGAAAATGAAATGTAAAAACAAGTTATTTACAAATGAAGTATCTTAAATCCTAGCAGATCTGGGGAAAGTTAATTAAATACATTTGACATGTACATACTTCTGTACGAATTCTAAATCCTACAAAATCTGTACTTACCAGGTAGAGGTGATGAAGCTGTGGTGTTGGTAGTTAGAAGGTTGTAAGAATTGTGATACTCTACGTTCATTAACACACCATATTTATACTCTACAAACTCTTACATCATCCAATATGAATTAATAATTATTAATTAATCCTCCTCATTAACATATAATATTATATATACGTGTTTTACCAGATCAACAATATGCCGATTACAACATAATGTCAAATTTTAGCTCATTAGCCAAGAAGATTACATAACTAATTAATCATCGTATTTCTTTAAACGCATTTCGAATTTTCTTTATTAGCTTCCTGAATAAAATCGATAAGATACAGATAATTCTGAAATATATGAAACAATATGATTGTACAAACAGATATCTTGAACAAGATATTGTTACAAACATACATCTTAATAAAAAATATATTATTAGAAATAGACATCTTAACAATGTGTTATTACAACATCACTTACAGACATCTTAAGCATTATGTTATTATAAACAGACATCTTTAACAATTTGTTTTTACAAACAGACATCTTTAACAATATGTTTTTATAAACAGACATCTTTAACAATATGTTAAAAAAACAGACATCTTTAACAATTTCTTTTTACCAACAGACATCTTTAACAATATGTTTTTATAAACATACATCTTTAACAATATATAATCACAAATACGGACATCTTTAAACTTATATTATTAGAAACGGGTATCTTACATTTTACAATATGTAATTACAAACAGACATCTGTAACTTTAACAATATAGTATTTCTAACAGACAACGTCAAAAATGTGTAATTAGAAACCGACAGGTTTAACAATAAGTTATAACAAATGGATAATTTGACAGACTGAGAAATTATGATAAAAAAATATGAAAGGGTGAGAAAATGTGACAAAAAATATAACATAATGAATATTATGGAGAAAAGAAGTTAGATATATCAAGATTGAAGGTAAACAATTAAACATCATAGGATTTGAATTGAATTTAAGACTAAAAATTTTCAGAGAATTTTTGTAATATTGAGAAATTTGTCAAAAGTTTAATTTGCGAATCTTTGATGAGAATACTAATTACTTACGTAAGATATATTAATCATTAGTGAAAGGAAAACATTAAATAGTTATGTTTTGTTATCAAATTAAAAGAAGGAAGTTTAAATTGATTTCGTAACAGAGTTAAAAGAGTATAAATATGGTGTGTTAATGAAGGTAGAGTATCACAATTCTTACAACCTTCTAACTACCAACACCACAGCTTCATCAACTCACCTGGTAAGTACAGAAGCCTTAACGATTTCATAATCTAATTAGGTAAAATAAATCTGGTAAATACTAATCGTTAGTTTTTATCAATAATTGTGAACAGAACAGTTGTAATATATCAAAATATTTTCTTTTCCAGAAACCAAAATGAACAAGATCGTTGCCGTCGTTCTCTGTTTGGCTTTCGCCTCCATGGCCTTAGCTGGTAACCCCTATATGATGGGTGGTTTAGGAATGATGGACCCCTACATGATGGGTATGATGAACCCCTACATGATGGGCATGATGAACCCCTATATGATGGGTATGGGAGGTTTAGGTATGATGGGAATGATGAACCCCTACATGATGGGATATGGTGGACTCGGCATGCTCGGTGGTTACGGTATGATGGGTGGTCTTGGTATGATGGGTAAAAAATAAGGTACGTTTTCATTTTCCAAAAATCTAACTTTGTTTTTGGTTTTTATTACGTCCCACATAGCCACATTTCTTCAAATTCTTCTTCTTGTAAAAGTTTTATTTAGCCATTTTCATGCACATATCGATACATTTTACAGAGAAATTTGGGTTTTGTTTTTCGTGTTTGTTGACTGGAAATTGGAATTGGTTAATAATAGAATACTTGTTGGTATATTTTCAGGTGTTTCACAGCTACCGTAGATACCCTTAGAACAGAGATTTTTATTTTTGTATACGGTTTATTTCATTAGATTAATTAATAATAAATTATGTTAAAACAACTATTCTTAATTTAATTATATTGTACCAAAAGAGGCATCAAATGTTAAAGAAACTGTATTATGGTATAGTATAAATAAACTACACCAACCCAAAACCTTCTAGAAAATACACAAAACAAAGTGATAGTATTGTGTTTCAAATACTTTATAAAAGTATAATGTTTTAAATTTTTTCATAACACGAAGTTTATATCAAATGATTTCGAAAAACTGCCTAATTTACGCTTTAGAATGTGTTTTTGAAAGGAAAGAAAGAAAGAAACGTCTATAATTTACAAGGATAACAACTTAGGTTCACAAGTCCGTCGTGACAGGGATCCTTTCTACCAGCTGGTCTAATTTACGCTTTAGAATGTGTTTTTGAAACAAAAGAAAATCCATAAATTTGTTCACATGGAAAGAAAGTATATATTTTTTTAACAGTTTTCTCATGTTAGTTAATAACCTTCAGCAATATTATTATCAATATATAAGTGAAAGATATTCTATATACTCCACATGAGTAATTACCCTCAATTTTCGAAACACATTTTTAGTTCGGAAACACTTCAGAAGACACGAGACATAAATAGTTGTTCGTTACCAGCACAAAAATTGTTGGTCGCGTTCAATATTTTATAGCTCCTAAACAATTTGGATGTCACAATTCTGAATGGATTTTTTTCAAAGACGAACTTTATCGAAATCCAATCAGTTGGCCTTGTTCTTCAGATGAGCCATCAAATCCAAATCAAATCCAGACGAATTCATTACTTGAGACTTTAAAAAAAAAAAAAAAAAAAATCATGTATTGGGGTAATTTTGAATGAATGATGCTATTTCCGTGTATTTCTAGTACTAAAACTAAGACTATACACATGTTAAAACTCAACCCCCTTTTAACTATAATAATAATAATAAACTCTTTATTTTAGAATTAGGCCCAATACACAAGGACATGGTCCTGTCTCACATTCAGCCCATGGGGCAATACATTGGGGAAAAAAAAAAAAAAAAAAAAAAAAAGAAAGAAAGAAAGAAAAAAAGAAAATAAAATCGAAAATACATAATATCTCAATATACAATTCGTCTGAAATACTAAAAATACACAAGTACATGTGTATCAAATGGACAGAGATATGTTCCGGCGATCAAGTACATGATCACAAATAAATATACAATACTCCACGTACAATTTGTTTAAAAATACACAAGTACATGTGCATGAATGGACAGATTTTCAACCTACAATTTGTTTATAAAATGGATGTAGAATTGTTATCGAAAGTCTTTTTGTATTTCATTTTAGATTTGGTATAAAAGACCATAGTATTCGTTTGTATCACTAGTTATTTTCTCCAGGTAACGGAATGCTGTAGCACGAGGCTTCAAATTCCTTTGATAGCTGAGAGAATTCAAAATTTATTTAAAAAGGGGTTGGTTGGTAGATGTCAAGTTAACTTTGGCTTCCAGCAAATGCTGTTATAGCAAACAAGGTTGGTGATGGTAAATGACTAGTTAACGTCCTTGCCAGCTTAAGCTGATATCAAAGACTAGGTAGTTTTTATTTTGTTGGTCGTTGGTAGTGGATTAGGCTCCGATAAACACAATGTGCAAAACACATATTGTCTTTAAATATTAAGTCTACCTCACTGGTTGATGAAATGACCGAGTCTTAGGGCACAAGTTGCTCCCCTTATTTCATTATCATTTATCGGTAATTTCAAACAAATAAAAGCGGTAAGTAAGTTCTTGTCGGTTTATTAGTCAGATAAAACACTTTCCATTCTTTTTATTATTATTATATAAGATTGTTTCAGCGAAAAACTCGGTATTTCTGTCGTAGTCTATTCTATACAAAACGTATTCCCTCTATTGTTGCACTAGGGAGCCGTGGTGGCTCAGTGAGTTAAACGCTTACTCACTAACCTGAGGGTCCATGGTTCAATCCCGGCAAAGGTCGAGATGAACTTTCGGATTTTTCAGCCCGAATTCCCCTTGTCAGTGACGCAGGTCGGAGGAACTGACATGGAAAAAGCGTCTAGTCGTTCGGATGGGACAATAAACCGAGGTCCCGTGTGCTACAGGGTGTGCACGTTAAAGATCCCTAAACAGTTGGAAATCGCAAAAAGAGTAGGCTAATGCCGCTGTCCTGGCAAAAATTCCCTCATTGCACACTGCATGGCGTTGCCCGTCTTCATAAGGTGCATAAGAGTAGGACGTAAAACTACATTCATTTCATTTCATTTCTATTGTTGCACTATTTTCATTTTTTTACATTCTCCATCCTTTTAGATTTTATTTTTCATATTCATTTTTGTTTTATATTTTCCACCCTGTTATATTTCACATTCCCCAGCATGATACATTTCATTTACCACCTCCTTTAGAATATTTCATCTGATTTTCTGATACTTTAAGTTTTATTTTGATCACATTTTCCTCAATTTGTCATCTTTCATATTCACCACCTTGTAATTGTTCATATTCCGCTTCTATAATTTTTCATACCGTCCTGTGATTATATTTATTATATGATTTCATTTAATATCACTTCATATTGTACCCACTAGTATATCATTTGATATAATCCTTATTCTGTGATATTTCAAAATTCATATATTTTTCAACATGATATTTTTAATTTTTTAAACGCACCATTAAAACGATTAATATTTAAATTTTTAATCTATCAACTAATTTCATACATTTCTTTTTGACATAAGCAACAGTTAAAAACTATATTTTTTCACACATGACACAACTAGTTCGTTGGTTGGTAAATGAAAAGTTAACGTTCGCTTTCGGAGGCTGTTATCGCAATCTTGTGTCTGTCTAGTTGATTGGATATGGTCTATATACTCCTGTGAAAATAATTACTATACTAGTAATGTCTGAAACTATTATTGGCCGGTGTGGTTATTGTGCTGTTATAAAAACACGCTTTCTGAAAAAGATGGGTCTTTTTGATGTGGTGGCCTTTGCATGATCTGTATTTTCCTACTAAAGTATAATAGATTTTTACCTTAAAATGGTGACCCGTAAGACTATAAACTATATTTCATTCATTGCTGCTTGTTTTCCCTTATAAAAGAATTAAGCATAGCTGTATCAACATACTTTATTAAGATGAATTGTAACTTATTATAAATCAATCTAATTCAATAATTTGCATATAAAACTGAGAATCTGTCTGTGTATGGTATCCGGAAATTTCTATTAAACATCTGAAAATATACAAACAATATGTAAAATATTTTTCCAATTGTTAAAATGAAATCTCACAAGTGTTTGAAACAACGTTCGCGTTATACCGGCGGTTCTTTAGCTTGTCATAACGTATCATACAGAACCTCTTTATTGATATCTATGACGAATCGCGGTATAGCTTAACCTGTCATATTGTTCTTAAACAATTTTTCAGATTGAAAATATACAGAAAAAAAGGACAGATAGACAGATGTTATATAGGAAACAGATAAAACATACCTTATTTTTTACCCATCATACCAAGACCGCCCATCATACCGTAACCACCGAGCATACCGAGTCCACCATATCCCATCATGTAGGGGTTCATCATTCCCATCATACCTAAACCTCCCATACCCATCATATAGGGGTTCATCATACCCATCATGTAGGGGTTCATCATACCCATCATGTAGGGGTCCATCATACCTAAACCACCCATCATATAGGGGTTGATGGCAACGGTCATCGAGGCGAAGGCCAAACAGAGAGCAGCGGCAATGAGTTTGTTCATATTGGAGTCTGAAATAGAAAATGACACGTTATTTACAGCCTTTCTTAACAGTGAGCGACATCAACTAGCAAATGGCTTGTATTCATTCTATGAAGATTCACTTTTTTGAAATTTGACTCTGATAAGATAATCAAATCGTGTAGGCCCGAATACTTACCAGGTAGAGACGATGAAGCTGTGGTGTTGGTAGTTAGAAGGTTGAAAGAATTGTGATACTCTACCTTCATTAAAACACCATATTTATACTCTTTTAACTCTGTTACGAAATCAATTTTAACTTCCTTCGTTATTATCATAATCAATATTAATTGATATATCTTACGTATACATCAAACGATGCGCAAATTACTCAGTAGATCAGTCTCTTCCTGTTTGATCAACGCTCTTATCTAAAACAATTTTATTAATAAAATTTATTCATCTCTCAAATCTTATTTCATTTTCGTTACAACTGAACATTTTATATTTAAATTGTCCTAGTCCCCATACTATATATTTTTATATATGTTCGAAGTCAAAAAACATATTTCACATTTATTTCACATTTCCTACTCTGTTACATTTCAATACTGATATTCCACACCCTATTATATTTCCTCTATTTTCGGCCATTTTCATATGCATCAAGTTTCATATTCCCAAACGTATTACATTTCAAGTCTGATATTCACCAGCCCATTATATTTAATTTCTTATATTCGTCAAGTTATTATATGTCATTTCTCATATTCGCCAACTTAATATATTCCATTTCTCATACTCTCCAAATTATTACATTTCATTTTTCATATTCCCCAACCTATTACATTATTCACTAGTCCATTATATTTAATTTCTCATATTCCCCAACTAATTATATTTCATTTCTTATATTCCCCAAATTCTTATATTCATTTCTTATATTCCCCAACCTATTATATGTCATTCCTCATATTCCCTAACTTAATATATTTAATTTCTCGTATTCCCCAAATTTCTCCTCTTTGTTATATTTCTCTTGTACCTCAACCTCTGACATTGCGTCATTCTTCATATTAACTAACCCTATAACATGTTTATATAACCTGACTATAATTTTATTTTTCATATTCCCTATTATCAGGTGTTCCCAATATTTCATTTATTATATTTTCCAACGATTGACATTTCATTTGACAAATGTCCTACCCTTTTATTTGCCGTTATTTCTAGTTTTATTTCTGTATTTTACTCCGATTTTGTTATAAAAACTTCCAGGGGTGCTTTTGTTCATATATCTTTTATTTTCATTCCCCGGGAATAAAGGTCATGTTCGACCGTAGTGTATAATCTCGATGTTCTAAAACACCTTGACCGCGACTATTATCGTGACTATCAATTAAAATGTTTAAAGCACATTAACCATTAAATTTTGTGTCCCTAATTAAAAACGTTTACATCCTTGTCGTACATTGGTCAGCCTTGGGCCATAATTTGCAATTAGATAATACCACATTATTATTCAACAAACTAAACTGAATAACCCTCGGTCTAATTGAAAATGCATGAACCGGGAAGCTGAAGAGAGTCAGATTTTTATATAAATACGGTAAATTTCTCTCGATGGACATCAGTTTTACAGTCTCACTTCTTCGAATCAACATCCACCAACACTCCGGTAGGTTCTTCCCGTTTAGATTTCTTCTTATCTTTCAAGATGCATCAACATTTGAAGTTAACTTCCACACGTGTTTTCGCAATCCTATTCAGTTTATGCAATAACGCTCAGCACCCATCTTTCCAAGAATTTCAAAGCCTCAAGAAGTCTGTATACAAATTCACTAATTTGGTAAAAGCAAGTATTTATAGGCTTCTTCTCTTTTCCAGAATTAAAAATGAACAAACTCTTTGCCGTCGTTCTCTGTTTGGCTTTTGCCTCCATGACCATGGCTGGTAACCCCTATATGATGGGTGGTTTAGGAATGATGAACCCTTACATGATGGGGATGGGAGGTTTAGGTATGATGGGTATGATGAACCCCTATATGATGGGTATGGGAGGTTTAGGTATGATGGGAATGATGAACCCCTATATGATGGGCATGGGAGGCTTAGGTATGATGGGCGGCTACGGTATGATGGGAGGTCTTGGTATGATGGGCGGACTTGGTATGATGACCGGATACAAGAAATAAGGTAAGCGGTAAACCTTCCCTATGGGTGCTTTATCAGCTGACATTTTTTAAACCCGAAGAATAGGATTCAATAAATAGATAGGTTACGTTCGTCGACGTTATTCTCTTTCCCAACTTCTTTTGAAAACGTGAAGCATTCTGGCAATCATACATGGTCTGGACGAGTTGACATGGCAAAACTTCTGCTCGAACAATAATAGATTGCTAAGTGAAATGAAAGCATAATTTAACGATTTGTCTTTTTCAGCAAGAAGACGATATAAGTTATAAGAAGATTTTTTTAACAGAATTAACATCAAACATTTCCTAATATATACCGTTTTTGATCTAATTTGTTTTGTAAATTTATATATATTTAAACCAGTATATTTTAATAAATAGATATCACAGTTTATAACTCCTTTAAACGGTATAAATCGGCATTTGACGGTTTGGTTTGGGACATGATTATATATCTAAATAGATAGTGAGCTGTGAACACTATTACTGATAGGCTTAGCTAAACAATAATCCCATTTCGAAAACTAAGGTATCATAGATCGAGTAGATGATAAACGTGCACCTTTAAGGGTAGTGGAAATCGGATTTGCCTTTCGATTACGGACACCGACCTCAAAAAATATGTTTGAGTATACTTGCCCATACTATTGTACAATTTGTTTTGTACAGTTTATTTATTAATAACTTGCATCTAATGCACAAACAGAAGCTTTAGAAACTCTAAACCCGGCAAATTTATAAATAATTAACGAAATAAAATGAAGCGTTCTTGTTGAACATGAACGGCGACTTTAAACTCTCGACTGACCTTCCTTGAGTAAGATACACATCACAACAGGTGTTCTACGTCAGAGATTATGGGGTAGAATAATGACCATTCATATTTCTTTTGTTAACAGAACGAAACGGTCAAGGTAGAACTTCACAATACAAATTAACAATTAATATGCAGGCTTTTATATTCCATTTCATCTTGTAACTCTATTAACCCCCATTATCTGCATGCAATATTGTCTTTAGTTAAACGAATAATAACGGTAAAAGTGGGATTAATTAGAGGGAGTTAATTATTCATGAAAAATTATCTCCCTTGTATCAAGATGGCGGTAAATATAATTAAAGAGTTGGTGCAATAAATAGAAATTAAAATACAATAAAATAACGTGATAAATAATTGATATAGAGATGAAATCTCGTAACATATTGTCTTCGTCATAAAAATAGGATTAACTCCCTTTATGGAAGCCATTTAAGTTTCCATTGGAATCAAAACCATTAAAAGAATTATGAGGTCAAAGAGCACATCTTTATTGCTCAAAATTCATATGCGATTCTAGAAGCATACTGGTGTCATTGTTTCATTCGTAGTGTTATATGTTAACTGCAAAGGGACATGTTTGTAATCATCCCACATGCATGATCAAATAAAATGATTTTTATGCTTCAAATTCGACTTCTTTTCTACTGAGCTATATCTAAACGATGAACACGACTCTGTATCAATAAGCGTTTAAAATTTTATGTATATAATAAATTATAACATAGGCCTACCGGTATTTTAACTGGAAAACAAACTATCTCGATATACATAAACACAATACGGGTTATCTGCCGTTACGTGATCAAAGTGGAGTTATCTGCCGCTAAACCCCATGATGCATTAATTATGATTAAAGTATTTGAATCGAGCAATCGAATAAAACAAGTCAATTACAAAACACTTTCAGATAATCGGAATTGATAAACGTCAATTTGTTATGACGTAATAAAGTGAATAATAGAGTTATTGCCATTTTCACTTCAATTATATAATTTGTCTGATTCTTTGTTATATTGTTTAAATGATTTTATCTCAAAAAACTGGTGTCGTTTTTAACAATAGGTTAATGTTAGGTGTGATGCATCTAAAGATGAAAGATTTACTGCCCCTGGTGTACCAAATAATCTGTGATAATTATATAATAAAGAGATTCAAAGTATGTAATGATTATATCAGCGAGGTCGTCAATTGACATAAACATTACATCATTAAGAACCATAGTATAATCCGATAATAGTCAGGTATTCTATCCGAAAATAATAGAGTTGCTGCCCTTGACGCTAATAAGTAATTGACTGTTGTTTAAATGTAAGGAGATAATGTTATCGCATCTATTATACTCGTCAATTACTGCTGGGAAAATTGATCGTTTTGGTTCAAGATTATGGCACTTGAATGGTTAAGACTTAGACATATTACGTGTGAATATTAAAAATCCATATAAAGAGTGTACTGGAAAGCGCACGGTTTGTGAGACCTAAGAACAACATAGCGAATGAGATACAATGGCGTAACAACAATATGAAACTTCTCAACAAGTATCTTGGTGCCTTCATGAATTTCATAATGGAAAACTTTTCAAAGAATTTAATGAGAATTTTAGAGATGACATTAATTAAGGCATTAATATGTCAATTAATCATTCATACCAAAAGGCGTTGAATTAAGTCTAATTAATAACATCTTGACTTTTGGCATCTGAATATCTTAATTACTTTCAACTGTAATGAATGTCAGCTTTGTTTGCTAACACTTGATGTCCTTTAGAATGAGAAATTAAATTCCGAGACTGATCAATTTGTTTATAGATAAAAATTAAGTCTTAGCTATTAACCTAAATTAATTGGAAAGTCCGAAGTAGAGATGAAAGAATAAACAACGAGTCATTTGGTCTAGGAATGATCAGTCATTTTAAAGAACCTTAGTATAATATACTGCTGTTGCATGAACTGTTTATAATTACGTATTTCGACTTTGGCGAAAACGTATTGTAATCGTTCGGATTATTTTATTTTATTTTTTTTTTTTTTTGTAATTCTTGGATGAGTTTGCAGACAAACTGGTAAAAGGTGCAGAAATTCTAAATCTACAGTTGATCTTAGAATGATTTCTATTATCAAATAAAACAAAACCGGAAGTTCTATCTCTGACAGGAAGTGAGAACCGGAAGTTCAGGTTTTTTTGCTTTAGCAAGTTTATTTTCAGTTCGATTTTGACCGGATTTTCAGATTTGAAAACTTCAATGTATTTGTCAACTAACAATTATAGGTTTTATGCAATTAGGTTAAATATTTTACCCACGATTTGCAATTCAATATTCAAGGGTCATCGGCAAAAATTTCAGACCGTGATTTCTCCTTTAATATAAATGGTAAAATTTTGAAACTTTACCAGTTGATAGGCGATATGTTTATAATTTTTGAAAAAATGTGAAAAAAAAAATTCCACTTCCGGTTTAGCCTCAAATGACGTAATTACGTAACTTCCGGTCTATAACTGCTAGGTGAAAAGTGAAAACTGTTTTATAAATAACTTGTCAATAGTAATTGATTTGACCTAAATAATTAGGTCAAGCTGCCATATCGGCCTCCATTTTGAATTTTCGTTACAATTCTTAATCCGAAATTCAGACACTACTGATAGACCGATTTTGATGAAATTTAGCAAATAGATACAATGGATCATTATCTACCTTTTCATGGAGACCGATTTTCAAATTTCGTATTTTCCTTTGAATTATTTAAATTTCGATTTTTTCAAAATTAGGTCACTTTAACGGGTACGGAATGTGTGACCCACTTAATCTATGACCTTGAAAATTAGGTCAAATAATATTCAATATATTGTCTACGAGTAGATATTTTTTAATTTGGCTTACTTAAAAAATTCATAGAGATAAGTGTACTTAAATACAGCAAAAATTGATAATTTTCATATTTTCGCCATCATTAACCGTAACGGAAGGTGTGACCTAATTATTTTATGACTTTGAAAACTAGGTCAAATGATATTCAATATATTGTCTAGATGTAGGTAATTGCAAATTTAGCCTACATAATATTTTAAGGCTCTCGAAATACGTTCATAATTGTAAGCAATTCTAGTTTGTATATCGAATTGTTGGATTGTTATAGATTTAAAATATTGTTTTCGTTATTTACGACTTATGATGATATTTACAATGATGTAGATATGGGTTTTATCATGAATTGTTTGCGCTTTATAGTCGAATGCATATGATAATCCTTAGTCCTCATGAAGCAAATAACCGGGAATTTTACAATAAAAGGCAACAATAGATAAAAAAAATTAGCTGCGTTATAAATCAGTTTCCAACTTCTTTAATCCCGAGAGAATAAAATGAAACCGAAACATTTGTCATAACGGTAAAATAAAAGGTAATATTCTTGCCGAACAAAAGATAAAAACTCGATCTGATTGAAGTTGAGAGTGTGGGCGTGGTTAACTGACATTGATGGAGTGGATAAAATACATTAATGACCACTTTACCACATACGACGTTTCACAAATAATCCCTTGTAAATTAATCATACTGCTTATCATATTGATCTGAGAGTGTGGGCGTGATCATAGACAAGACAATAGCTCAGTCACAACGCCCTTCATTCACAGTGCGTGGAGCATAGAACGACTAGACATAGGACTTTGAAATATCGAAAAAACGTTTAATTCACAAAATCAGGAATAAGACTAGATTACAGGGAGAAATATTTCCCCTGACCTGAAATTATGTTTTTTTTTTATAGTAAATATCTTTATAGACTTATCGAGTAAACTATTTGTCGCCCCCTCCCCCTCACCCTTTGGGAAATTTTAGTTCCACTGAGACTGTGCTATAGCCATCCTATCCCCGCCCTACCCCTTAGTTGTCTATTAAGTTGTTCCGGGGTTAAAACTAAGGTGCCGCGGTTCAATTTTATCATATTTTTAATCTCTTAATTATAAGAATACAGACAAGAGGTCGCTGAAATATTACCTTTTCAAAAGTAGAAAACACCATCTCATGTATCAGGGCCCTTCAGCTTTTTTAAAATCACAGAAATTCAGACAGTAACTGAGTGCAATTCAATTAATGTTTAAGTGTTTGTTTACGGAAATGGACTATAGTTAACCGCGGTTGAATTTAGAGTCTGATGCAATGTCTATATTTTAATGGTATTTTTAAATCAATTTCCTTTGGCCAAATAAGTTATTTAATACGTTTTTTTATTTGTCGATAAATCTGATCATATAGTGTAGAGGAGTTGATATATGATAATACTATTAACAAGGAAGATACATAGGCGCGGGAACAGGGGGGCAGGGGGGGGGCAAATGCCCCCCCAAAAATTTTTGTTGGGGGGCAAAAATATCTTTTGCCCCCCCAAAAAATGAAATAAAATAATTACATGTTCCGGGTAGCCTAAATATGTAATTGTCTCTTAAGGCCATATTTGTAAATTTCCTTGGTTTTTTAACCTTCGAAGCTGGTAAATAATATAAGATTCTCTATCACAATCAAATTATTTGAATAAATAATAATTTTTGTCTTAATTCTTTTGAGTTATCTCCCGTAATTCGATTAATTTTGAAATAAAGGTATATGAATGATAACAGTTTTTTGACTTTGAAAAAGTTTGCCCCCCCAACCTGAAATTTGTTCCCGCGCCCCTGGGAAGATATCCAAATCGTTTAATTAAACTTTCTGTAAGAAACGAGATCTCATCAATCACTCTAACGAGATGTTACGAAATAATGAGATAGTATGATGTCACATGATGTTATTATGACATCATATAGCAAATTGTTCCTTTTGAAGCGGGGTTCGTCCAAGTCTGAGTGCAAGGCATTGTGAGGCACAATATAAGATCTCGTAAATCATATAAGAGATATTACCAGATATATAGAATCACGTGTAACAATTAGAACAATATGATTAGTGTCATTAACCTATTGCTGACTGTACCTCCTTGGCTTGCATTGAACACAAATCGTTGATTAATTCAAGAACGTTTTCCCATTTTTTCCCTTTAAATCACAGTCTTAATATCATATGCATAATAAAGGAATCAGTGGTCAACATCAAAGGCACCGATAAATCCCTATATTATAGCTGAATAAATGGAAACAATAACAGATGGCACTGTTCCAGGAATGATATTGACTTTCAGGACAGCTCAGCTCATAGCAGGTGCGTGAAATAGAAAGAATAATATTACAGTATTTATCGTGTATAATATTAATTTTATTGTTCTATAATTCCAATGTCGGATTCAATTTAGTTCTACCTGAGAATGTGATTGGGAAGAATCAACACGACTATCGTGTATGCTGATTCAAAGATTATCAAATAATCATAAGATATATAGATACAATTTGTGTCTGAATTTATAACTGGAGATGGCCTGATTGCTCATACAGGTTGTATTATTGAGATAACGATCAAGGTTTAAAATATCATATTGTTTTTAATCAGCACTTAAAATTACCAATATTGAATTACTAGATGTAGCTCGCAGGACACGGCAAATTGGTATGAAAGTTTTATTTATACGTTGTATAATGTAATGAGTTTATGGCCTTGCACTGAGGTCTTTAACTTAATATGACTATATAATGAGACTGAAAGTATAATTAAGATTAAATGCGTAATAATAAATATACATGTATTTAACAATCATGTAAATTAAAAGCATCGTAAAACCAATTTAATTTTTTTTTAATTTTTATTTGACTTGTTATTATTTACTTCACTTGTTATAAGGTTCCTGTTACATGCACTGGTGCACTTCTATCACCCAATTCAAAATGGTGTAAAGCAATTAAAGGCTGGCAGATATTATAAAAATGAAATAAAAAAGGAGATAAATAATTAATAAGCGTGGCTAATTCTAGTCTGTTATTAAATATGAATATTTATTGATTTGTTGCGTGATAATTGTAACCTATATACACTGCAGAGTGGGAACGTTACACTTTTGTTTCCCCTAGGACGTGTGCAACCTGAATTAGGTTGTGTATGACCTCAAATGAACCCAATCTTTGTTGCACTCGTCGTCAAAATTACTGGTCAATAACAAAAAATACGATCACTCGGATTCGCTCAAACAAATCTTTATAGACTCTTATTAAATTCTTTCTTCATATAGTATAGTTAGCAAATCATGGTAGACTTAAAGATCATGCCAATTCTAGAATGGAAGTTGATCACGTATGCGTGACGTAACAATGATAGTTCTGGTTGACTTCCATTATGACATTAAGTGTTGCCAGAGTGCCACTTGAAGCTGATAGTTGACAGGTTACCGTTACATCGACACGTTGATAAACTGTAATGAATTTCCTTCTGTAAATAAATAATTCACTATTAATGTTCTTAGTAGTGCAAAGAAATTGAGAAATTATAGTGTCAACCACTATTGAATACAAATCATATTATTAAATTAATCTATATGAAGATGATACACCCCAATGTTTTCACTTGAACTATGTGTAGTGCATTATCCTGTCATATTTCACCAATATCGTTCATTTCATACTTACAAACCAAAATGTTGTTTTTCCTCCAATAAGTAGTTTTTAACCTATTTGTTCAAACGATTTCCTTTCCTTTCATCAATCTGTTTAGGTGTCAACTAATCTCTGTGTAGGTTTGTAACACTTAATCTGCAATTCTTTGATACGATTTCTCTTTTGATTGTTAAACTTCCGAAAGGGTGAACTATTATCCATTAATAACCTTTGACAGTAACATGTTTTTATCAAGTTGACCTTATCTTGAAGACGTGGAATCTTTTTATGATAAAATATGTGCTGCTTTTCATTTATCGAGATATTAAAAACCTTTTGTTTTGACACCCAGAGTCCATAAATATCAAACACAAACGCATAATACAACGTGCTGCTATGAACTTATTAACGTGCTGCAATGACCTTATTAACGTGCTGCACTGAACTTATTAACGTGCTGAAATGAATTTATTAACCTGCTGCAATGAACTTATTGTGATGCACGAATCTATTAACATGATACAATGAGCTTATTAATGTGCTGCAATGAACTTATTAACGTGCTGTAATAAACCTATTAACCTGCTGTAATGAACTTATTAAGGTGCTTCAATGAACTTATTAACGTGTTGCAATGAACTTATTAACGTGCTGCAATTAACTTATCAACGTGCTGCAATGAAGTTATTAACCTGCTGTAATGAACTTATTAACCTGTTGCAATGAACTTTTAACGTCCTGCAATGAACTTATAAACCTGCTGCGATAAACTGATCAACCTGCTGCAATGAACTTATTAACGTCCTGCAATGAACTTATTAACGTGATTCGATGAAATTATTAACGTGTTGCAATGAACTAAATAACAAGCTGAAATGAACCTTATGAACCTGCTGCAATGAACTTATTAATCTGCTGCAATGAACTTATTAACTAAAAGGCCTTAAACACAAACTATTCAACATGTTGTAATGAAATAATTCAGATATTGTAATGAACTGAGGAACGTATACCACTATCATACATCATAATCACCAAGTTCCATAAAAGACAATAATATAATTGTATAAATATTGGTTTAGTTTTCAGTCGTGAGTATTCCGTTCTCTACTGGTTAACATTAACGACGCTGACAATAGCATGGGTAATGGCCCCTATGACATAGAATATCAAGGCTCTTTGGACAATTTGAAGAATGATGTGGAGTCCATCCAGTTCATTACTGTTTCGTCTGATTACCCACAAGTATAACTATAGGTTGCAAATCAAAGTACATTAATTAACTTCGCGAAACCTTGATCATGCATGCCCTATTTGTCCTAACTTTTTGCCCAACCTAACCCCTAACCCATTGTATACTTCACTGAATATCAATAATTCACTTTTAACAGAGTAAATAGTCTGTTATTAATTATTCTAAGGTAAAGTCATTATCTATTAGTGTTTCATGTATAATTATCTTAGTAAAGTTTGTTATATAACTGTTATGACATGACACATCTGACATAGTGACATTATGTCATGTCATGCATGTCAGACTAGGGCATTATAATCTATTGATTTGCGTCATTATTTGCTATCACATTAAACGTTTTTTAAAGAAATAAATACTTGAATATCATATGCTATACTTTCAAATAAACATGTGCTGTCCTACGCCGTGCTGATTATATTCCTAAAATATTCCTACAATGTTACCACTATGAATATGATACATATATAGTGGTGTTTATTAAGGTGTACATTGAATATATTCCCATAAACAGTTTTTGATGAAAATTGTGAAAAAATCTCATTATATCGTTATCAATGGGACCTCTATTGTTTGTACCTGATATAAGTAAAAGTACTGTACTGTCAAAACCTTGCGACATCCTAAAGAATCTGATGATCGGCTGAAAACTTGCAGTCGCTAGTAATAGCATCAAGTACACTGCGACGCATTCCAGAGCTATGAATCCCCCACTCGATCTCTATCTAACTGATACTCAACACGCCCGAAAGGCAATTGATTTGCTATCTATATGATCTACGGTAGATCAGTGATCGCACAAACTTAGATATGAACAATGTGTCGGACAACATGATTTTAATCTTAGAAAAATATTATAAGACAATAATCGGCTACCACAAAGAGTGCTGTGACACATCGCGAGATAATCTGGCATCACGGAATTCATATCTGGCTTCATCTCTAACACTTTTGATTTTGTAATAGCAGTGTGATATCATAAGGTATGTGCTGTTCAGCAAAAGGATTTCAGATTGAGGTCGATTATAGAAAATAACAATTGCTGCTCATATAAAGATAAGGCAAAAACCTAATGATGAAGTTTTAGTGTATTTGGTCGCCTAATTATCTAATCGTATTGGATGCTTGGTGATATATTGTACAATGTATCATTCTATCATCAATGTACAGATCTTTGTTGGTTAAAAAGCCACGAAAGTTTGTTAGAAATCCAGCACAATAAATCTTATGTCATTATTGATTCCTGATAGGTAAGGTATTCGTTGTGTGCGGTTGGATATTTAACCAGTTCTTTTCAGCAGTGGGCAATATGACTTAAGTGATTAAAGTGATGATAAATAATACATCAAATGTAATCTAAACATATTGATTGTATTATTAAACCTCGAGGAATTCAACTTCATCTAAGTTTAAAGGCATAAAAAACTCCCAAGAATTTTCCTATTAAAATATCTTCATTACTCTAAGTGATTTAAACTATATTAACCACATCATCTGCTTCATTAAAATTAAATCAAAGTAAATTAGAGACACGAGACGACCAGACGAAATATTACACTGTTGAAGGAGTGAAGTTATAATTTATTAAGTGTTGTAGACACGATTAACCATTTTGAAAATTAATCATCCCGATCATCAAATTTTATACACCAAAGCTCTCTTTGAAAAGGTCATGGTTCACGATTCGTGATTTGAGCATTGAATATAATATAAGTATACTAGAACTACAAATCCCATATTATTCAATTTGAAATATATTTAAAATAAGAATTTATATATTTTATTGTATTTATATTTCCTATATGCATTATATCAACGCGTCTCAAGTAAAGAGGAGTCGCCATATTAACTTCCAAATACTGTACAAATTTTTGGAAGGCTAAAATTTCGAGGGTTAGATGTGAACACTATTATTGAAAAGTTAACTACCTATAAATCTGCATATCGTTCAAGACAAAGTGTCGTCTGCAAGCGAAGTTGATTTCTGCAACTATTATTGGGAGTTTTGTATAAAAAGTTAAAAAAAGGATATCTTTAATAAAAAATACATAAAATTAGCAGTCAATAAATAGTGGTATTTATCTTAATTGGTAACATTTTAGTTTCACCTTTAAAGCTAACAAAGCAGTGTTTTCAATTTATCAAAAAATATAGTAGACTGACGTTGGAATGTGTTAAATAATTGATATCTTAAGCAGAATAAATATGTCTACTGGCAAATTCACTAAAATTTTATTGTTTCTAGAAATTTTGAGAAATTTTATCCAGATAAAAATAAATAGATAGAAAATCTGATACCGAACTCTTCAGAAAAAATGATAATTTTATAACCTACTATTCCCTCCTTCAGTCATGAAGAGTCAAAAAGTCAGACAAGGCGGGAACGTCTGCATGTATGATTTTTCACACATGTTGAAACAAAACAATTGCAGTATTTAGTGCAGTTTTTATTGGTATCAGTGTTTCTAATTACTAGAGGCGTTTTAACAGGAGGTTATCTCCAACAAAGATGCCAAAAATTTCGTTATATCTTGAGATTAGAACAAAATCAAAATAACTCCAATTTGTCTCTAATCTCTACTGTTCTCCTGGTACATTTGAATATATATTATTATATTTCTGTTCCTTATGTGCTACTTTCGATATCAATAATTTTTACGTTAATTCACTGTACCGATAGAGTGACTTGCCCTTGCATAAACTCGACAACTGAGCTCTCTCCCTCCAATTTATCGGATATTGTATCCCTCACTTAGTTGGTTCAGATTATCTCTGTCTTTCGAGTCTTCATGTAATGAGTTGGTACTTAGCTACCAGTATTGGAACGATATGGGCTCGAATTAATTGGAAACATTGTTTACCTTATGGCTTAATACGAAACGTCTAATTCATACTGGCAAGTGTAATTAGCCCGCACATTATAACAATCAGTTAATTGGAAGATCAAAGAAAGTCAGATTTCTACCGCTGTTTGTGATGTACAAATTGGTAGGAATTCGGACTATTTATTAGTCAGATTTACACACGTGTTTAACTGTAATGAAAAGACGGAATGGTGCTGATATGTTAACATTTCCAATTAAAACAGTTCCCTTACTTTGTTCATTATAACATTAATGTTTACATAAAGGAAATCATTGTTGTCTTGAAATGATTAGCTTTGATGAAATAGAGGGTACCGTTTAATTGTTCATTCAATTATGGCAATTAAATTCGACCAGAGCTCGTGTGGAGAGTCTTTAGAGTGAATGTGGCCTGAGGCGTATTTATTTTCCAGAATTCACAAAATGAATGGTCAATTGGCTAAAATTTTACTCTTCAACAAATCTTAACAATTTATCACAGTATTTCAATCTGATATTATGAATAAGAAATGTAAAATATAAAATCATTTTAATAAATCATATTTGTTTTGTTTTTAACTTCATTTTTTATTTATACAAGATAATACAGTTATAAAGCAAATTGTTAAAACCAACTAAAAGCCACGCGTTAGAACAAAACAACCGTGCAGGACTAGAGGGACATTTCACCTTTCTTGGAAACCCTTCAATATCTACTTCACCAAATGTTATATAAATTGACCACATCAAACACAATCCGTGAAAGGAATCAGTCAATTGAACAAAAAAAAGCTCTAGCTATTGACAAGAATAAATCAATTGTCCGAATCTAATAGTGTTTAGGACAATAGAACTTCACAGACTGACCACAAAGCAATAATCTCTCAAATAGAATATTCTAATATTCAACACGATAAAAAAAGCCCCTGACAAAAGATTTGTGTATTGTTCCAGGAAATTATAAATTAATAATATTATGATAAGATAATATTGAAGAGTCTCAACAGTACCTCAGTTTTTATTAAAATACCGTTATACACCAGATGTTGTTTCAAATCATACTGGCGCTTGACCCCAGAGAGTTCAGAGGTCATCATCTTAACTTTTACTAAGGGAGAATATCTTTAATTCATCTAAATTCAACTTTACAGGGGTGATATGCGAGGAGATCAATCAATGACGAAAATATAAAAAAAATCTTTAGAAACAATATCGACAGCATATTTATTCATAATATAGTAAGTGAATCCTGCGTATTTTGAAGCGAATGATGCACTACAACGAAGTTTTTGTGTCTTTGACGAAATTTCGAATAAATAAATAATAAGTAGCACATTAAAAGTCATTCAACGAAATTTTTGCAATGTTAGCAAAGAGAATGAATTTGACACTTGAACAAATGTTTACCTAATGAAGCAGCAAGGAAACTGTCAAATCGCTTTTTGAAAAAGAAATTTTCCGGAGAAGGTAGTTGGAGGTGTAGTGTCACTTTTTACTTATATCCGATTTTACCTTATTTATAACATTCTGGTTTTCAATTTGTTTGTGAACGGAATCAAATGTAAGCCGCATCCTCGATTTTTTCAATTAAAAACCGTTTCTTTGTGTTTTAATCTAGAACTTAGCTATTTTTTTTTTACCAATGTTTTCGAAATCGACTTTTCGAGATCTTTCTTTATTTCGATCTTTTGCAAAAGAAAATTGGCATACAGCCACTTTGTTTTCATAATGTATTTGTTTATGCCATTTAATTTGTCAATAGACGATTTGTCTTCTTGTTGACACGTAAACAAAGACCTGGTCCAGAAATTCACGTGAACCAAAAGTTAATATTTGAATATCCAGAAACGCGGGAAAACAAACGACCTTGAGTGTGTGCTGAAGGTCGATTTTACTATAATCGTAGTAAGAATTATCGATCAGCCAAATAAAACAGTCGTGATGGATTCTAAATAATAGTTTATCTCTTGTTTTAGACAAATAATATCACATTTTACACCAAATTACTAACGTATATCGTTTATTGACTCTACCGTTAATCTATACAAACAGAAATCAATAAGTTCAATTTTAAACGTTATCTGAACGCGGTGTAATTATTTCTATTTTATTTATCTTTAGAAATCCATTTTAGGACAAAAATAATACATTTTTGTGAGTTCCCTTTCCCGTATTAAAAATCTACATAAAACGCTAAATAATGATATCAAGACGATATTCACGAAAAGTTCGTTAGCGTTTATCATTCTGACAAACGCCAATTCCGAATACAGGAAACAATCGGATGAAACAATTCCATTGGAAATCATGCAAGTTCGCAACTTGCTGACCACTGCTTAGTCTACGGAAAGATTTCTTTTTAAGCACTAAAGTATGGCATTTTCGAGGTGGTCCTGTGTATGACTGGTTCAAGATTCCTGATATACACAAAATACATGATTCAACAAGTTTAGGATGGAATTCAAATGCACTATCGATTTCACAGCTTACGTCAAGTCAATTCTCAATTCTTTATTTGGACATATTCTTACATCACATTTTGTATTGATATCAAAATAAAGTTCCATGACATTAATAGGCGTAGTGCAATAATTCTATTTACATAAACAACTCAGCCTCGGCAATTTATCTGTGCACTTCATGCGTTATTTTTGGACCTACTAGAAATACTTCTTATGTCATTTGTACTGATGGAAACTTTCCACGGAAACTTAACGTATTAATATGCATGTGTCACACTCGTACAAAATTAACATGGAAGGTATGAAGACATTTTCCACTAGTTATCGACTGATACTAATTGCTCGGGAATTTGTTCTGGTTACAGGCATATCATGATAAATATTGATAGCAATAGTAATTTACTAATTTACTTTATTTCAGTGACACCATCTTGTTTTTATTTAGAAATAATAAAATAAATAATGAAAATATGCCAACCGAAGCGCATAAAGCGAGAATATCACTTTCGACGTCAAGTCATTGTCCCAGAATATCTATTACAGCGAACGTTTATTACCACTACAACTTTGCCATAACAATCAAAATCAAAACGAGTATATTATCATTTATTTATCAAATATATTATTGATAGTGCATACTGCATAGAATACCTGACGCAACCCCGCTAGGGGTGGGGATGGGTTTATCGTCGTTAGTCCGCCTTGAAAAAATGGTCTGTACCATTTTAATACATCGTTGAACCAAAACATGTGTCATAATGTACAATTAAATTTAAAAACCCTCCTCCCCCGACGTTGGGGCCCCTTCACCTCCTAGAAACACCACAAGCCACCACCACTTCGTCGTTGCTTTTGTAATCTCAGCTCGTCACAGAACATCACGTTTAAATTGTTCACAATATCTGCTATCAACTATTCTTCTTAATAGTTAGTCTTATATTGAATAATGATAGTAATAGCTTTCAGATTACGTCATGTTTATTTGGGTTCCTACTGGTAATGTTTTCATTGTAAACCTAGACGTCTGCCATCGATTGTTTTAGCGGGAAAATATCAAGGGTGAGCCTCGTAATGATTATCAGCTTCCTTCCGCTACAATAGTCTTTTATGTCAAGTGATATGTACTTTTCGACTCCTATTATCATATTCACCTTTGTTTATGCACTTCATTAAGGTGCGAGAAATGTGAGGAGATGCTGATAGTAGTTTTGGTAGTCCGTGTGTTTAACGCTCTATACTTTTCTGCATTTGACTGAGTAACGACAAGAATTTGATCAGGACAGTTTTTCGCCTCCCACCTTCCAAAGATATATCATATGCTTTCAGAAGTTATCGACAGACGTCACTGATAGGCTCGAATTACACTCCCTAAAACTATTGCAATGGACAATTTGAAACGTTTACTTATTTTGTAAATCTCTAATGTAGTTATGAATATTTTTCAGTGAATACTACTCTATTTACATTGATTTATTTTAACATAGAAATTCATATTAAAGTTTCTATGTGTGACATATCCAGTGCTTTTATAGGAGGGTATCTCCTATAACACCTAATGTAAGCCAACAGCGACTCTTTGTAATGCAAAATTTACCATAACTGCATATAACACACGAGATTTCGTTCAATCTCTTCAGACTCTTTAATTTGCTTTGTCGACGAAAATATTAGAAAAGTATTCAACTCTCTTTAACACTGTCACCTCAGCGTGGAGTTGCAACTGATATGATCAATTATTTATTTTTCACTTAGATCAATATTAAACTTAGAGATAAAACAACAGCCTGTCACTTACATAGTTTATTGATACAACTACGCATTCAAAATACTCTACTGAATACCACAAACAAGATGGACGTCCAAAATCAACATGGCGGTGTCCATGATGCCGACGTCGTTTACCAAAATATATATTGCCCTTTAAAATAGCTATTTCGATGGTTAAGCACTTAGTAGTTTTTTTTATACAAACAATTGAAATAACTGAACTTGTGTATGAAGCTCGACGTGTAATTAAATGAGCCCATCAATGATACCAATTCTGTATCGTAACAGAGGAAAATTACTCACCTTTGAAATGACGACCAAACTTGAGAAGAATTTTATTACGATTTAAAGTAGAAATTAAAATGTAAATAATTGTGCTTATTAAGAGTCGGATTCAAAACTTCACTTTACATCACAAGCTTATAAGAATGGTCAAAGGGAGGTAATTCAAACTTTTAAACATGTTCAGGTGTTGTTTGGAATTTCTATTGACCTGTGATTAATGGAGCCTTTGTTAAAAAACCTTAAGAAACTTTAGAATTCCCGCTGAGAGTACTGAAAGGCTCATTGACTGAATAGCGTACATAGCCTGGCGCCATCTGGTCACGAACGATAACTCTCGTGTCATTAATTACAGATAATTGATGAGTACTGACCATTAGTGGTGGACAGATCCAATTCCATGATTCAGACTAATTATTAAGATGTCGGTAGAGAATATATTGTTTAATAATTATCAGTAACACACGTGTAACGTTCTCTATCACCTTTAATTACCAATAATAATATATGTATAGAATATTTATCAACATGAAAAAACACGTGCAAAATGGGGCAATCGTGTCATTTTCCTATTACACGTGTATTATGACTATTAAAATATGTAATTTCTTGCTACATAATTAATATTAAGTATATGAATGAATCTAGTTCGGGCTTTGGTGTAAAAATGATTGACATTATAGAGCAGTTATTAACGCAAGTTAATATTATCATTGACAATATTTATTATATCAAATTAAAAAATCATACAATTAGATAAAATTGTAATTCTGTTATCAAAAATTATAAATGATTGTTTTGAGATATTTATCAAGTGACATCCTGAGTTATTAGGCGTCTATCCCATGACTGGAATACAAAGCTATAACTTTACCAACGTTAAAGTTTCCATATTTTAATCATCATAATCGTGAGCTGTTTCTAGTAATAACTGCTGATGCGACTTTGGTATGGCAGGAATCGTACAGTTGATGTATACAATTAACATATTTGTCGAGTCAAGTAGAAATGGTGTGTAACAAGTTGAGGAATACCTGCTGTGTGGACAATGAGAAGATAATTAGCCCTAACAAGATAATTAATCTCTTTATCTAAACTACTTCAGCCAATGTGTCAGGGGCAGATAACTCCTTCAACTCCCTCCTTTCACCACTTCCGTTATGTAACCGGATGTTGTAACTATGTGTTGGCATACAGCGTTCAGCCTAAAGCCATTTCGTTAAGATTTTCATATCGAATGGTTACAATTTTCCATAAAAAATTCCCATGACAGAAAAAATAATTTTATTGATATAATCGTTTGAGGTGACAAAACGTGTTGAGGAGATTATTTTGTTTACTGAAGCAGAAAATAACAAAAAAATTACATTTCAGTTATTTCAGAACGTATGCAGATAGAAAACCGTAGATGAACCGCCAGTGTAAAGCGCGTGTAAAGTGAACCTTTGACGCGATTTTGTTGCCCTTAATTGAACTTTTCGTGTCAGAAACGTCTTCGTGAACTAGATTCCATATTTTTTACTGACCAGGCTGTCGTTCTACATGACATTTAATAATGAATCCAGCCTGAAAATAATTTGAAACTCAATTAATCCGAAAAAAAATTCCAGGTTCTGAAACTCATCTTTATGTAAATGTAATTATTGCGGTACATTGCGTGGGAGATTTCTTTATGAATGTAAATTGATTCTTTCCGGGTCGAAGAAGGCTTCATATAAATTCAGAAAAGCATGTAAAAGAAAACGCAATAATTAACAATGTATGAAAACGAAATGAATTAATTATCCCTTTGCTTTTGAGAAAGAAGTTGGTCGTGGTTGTATAACTTGTATAAAACTATAGACGTTTTGTTCAATTTAATGACATTCAGGATTACTGATGAAGCGTTATATTTAATCTGATTCTTAGTGAACAGGTGTCGTCAAATTTTATTAGATTCATATTCCTAATATTCATATTAAACCTCGCCCACTTAGTCTTCAAAGATATTCAAATTTTATCGTCGGATTATAACGGAAGCTAGTAGAATAGAACTGAATATTTTAAGGAGTGTTTTAAATTGATATAAATTTATACCGATATAGTTTTTTAATTTGAGATCATATGCTAATCTCAACAGATTTGACAGGCTTCAGAGAGGTCAATACCGTTATCTTTATTATATTGCGCGATAAAATAACAACTCTTCTCGACGATATTCAACACTCAACTCTAATAAAGCCAAGAGAATGTGATGCCGTCGTCAAAATGGTAGAGAATAGGGAAAGGGAGAGGGGGTCAAATAGCACCATTTTATTTGGGGATGGGGGTCGACAAAACTGAGTCGGCCTCATCCCTGTTCCTCTAGTACAAACACCACTAATGCGGGGTTATTTATGCGACTGGACATGAAAGGGTCTCATTAGAACGAGGTTACATAAAAAAAATCATGCTTCCAGGATTTTAATTATTCTTATACACAAGAAGAAATGTCATATATAAAAGGTTTAACCTTTTCTAAATCACGACCCAAATGTAATAAAATAACGGTTCAGCTCCTATTTAGGCCTAAGAACAAAGATATAACAATATAGACCCAAAGGTAACATCAACAATGTGCAGTTCTAAACAGGAGCAAGCTAATAGCAATCAAGGGGAGTTAATCCAATGTTTATGACATAGACAATATGTTACCAGATTTCATCTCTATATCAATTATTTATCATTTCATTTTATTGTATTTTAATTTCTATTTATGGTACCAACTCTTTAATTATATTTACCGCCATCTTGATACAAGGGAGATAATTTTTCATGAATAATTAACTCCCTCTAATTAATCTCACTTTTACCGTTATTTGTGTTTAACTAAAGACAATATTGCATGCAGATAATGGGGGTTAATAGAGTTACAAGATGAAATGGAATATAAAAGCCTGCATATTAATTGTTAATTTGTATTGTGAAGTTCTACCTTGACCGTTTCGTTCTATTAACAAAAGAAATATGAATGGTCATTATTCTACACAATAATCTATGACGTAGAACACTTGTTGTGATGTGTATCTTACTCAAGGAAGGTCAAACGAAATTTTGAACATCCAAAAGCGGACTCTTTGATCTTTCTTTTCAATTATTATCCGCGTTTACTAGAATTTTCAGATAGAGTTATTTGACAACTTCCATTGTGTGTGTCCAACACAACACAGCCATATACCCAAAGCAAGGGAGACGACTCAAGATCGTCAAATACTAAAAATATTTGGCCGAATGCATGAACTATTATTTAGTTTTGTTATTTGAATAACTGAGAGAAATATTGAGTTAAAGATAAACTTATTATATTTTATAACAAAACAGTTTAAAACAATATCGTAATATTTTTATAAAATAAATAAAATTAATTCAATTTCTATTTCTTCTGTTAACATTTGTAATAAAGGCTTCCATCTAAAATGACAAAACAATCATCATCAACATCTATTTATTTACAAACATAAATCCCGTGACCCCCATCATCCTCAATGTTTATTCCTTGGTTGCATATATAGTTAGACCACAAAATGGGGCGGATAACAAAATTTACTTGTGACAAAAAGACCCGTCGTATACCTTAAGATTTGCGTATTTTTCGTAAAGTTATAACTTACCTTATTTCTTGTATCCGGTCATCATACCAAGTCCACCCATCATACCAAGACCTCCCATCATACCGTAGCCGCCCATCATACCTAAACCTCCCATTCCCATCATGTAGGGATTCATCATTCCCATCATACCTAAACCTCCCATGTTCATCATATAGGGGTTCATCATACCCATCATACCTAAACCTCCCATACCCATCATGTAGGGGTTCATCATACCTAAACCACCCATCATCAAGGGGTTACCAGCCAAGGTCATGGAAGCGAATGCCAAACAGAGAACGACGGCAACGATCTTGTTCATTTTGGTTTCTGGAAAGAAAGAAACATATTGAAATTTATCCTTGCAATATCGAACAGAACTTAGAACTTTGAATAAAAGTTAAAGGGTGATTGTAATTGGTATGATTTTTATACAATATCGTTTTCTTATTTGAGATAATATGCTAATCTCTTGACTTGACAGGCTTCAGAGAAGGCAATAGAAATCGTTACACTATCAAATTACATACCCCATCTGAGACGACGAAACGTATCGATGTCATATCACATAGTTTGTTCACTTGTGAAGCTAACATTATTACAACTACGATCTAATGCTATCTTATGGTAATTCGGTTGCTTCAAAATTTTTGTAGAGATTAATACAATATGATACTTGAAGAACTTACCGGAGTGTTGGTGGATGTTATGTCGAAGAAGTGAGACTATAAAACTGATGACCAGTGAAAGAAATTTACTGTATTTATATCAAAAACATTGACTCCTTTCAACTTCCCGGTTCATAGTATATCAATTGGACCGAGGGGGTTGCTAATAGTTTTTAATTATTAATATCAATATACTTATACCATGTAATCGCAATAATGCGGGGATCATTTCTTGCTTAATTAAATGCGTCAGGTCGAAGCAGAACAGGGCTTCTCAGGTTTCTTTTTTTTTTAACGCTGATCATACAAATTTCATGTTATAATACTATTCGTATTTAATTAATCAACACACTTTATTTAAAAAAAGGTCACGAAAAAGCAGACGATAAGGAATGAAATCAAACAAACGTTATAAGTAAAGTAAACAGATAAACATACATATATAATTATGATTTCAGACAGTTTTCCTCCGTTAAATGACTTTAAGTGGGGCAAGGATTCTGATAGGAGGGGTCTGGAATTTGAAAATTAGGATATGAATTCTGAAAATAGGGCTGTGAAAACGGAAAGCAGGGTTAGTAACATGAAAGAAGGTGTAAGTGGGTATATGGATAATTAAAGTGGGAAACAGTGAGATATGAATACTGAAAGTGAGATATTAATATTGAAATTAAGATATGAATACTGAAAGTGGGATATGAATACTTAAAGTGCGATATGAATACTGAAAGTGTGATATGAATACTGAAACTAAGATATGAATACTGAAAGTGAGATTTGAATATTGAAATTGAGATATGAATACTGAAAGTGAGATATGAATTCTGAAAGTGAGATATGAATACTGAAGGTGAGATTTGAAATCTAAAGAGAGATATGAATACTGAAAGGGAGATATGAATATTGAAAGTGAGGTATGAATACTGGAAGTGAGATATGACTTCTGAAAGTGGGAAAGAAATCCTAGAAGTGAGATATGAATACTGAATGTGAGATATGAATACTGAATGTGAGATATGAATACTGGAAGTGAGATATGAATTCTGAAAGTGAGATAATATGAATACTGGAAGTGAGATATGAATTCTGAAAGTGAGATATGAATTCTGAAAGTGAGATATGAATTCTGATGGTGAGATATGAATACTGGAAGTGAGATATGAATACTGAAAGTGAGATATGAATACTGAATGTGAGATATGAATACTGAAAGTGAGATATGAATACTGAATGTGAGATATGAATACTGGAAGTGAGATATGAATACTGTAAGTGAGATATGACTAGTGGGTGTGAGATATGAATACTGGAAGTGAGATATGAATTCTGAAATTGAGATATGAATTCTGAAAGTGAGATATGAATTCTGAAAGTGAGATATGAATACTGAAAGTGAGATATGAATACTGAATGTGAGATATGAATACTGGAAGTGAGATATGAATACTGTAAGTGAGATATGACTAGTGGTTGTGAGATATAAATACTTAAAGTCAATAAACATAATGTATAACTAATGAAAATATACTCTTTAATGGGTACATTAAAAAAAATCAATTTAAAACTAATTAACGAATTACATAATATATCATAGAATTAATCTTTGAGAGTGGACAAGGGTGATAAATTAACTTTCAATATTAAAATAATGATGTAACAGAGTTAAAAGAGTATAAATATGATGTTAATGAAGGTAGAGTATCACAATTCTTACAACCTTCTAACTACCAACACCACAGCTTCATCGTCTCTACCTGGTAAGTACAGAAGCCTATATAAACCATTTCATAGTCCTGTGAGAGTCAAATTTAGTAAAATAAATAACAGTCGCGAGTCTTTATCAATTACTGTGACAGAGCAGCTGTAATAAATAAAATATTCTCTTTTCCAGAAACCAAAATGAACAAGATCGTTGCCGTCGTTCTCTGTTTGGCCTTCGCCTCCATGGCCTTGGCTGGTAACCCCTTGATGATGGGTGGTTTAGGAATGATGAACCCCTACATGATGGGTATGATGAATCCCTACATGATGAGTATGATGAACCCCTATATGATGGGTATGGGAGGTTTAGGTATGATGGGTATGATGAACCCATACATGATGGGATATGGTGGACTCGGTATGCTCGGTGGTTACGGTATGATGGGCGGTCTTGGTTTGATGGGTAAAAAATAAGGTACGTGAACGATATTTTCCTGTAACATTAATATAAATGGTCAATATGCTATTCGAAAACGGTTTAAAGTCAAACACAATAAGGTAGAGAAGGACACGATAATTTTGTTAGTTATGTATAAGTTAGTTGGGTTTGTTTAGTACATGTGATTTCTTTAAATAGTTGAGAGTTACAATTAGAAAGACAGCAAGACGTTGGCCAATTTCTTATGTTCTAATTTATATTTGTATTATTTTACTTTCAGATTCCAGTATATAATATTTATATTTGAAAATGGAAAATAAATATATTTTTTATAAAATAGTATCTTTCTCTTCTATTTTCTGGGTCATTTTGAAACCAACTTCATTTATTGTACATATTCCAGCGATTCAAAGCAGGAGTAACCACGTGTACCGTACAGGTTACAATTAGCTTTTTCTACCATTATTTTTATTTAGATATATCTGGAGATCAAAGCCGGTATCAGAATTCTGTCACTTCTTTTCCTTTATAAATTTGAAAATCACTGTACATCCGACAGCATTCATTGCAGTCAATAGATCATTCCATTTGGTCAACATTTGGTCATTTGGTCAACATCCACTTGACTGTCACTGCACACAAAACGACTATTTTAGAATTATCCCTCGGCCTATAAAATCTCCCTTTATCGAAATTTTTTTTAAAAGAAAATGCACTTTCAGATAAAGGTGAAAGGTGGGTAATACGTCCTGTAGTTTTTAATTAAAAACTTTAATTTTCGCCAAGGTGAAATTAGGTGGAAAATGAAGTTTGTAAATAAAAACTACAGGACTACCTTGGCATTTTCCGAAATGGAAAATAACTTTTTTAAATAAATAGTACAGGAATTATCACCCACTTTTCACCTAGTTGAAACATAAAGTTTTTAAATAAAAAAATCAGGAATTATCTCCTACTTTTCACCGCGGTGAAAAAAAATTTTTTTTAATAAGAATTAAAACAATAATCATGTCGTATGTGAGCCACCGTAGAATCTGGGCGAAAAATTAGTCAAAAATTGGAAGGAAGAAGGTGATTTCTAAAACAGAACAGACTAAATATACAATCATGAGCATAGAATGTTTTACTGTGTTTGAATTAGAAATAAAACATGAATTGCTTTCTTTTGTCATGGCTGTCCTGGGACTGATGCGCATGTGTGGGTTGAATGCTTCAAAATGTTCATTCAACATACGCTCAATTTCTACAACTAAATTTATTGTTTATATTTCAGTAACCACGTGTACGGTACAGGTTACAGTTGGCTTTCTTCCACCACATATGGAAATTTGGCCCGGATCTGTCAGTACTTTCCACTTTACCAATTCACCCCACAACTTACAACGTTCTTTGCAGCCAACTGAGAATAATCATTCTTAACTATTTCCATTGACCATACACTTCTGGCGATCAGCCTTTTTCAATTCCCTATAAGGTCAATGATAGGGGGTTGAACATGAATTGGATTATGAAAACTAAATAAATTTATATAGTAGGCATATGAATGATGGGGTAAGAATACTAAAATTAGGGTATGAATGCTTTAATAGTGATAAGATAAAAAAAAAGGATCAATGATCAAAACATCTCCGGTAAAGAACGTTTAGAGACAAAAAAACAAGGAATTTAGCAAAAGAAGAAACAAGGGAGCGGAAAACGTGGGAAAGTTCAAGAATACACAGACAGGAAAATTACAAAGGAAGAGTACAGAGAAAGAAGGCACTGGGTTAAAAAGGTAGAGTATGAAAGGAATACTGTTTGTAAGGATAGAAAGGTAGAGACAAGAGAAGATCATAGAGAGAAGAGTGGAAAGATGAAAAGAGTCAGGTTAAATCAGATGGGTTAGAGGGAATGAAGAGGGGTCAATTGGTGAAGTGGGTATCCTCTTATGTTTAAAGGTACTCACTGTACCTCCGTGCGATGTTTCGAATTACAGTACTCCGTAGACTTATTCTGGGCCACCGTTTTCCATTTCCGGATCAGATTTGATCCCATTTCGAAAACTAAAATTTGATTTAAAACATTTTCCTAAATAACCTCAATGGTCAAATAAAATTGCAGAGAATTATTTCCCTTGAAATAAAAAGTACAAAAACGTTACTCAAATAATCAAAAATTTTCATTCACATTTCATAAATATTCTGAATTAATTCCAACTGTTCCGTTGGTAGAATATGCTTAAAGTGGAAATATGAAAACTCAAATTAGAAATATAAATGAAATTGGGATTATGAGAACAACCAATGGAAAATGAAAATACAGGGGATAAAAAATCATAAATACAGGTGGAAAGTGAGAGAGTAAATATTAAGAATTAATATTCAAAATAGAACAATGTCTAACTGAAAACAAAATATACAGGTTTTGAAAATGAAAAATTAAAGTTCTGATTGCGAAAATTTCAAATCGGAAATATGTATGTTGGATGTCGGAATGAAAAAAAAAGGGCAATGACATATAAAGCAAACAGTAAATCAATTGAATATAGAAAGTAAAAAGAAAATATATATAACTATCGATATTCATAACATATTTTGTAATTTCTATGTCCAGTTGATATATATATATACTTACCAACTCATACTTTCTTCCCATATAGGTTGATTTTACATACTTGTAATTAAAAACTGATTAATGAATTACATAATATCATAGAAATAATCTTTGAGAGTGGACAAGGGTGATAAATTAAATTTCAATATTAAAATGATGATGTAACAGAGTTAAAAGAGTATAAATATAGTGTGTTAATGAAGGTAGAGTATCACAATTCTTACAACCTTCTAACTACCAACACCACAGCTTCATCACCTCTACCTGGTAAGTACAGAAGCTTACATGTATAAACTTTTCATAATCTTGTTGGAGTCTAGCTTAGTGAATTAAATGAATAACAGTCGCTAAGTTTCATCAATTGTAGCTGTAATAAAACATTAATCTTTCCAGATACCAAAATGAACAAGATCGTTGCCGTCGCTCTCTGTTTGGCCTTCGCCTCCATGGCCTTGGCTGGTAACCCCTTGATGATGGGTGGTTTAGGAATGATGAACCCCTACTTGATGGGTATGATGAACCCCTACATGATGGGTATGATGAACCCCTATATGATGGGTATGGGAGGATTAGGTATAATGGGAATGATGAACCCCTACATGATGGGATATGGTGGACTCGGTATGCTCGGTGGTTACGGTATGATGGGTGGTCTTGGAATGATTGGTAAAAAATAAGGTACGTGAACAATATTTTCTTGTAACATTATGATTGGTCAATGTGCTATTCAAAAACGGTTTAAAGTCAACACAATAAGGTAGAGAAGGACACGATAGATTTGTTTATTATAAGCTAGTTGGGTTTGTTTAGTGCATGTGATTTCTTTAAATGATTGAGAGTTACAGCACAGCAAGATGTTGGCCAATTTCTTATGTTCTAATTTATATTCGAATTATTTTACTTTCAGATTCCAGTATAAAATTTTTATATTTTTGAAAAATAGAAAATAAATATATTTTTTATAAAATAATATCTTTCTCTTCTATTTTCTGGGTCATTTTGAAACCAACTTCATTTATTGTACAGATTCCAGCGATTCAAAGCAGGAGTAACCACGTGTACCGTAAAGGTTACAGTAAGCTTTCTATACCTCAATTTTTTCATTAAGATATATCTGGAGATTAGAGCTAGGAACAGAATTCTGTGACTACTTTTCCTTTATAAATTTGAGAATCACTTCACATCCCACAGCATTCATTGCAGTCAATAGACCACTACATTTCATCAACATCCAATTGACTGTCACTGCCACAAAACTACTACTCTTTTGAATTATCCCTCAGTCTAAAAATTTTCTCATTATCTCAGAAATTCGGAAAGAAATCAAAGGCCGAATCTGGACATCAAATTAGTCAACAAAAAATTGATGGAAGAAAGGAGATTTCTAAAACAGCACAGACTCATTATAAAATCATGAGCATAAAATGTTTTTGAAATAAAAATTAAACATGAATTTCTTTCTCTTGTCACGACTGTCCTGAGAATGATGCACATGTGTGGGGTGAATTCTTTAAAATATTCATTCAACATTTCGCTCAATTCTTCAACCAAATTTATTGTACAGCTTTAAGCGATTCAAAGCAGGTTTAACAAGGAGTACGTACAGGTTACAATTGGCTTTCTTTCTCATTAACATATATCTGGAGAAATTGGGTCGGAATATGTCACTACTTTTCCTTTTGAAAATCAATACACATCTTCCATTGACTACATAGCTCTGGTGACTAGCCTTTTTCATTGCCCTAGAAGGTCAATGATTGTGGGTTGAACATGAACTGGATTATGAGTTATGAAATATTTAGTAGGAATATGAATACTAAAAGTGGGGTATGTATGCTCATGTGCTATGAAAGCGAGAGATCTCAAGTAAGAAAGAAGGCGCAGAAGGTATAAGGAAAACAAGGGGAGAATTTTTTATAGAAGAAGAAATAAGAGAGACAGGACGGATGACGTGAGATAGTTAAAGTCAGAAGATGGGGTTTTGAGCGGTCAAGAATGAAGAGGGCATTCTCTTAAATTGAGAAGTACTTTAATGTACCTCCGTGCGATGCTTCGAATAACAGTACTCCGAAGACGTATAGTGGGTCAGCATTATCCATTTCCGGATCAGATTTGAAAAATAAAAAAATTTGATTTAAAACATTTTCATAAATAACCTCAATGGTCAAATAAATTTGCAGAGAATTATTTCCCTTGAACAATTTTATATCAATTCAAACTGTTCCGTTGGTAGATTCTAGATCTATAATAATAATAATAATAATAATAATAATAATAATAATAATAATAATAATAATAATAATAATAATAATAATAATAATAATTTTAATAATTATAATGCTGATGCTGATGCTGATGATGCTGCTGCTACTGATGCTGCTGATGCTGATAATAATAATAATTTTCGCAAAGAAATTAAAACAAAAATAATTTAATCGTAATCTATGTTATTTAAGGCTTATAATTGAATTGTAAAAATTCTATATTTTACTCACAAACTGCAGAATAATATCGCTTAAATTGAACCCTCTGTGAATGGCGTAATTAGTGCCTGCAAGTTCAGTAGTGTGTGGGTATAAAGTTAGCTAAAAGTGGGGAATCAATGCTAAAATAAGATGTATGAATATGCTGAAAGTGGAAATCTTGAAAACACAAATTTGAATGTAAATGAACTTGGGATTATGAGAACAAACAATGGTAATATGAAACTATGTGTAACTGAAAACAAAATACACAGGTTTTGACAATGAAAAATTAAAGTTCTGAATGTGAAAATCGGAAATACATATGTTGAATGTTGGAATGTAAAAAAAAACCAATAAAATTTGAAGGAAAATGGTAAATAAATAAAAAATGGAAAGAAAATATATATAACTATTGATATTCATGACATATTTTGTAATATAGAACATCAATTTTTATGTCCAGTTAATATATCTACTTACCAACTCATACTTTCTTCCCATATAGGTTGATTTTACATAGTTGTAATTAAAAACTGATTAATGAGTTACATAATATCATAGAAATAATCTTTGAGAGTGGACAAGGGTGATAAATTAAATTTCAATATTAAAATAATGATGTAACATAGTTTAAAGAGTATAAATATGGTGTGGCTACCAACACCACAGCTTCATCACCTCTACCTGGTAAGTACAGAAGCTTATATAAACCATTTCATAGTATTGTGAGTGTCTAGCTTAGTGAATTAAATGAATAACAGTTGCTAAGTTTTATCAATTATAGGTGTAATAAAATATTCTCTTTTCCAGAAACTAAAATGAACAAGATCGTTGCCGTCGTTCTCTGTTTGGCCTTCGCTTCCATGGCCTTGGCTGGGAACCCCTTGATGATTGGTGGTTTAGGAATGATGAACCCCTACATGATGGGTATGATGAACCCCTATATGATGGGTATGGGAGGCTTAGGTATGATGGGAATGACGAACCGCTACATGATGGTGGACTCGGTATGCTCGGTGGTTACGGTATGATGGGCGGTCTTGGTATAATGGGTAAAAAATAAAGTATGTGAATTATATTGTTCTTTCCCTTTGACTTATCATTTATGTATCGATTCACACAAAGTCAGACACAAGTAGGTTAAGGTGTGCACAATATGATTCGTATGTCAAATACTAGTGATATACCAGTTGGGTTTTTTTTTTACCTAGTTTGAGAGAAATGCCAATAGCGCCATGTGCGCCAACAGAGTTTATGTCGTTTTAGTAGAACAGTTTATAAAAAGTCTTTACTGTTTTATCTTTAAGATTCGAATCATCAATACGTACATAGTTGATATATCGAAATAAATACTTCTTTTTACCAAATGTATCACTTTCTTTACTCACCAGGAAATAATGTGGATGTCTTAAGTTTTTCCTGTGGAGGAGGATCGAAACGTTTGGACACATTTAAGCGATTCGGGACACGAGTTGTCCCTCCTGAAGTGTAATCGTTTGACTTTGTAGGTCACAGGTTTCAGTAGGCCTTCGAACAAACCCAGTCTTTAATTAAGATATATCTGGATACGTGAAGCTATGATCTGAATATTGTCTGTAATTTAGTACCTGGACGAGTCTGCGAATCATTCTACATCCTACATCATCAGGGGCGTAGCTACCGGGGGGGGGGGGGGGGAAGTGGGGGGGTGTCGCACCCCCCCCTCCCAACTTTTACTGAACTCGTCGGTAAAACGCAGAATCGGTCGGTAAAAAGGGGTCATGGATGGAACCGTCGGTAAAACGCGGAATCAATCAATCAAACCGATTAATTAACCTAAAAAGTCAAAACCTTGTGTTGGTCATGATCGGTAGATAAAAGACGGCAAGGTGGGACCGTCGGTAAAACCAATTAACCTTAAAAGTAAAAACCTTGTGTTGGTTATGATGTTATCAGTAAACTGTCAGCATTAAAAGTATTTTTTTTAATGAAACTATCGGAATCGGTCGGTATAAGTTGGTTATGACTGGAGTCTTCGGTAAAACCGATTGGTTAACCGATACCCTTGTTATCGGTAAGCTGTTCGTTATTTGAATTTGTCGGTAAAACGCGAAATTGGCCGATAGAAGAAGCCGATAGTTGGAGCCGTCGGTAAAACCGATTTGTTAACCGAAAGAGTGAAAACCCTGAGTCTGTTAAGATGTTATCGGTAAACCGTTCTTCTAAGTTAAAGTGATTTTTACTAAACTTGTCGGTAAAACGCGGAATCGGTCGAAAAAGGCTATATAAAACATATGGTTTTCCGACGAAAATTGTGGAAACGACTTCCAAAATTGCGTCAGATGTGTTCTCCGGGTTTCCGAGCTTGTAAACTTTTCCGGTGGAGAACCACCGAAACCCCCCGCCATGTCGGTAAAACGCAGAATAGGTCGAAAAGGACATAGAAAAACATATGGATTTCCGATGAAAATTGATGATTTGGACCAGTGGAAAAGACTTCCAAAATCGCGTCAGATGTATTCTCCGGGTTTCCTAGTATGTAAAAGTTTCTAGGGAAGGACCCCCGAACCCCCAGCCACTGCAAGGGCCAAATACGAAGGCCTTTGGCCTGCAGGACTTGCCGTGGAAAAATCACCTTTCAGTCCCCCCCTCTCAGGCATATTCTAGATACACCCCTGATTGATATGGTTTTCAAAGGTTTAGGATTTGCTATAACGATGGATTTCGATCGTGTATAATGTATATTATTATACTTAATACTGCGAGTAAGTTATTTTTGCCCAGGGAAGAACACGTGTTTGTCGGTAAAACTTAGACGTTACACGTGTTCGTCGGTAAAACTTAGACGTTACACCCCCCAGTCAAAATGGTCACGCTACGCCCCTGTACACCATGCATTGTAACACAGATTGCTATCAAGAACAGGAGGGGCAAGTAATATATCTGGTGGAGTAATGGGCCTTGATAACCACCCTGTTGCATATCTCAAGAAGGTCAATGATTGGAATACAACAGATTAACTGATAAATACAGGAAATTACGTACATTGAACATCTGATTTGAACTAGGTCGGCTGTCTCCCTCTCAGTTATCTTCAAATCGATCAGACTTCCTACTAAAAACATTAACATGTTGAAGTCGGTCAATTTCCTCGTCAATGCAGCCGGGATGATTCCTTAATATAGCAAAATAACATAATCGACATGTAGTCCGGTAAACCAGACGTAACTTCAACGGACATCTGTGTATGCAAGATCTGGATGTACATGACTACTTTACTCGGAAATAGTAAAATCGAATCATGGTGCCGTGGCAACATGAAAAAAGAAGACACGTTATGAATTACCCTGGTAATTTTCACGCCAAACAAATCAATAGCAGACGACACAACAAAGTCAGATTATTGGCTAATAAAAAACCACACAAATCATTACAGTGTATATTTTTACATGCATCACATCGATACAGTTAGGCTACAAGATTAATTATCAATTGGGTCACCTCAATCTGAATACATATAACATTTATTGACTATGGAATGTTTTTAGATAAGATCTACAGATATATATGATTGGATTGAAAACTCAATTGATTGGTTAGGCTATATTGCAAACTACCGTCCATGATATTAAACTGTTTTGAATCTAGAGGGAATCGGAAGTATGAAGGGAGGGGCTTTACTAATTGATTCGACTGCTTAAAGGATAGTCTATTTCCTTTATTTCCTCTTAGAATGAATAATGTAATTTAAATTCTCAAACTTGAGTATTTATCTGTGGACGTATCTGGTGTCAAAAAATACAAAGATCATTTCAATAGATTCTTAAAGCTATGTAATTGTTGAAAAACGCTTTCTTAAAAGCGAATAAAAAATACTAGCAGTTTTATAGAATTTTATTCAGTTTTGTGAATTTATTAGATTAAAAGAGTCGCTGATGTTTTATGACAGAAGGTAAATAAGAGTAAGATAAGTGTTTTCCATCAACTACGATGTAATAACAAAAAATAATCGTAGTTATGTAGCACATAGGCTTACTGGGGAGAGAAATGAGTTTAAACATACATAGATTTTTCATTACAAAAGTAGAGCCTAACTTTACAACTTTGCACGGAACATGAAACTGAATATGACTGAATTTTGGATAACATGTTTAGGCATGATTTTTTCTGACAAACTCGAGCATAAAAATCAGGTCAGATGCAGTGCGTTTGTAGTAAATGTTATCACTCATGTAGAACGAATGACATCATTCTTGACAAGTACTTGAAATCTGATTGGTTAAAAAGGAAGTCAATTGGTGTTTCCGCGGTATCAGCTGCCATCATATTGACAGCGACAAAACAAACTCTGATATGGGTATGACTGACGTAACTTGACCTTAATGAAAGCTTGATACTGATGATTTAAGGGGTATACCCTTTATACTTAACTAAACGATAAAAAAAAACTAAAATTACCCCAACTACACTACCTAATAATAGAAGTGATCAAGTGACCCGGGCAAGTGGTAATTGTTCCAGTGGTGCTTAAATATTTTAGAGGTCCGAGGGGCTGACAAGGAAAAAGTGCAAAGTTGTTCTAATGGGGCAATTAACAGCAACAGGCTGTTATATACTTGTGCACATTAAAATCCCTCAACAGACTAAATTTCCCTTATTGAACCCTACTTGGCGTTGCCCGTCTTTATTAGCCCATTGTGGAGAAGAGTTGGGCTAAAACTCTACTCTTTTCAACCTAGAGCAATTACATCGTCGAAGAATTGCATAAAATCTTATTATTCTTGTTATTTTTACCAAATTCATATTGCAACATGCAAATGCAACATTACTATATATTCCTAGAGTTTAACATGCGGTTTAATAATATTTCTTTTCAACTGTATTTAATTTTATACTTGATTATATGTATTTTTCGCAGTGGTTGAAGGAAAAGTTGACCTGAGTGATCGGGCCAGTCTTTAAACGTTTCATTCTTGTCTACATAATGTTCAAGAATAAATTTATATATAGTTCGCCAAAGGAGGTATCACAATGTATATTCAAAGATAAGACAACTCTATAATTTCGTACCACAGTTATTATATAAGTGGGTAAGTTAAAGCGCGCGAAATTTAAAATTAACAAAAAGCGGCGATTGAAAAGAACTTGTATAATAGAGCAGGAATTCGGTCAGGGATAAAGTAAGTCGTAGAAACCTTGCCTTCTTGCCAAGATTAGTGCATTCTGTTACAATTACTGAGAAAAAAAATATTACATGCGCATTTAGACAACATCAAGTTAAAGTTACTTTTCAAGTTGAAATAGTCTCCTATGCAAATTGTAAGATAAAGAGTATTATAGTAGATATAGAGTGTCTATTGTCATCATCTAAAGCTTATAGATGGCTTCTGTCGACTCTATTTTGCACATCAAAGTGATTCTCTGACATCCCATGAGTTTGGAATTATGAAATTGACGCAGGCTAAGTTAGTAAATTTCAAAATCCTTGTTATAAATTGGGTGTTCTCCTTTAACTCCTTAAAAAGTTCGCGTGCATTAACCTAAATATAGAACTGTTTCACTATTTTTCGTGTCTTTCCCCATTGTTATTATTTACGCTTTCTAACCTCTATCCACTATTACCACAATGAATTAACCGAATTCCTGGCCCATTCTTACAGAAAATTGGTCGATATTGGGATACAGATTTTTACAGAATACGTTTTTTATTAATGAAATAATGAGGTAACATGAGTTCACTGTGTTCCGTTCTACAACATTTTAAACCTACATGACTACTGAATCAATTTCAATAATGATTTTAGGTTTTATAGTATGTAGACCCTAAAGGTTTGTGTGCCAGGTGTTTAAGAATGCACCAATGTCGTTGGCAATTGGAAATTTGTATAATATTGATTAATGAACCTTAAAAAAAAGTTTCCTTTGAAGCCAAATTGTCCCCAGGACTTTAAAGCTGAATCGATTTATCGCGATACAATATGCCATGATACGCGTATCGTATAACGAGGTCGTGACCCCTTATCCCATCATAAATTCCTTTCGCGGACTTTCCTGAAATCCATTATTTTCAACAACAAAAAAACCCATTCGACATTTATTTAGTACACGGACAGATTTCATGAATTTTTAATTAACAGTTTATTAATGAAATGCCTCAGAAAACTAGTAAAATTGCTACTAACATTAATTTTGTTAAAAATATAATTGTTAAAATTATTAAAAAAGAATCCTCGGAGAAAAAGTGTTTCTTTATAACTATTACCCCATATCGCAATCTTATCGTGACCCTTGTATCGTGATAGGGATCGTATCCTGGCAAAAAATTGGCAATAGGCTACCCAGTACTACATTAGCCTAAACTAGCCCTGAGCAAAATAGGTTCAAGATCTTCTGCGATTTTCCAATTTCCTATATCACAAAATAGAATAATTTCTATCAAAATTTAGAGAGATTCAACATAAAATTCGTAAGATTTAGTTGATGAAATTAAACGTAAAGGCCTAATTGCAGAAAGTGGTAATGAAACATGAAACAGTTGAAGGGAGAAAACTGCATTTTATAAATTTCGATAACTGATTGAAGGGAAGTTACTCTCGCTAGTAAACCGGAAGTATTAAACTTGTCCAACTGGTTGTAAAGTTTAGAAATTCTTTGAGTTTTGTGTCTGTTTTGAGATCAAATAATTCAATTACGTTTTGAAAAGCTCAAGATCGAACGATGTTTTATCCAAGAAAATGGAGGACGACCCTAGAAACAAGAAGAAGCCGTTTTATGGAGCTCTAAAATCAGGTGCGATGACTTCATCATCTACAATATAATTATGCTCCTTTCAAGTTTTTGTAATTTTATGCTGTGTAATTTTCGTATTAACCCTTTGTTCATATTGTCTATGCATAACGAGAAACTAGAATTTGTTAGCAGGTTTAATTTTAATGATATCAAAGCTAATTATACAGTAGTCCACTTATGTTCAAAACAGGAAGCCCTTCCTCAACGCTTTTGACTAATTATACAGGACAAAATTAAATCTCAAGAAATTAAGTGAAGCACAAAAATACAATGAAAACTTGAGTAGTCTAAACCAAAGCATTAACAAATTTATAAGTTCTATGATTTTCAACTTGACTTCTGTTCTACTATTGTAAAAAATTTTCATTTTATAATACACAAGGGGCAATGTCATAAAAGCACATAAGAATTAAAAGAAAGTTGGTTTATTCAAGACAATGAATTTCAGAAGTTGTGTGGAATCTATTATTAGGTAATCTGAAATGAAATGTCTGGTTTATCATGAAGTTGTGGACATAATTAGATTGTTTATAATTAGAGAAATAACAGTAAAATTTTAGTACAGGTGCCTTAATATATATCTATTCTACTTACAGTTGGTCAAAGTCAAAGTTCTGATTCCAAGATGTATGAAAGACGTCCAACTCGAGGGTCAGGGTCGGATTCCCAAGCTACAGACTATAATATTGTTAAGACCCAACAACTTATAGACGGTCACGTTGAAAAATACTGCCATTTTGCTGGAGTTGTAAATGACATTAATCCCCATATTGATATCACTAATCGTACGGATGTACTCCGACTTATAGACAAGGGTAAACAACATGATCATATTATTTATCATAATGTCAGTGAACGGCTGTCTGTTTTCAGTCTCAGTGTGAATAATATCAAAATAATTCCAGTCCGAAACGAAGAATTACCCATATTCTTACGTATTTCTATGCAGGAAATAGCAGCTATTTGTTACATTAAGGATGATGCACAGCATATTCTTGCTGTCAAATATGGTTCTACAATTTTATGCCACCTGGCTGTGTTGTATGTTGACAGTAAACATATAGCGGAAGAAATCTGCTCTCTAGTTGATGTGTGTTTTCAGTTGATTTATATGGAGGCTGCTATTGATATTATAGATACATCAAATCCTGGTGATAGTTCTCGAAGCAACTCGACAGGGTCGGCCAATCCTCCCTTCATCAGTCCATCATTTCGTCCGATTTCTCAAAATGATGTGAACCAAAATCCCAGTCGACCATCTTCAATTCGTCGTCATGGTCACAGTGGTCGCGTACCCAGTGATCCCAGTACAAGGGGAAGCGATACTGGCAGTATATTTCAAGAATTATTGCATGATTACATGGTGAAGCTACATCAGAAACTAAATTCGGAAGAACTTCGTCAATTTGCATCATTTCTTCCACAGTTAACAAAGTCTAAAACTGAATTTGAGGAATTTTGTGGAAAGATTTCTGATCTGTATGGACCCAACAGAATATATCTACTAGCAGAGATGAGTCCCTTTATCCCACAAGATAACTACCAACATTTTGAAGAGTTTTTGAGAAGTAAGGGACTGCCGTTACCAGATAGTGGAACCATATCAAGTGCCCACAGTAATCCTGCCTTATCTGCACCATTTAGTGATAGTGGGTTAGGCAGTGAAAGTCTAGATCATATTATGCAGATTATGTCTCATGTTCACAATCTAGATGCAAGTAATGATGTGGATTATAATCTGGATAAGTTCATGCCTGGACCAGATTACAATAGTTAAAAATCTTCTGTGCGATATGTAAAATATATAGAAATAGGGGCAATAATTTAGTGAAACATTTGATAGAAGTCATATTACCTTTTTAATTAAGGATTATATCCCTTCATTGACATTCACAGAATATTAACAAAAACTGAAAATCAGCAGACTTTTAAAGATAAGAACAAAGATGCTTGTTATTTTATTTTTAAGCACTGTTTTGTTGTTGTTGTTGTTGAAACATTGTCAGTGTTTCCCTAGCTATTTATATATCATATATTACCAATCATACCTTATTAATATTTCATTTGAATATGAGAGACTAGTCTCTCAATCATTATGCTGTACTCGATTTGAATATCATCATCATTAGTATAGTTATGCACCCATCCCACCGGATTTCACAGTTCTTACAGACCTTTATTTCAAGGTTAGTTCGGCCTCAGATTTCAAATTAATTGTGTTGTGTTCAAAATAAATTTGAACAGAAATAATAAGAAACTACAATGTATGTTTATAATATATGTTGGTAAATAATTGTTATTAGCCTGTCACAGCTGGTGATTTTGTTCACTACCCTACAATACCTGTAAATTGTTTTGTTTGTTATAATGTGTATAATTTTATACTTTAAGGGTAGTAATATAATAGAACCCAAATTGTATATACCGGTAATTATTTAAATTTCATGCAAATTTCAAATTTCCCTTTGTATTTCAATTTTCGAGTGCAATTCTGGAAACTTTTTGTTGTTTTTGTATGAAGCTATTTGTTAAAATTAGTGCTTTTAGTGTCTTGTTTTGTTTTTAGTTGAGTAACAACAAACTTAGGACTAAATCAATTTTGATATTTCTTTATTGCCTTTGCAATTTACCTGACTTTAGGGGTTATTCAACACTATTCATTTTATGACAGTGAAATCTTTCAAATATGTAGGTAGACCCATTTAATTATGATGGACCTTTATTGTGATTAATAACTGCTTTTGTGAAACTTCATTTATTATATTTTGTTGATATTTGGTGCTTTTGTGTATGCAGGATTATTCCAGAAATATTTCAAACTTAATAACACCACTATTGCAATAGACATTCATACTGATTGATTTTGGCCATGGTAACAGCAGGATGTGGTTATGTTTTAAAATGATACTGCATCTTAGAAGAGACATACAATATGAAATACTTACTTATGTGAAGTAATTATCGGAATTTCGGGTTGGTCTGTCTGTTAAAATGGTTAGTTCTTAGGACTATTTATTGTAAAAAGAAATAGTGCTAATAGAAACTATATTTTTGTCCATTCGTATATATATATATATGCTGTATAAAACAATTTCCATTGCATTTATAGAAAAAAAAATTTATATCCTTGTGTAAAGGCTTGAATAAAGATATTAAACTATTTCATGATAAATACGTTTTAATATAAAACTATTTTCAAGAAATTTAAAAAACACATGATGAAAACAAAATGTATTTAAATTTATGATTTATAATTATTCGGTTGATATTGAGGCTCATCTAAAAACTTATCCATATATCAATATTCTTAAATATTTCAATGATATTTTCACCATCTCTCACAGGTCAAAATGGATAACATTGAAAAAGTATCCTGTCATTGAAATGAACAATGTATAGATATGCTAGGTAAATGCTACAGATCCTAGAAAGAGTAAGCAAACGTCACTTTCTGACTTCAAATCTTTATCAGCCCACCATGGAGAAAATATTTAAGATTCAGTGACCTTAGTCTAAATTGTTTTCCTGAATCTTACATTCACTAACTTGAAGGTCAGTATGGCTATCTCAGGTCAATTAAACAGTCATCTGTCCGTCTTTAATTGACAAGTTTAAAGGTCACTGATGTCAAATAGCAAAGTTTACAGAAGAGGGAATGTAATTTAGCTTGGGCTGTACAGGACTTGTCAAATGTGATAACCTGTTCTAAAAAAACAAATTAATTTGCTAATTTTGTTCATATTGAAAAACTTAATACTTCTACCCAAGGATAGGTTGAGATGACAGCTTCAGATTTTTCAAATCAGCTTTCCCCCCTCCCTCTCTTCAGTGATACAGTTGGATGACACAGATAAAGGTTGTTTGAAATGGATATTAAACCAAGGCCCTGTGTGGTACGAATGCATATTTTAGGCCCCATGATAGTTGAAATTTTGAAAAAAAAGTAGTACTTTGCACTACTTTTTGATTTCTACATTAGCTTGGTTAGGTGCAGTAAAAGTAGAATGTAAAATTCAAGTATAAAACGTCCATGATAAGATAAGTAGAGACTTGTCCATTGCTAGGCAATATAAGAGTAGTATATCAATAGGTGTATATATTTACATTAAGAAAGCATATTATCATTTATCATAATCAGGAAGTTATAATTGAAAAGGTGAAAGGTGCAGATATATAAATATATATTAAAACTAGTCAACTTATGTGCACAATTTAGAACATTATTATAATAGACTATTACATTGGTTTGTCATTATACCAAAAAAAACTTTTGAAATCTATACTAGACTCCCCCCCCCCCTCCTCCAATTTGATGCCCTCAACTAATTCTACTGTTGGGAGTGCATCTGACTTATAAGGCATGCTATCATTTCATTATCATGTGATGCCACTCTACAGATGGGTTTACCAACTAATATACTCAGTTGATTATGCTTAATTTGTACAAATCATCAGGCTTGGTTGGTAGATTCAATTTGTGTTATATTTCAAAACTTGCTGTGTAATATATGCATATAACATGTAACAAAGCTTATCTTATTCTCATTAGGTCAAGTTACACCCAATGTTTTGTATGTATCATTTTGTGTATTTACCTAAAAAAAATTAGATTTTTCCTGTCAGTAAATGCAAAATATTAATTAAATTGATATCATCATTAGATTTTAATTACTGTAGTTATCTTTATTACCAACCACACCTATAAATACTTGTCTATTTGTACAGTATAGATATACAGGTATTGATCAAACACACATACAGACCTATATTTTATGTACAATCACATTACTATTGCATATTATTATACACTTTAAAAAGGACTGTATGCAAGATTGTCATAATCAAAATGTCATAAGAGACATATTTTTCCATAATTTTCTTAGGTTTGAGCAAAAATACTTTTATCTACTACGTGATGCTTATTAAGTACATGTATTGGCTTCAGTGGTCAATAGGGGAAAGATACCAAAAGGTTACTCAAGAAATGATCCTACACAGTTTTTCTTTTTTTTACAAGATCTTGAACTAAATAACCTTAGTAATGATTGGATGCAGGCTAAACACTACCCTGTCATAGTTTGAAGGTCAAGTATATAAGATAGTGACAAGTTAAAACAATGAAACTATTCAATCTTTATTTCCTATTCCATCTCCTTCCTCATTACAATTTATTGATTCACTTCTTATATACATTCTTAATCATTACAGATAAACACAGTAATTTAAAACATAACTGGTGAATTGGGATTAACATGAAGCTCGAATCTTGGAAAAAATTTCAGTGTCTTAAACAAAAGTTTTGAAAAAATTTAAATTCTTTTTTGATAATTTATACAAAATGCCTATCTACTACTATTATTTATGATTTGTTGGTTACCTTGAACTTTATGCTATGGTATTATTTCACATTTCTTTGCTTTATATTCATGTTAGGTGAGTTATGAATAAAATATATTCAATAAATAAAGTGTTGATGTCATCTTGAAATAACATATTTGTTGATACATGTATTATTTTATACATATTGATCTGATTCTAAACAATCACAGAAGCAGTCCATTTTACTTTTAGGTGGTATAAGTAGTAATCAAAACAAAAAATTCCTAGTCTGACAGCTTCTTTAATGATTGATTCTACCTAATAATAAAGTGGACTGCCCATATCTATGTTTTGAAGCAGACCTGGAAAAGCAGGTTTGTTTGACTTTACCTACTGTTCTGAAAGTAGGTGAAGAAGGAAGATTTGGTCTCAACCTACCAAGTTCTCAGACAATACATTATGCACAGAGAATTTTTATAGGCTATTCTGCACATCTGTTCCAGGAATACCAATTATATTCGGAACAAAATCAATGTCTATGAGATCACCACAGGCAACAATATTATCTTTATGTGAAATGTATGGTATTATGGGTCCAGCTTCACAATATATCGAGCAATCAATTTTGTGAAGTGTATGGTATCTTTCAATGTAAACTTTCATATTTAAAAGTTCAAGTTTTTATCTTAAAGAAAAGATTCACCATAATAGCTTAGTCTCAGAAACAGGATTTTCTTTTACCTTACCAGCACACCTTCCAAATTTGAGGCAACAAATCCATGTGTGTCCAGATTTATTTGTGATCGAAAGCTAAAGTGCTGGCTTATCAATTCTTAAGACTGTAGAAAGAAATGTTGAATAGACATATCAAAATAGAAAGTAATATTACATGTACAAGTTTGAGCTAATTTCGTCTATTTCTGGTACTTCTAAAACTTTCTATAATTATTCAAGACCCGATTCAGCCCCCTAAAATGGTGAACCTGTTCATTTAAACTTTTGTGAAACAGAGCCCTAAAATACTTAGCAGGATCTTAAGCAACTACAGTGTATGTACATTTACATTTACTTAGAAATAAATAATAAGTATTTTCCATGTAAGAGCAGCATGTCGTGTCATATGATACAGGTCTTAAGTTTTTAAAACAACAAGGAAATAGAAATAAGTTTAATATATATACAAAAAGTAATGATTGTAATTATATACTATACAAGAATAAACACATTAACAAACAATTATCATGGTTAGTCAACAGAAATTCTAATTTAATCAGAATATTTACCATAATACATCTCTAATAGCACTGACCATTTGAAAGTAGGTACAATATAAAATATTCAGCTCACTTTCAACATTTTTGCTGCAAGCTATCTTATTTGTCTCCAATAGGTTTCAAACAATATATATATCACATAAAAAGAAAAAGTCACGAAGTGTTGAAACATAAAGATGAAATAACAAATTTGAGAACAATTAAAGTCAAAATAGGTGAAAATATAGACAATTTCGCTGAAATTTAACATAAATTTAAGTGAAAACTACTGATCATATATATTAAAATATTGTTCCTGGTTGTTGTTGAATAGAGGTGAAGTTTGGCATAATCAACTGAGTTAATATCAACTTAATAATAATACATGTAATCACTATATCACAGTTGTAAATTTAAAGGAATACTGTATCTTAGAATGAACATAAAATATATAAATTTAAAACTTAGCCAAAAAGAGAAAATTATATTAATCAGTAGATATACCTGCTGTCATAAATAATATAACAGAATCCTTATATAATCTGATAAATCCAAAAAACTTAGTATTATCCATAAAAATGCTATTACCGTTAATTATTGAAAAACACTTAATAACTTGATTAAGCAATCTATCAATTATTATTAAGTTTGTGAGTTTTCCAGATATTCAAGGGATTCTGTTACTTTATGACATCAGGTAAATTTCACTGATGAATATATATTTATATTGACCACTATTGAGAACTTAAATTTTATCTTCATTCTTAGAAGCAGTCTCACTTTAACTATATCATAGTTTGCTAATATCCTTCTGTGGATGATAGGGGATGAAAACAGACACTAGACCAACTGTCAGAAGTACAAGGCATCATAATTGTTAATATATTGAGGAAGATTCGAAATTATCAAATATATTACTTTGAAAAATCCTACCCTTAAGGAAATACAGGTCAAGTTTGATACAAGGAAATCTAGAATAGTATATAATAGGTGAACTACAGGGTAAGGTGTCGCCGAGCTACACCGCCATGTCATTCGACCCGACCAGATCTGAAAATTTATCAACAACCAAACCAAACCAACAGCACAGAACCATCTAATCTGAACCAATCCAACCACCAACTACTACGAATATCAACAACTACCTAGTTTGCGATATCAGCAATTGCTGGAAGCGAACGTTAACTCGCCATTTACCTACCTACCTACCTGGGTAAGGTGTCAGAAACATAAGATAAAAGTAGTTCACAGTGACTCATGGCCATATAATAACCATGACCTGATAAAAGTTGACACTTTAATCTCCTTATACTCAGTCTAGGGCAGGGTTTGTTTAATCATTGAAAACACCTGATGACATTTTTGAATATGTATGAAATTTTTTCTCAATTTCAAAGAGGGTAAATTAAGTGTCAATGCATTCAAATTCAATCTTAATCATTGTAATGAAAAAATAATTTAACATTATTCAAAACCTATTGTATCATAAATATTCAATACTAACTTTCTCTACTCTCTTTCTATACAACACTAGAATTTTTCATAAATTGTTTATGTAATAACATCAAACTACAAAAAAATATAAGAGTAAAGCACAGACTCTAGAAACTGTATGTAATTGAAATAGCAGTAGTTTATAAATATTACTAAAACCATATCCTCAAGTTATAAAAACAATTTCTATATCTGTACTTTCTACACTTGTAATTCAAGATACAGCTTATAAACACATAGCATTCACTTCATTAAAAAAACTCTAATATTTATGGGATAATAATTATAATTTAAAACTTGTTCTGATAATACAAAATGTAACAATAGGTTACAATTGTTATCCTAGACTACTTACCCTTATTACAAGGCTTAATATATTTCATTTTGTTTGTGGGTCAGTGTTGAGACATGGTATGCTTAATCATCTTAATTATTTTCTCAAATAGCCTCCTAGTCACCTCATAGGCACCTCTCATAAAAGAACCAAAACCCAATCTCAAGAGCCCCTTTTTCTTACAATCCAATATTAGAGAAAATCTCATTAATTGCTGAACATGTATTAACAGAGGTCAAAGATTACATGTATTAACCATAATAAAATCAATCAGGTGTGTCTATGCCAATAATTGAGCATATACCTTCATTCTTTATATGGGTATATAAAATATTACTGTATAAATCACAATTGCCATATATACACCTCTATTTATATGAATAATAATTGTTGACAATATGATTATCAGTGCATATATTGGATATCATTGAATAAATTACCTGCTTTAATCTAATGAGCATTTGTCAGGTGTGAAATCAGCTGTCTGCACATCCCATATTTGATTTAGAAATACAAAATCTTAGTTTAGAAATGAAGATACATGTACTTAACTAACATCCTATCCTGAAATAGGGTTTTGACATGGGTTTATTAACCTGCATTAAACTACACATGGTTTTGTAGCCTTGAAATTAGAATGAATCGTCTATAACCAGTGTTTTTATTTGATTTGATAGATTTCCTGAGATTTCCTAGAAAAATTCTAGGACCAATTTTGATTGTACCATATTTAGCGATGAATATATAATTTCCCTCTCTTTTATTACTAAAGCCTTGAAGAAAAATGACAAATGGGATTGGACTTGATCAGGAACTTAGTACCTAAAACTGGCACTAACAGCTTGCATATTTGAAGTAAAAATAATTTGGGATAAACTTTCTGCAAAAATCATCAGTAATAATTTCATAAAATTGAGCTGAGGACAAATTCTTAGGTGAGGTTATTTAAGTGTTTTCCATTTTACTGTCTGCACCTGTATGTGTTCATGAGATGCACATAATGTAAAACTTTCATGTATGATAATTCAGAATCAGGTAGAAACATGTTTATATATACACAAGTCATGCATTTAAATAAACTATAAATAGAATAATCATAATTGAACAAATGATATCTTTAAAGGGAAGGTCTATATCCCGACTATATCTTAACAACTAATGATAACTGACATAATGTGATAAATATTGATAAGATTGACTTATCCAATGTTAACAGGAAAGAGTCTTTTAATTTTTATCTTGAACCACTAGCAATCTGAGTGTACAGTACAAGTAGATAGGCATTTTTTCTGACTTAGTTGGCCACAATAATAATTGCTTAAAAATGTGTCAATCATTACAATATAATTTTTCCTAAATTTTAATCAATTTATCACAATATTTGTCTAATCAATCAATTTCTCATCTATAATTAATATCATGGACCCTATAAACATATTAATATAGACCATTAGATTCATTTTAATCATCAGAATGTCTAATGATGTGAAATAATTCTAAAGTGTTTCACTTTAGAAGGTAGACCTCTGTTGAAGGCTGAGAAATATTCATTAATTAAGACGTTTGTGAATCTGTTTTGTTTTGTAAATATGAACACATATAACTAAATTATATTTTGTAGACCTACAGACCAACCCTCGCTTTTGTCCAACACAAAAAAAATCATCACATCATATAAGAGTACTGAATCCATTTATATCATATTGGATCCAAAGGGTAATTTGGCATGCTGGATCAAAATAAATTAAGATTAGAAATAAATGAAATTGAAGTTAAATGGTTGAAATATAAAAGATATATACAATAAATCTATACTATATATCATATTATATAATAATAATAACAGTATTTTTATATTTAGATTATAACAAAACAAACAAAACATATTTAGTAATTTGTGGTGAAAAGAGTCAATAAACATCATAATCTAATAAAACATGTAATTAAGTAAATAATTCCATAGCCATTGTTTCATAGCACACATTTTATGTCACAAAAGCCTTCACATATTTTATGAATCATAGAAAACTAGTAGTTTCGCCACATTTGCACATTCAACATATTGTTTTAAATAAGTTATATAACTGCCATAAAAGTTCACAGTGAACATTAAAAAGTCATGACTTTACTTTCATATGACAATTGAATCCATAAACTAAATGGTAAGCAACATCATATTTGCACCAAAGGCACACCAGCCCAAATATATAAAGTGATTGAAAAGATTTCAGTCTCCATATACACTGAAAAATCTTAAAAATACTGTACACACATTTTGTGTTAAATTGATAAGACTGACACTTTGAACTGAAATCTATGCGTCGTCAAACATGGCCAGTGATGCCTGTAATTTATTCGTAATTTGTTGATAAAATTCAATTTGTGATTTCAGATATTTTTGCATCATATCTTTATAGTCTTTAACACGTTCATGATGAAAATTATGCATCTCTGCTAGAGTTCCATAAGAAATTGTATCTGCACGCTGTAAAACATTTTGAACATCCCCATCTGTCATCTTTCCTTCTTCTTGTAATTTTAAACACTCCTTAGCTTTTCCAACAGCACCCTCATGAACTTTTAACACATCAGGATAGGTTTGCAGGATTCCGCGATATTCCACTAAAGACTCAATCAAAGGGAAAAGGTCTTTAGGGGGCTGCTTTTCAAACATATCACCGATAGAACAATATGAATCACCCATAAAATCAATGGCCTTGGTAAGCTGCACAGAATAGGCTCCTTCTTCCAGAGCAAATGTGGTTGACAAATTTTTATAAGAATGTCCTATTTTTTGAAATTCTCTTTTAAAAGGCCCCATGTGTTTTTTACTAAAATCATTATTTATGGCTATTAAAGATTTACAGTTTTCATTCATGTTCATAACAAACCGGCAAAAAACTTCCATTTGTGCTTCAACAGCTTTCATATCACAAGAATGAGGAGGAGTTTGTAAACACAAGAAAAACTTTCCAGCCAAATATGGATCTTTTTCTGCTTTTCGCTTTCCCTCCTTCCATTTTTTATCATTTGTACAGGTTAAGAAATGAAGCATGACATCAGAGTGAGCTATAACAGGATGTCGAACCATTCTATCAATCCATTGTTGAAGCATCCTCATCCTCTCCTGGATAAAATCTTCTTCATAACGACCAGAGATTTGTTTATCAGGCAATGCTGGGATAGGTATACATATAAACTTCTCCACTAATCTCTCATGTAACCAATCAAAATGTTTGTATCTTCGACTCACTTGAATATTACTAAAAGATGGAGTCAAATGATAGGTAATAAAACTTTTAAGTCCTTTCATCTTGGATTCCTTTTTAGGTGAAGAAACTGTACAGGTATAAGGGCTTTGAAGGGGAGTCCATTCCGGTCCATCATTTGTTTCTATAATTTTAATCAAGTCAGTTTCACGAACATCATGGTTAACTTGACCCATGATATATGCATCTCCTCCCAACTTTGCAAAATGTGAAAATCTATTGAAACTGCTCTTGACTGTACCATATTTAGACATATCTGAAGTTGGAGATATTTGTTTACGCTCTCGTCGAGGAGCTGACAGACCAAAGTTTCCGGAGCCTTGAGGTTCATTATTGTTATTGTTGGACTTTTTAGCTGGTAGAGAGGATTGGTAATCTGAAATAACAAATTATATTACATTGGTTTGAGGTCTAAAAAGTCATGCATCTATAGATATACAGCAGTTTCCAGCCTCACTACAAAAATATCATTTGGGGCTGTACACAACTATACAATTCTACCACACAAAGATTTGGTTCATTAACCTGACACACTACAGAAGAGTCAACCAAGATAAAAATCAAAAATTGAAATCGGTCTTTCTCTTATAATTATATTGCAAGAACAGTACTCAAGAATCTGTAACTGCATCACCAAGGATTCTTAAAAGCAGGATAACTTTTAAATTTAATCCAAAACCATTGAAAATGGGATGAAAAATTTCATGCACAATAATAGGAATTTAGTTTTGACACACCGGTAGATAACTTTCTTTTTTTAACCCATGTATTTTCATAGCATAGGCTATTGCAAATAATTATATTTTATATTTTATATTTAAAGAACAAAATACCATATGTAACTAAACTAGCCAAAGGCTGAAACAAAATACCCTAAACCTCTAATTTGGTTAAATAGAATAGCCAATAATAATAGTTAAATTCAGACAGAATTCAAATATCAAATTCAAACAAAATCCTAACCAAAATCACCAGCATAGGCATGATGAGCAACATATTTATCAATCTGTCTCTCATTCTTCAAATGAACAGATTTTACTTTCAGTTTCAAGATATTTACCACAGTCCACAAGAATTACAATTACTTATCAAGTACAGAATAAAAAGATGAATTGGATTCTTAATAGTAACACTATTCTCGACACATGGGTTTGAACAAACATTACCTAATTCTAAACAGACATATTCATTTACTCTAGTAAATTATTTAGGGTGAGGCTGCCTTTACCATGAATGAGTGATTGTAAAAATATGTAACCTTTTTATCACTGGGGATAGTTGCCAAATCTTTTGACCTACTTTACCTTCAATCTAAATTTAAAACCAAAATAGTCAACTAAAGTAAAAAAGATCAGAAATAAAACTCTTAGTAGATCTTTAATTTGTTTTGATCAAAAAGTAAAGAACTTTGATATAAAGAAATAAATGAAAGTTGAGATAAAACTTTGATTTGACCTAAAAATAGTGTCAGCTGAACTGTCAAATTAGGCCTAGTCCAATATGATTTTCTGTATAGTATTGTCAATCGGCAGACTAATGATCAAATTGCACAATAAAAATGTTTCTTTTTTACCTGTACTGTTGCTGGACTGGTCATCATCATCGTCCCATTCTTCATCCCATTCATCGGTTGGAACGTCCCCATGGTTCACATTGTTATAAGCCGGAGTTTGAACTGGTAAATCGACGGGAAAGTTGGGGGGAGGTGGCGGTGGAAAATGAGGTTCAGGAATCGACAGAAGTTCCACGTAAGTTTCGGGGATCAGGCCTTGCTCACCAGTATCTTTTCTTGCTTCCCACCATCCTTCTCCAATATCCTGTCGAACTATTGTCAAAATTTCATCTGCCAAGAAAGATATCTCGCCATTTGAGGCGTCTCCATCAAATTGATAAAGTCCTCGGGCTTGCACAGCCGCCATTGTTATTTCGACACAAAACTTACCTCCCCTTTATCGTCAGGTGATTAGTCCAGAATAACCAGACACTATTGAATAAAGCAGTCAATAGTGTGACAACAGTAATAAAATATTTGACGGAAATGATTAATTAATTTAAGTTGATCTAATTAACACTAGGTTACTAATAACGAAACAACGCCTCTCAAATTGTTCACTGATTACGGAAACACAGAAGTCAAGGAAAATAATCCGGTCAAAAATATTAGTTATCAAACCAAAATCGCCTTATATAATTTGTATTAGAAACTACATCTACAATAAAATAATACACACGTTTATACTACTGTTTCAATAACTTCTATTTTGAAATCTTCGAACAGGAAAATTTCCCCTAGTTTGAATTGTAATTTCTATGGAATGTTTCGAAATAAATGGCCAGTATTCTATATTTATGAAAAAGTATCACGACTGAGTTGAAATCTATTTTTATAAAATGTTGTGATCGGGGCTATTAATGCGTATTGTGTAAAGAACGGTCCTTATAGGGTAATACAATAAAGGCGGGTCAGGATGAGATTAAAATAGGTTAAAAAAAATCGTTTGGATTCTATTGGATGCCATACACCAAACATTTTCAAATTAAAGAATCGCAAAGGGGTTTTCTATAAAAAAAAAAAAAACAAGTTAACTAAGCATTCTATTAGTAAGGGAACCATTCTGAAGAAGAATTGAATAATGGAAATAGATGACACTGCTTCAAAATGGCCCGATATACATGACAATGTCTCTTTACAACCCAACAAAGCCGGAAAAGCATTTCAGAAGAAAAAAATGTTGTCGCAGAGGTCAACGTTTATTTCCTTACTAGATGCCTGAACCTTCGGGAAGATTCTCTTTAACTCCCCCCCCCCCCTATATTATAAAGAGCAGACAGTGCCATTGATAGTTGACCCAAGGATTATAAACAAGAGGTTTTATTGGTGACCAGTCAGTCATAATAAATAGTCAGGTTCACAAAGGTTACATATCAGGCCCAAGGATGTAAATATGTAAGCAAATGTATAACCAGTGTCAGTGAAATAAAATTATCTTTCTGAGTGAAATGGTGCGATAAGATAATACATCAATTATCAATTTGAAATATATAACCTACTGCCATGGTTATTTTATCTAAGTTTTATAGCTGGTCAAAACTGACCAATAACCGTAAAAACATCCGATATTATCGTGTCTTATTGACATCGAACTAAATGAACATTTCAGTGTATAGTTATAAGTTCACCATAGCTTGACATAGCGAAGGTGCATCTTGACCCGCTACACAAAATACGCCATCAAATTAGGCTATACCATTTGACCCAAACTACAATTCTAAAGCCAAACATGCTTTTATGATTGTGAAACGATTTTATAAAGAATTCCAAGATGCATTCCATAATATTTATACCAAACGTTTTGTGACTGCTTACAAAGGAATAAAAATCTGAGTAGTTTTTTTACATGGTAGATTAGGTCCCCTTCCATTACCTCCCTGAAATAATCGCTTTGCATCGTTTATCATTTCTTTATCTTGTAAATCTCCCCAGAATCAGATAATTTCTTATCAAATTGAATTTGCCGAAATTCATATAGTCTCTACTTGTGACCTAGGCCCGTACTTCTATTGGAGAGTATTCCCTTAAAACATCATTAAAGGTTATGACGTAATTAAATATATAATTAAGATATGGGGATAGTGACGTAGTTTCATCTATCTCTTAGCTGCATTTAACAGTTTTTGGCATTATTAACCAAGGCGACTTCTCCTAATGCTAAGAACTTTTAAATGCAACTAAGAGATAGATGAAACTCGTCACTATCCCGATGTCTCAATTATATATTTAATTAAGTCATACAACTTCTGGTGAGAGCAATTTAATAATATATTTCAGTCGAAGGATAATCACAATGTGAGCAGGCCCCATCAATTGAATGTTACCAGTTATAACATTTCAGTGGAGTCCTGAGTGTTGTAGAACTGATATTATTCATTTTATATAAAATTCACATATAACCTGACAATTGGAAGGCATACCGTTTATGGAATTTTAAGACAAATTACCGCCGTATTTCACCTGTAACGAAGATATTTTGAAATTCAGAATGATTAGTTATAGGAGAGAGAAACAGTATAAATAATGAATGAAGTTAGAATATTGAATAGGACGGTGAGATAGTAAGATTTCGTGAGAAATGGGATGAATAATTGATGCTGGTCTCGCTGATGTTTCCACGTCAGAATCAATTTCATACACCAAGATGGAGTTCTAGATACAAGGTAAGTTGCTAATCTAATTCACCATGAATAAAATCGTTACATCTATTTCAGTCCGATTTTAAAAAATATATATGGGGTCCGAGTTTAAAAAGAGCCAATAGTTAAAATACATAACTATTTCCGGATAGCTTTATGCATTATTTTCATTATATATGTTATATCTATCAAATCCCAGTCTCGGAAACAGAACAGATAACCTGATTTCGACTTCTTATTATCGAAGTCTTCAATTGTATATTTGCAGTAGGTAAACATGTCCATGACCACCTTATCAACAGCATAATGGAGACACCGACCGAAGAAGAACCGACTAAAGTTAAACATATAAGCGTTCCTGTGATCTCCGCTCATCTTAATATTGAAGACGACGATGATCTATACGATACAGATCTCGAGGACGAAAGTGAGTTATCTGCTCAGAAACACCCTTCCCAAACCCTGAGATATTTTTTTGATAAGATTATCTGTTAGCGATTTGCCGAAACACTAATGAAAATGAAAATACTCTTTCACAATCCTAACATGGGACTGTCACCGAAATAAATGGTACACGTCATCCTCATTTTTGTTCCGTCTCATTAGAAAATAACCAAACGTATTGTAAACACATCTTTAAGGCCTCAATTCCTCTTATCCAGCAAAACGAGGTCCATTGTAATTAAGAAATCCTTTTAATGAGATTCATTCATGATCAATGTAGAACGGAATGAACTGTTTTAGAAAATAAAGATATTGACCACGATTCCAAGAAAGAAAGAGCTTTATCAGCGTATGAGGACACTGACATCGGACACCATACCTATGAAGAGGCTTGCCAGAAATTGAAGGTCATACCATTGAAAAGAATCATCAGTCAGTTATGGACGGACACCATGATGTTACGCTATATTGGTCTCAACTTTGGACAAGCCAAAGCGTTGTCATATGCTTTGATGGTAAGTCTACCTCTCAAAAATAATCCACCTAAAAGGCTCCCCGGGGTTCATTACCAACCTCCTCCGACAACTCTCCTCTTGAAATCAATATTTACAAAGGTAGAGAGAACCATTCTTAACATGGTCGCCCGAATAGACATGTTTTTACCAACATTGCTGTGCCTCTTTGAACTTTGACTTTACTGAATTCTCTAAGGGACACAATACGTCGATGTCGTAGTGGTGGTAGATGATAAGTTAACGTTCGCTTCCAGCAATGCTGATATCGCAAACTAGGTAGTTGTTGGTATTCGTAGTGGTTTGATTGTTTCAAATTAGATGATTCTGTGCTGTTGGTCTGGTTGTTAATAAATCTTGAGATCTGGATGGGTCGAATGACATGGCGATGAAACTCGGCCCTGAATGGTTTGGCATGAGTTACTAGATCATCTTCATTCTTCCAAACTCGTTATGATCATGGTTATTCTTGTTGATTGGTATTCGAATGGTTTGGTTAGATTATCTGATTACTGTTGGAAAACTGGAAGATACACAATACTTCAAAAAGTTATGATAATTCTAGACGAACGCCTTATATACCACAATTGTCAACATTATGCTGATGGTACTGTGTAAAAAAATTGAAATGTAATCTGAATGCTGTGTAGGTCAATAATTATTTTCATTTCAGCACAATTCTAAAGTAGAAAAGGTTGATTTATCAGAGAATGGTTTAGAAGGTGATTCAACTGGCTTGTTCTTTGAAATTCTGAAAACGCAGATATACATTACCTATTTGGTATGTTTTATTTTTGTTCTGAAATAAACCATTTGTGACGACGAATCTATCGGTCAGAGTTGACATGAAATGAGGTATTCGTGCTCAGATATCCCTGAATACTTCCTACAAAAACTACGGGACATGATTTGTGTGAAATAAAGATTCTCTAGCGAGTTGTACAGACGATTGTCATAGTATACCCATGTATCATAATATGTTATGTTAAAGGGACTATCTTACTATCTCATGAATCGTATTACAAGGAAAATTATTATTCCATGGGCATTAATTATGTGTATATTTATTCTTTCCAGAATTTAAGTGAGAACATTGTAGATGAAGCAGCTGCCAGTATACTATCTGACATGTTGGAAAGTAACGCCTGTCTAACCCACCTTGTCCTCTCAGGTAATTCTATAATAATAATAATAATAATAAACTCTTTATTTTACATGGGTCAGAATTAGGCCCAATACACAAGGACACGGTCCTGTCTCACATTCAGCCCATGGGAAATTCTCTATCATAATTTCGGAAATAACTTTTTTGTCAAATGCATATCAACCGATCCTGTACGTTTCCTCTTACAAATGGGGGATTTCTTATCGGTGTTTTTTATTCTTGACAATATCGCCTATATACCACGATGAAAGTCGTTTCTCCTGATATTTTGTAATATATCTGGATTACATGTGGACCTTTGAAGGTTTGGGCTTTCTGTACAGAAACTATTCCATTTCAGGAACGAAGATTGGAAATAAGGAAATCACACATATAATAATAGGACTTCAGGTAACCCAGTACCAGTATAATTTTGTTTGAACCACGTTTTTTTTAAAAAATTGATGTGGTAGTGATGACTTTTTTGAGGTTACAAAAAGAGTGATCAGTATAGACAGACTTAAGTCGTACGTGTCCTTAATTCAGTGTTTTCTATATGGTACACTAATGCATAATTCTACTGTCGGAATCGTGGATAAAATCTGAAATTGTTTTCTTGAATATAATTATTAATATTCCAGGAAAACGACACTCTGATTCATCTAGATCTGAGTAAGAATGAAATAGGAATTAGTGGTGCTCTAAGATTCTCTAAAGTTATCAGTAAGTATACGACTTGTATTGAATGTTTTCGAATCAAAGAATTCGACAAAAGAATACTGAGATCACGAGACAATGATAAGATAATTCGAATCACAAGTGCCATCTGGTTGTCTTATATTTTCAGCTTCAAATCTTAATCGCTCCTGATCCGTAAGAGCTAAAGATAGTTGCCCCGGGAATAGTATAAGAAAATGTCTGATCCAGCAATTCACAACCACAAGAATAACGTTGCACAGATAGTACTTCAAAATTGTAAAATTTCCATTTAAATTCTACCACTAAACAAAAACTGTTTTCAATTTTATTCTCGTTCGATCTGTCTTAGGGGTTTCCGTGTTTTTATTGTATTGCATTGTTTTCAGCTCCAAACAGATCTCTTAAATCATTAAACTTGAGTTGGAATCACATAAGAGCAGCTGGAGGAGTTGCTATCGTTAAAAGTTTACAGGTAACGATATATTATAATAACTATCGTAATATACCTAATAAGAATTTGGACCATGATTTCTCAGGAAATTAAAACACTTGGCTTGGATAGTTATAAAGCTTGCCTGTCTCTTAAATATGGCCTTGCTTTTGTGTCTATTTAATCGCCAGAATAATCAGTCATTTGCCAACCTCCGAATTGTTCACTATTTTGGCACAGGGCATTGTGGCATGTACATTACATGTAGAATATGAATTAAAGGATATTTTAACTTTACTTTGAATTCGGATCTAGCTGTTAAGGAGATGGACTCTATTGTTTTGATAGCTCTTATAGCTTTATGCTTATATTTCCTGTTCCAGAAGAACATCAGTCTAATAGACGTTGATTTATCATGGAATGGGCTGGGATTTGAAGGAAGTCTGGCTCTAGGTGAAGCACTGAGAGACAATAAATACCTGAGAAAGCTGAACCTGAACAACAACAGAATCAACTGGGATTGTGTTCCATATATTGGTCGGGGATTACGAAACAATAAATCTCTCAACATTTTAGAGGTAACACTGCCAATCTCAATCGGCATCGTGTATTTGAATAATTTCGCATTTGTATTTGATTTCTTACATCAATAATAAAGAATTTGATATAACCTGCAAAGAAAGATACTATTTACCACGTATACTGTGTTCTGTGGTCTTTTCTTGACAGTTATTACCCATACAATTGGCTTGGTTAGGAATAACAGAAATGACTTGTTTTACCATTGCACTCTGAGACATAGATAAAGCAGATTCAGCAGTACACAATATTATTTTAATGATTTCAGATTGGGTATAATCCGCTATCTCTAGAAGGTTGTGCTGATCTATTGGATTTTATCTCCAATAAAAAATCGGGTATACAAGTTCTTAGTTTACCGGTAAGTATGATATTATGCTTTATCCCTAAATTATAAAGTTTGTTGTTTTTGGTAGAAATAGCATTAACCTAGCTGTATTGGTTTGTCCCGTTAATGGTTGAACAATAATAAAACAGGTTGGCATCTAATCATATGTGCTCTATTTCAGGCAGTACCAATAAATACTAAAATTGCTTACCTAGCCACAAAGATATCTCACGATCGGAAGTTCATTCTTCACCATGGTGGAATACTGGCAACTGGGGATGTTATTGGCATTCAGAGAGGTAAGTTGTGTCCTCTATATAAACAGTATATGCACATTTCAAGTTTAAAGTTAACTGCCAGTACCATCGCAAATTATCTTTAACAGATTTATCGAACCGACCAGGTTAACGGTCTCCAGGCAGTAATTTGTCTACATTTCCGCAAAAACCTGCAGATGGTATAAATCTTATAGTTCCTCTATCGTTAAGTAGATTAAAGACAAAAGGTGATTTAAAAAATGATGTCGGTTGTCTTTTTCAGTCTTTAAAGTGGATCCACTGTCTCGCCTCATATCGTATCTGGGATCTATTGGATTTCGGGTGGTGGATTTATTTCGGATGTTTGATTCCCAAGATAAACTGTTCGTCTCTAGAGAAAAATTTATGCAAGGCTTGAAGGTATTCCAGTAATACGAATTGGAAGTGTTGTATTTTAAAGTCATGATTATGAATCCTCTAATTTGTTGTGTAATTTTTACGCCAAGCCAAAGACTACATCTGAACATCAACATTTTCAAGCAAATACATTTACTCAGTGGAATCTATACTCAGTCCGGCATACTAGTAACATCTTATCATCTTACATTTCAGAAGATCAATGCTCCACTAGATGAGGATGATGCTGATAATATAGCAGATAGAATGGAAGTGAATGGAGAAATCAGTTTTAAGTACGATTTTGGAAATATCTCATGCTGGGTTTCATTCTGTAACAATTTGCGGTCTTTATGAGAAGAGTAAGGGAAGCAGCTTCGCGATATATTCCTCACTATTGTCGCAGTAGATGACCCCGAGTTACAAATATAGGGGATTTGATCTTGCTTAAAAAAAAAGAGTCAATATCATTCTTTCCAGTCGTTGGTTCGGGCCCAATAGTCAGACTTGAGTCTTCGGATATTTGTAATGGTAAGGGGCATGGTCTCAGTTGAAGTAATTAAATGTTCTGTTCTGTTTTCAGAGAGCAATCAATATTTTGTTGTTGTTGACGCCTTAAAGCAATGGGCCTGCGTTAATTTGAAATTTAATGACTCTACGTTTGATTTCAGAACCCTGATGGATTCTGTAAAGAACCACATCCGAGAAGCCAGGAAAGAAGACATGAGACAAGAGATGATGGAAAAGAGAAAGAGGGAAGAAAGGAAACGAATTCTTCATTCAGACATAACAGTCAATGCTCAGACCACATTGGCATTCTCTCCAGGGACGTATAACTTGTACAGTTTATACAGTCGGCAGGGTCGAGACACATCCTTACATTCGCCATTCGCCAACAATCAACACAGCGACGGGCATTCCTCCTCTGGTTTAAATCAATCAGCGTCGTCGACTTCCAAGACTTTACCAAAAGTTACAAGTCCACGTCCAACATTGCGAGATCCTGAGTCAATGAAACATTTATCTGCACGTTCTCGCTTCCGGCAAGCCGGGAATCTTCTGGCGTTTTCAAGCGGTAAAAAGGTCACACGACAGAAGTCGATGGAGCCCGCAGAAAAAGACAACACGATTAATCAGTATGCAGTCCTTCCAGCCGTTAAAACATAAGTTGTAATAAAATTTGATAACATTTTAATGCGTACTAATAGCTTTGCATATTCACACAATATGGTATTTAAACCTTTTTTTATTGTCAATATGTGTTATTATCTAGGCTATCATACTGAAAATTATAAAATATTTATGCAGTAAAACATATTTCTTTAAATATCCGACAATCAAATAGTTGGATTCTGTATCGTATAATTGCGAATACAATGCGCACCCAATCGATATACACCATAGTGTACAGAAGAATTTAATACATTTAATATGTAGAGGTTAGGAAATGATTTAGCACTAATACAAAGCACATTTGCTTTGGCAATATGAATATTGAAGTTACATTTGATAAAGTTTAACTTAGTTACATACTATTGAGCAACATATAAACTATTCTTTCACACAAGCACACCATAACACCACCAACAAACGAATGATATAGAGTACATATATGGCAATAACAGTAATTATGGCAGTTTTGAAGAGATGCTGGCTAAATCTCTGGCTAGTTTTGATACTTCTAAAAATCTTTCTGTTCTTTGCCACCATGTTTCTGGAATGCTTTCAAGACCACACTGGAAAATGAGAATTATGGTTTAGTAATTTAAAAAAAAAACTTGTACAAGCAAAATAATTCTTATAATCAAAAATCTCATCCAAAGAGTGGGAAAATCCGAAGAAATAGTGGACTCTTCCAAAGACAAAATACCATCAAGTGTTTCGAAAAGAATAAGCATTGGCTGCTTCTAGTTGCTTGACAGTGCCACTAGTATAATGATCAAAATCATGAGATACAACCAGATCAATTCATGTATGACTTAAGAAATAATTAAGAAATGCAAGAAGCAGATTTACTGAATTTATCCTGGAGTCTTAGCTTTTGAGATCCACTTAAACCAGCTTGATTAGCCGCTTTTTTCATGGCAGTTCCTTAACCTGGTTCTATGTTAGAGGGAACCAGGTTTCAGCTAAATATACATTTATATTGTTTTGGTTGGTATTTTAACAGTGCTAACTTTAAGATATAGGGGGAAAGACTCTGATTAAGGGTAGACAATTAGATAAGAAAAAGTACTGAACAGCCAGAACAGACCCAGACCATAATATTATCATTATGTCATGCTAAATATAAATATGATTGATGTTAACCAACCTGAACAGCCATACAAGCACCAATTAAACTAGATCTGGAGGCTGAACAACCGCCTGCTTTGATTGTTGCTCTGATAGCTGTTGCATAAGGACCCATGTTTACAAAATGGAATTTATAGCTTTTTTGGTTGGTTTTTCGGGTGCTTTTTTTAAATATGGGGGAAAGACTCTATAAAAGGGGTAACAATTATAAGAAAAAGTACAACATTCCAAAAACAATACACTTGAACTTAAAGATTTGTCTTTAAATTAGACCCTAAATAAAAAACTATGATTTTTTTGGTTACCCTAATGAATAACCCAAATGTACCAATTAAAAGATCTATGTGGCTGAAAATGTTTTGGGGAAACCTTTTGCTCTGATCTGCTTTGAAATCTCATGTTTACTATTGAAATGTTTGTTTTCCGGTGACCAAATGAAAGTTCAAAAAATTAAAAAATAAAACAACTTTCCAAAAAATAATTGAACTTAAGATTTTTTTAAATTAGTGAAAGTTTAAAATTTATTTAATTTTTAATGAATAATCCTTTTTAACAAAAGATATTTTAAAATGTTTAATTCCTTTTGCTAGTGATAATAAATGGAATACCAAAATGCCATTGTTGTTGTGGAAATATTAAGGAATGTGGGCAATAACAACAGCATCCGGTTACGTCATGATATATGTACGGAATTGACAGACTGGATGATAAAAAAAAAATCAACGACATTTGAACGACATTTGAGACTTGACGTACATACCTATGTTAGTACCCTACAGTGGGAATTCCAGTCATAATTAGCCTAATTACGAGTTAATTAATGACATGTGGGACCATCTGGTATATATATATATATATGAAAATAAGGGAAGGCAACTTTAATTTTGAAATTATATCATAATTTCATTTTCATCTCTATGCCTTTTTGTCAATGTTACTTATTAAGCATCAATATATAGGCATAGGTCTAAATTCTATCTACAGGTAAATAAAATTGAACAAGTTACACAAACTTTGACCAACAAATTACCAGCAATTAAAGCAGTTTGTTTTACTTTCATTCTGCATGAACTTGGAACAGATATTAAAATATGTGTAGTGTACTTTTGATATGTACTTACAACAAGTCTTTCCAAACTTATTAGCAGCAGCTGTATGGTCTGTAGTCTTGTTATCCAGTACTTGTTGTAAACATTCAGCCAACTTGCTATCATTCTCATCTGGGTCACTTCTGCCAGGGTTTTGAAGGATTTTAATAGTATCTTCTAGTATATTAGGGTTTCTACCATTTAAAATCAGGTTTTCTAGAATTCTGAAAGACAATAATAATATAAGAAATTACTTTTCTTTTAATACATAGCCAATTTGGTCTAAATTATTTTATTGACAAATATATACTGTCCTTTCCCCAAAGAGTTTAGAATGGAAACAAAAGACGACATCACACTGTTGGCCTCCAGAAAAAAAACAGAGCATTACCGACCCTAAATTTACAAATTCAGAAAATAATCAAACCCAATCATTAAAAATGTTTCCATACACAAAATCTGTTAATGTTTTAACACCCACCATTTACACAGTACACAGGCCATCATCAGATGAAACGTTAAAGACATTGAAATGAATGTGTTTTGTAGCCTTATTAAAGAAGTCTGCTTTATTCCATAACATTGTCATGTGATTGAGATTTGTTCCCCTCACTTCTAAATGTTGTTCAAGTCTTACATATTGTGAATGTCTAGCTTTACCTTGCAGCAGTTAAAGCTGAAGCTATTGTCAGAGGTGTTTTCTGTGTCATGGACACTACCTCTCGAACCTTGGTTAACAATTCTGGTTTACCAGCATACAATACTACTACAGGTATAGATCTACAGTAACAATCAGCACTCTGGTCTTCTGAACCTAGAGTTAGAAATACAAAGTTTTATTATGTATGTATGCTATTTAAAAATGCACTAACATCTTAAATGAGCGGTCTGATTTTTTTTAAGTCTGAAATTTAGGTCACCCTTCCTTAGTCCCCCTGTAACTAAGGCCTGTTTTAAGCAATCCTTCTCTTATGTTGATGTAGTTCATGTAATTTTGTCTTACCAAAGGAATATGGGGTAGTCAACCTGGGGGTCGGATCTACAGCCATCAAGTCTATTTTCAATATGCTACCTTATCCCCCCCCCCCCACCCTCCTTAGATTATATACAGGTGATCGAAAGATATTCCCCAGTGGACTAAATTTAGATGAACAATACCTACCTGTATTATCAGAGCCACTTTTATAGTTTTCTAAAAACTCAATTAAACTTTTATGTAACCATCTCCCTTCAATTGGTGGGTCTTTTGATCCCCTGTTAGGATTGTCATATTCTGTACCAGGGCCAAACATCTTCACTGTCTCTTGTTTTAAAGCTGGAATGTCTAATCCTGAAATGTTTTACATTGTAAAATCAATGGTACCATGATTTCAACAACACTTAGATGAGGCCAATGGTATTTCTAGAATACTCTAGGCCTAAAACTTAGTCAGGATGGTACACCTGGGACCTGTTTCACAAATTTTAACAAAGATACAATCAAGATTTTAAGAAATAGAGTAACCTGATTGGTTAATAAAAACTCAATTTTAGTGATTGACCAATCTGACCATTGGAACACTAAAATCATCCTAAGTTAAGTTTTCTTGAAACAGGCTCCTGTTTCTGAATTGTTTTAGGCTATCCCTTATTTTTCACTGACATTTTTCACAGAATTTTTTCATAATTGAGATTACTCAAACCAAAGCATTCAAAAATCTAAAAACTTCCTGAAACTTATAAAATTGATTGAATCAATATCGAAAACTACCTTTATTGGTAACCAATGACAACAAAACCTGGTATGTCTGATCAGCATAGCCACTGTTCTTTCCCGTTTTTAGGATGTAAAAAGGATTTGCTGATGGGTCTCTAAATTCTACTTCATCTTTGCCGTCAATCGCTTCGTCCAGTGTTTCTTGCTTGTATATCCAGTGCATTGGCATTGCTGAAAAAAGAAGGTTGACAACAGTTTATGTCTTTTTGGATCAGGGCGACCACTATTTCTTCAAATAATCAAGAAACTATCCTTTCACAGTAAAGCAATATGTAGTTTTTTTGGGTCTAATTCATTTTGCATACGTAAATGTAAATAGCAATTTGTGTATACAATAAAATAAAAAAAATTGTTGAAATTATTTAAGGAAAAAAAAAAGAAGCCTAACACAAATAAAACAATTTTTTTACATAATAATAATGTTTTGATTCAGATCCCCTTCCATAATGCTGTCTACCGGGTCAAAACAACTCTATGAGCTCATATAATCAATATCTTATCCTATCCTCGTCAGACGCTGTACTCGTTATTCCAAATAATACAATAATACCTGCAGCATCTCCAATAATTGCACCACATATTGCAGCTATTTTTCTTTCCAAAATCGTAGACATCCTCGTTCAGTTCTGCGTTCCAATAATCCAATTACCGATCCGTAAGCCAACAGATAGTGTAATAAAGAGCACTATTTGCTTTGTCATGAATAGGCGTGTATTGAAGATAAAAACTGAATAGCATTACAGTACACTGAATTGATTGTTTTATGGAAGGGGATACAAGCCACAATTAAATAATGAAATGATATATGGTTTGACCACAGAGTAAAGATATCTTTACTGTGTGGTTTGACTGCAACGGTGAAAGTATCACTTCCTGTTTCTACGCCTATAGTAGCCTAACTCCCTATAGTCAAAGTCCATATGCTATAGTATAGTATTCAAACTATCTTCAAGTATGAACTCTACTTTCATGGCCACACGACAACTGTATATACTATGCTATATTTGATGGGCTCATCTATAATGCTATAATCTGCCATATGGTAGGCTACTATATCATTTTTAAAAAATCGTGTTTATTTGATTTAAGATAATGGTAAAATATATCAACGAAATATTATACATATTATAAATGATATAGAACGTTTTATGGTGAGACAGTAAAAAGTTCTGTGTTTCTGATTACTTTGCAACTCGGTCAGGTCTAAATCGTTGTGGTCTGTAGTATTAGTAGCCTATATTTCACTTCCAGGAGTTAATTGTGAAGCAAATCTTTAACCAATATCACTCAAAAGCTCTACAAAGCAGATTTAGTGGATAAGATAAATATGTTTATCCTTGAAGAAAGTGTTTTTAGCTCTATGGTTAAAATTATAGATTTAAATGAAACCGGAAAGAAAATTTTGAAATTTTTAGAGACTGGTTAATCGAATGTAAAATGGTGAACACATCGACTGATCACTTGGATTTTGTTATGCACTGTTTTCATTCATGCATGTAATCGTCGAACTGTTATCACCACTAATACAAATAGGCTATGACCTAATACCAACCAACCAAGGTTTTTAAAACCAAGAAGTCAACATAACATTCGTTCACCACCATCTTTAGGTGAGTTAGTAGAGATTATTGTTTATGTTTAAATTTATAGTTAGTTCAACTTCCTCTTTTAAATTTTACAATTTACAGCCAATTTTAATAGTAATACTTATAGATAGGCTAGATATTAGACTATTATTATACCGTACTACCAGTTTCTAATCGACTAAAGTAAGGTCATTATAATAAAAGCATATTTTTAGTTTTGTTTACATTAAATATTGTAGCTTATAACTTTATAATTTGCCTTGGTTGGCTTAGCTATTATCTATCTTTTCTTAGTGTCAAATCCTGTTATTGGGCCCAGTCTGTTTACAATCTAATAGTAGGTAGGCTGCAGTAGATTCTGATCACTATGATATCACTGATGCTGATAGGGTATATCAGTTAGAATCATATTTGATCTAGTGCGCTCAATAACATAGTAACAATTTCAGAGGGCTTTGGATCAGGATTGTTCCTTCATTCATCAGTGAATCATACCTTCTGATTTTTTGGCAAGCCGAATTATAATGTAACCCTGTCATTTGTTAACATTTTGATATATAGGCTTATGTTACTGTTTTGATATACGTACCATTATGACATGTACCTTTTTGACTGGATATCCATTTTATTTAAATTCATTTTATTTCAGTTTCAATTTTAACTTAGCCGCCCTATCAATATGGCTGACTATGAAATTGATGATCCAGAAATGGAAATAGAATGTCCTTATGATAAAGCTCATATGGTGAGAAAAAAAAGAATGCAATATCATCTCATTAAGTGTCGTAAGGTATACGTATCTTTCTTTTTCTCTAATGTTGATGGGGTATCAGTAAAATTTAGTGGTATAATGGACAGTACTAATATTATGAGTTATTCTGTTTTATATACCGTTGTCTACAGACAATATATAATACTTAAACATATGCCCCCTTATGTTTTTTTTCTTTATTCAATGTCTTATTCATTTTTCATACAGAACCATGTTACTAAAGATTTTGCAGTTTGTCCATTTAATGCTACCCATGAAATGCCGAAGCCTGAATTACGTCATCATATGTTATCATGTAGAGATAGAGCTGTAGCTGAAAAAACAATAAGACATGGTGAGCCTCTAACTGATTATTGTAAAGTTTGTCTAGTGTTAAGATTATATGATATTTTAACTCAAAGAAAGCACTGTCTTAGGTCCATTTATTTCAAAAGTGCTAGTAAGCTTAGTTATGCTTTAGTTATTTTTCTTTTACATGAAACTTAAAATGATACTATATACGAAAAAAAAATGACTCTTGTTCTCTCTAGTGATGACAGTTTTATTTGCTTGAAATTATGAAATTGTATCATCAACAAACTCTCATTTTATGAAGTTGATAAAGACCGGAGGCAACAGGAATGTAAATAAAATGAATAGTCTCTATTTGAATGACCTAAAAAATGAATTTTAATACTAAAGATATAACGGCATCAGTAAGTTTGTCCCTGGGTTGACTGGAGAATTTTGTCTCCTAGTTAAATTTAGAGTTAACGAACAAAAATGCGTCTCCGGATTGACATGTACCCGAGATGACCGAGCTATGTAACATTTTTCCAAATGTAAAGTCCAGTTTTTTCTACTTTGGTCTTTCATCTTTTCATGATGTTAAATAACAGGCTTACATTAAGATAGAAATATTTAGACTATGAAATAATGATATGAAAATAACCATCAAACCATTTGTGATTTATTCATTTTTACAGAAGAAGCTAAGCGTTCAGAAACCAATCAGCCAATTTTGAAAGGAAATACAGATGTACCAGCTTATAATTCATATCAATTAATAGAAACAGAAGATTGGGATTTGGGTAATATTATTGAATCTTTTCCTTTGATTTAATAATCAGAAGTAATTTCTGCAGTATGAGATGAAATCTTAACTAAATTTGTTGAGACTTAGTATGAATGATTTTCACAAAGTGTGCCCTCTTAATTTTAAGGAATGAACATGTACAAAGGAGATCTGATAAGGAGGTGACATCATGCAACACTTAATGATTTATGTACTGGTGGCTTTGCTAGAAAAGGAGTAAGCATATTCAATAGAGTTGTTTTTCACATAGTTTAATTTCTTTTATCTATCCAATTTGATATTTAAATTATAGAAATTCCTGCAAATCCTAAAATGGGGGTAGATCCAAGCTTTTTCCACATGAATACCAGACGAAGTTTGGCTGGGTAAGAATATACTCATTTATTTAGATAAGTAAATCTTGAAACAATTTGATATGTATGTATGCAATCAATAAACAGACTACTTGATGAGCTATTTGTATCAATATCAAATTGTGTTGCCTTATTAATAGAATTCAACCATACCATCATTATTGTCTTAGACCTTGCACTTTGCTTCATGTTTTTTCCCTCCATCTTTAGTTTGACTCCATTAGAGAAACGTCAATTCCATACTTCACTGATACCAGATATGGCAGACTAGTAAGTTTGGTTTTATTTGTGAATTTACTAACAAACATTTGCCAATAAATTTCATAAATTTTACAGAATATATCAATTGCAGCTATTTTTACATATTAGGTGTAAAAGAGTAGAATGTAAAACTCCATTATTTTATTTTGCAGTAATTTTTAACCTTTAGTCAGTCTTAACAACCATGAAATGTATAAAGGAATCTTTAAGAAAACTTTTGTCTTTTATTTGCCAGTAATATTGATGAAAATGAAGAGTATCGGCCGGTAGGAATGGCACCAGAACCTCAGAAAGAAATTAAAGTTAGGTTACCAAAAGCCAAGTCCCAAGCTGAGGCATTATATCAACAACAAAAAACGGAAGTTCGGAAACCTAAAGCACCTTCTGCTGTGTTTCAATATTCATTAGCAACGGCTGGTGTTGGTAGAGGTAATGATTGTTTCTATAGTAACATAGCCGTCTGTTTATAGACACAAGTTCTCTGGACTTCATTCTCGAGATAGGGTATACAGGGAAGCTCTGTCTATCTGCACAGTTTTGATAAACAATATTTGTTATTAAGAAACATGGCATACCAGATATATGAGTTATATCCCCTTGAATTTTAAGTTTACAGAATTTATACAGTAGTCCTTTCATACATTTATACACAATTTTAAGTCAGATTTTATGTAATTTTTTGCATATTGAAAGCAATCTAGTTTCATCATCTTTTTCAAGGAATGCTGTTGAATCCAACGCCTCCACTTAGACCAGTAGGTATGGGCATTGTGGACACATCACATCAAATGCCTGCTACTCTTCAAGCTTATTCCATGAAGAATGCTAAAAGAAACAGAGATAGCCCTCCACCGGCGAGTATCATGCCCTACATTTTGAAAGATGGAAGAAAAGCTTCCTCTATAACTTCCAGTAATACAACAAACATAAGTGCAAATAACTCTGCTAATGAAGCCTTCTCTGATGATGAAGACTTTGATGGAGTAAAACCTAAAAAATCTCAGGTTAAGGCTCACCCAGGTCAAAATAATGGTACTAGTATTAATGATTATGTCCTGAAGCAGCCTGGACGTGGTCGAGGGCGAGGATCTGTAAGACGACTTAATGAAAAAGAGGTTTATATCCCCCCAGTGATGAAACCAGTGCAGAATACAGGTATTGGCCGTGGAGCACGGTTACAGAACGGTAACCTACAGCCTGAACCTAGCAACTCCTGGGCTCATATGGTCAATGGTATGTTTAAGTATATATTTTAACATAGTTGTGTACCAGGGGCATTTCAGACCATTGCTCTCAACATATACGATCCTATTCCTCACTTGAAAAAAACTGCTCTTCCAGTCATCCAGTACATTGTAAAACATCAAATAACTGAAATATAACGATGGCCATTGTAATACGCCCACATATGTATTGATAGACATGTCATCTCTGAGTAAATGAATACACTCGTTGATATTAAACATTTTGAACAGTTTTGAATCTTCGCATGACAAAATCAGCTTTCCATATAGAACCTAACTCAACATAGTTAACTTGCCTTAATATCACCATTATCAATTTGGTTTAAGCCATGCCTGTAAAATGGCAGTCACCTTGTGACCTGTGTCTTTTGATTAGGTTAAGGGTGTTATTTTGTATATCCTGTTAGATATACCATTAGTTAACTTTATACACTAGATTCAAGACAGTCAACTCCACCACCTAATTTTTATAGCAGTAATGACTTGTCAACCTTAAATAACTTTCCACCATTAAACCAAGCTAACATTGGACAGGTGAATATTGGTAGTTTGAGTAACAACTCTTCAGGGCGTGACACTCCTAACAACTGGTATGACGGTAGGTTTTATGCTTCATTGTCCAATTCATATCTTCATCACTTCCATTATTTAAACTTGATGTCTGGTCCTCGTTAAAATTTAACAGAATAAAAATATATGTTACATTAGAATGTTTTAGATCTGTAATCAATATACAATGATATCTGAACATTATCAATCACATTTTATTGTTTATTTGAATATATTTGCCCTATATGCCTGTTTGTCCATCTTAAATGGCCAATTGAAACAAATGCTCTGTTGGACATCAAGTATAGTTCTGTGACTCTCGTTAACAAAATTAACTTCAGTATCCCCTATATCATTAAATTGTTGTATTTGTATTTTGTAGAAGATATTATGGCGGATGAAAAAAACCATTGTAATGATGAGGTAAAGAAATATTTTTTATTCCAAAGTAATACAGAAATTGTATCAGGGTCTCTGTTCTTAACAAAACAACCAGTATAATACTATTTTGAATAATTGCAAAGCTTTGTCACCTCAGAAGAATCGTTTAAAACATATTTTTGGATTGAGGAACAAAAAGTCAATAGAAAAGATTAATTTTTATACGCCCACATGGAAATGTGGACGTATATTGCCGTCGCCCCTGTCCGTCCGTCCGTCTGTCCGTCCGTCCGTCCACATTTGTTGTATCCACGATAGAAGCTACAGTTTTTATCCGATCTTAATGAAACTTGGTATACATGTATATATTGATGATATCTCGGTCAAGTTTGAAAATGGAAATTATCGCATGAACGGTTTTTGAGTTATGGCCTTGACTTAGAAAAATCTTGTCAAAATTTTAGTTTCGATGCAATAAATCCTCCAATTTTCAGAGGATGTTGATGAAACTTGGTGTGAGCATTGGAATTGATTAGGCCTCAGTCAAGTTTGAATTTGACAGTTTTTCAATGAATTGTTTTAAGTTATTGCCCTTGACTTAGTAAAATTGCGTCAAAATTCTATTGTGGTTGCAATAAGAAGCTTTAATTCTCAAAGGATTTTGATGGAACTTGGTGTAAGCATCAGAATTGATAAGAAATTAGTCAAGTTTGAATTTCTGACTTTTTTTAACAAATGGTTTTTGGGTTATTGACCTTGACTTAGTAAAATTGCGTCAAAAATATTTGTGGGTGCAAAATAAGCTACAATTTTTTAATAGATTTGATGAAACCTGGTAAGAGTATTGAAATAGATAAGACGGTGGTCAAGTTCTAATTTGACAATTTTCCATGAACAGTTTTTGAGTTTTTGCCCTTAACTTAATATTAATTCAGTGAATGTTTTTTGAGTTATTGCTCTATTTATTTTTCAAATTCAATGCTGCCAGTGGGCGTATGTTACCTTGCCTGGCAAGCTATCTTTCTCAAATTTAAATACATACCATAATTGGAAAAATTCTAAGAGGTAATGAATATAGCACAGTTTTATGAGTTGCAAAATTTATACTTCAACTGTTACACATCGTGTGTTGTTTAAAGGCAATGTACTCAATCAAGGGCTCTATTTAATCTCTCTATTATATCTAATATTGATATAGATATTAGAATCAGCTAAGAAACAAAGTAAAAGCCTAAGAAAGAAACTGACTGGTATTAGTAAATTAGAGGACAAGAGACAGAAGGGAGTTAAATTAACACCTGATGAGCTAGCTAAAGTTAATAAGAGAAGTGAATTTGAAAAAGAATTAGCAAAGCTTAGGTAAGGTATTTTACTGTTCCCTTGGACATATTAAAAGTCATAAATGTTTTAAAGGGATTAGAATGAACATAAAATTTTAGTTCTCAAAAAAAGGTCAATATGAATATATATTCATCAGTGAACCAACATGGTGTCATAAAATAACAGAATCCCTTAAAATCTGGAAAACTCACTTCAACTCAATTCATTTTTTCAATAATGAAATGCATCTTTATGGATAATTAGTAAGTTTTTAGGATAATTATTTATTTTTTTATGTTATTTATGACAGAAGGTATATTTACTGATGAATAGAGCTCTTACTGGGCAAATTTAAAATTATCAAATTTTAGGTTCATTCTAAGACCTATTATCCTGGAATGTAATTTCAAATATTTCAAGTTGCTACTAGATATTTCACTAATTTCTATAACACCAGGTGTGTGGGTAATATTAAATAGCAATAGTGTGGCACAATGCAGGGTGCACACCTTTTTTCTTCTAGACATCTGATACCATTTTTTATTATCAAATATGTCCTCATATGATAAATATACTCCCTTATTTGAACAGCTACTTTGTTACTACCAATTTATTGCTAAAATCTAAATTTTGATTTGAGATATGTTCTTGCAGTTTGCATTGCTAGTACCGCACTTGGATTTTTTTCTCAATATTTTCTACACCATATTCCTAGATTATGACACAGTGCCTATGCACTGACATTTTCTTTGATTATATTCCACCTCTATATCAGTATGTATTTTATATTTTCAGCATTACCAACTAAATGAATATGAATGAATAGTGAAACAGTTCAATGAATTATTTACCCTATATTTTTAATTCTTGCATGATCTTTCTTTTAATTTAAGAGCTTTTAAGCTAGTTTTATTTATGTAAATTTTTATTTCATTTATCAATCATTTATTTTTAGTTTTCCCTATGGCCAGTATTTAATTCTTAAACTCCTTAATTTACTTGGTGATAATTTAGTACCACATGGATCACTACAGTTTTAAAGACTTTGAAAGTCTAAATCTGGCAAATTGATTTAATTGTCTTCTATCCAGAATGTTGAATCTTTCAAGGCTTTATAAAAAGTTGAAATATATCCTATACAATTTGTTGATATTATTAAATATTATTAAATTACTTAAATTAAGATAACACAATTAAACATCTCAAGAAATATAATTTTTAAAGTTTAATGTCGTGTCGAAAATAGAATATGGAATTTGAACTAAATTATTTGAAAGTATATTTGTTTTTCCCAATCAATGAAATTTTTATCTTTTTCTTAATCAAATTATTTTATATTATTTTGAATAATTTCCCAAGTTTTTTACACTTTTATCCTACTTAAGCTCTTCATCATGAAGAAATATTATGCCTAATTGTTACTACTGTTAACTTTATTTTCAACTTTTAATTTAGAGAATATATTTTACAATGTCATGGGTCTAGTGTAGTATATAAAATTCTTTGTTGATCTATATTGCAGTATATTTAAGAGATTGTATAGAATTTTTTTAGCTTTTCATATGTGTCATCAGTTCATATGGCCTCTATTAGCATCATTCTAAATTTCTGTGGTTCCTGTTATTTTAGAAATTCTTAACAGTGTATGAAGAAAATGTGACAAAAACTGCTAAAAAAATCAAATTTTTGTGATAGCTATGTCATAAAATGATAAAATTTAGCAAAATTGCAAGAAAGAGACGTTTGACTGAAAATTGGAATGGTATGAAATCGATACTATTAGTGTAGTATATTATACTAATATAATAGAAAGTTAAAGAAACCCCTTTATAATCCCTTTAATTAAACTGTATTGTTATTGCTGAATGTTCAGCTATGTATATATTTATCATGTTATATTTATAAGGTGTTTTTATCAGTTCTTTATACACATACATTATGAAAATAAAAAGTTGATAATATGATAATTTTATTAACTTAAGCTTTTTGCTGACAGTGACAGAATTGCCATTTGTTTGACCAATAGTACCTTAGTTAAGCTAGTTCAGTTAAAATTTTCACAGCACACCTTCAAACTTAGAGCCTTCAATGTACTGTATATAAATGTTGAGTGTTTTCTGTATAATCTTAACATGGGTTTGGTATACTTTTATTACAAACAATAATAATATCATGTTTGATTGTATAAGGACAGTAGGACGGCTTGAAGATCAGAGTTGGTCATTCCCCCCTCAGATGACCCAGAATTCTGGATTATTTGTGAAACATCAACATTCTGTGGACCAGTGGCTTGCAGCACATCTTGATTTATCACAACTAAATTATCTTGACCTCTTGTCATTTGTGATGAATCTGCTTTGGATTTAGGCACTTGTGATTGGTTCATGGATGGAATAACAAGAGTTGTCTGTTCTTGACACAAGGCAGGTGTTGATGTCTGAGTTTGATGACTTGATGATTGAGACACTTGATGATTGGTTGGTTGGATGGAGTCTTTTTGAGTTGTATCCTCAAATTGTATGAAATTTGGAGATTGGACACTTTCAGATTTTTGTCTCTTCAATCTATACATAACACGAGAGATTTTTCGTTTTGGTAAAACAGTTTCGGGAGATAAAACAGATTTTTCTTTCATGATTGCTTCTTGAATATTCGTTGATGACACATTTTGAGCATTGCATTTTGAAATAATGAAGTCTTTTGTTGATTGATCCATAAGTTGCTTGGAAACTGATGGTGGTTGCCATGGTGTTGATGAATCATCAGGAACATGTGATCCTGTAATCTGTATTCGCCATTTTGTAAGATCAGATAGAAATATCTTCAAGTTGAGTAGAAAGGAACAGTTATGTCGATCCTGTTTGTGAGACATTCCTTGACAACCTGAAATAAAGCAGGGAGAGGTAAATCAGCATGTGAATGGAACCAAGGTTTGTTGGAATCATCCCCTTATGTTAATTCAAGAGAACAATATCAGAGTTTATGTACAAGTCAAAGAAAAATATGAATTTCTACCCAGAATGTCAGATAATAGAGACCTTAACTGAGGATTAGTGTATTTCTTCTTATTTATAGTAGTAGTTTCCTGTCAAAATTGTTCTTTTTTTGTCTTAAGCCAAAAGTAACTGTTTAACTATTTATAAATCAAACTTGTACAAAAAAAAATTATCCTTAACAATTGATTAGCTGCTTTCTTTATATCCTTGTCCAATTTTTCACACCATCTGATAAAAAACAGATTCCTACCTTCAAGACATATTCCATAACCACCGCATTTTCTCTGACAATTTCCTCCACGTCCTGGACACCAGACATACCAATTGACAACATATTCATCTCTAGCTAAACAATTTCCAATTTCCTCACTTCTCTCCTGACCTTGATCTGTTGCTTCAAAATAATCATCAAAACGATTCCGTTCTAATTTGTGACCTTTTCTTTCCCAGGTTCCTTTGTCCACTGCCGTGTCCTGTCTTTTCAGATTGACTAAATTCTTTTTAATATGTCTCTTGCCTTTGTTTAAGTAGATACCCTGAATGGAAGAATGGGTGTGTAGAAATTCAATCATGGCCTGCCCTACTGGAACAAAACTTACTTCTTTATTTTGATCGGCTCTGTTGTGTATTCTTGCTTTTTTAAAAGACTTCTGCTTTTGTTTTTTAGTTTTAGACTGGAGGCCATGGTCTGAATCTGAGTTACTATCAAAATTATAAACGTCCTCACCAGCAACAGAATTTCTCTCTGTCCTTGTCTCCATTCTCTTCGGACCAGTTCTTGGATTTGATTTGGGAATAGGTTCTTCATATTTGGGTGGTAGGTTATAGTTATGTAGGTTAATTACGTCGTTTGAGATTTGCCCTAAAGAATTAGCCTGTTTTTGATCAAATTCTGTACTTTGAACTGGTTTGTCTACAAGACTCTGGGAACTGACACTATTTTGACAGGATTGTCTATCTCCAACTGAATGATCTCTATCCTTCAAATCCCAACCAGTCTCCTCAAGGAAAGTTGAATTGTCTTGAGGCAGCTCATTCGAAAGATCTAGGTCTTCAAAGCAATGGTTACTCTGATTCCGAATTTCTGCATTTTCAGAGATTTTGATCTGATCCTGAGAACCAAGACTGGATGATTGTTCTTCAGAATTAGAGAGAAGAGTTCTTGAATTGTCAAAGACATGCAGTAAATCATGATGCAGAAAAGATGTTTTATGACCATTTGTTTCTGAAATGCTGGATGATTCTTGCATGTGATCTTCAGTCTGCAATAAAAATATCTTGTAAAATCCAGCTTCTATTGCATATTGAGGGGTAGGCCTAAACAAATTGACATTAAATTCTGATAACTTATTCTGGATCAAGCAAGATGGATGTCCAAATTAAAGTGAAGCTACAAGCGTTCCGAAAATATGAAGGATAAGCAAGTACATGTATTGTGGCATTTAACAAGAAAAGAAATGGTGAGCACAACAAGGCATCAGTTTTACAAAGCTGATTTTTGGTTACATTTAATCTCTTCTTACCTCTTGTAACCATTCTGTTGTGTGAACATTACTAGCCTTATCATCAGTCACTGTATCACTACCCTTCAAACTGTACATCATCTGATAGATACATAATTCAAGTATTTGTAGACAGTTGTTCAGATGGCGAGGATCATGGTTCAGATTTATTATCAGGGTTGTTCCATAAACACCACACACTCCCCTGTAAATAATATAGGGATCTTGAATGAACACTATTCTTAATCAGATCAAATGAATAACAAATAAGTCACAGCTAACTGTTAAGTTGTCAGATACAGACAGTAAAGAAATAGCCTACAATGAGGAAATGGTAAAATAAGTGATCATTCATAAAAAAAACTATGCTAAAATAATAAAGACTTTAAAATTCATATATAGGCCTATATCTAAAACTATTACAATATTTTTTTGTTTTTGTTAAAAAATATCATTCAAATCTATACCTTGATAGTAAGCTCACAGTTAATGGTAAATTATCCAGACAATGTTTATATAATGCAATTGATAAACCAAGTGTTTCTTTCTCTATTAGGCATTTTGTAACCTAAATAAAAAAATACGAAAAACAAATATTAGAAAAAATTGTAAATCAACAAAATTTTATGACTTAAATCAAAATCAAGTGCGTAAATTTACAATTTGCTGACCATGACCATTAACTTTAATAGTTGATAATAGTTTAGAGTCACAATAAATGAAACATAAAAATCTAACCTCTGGTACAATATCAAATGTAGAATATCCAACTCCTCCAAATGTTAAAATAATATCAATATTCTCATTCTTACAACAGCTCAACAACTTTGCCTTGAAAACATTCAAATAAAATGAAATAACTAATAAATATCTAAACTATGGCTAGGAAAATACCTAAACTCAATTAAAATAAGAACAAGATTGTAGAATTGAAGAGCATTAACGGAATAGACTCATTTCTTACTTTAAAAATGTCAGATGAAACTTCTGATTCTTCTTCAATTAACAACCTGTTTGATGATATGAATAAATATAAATATAGGCTATAGACAGATAGGCCTAGCCTACAATATAAATATTATATACCAAGTAGGCCTACTAGCATTAGGAATTGGAAAACTAAATCCAAACAACATATTTGCAATACATAGATAGCAGCTAATGAACTCTTCACACACAGAAGCATTTCATATGTGATTATCAGGTGTCTAGAAGTGTGATCATACCCTGTCTGGGGAGAAAATTTGGGGATCCTAAAGTTTTATGTTCATTGATATCTTCATTTAAACCCAAAAAATAAAATGTAACAAACCATTTGTAACCTTCAATAATTCTGCGAACCTCTTGTCTAGTTTCATCTTGATCTTTGTTTTCGACTGGAACATTGAAAGGCAAAATTCATTAATGATGAATTTTACCAAAATCAAGTTAGTTGTTGTCTGAATTTTTATTTTTACTATTTTGGAGTTGTCTCCCTTATAACGCTTAGTTCGGCTATCTGATAACAAATGGACTACATGGTACAGACTTTTCCCAAAAACCTTAGATTCTTTAATGGAATCCCAATGCACTAGTTGGGACTTAGTCTGATATTATATTAAAAAAGATATCTTTTGAAAAACTCACAAAATAACAATGCAACTTGATAGGTTTGGTCCGTCATTTTTTGCCGAACTTAGATCTTTGTTGTTATACTCTCCAAGTATGTTATATCGTCTTTTAACATCATCTCTTGATTGCAAGAATCTGAGAAAATGTATTTCTAAACATGAAAACAAAATGAATTTGATTTTCGAAATAAATCGAGGAACATCCTAAAATACTTGATATGCCAAACAGAAACGATTCATATCAAAACAAATTGGTTTTTAAGACTAAGTAGTTTGTCAATGGCGGGACTGATGTATTTTTAGAATGAGACACGCCTCCTATTACCGTTGTCAATTGAGACATTTCTGATTGAAGTCACGGAAATTTTTGAAGATTTAGGTTTGTGTTAATAAATATTTTCACAATGACAGTTTGCACGCTTTGTTTTTTTAAAACAATTATTTACTTTATGCATGTCAAAGGAGCGCTGTAGGCTAAGCCTTGATTTAGTCGTGTTTTCTTTAGCAACAGAGCAGTGAATTACTTACTTACTCTGTAAGTTGTGTCTGCATGATCCACCCCTAGTCATTTAGTGCAATTTTTATTTCTGTGAAATAGAAATTGTAAAAATATGAATAATAATATTAAAGTATGAATAAATGACTTGCACAATTTTTTACACAATGGCAATTCTCACAATGTCTGAGCAAAGTAGTGAAAAGCATTAGGCCTATCCATATTTTTTTAATTAAAATTTGAATTGCAGCCTCAGAACAGTACCTTTAATTCTTAGAATGTTTTTGTTTTGATAGAAATATTAACATGAATAAAATAATGTCTTGATAATTTTTTTTATTTGGCCTTTATTTAGACTAGGCCTAGGAGAGAAATGTCTTTTGTTCAATGTAAACTCACAATTATATTTTTTAGCTATGCAAAGACATTCGATGACTAGTCTAATGGTATTACTTTTCTATGAAAAAAATATATTCTCATTGAAAATATAGAAAAAAACTGATTTGTATCATTGAACAAAAAAAAAAAACTGAGCTGGAAATAGTGAAAATTGATCTAAATCCTGATAAAAATTACTAACTTCAAGGGATGTTTTATCAATTGTTTTTGAAAATTGAAAATAAAAGAAAAAATCTATGTTATTTTATTGTTTTCAAAAAACATGACTTATATTTTCTGGACTTTTAGTGATAGGAAAATATTCAAGTAAAGTCCCCATAAAGTGTCACAATGAAATTTCCGTGAAACCAACCAAATAAAGACAAATAAAACTTACACAATATGTCTAAGGATAATCAACAAATTGGATTTATAAATATCAATGATGTTGGAAGTGGCGAGAGTTCTACAGGTGGAGAGAAAGAAGACATGAATTATGATTCAAAAGTGAATGGAGGACAGACAGATTCAAAGAATAATAATCATTTTTCAAAATCAACCAAAACTGATGAGGTAGTCATACTTTAAATATTTAACTTGTACTATTTATATAACAATTCTAGTCCCAATTAAACTGATCTTATTAGCAATTTTTTGCACCAGTTGAAGTCTTTGAAACATTGACAGATGCATCAATTATTTTTATGTAAAAAAAATTATGTCCTAAAAATAAATGTGTCCATTTTAATTGACTTGGATGTAGGCCTAAATATCAAAATTTCACATTTTTCGACTTTTTCATTCATATTTGTGAGTTCTCCTATAATTCTGTGAATATTGAAATTCAAAGATTTTAATTCATTACAGCAAATACTATTGGCTGCTACATTGGTTTTAGACGCTAAACGAGGGAGAAATATCAATTTTAAAACTGATGATAAACATGTTAGGTTCGTATATTATTTACAACTTGAAAGTTGAACATTTCTAGTCTCTATACATCATAATAAACCCCTAATAAAAACTGAGAAACAAATATTGAAACCTTAGTTCTTATTTACATGTATTTAAAACTGAGGCCTTATTCTTAAACCCTTCTTATTATTTACATGTATTTTAAACTGACTCCTTATTCTTAAACCCTTCTTATTATTTACATGTATTTAAAACTGAGGCCTTTTTCTTAAACCCTTCTTATTATTTACATGTATTTAAAACTGAGGCCTTATTCTTAAAGGGATAATAGGCGTTAGAACGAACATAAAATTTTAAGTTCACTCAAATTTGGACAATAACAGTATATATCCATCAGTGGACTTACCTATACATCAAAATCCCTCTAAAATCCGATAAATCCCCAAAATAGAGTAGTTAATCATAAAACGCTTGAGCCATCCATCAAGCGATTTTCAAATCGTGTAAATATAAAGGGACGTAACTCTAACATGTGAGTTTTCACGCGTCCTTGACCCCTACTGTTGAATTCCACAATGATGTTTTAGCGTTGATTTACCAGACGCTTTTATTCTCAAACTGAATGGAATCGTCGCTGGCTCACTTTTTTTTTAAATTCCGAATATATTTTTATTGTGGCTTTTTAAAATTTGGTAAAGTGTGGGATGCATCTTTATTTAACTAATAGTCAATATGAAACACAAATATAAGCCGTAGGACGAGTGTATTCTAACGCCTAATTATCCCTTTAAACCCTTCTTATTATTTGCATGTATTTAAAACTGACTCCTTATTCTTAAACCCTTCTTATTATTTACATGTATTTAAAACTGAGGCCTTATTCTTAAACCCTTCTTATTATTTACATGTATTTAAAACTGAGGCCTTATTCTTAAACCCTTCTTATTATTTACATATATTTAAAACTGACTCCTTATTCTTAAACCCTTCTTATTATTTACATGTATTTAAAACTGAGGCCTTATTCTTAAACCCTTCTTATTATTTACATGTATTTAAAACTGAGACCTTATTCTTAAACCCTTCTTATTATTTACATGTATTTAAAACTGAGTCCTTATTCTTAAACCCTTCTTATTATTTACATGTATTTAAAACAGAGACCTTATTTTTAAAAGGATTTTAGTGATACTGTCATCTGATTGGTCAATCTCTAAAATTAATTTTTGACTAAGTTTTGTTATCAAATTAAAGTTTCCTCAAATCTAGATTTTATTTAAGTTAAATTTTGGAGAATAAGGCCCCCAAGCTCCAATTTGTTAACTGTAAGAATGGTCCTTATTGTCTCTCACTTTTACTCCAAATTATAATTAAAAATATATACCTTGTATTTTATTTCTTGTATTCCCTTGACAGTAATGTAGATTGCAAGTCTGATAAGAGTGCTTAAGTTGCTGTGTTAAAGGTTTCTTTGAACTATTATGAACTAAGCAACTCAGTATTACAGTATTTAATATAAGCCTGATGAGGCATGGACAACTCCATTTTATTTTATTTAATTTGAGCATACATTCTTATAACTTATAATATTTCATTTTTGATGTTATCTTCATATTACAATTTTAATGCATCAGCACCCATTTAAACCATATTTAATATATTAGTTAATATGATGATATTACAGCTTAACTTGTTATTGTTAGACACATTTCAATTAAGTTTGATAATCGTGTTTAATTATTAGTCATTCGTTATAGAGGGCACCATGCATCAGTTTAAAGACCATGTGTTTTTTTATATCTTGAATATAATGTAAATAGTGTTCTTAACTATCAGAAACCTGTAGCAAATCACATAATTCCTTCGAATATAATTATACAGTGATTCAAACATGGATAAATCTAAACAAGCATTTTTTGAAGGTTCAAATTTCAACAGTGAGAGCTCTGTGAACAATATTACTGTTTAGCTTAGCTTAAGAAATTCTCCTTTCAGAGACAACAAATGAACAAATGTATGATGAATCTGTCTCTTAAACTAATAACAAGAAGTTAACTAAATAACATTCAGTCTTTTTTTGTTTCTTTTTTTGTTGATTTAAAGGAGATAGCCATTTTGTGATTTATCAAAATCGTTGACCTCAGTTCAATTTCAACTCTTCTTTAAGACTTTTACAATATTTTCTAATTATGCCAAACACCAAAGAGACAATCAACAATTTATGACAAGGATATTCGTGAAATCTTCGATCCGATCCTTGGCCCATTTATCTAGACTGGAGCCCATAGGCACTTGTTTGACATAACTAAGCAATGGACTCTTATTGACCGAAATTATGTATTATGCTCAGATAAGGAATAATATTCTGGTAACTTGAGAAAGTAGTTCTCCTTTATCTATCTATATTAATCTTAACTGCTTTAACATTTTTAAGTTTACTGATGTAATTTTGATAAGGCTTTAGTTTAATTTTAATTCACTTTTGATTACTACACACTAGAGTACATGTATATTTAAAATTAAAAAATAAATCATTAGGTTTATTTCATTGATTCATTTGTAAATTTGTTGGTTCATTCATGCATTCATTCATTCATTCATAGTGATGGTTATCTGCCTATAGTATAAAAACTAAGTTGACCTGATCGTAATGACGTTCGTAATATGATAAAATAGTTTAAGTGATAAAATATCTTTTAAGAAAGATGGGGGTCAAAAATTCATAGCCTTCATTACCTCAACTCATCTTTATCATTTGTTTGAGAAGTGAAATAGGGTGACCTGACAAATTGTTCATTATCAATTGATGCAATTCTATGCTTAAATCTTCTTCAATATATTGTTTCAAACCAGTAGATGTTTTTGGACATGATTCATTGTCTCATTTAAGACATTACTTAATTCTGCAGTAGTGCAGGATATTAGGGTGAAAGTTAAGAGATATTTTTTTATAACACAAGACAATGATTATGGGATAAAACCACTTCTTTAATACATGGATACATAAAGTTTCAACAAAAGGTACACATGTCGTCATCAAATGAAATTTTTTTCAGTGTCATAAACCTAAATAGAAATTATAAATAAAACATAGTTGAGCAAAGCCTCAAGGGCATTGGTCCCAATAAAAGGTCAATTAATAACTAAGCTAGTAACTTATATTATAAATGTGGTCCATATACAATACCATAAGGCTATCATAAAAAAAAAAAACAATTTCACAAGGACAGTTTCCCTTCTAAATAGTACACAGAACAAAATAGACAAATATTTTTGTAGAAATCGCTTTCAAGGCAGTAGAAGTTGATCACTCCTATCAACTTCATTACCGAATATCACAGTTTATAAATTGGATATGAAATAAGGTTAATTATCCCATATTACTATACATATCGTAAGTCCTTGTATCGCGATATGTATCATATTAATGTCCTTGTATCGCGATATGTATCATATTGTGCCCTTGTATCACTTAATGCCATCATATTGTGCCCTTGTATCGTGATATGTTACAAATTGTGCCTTTGCATCATGATATGTATCATATTGTGCCATTGTATCTTGATATGTATCATATTGTGCCATTGTAACGTGATATGTATCATACTGTGCTATTTTAATGTGATACATTATCATATTTTGCACTTGTATTGTGATATGTATTATATTGTGTAAGGGAATGGGCGGTAAGTTTACCGGCGTTGGGGTCTCTAATGCTAGAAAGGCTCCGAATCAAAAGTTGAGGACTGTATACTCATTCAAATGTGGTGGGTGAATCATTCATTCAACGTCAGTGTTTACAAAGTCTTTAATCAGCCATCTTTTTTTCTTATATAAAGAGAGATAATTCTTACATGCATATACATGTCACATGACTCTCAGTCACACTCCCCCCGATGACCAGTGGAATGAATTAAAGTCCTGTAATTTAACGAATGAGCTGGTCATCACCCAATTTGGAATGATTAAAACATAAAGTCTATAAAGTGCACTGAGATCACTCGAAATTAATGCTAGCATATTGTAGCTTTAAATGTCAGTTTTGTTAATTTGAAACAATTAAAGATTTTTGATCCATGACTGTCTCCTTTTATTTGCTTTCTCGGCTGCTGCTCGTTTTGGTCTTGCTTGTTGTGGCTCTTCTTCGTTTGGAATTATATCATCTGCTTCATCTTGATTATTAGCTTGCAATTCTTCGGATTCAGATGCCTGTTGAATCTCCATAGGGTATAAATGTTGCGCAGGTCTGCGAAGAGTTCTGGTTTTACCATCTTTGCTGTGAACACGAACCATGGCTCCACGTGTTTGATCGTCGTTGCCTTTAATCAATCGCTCTATTTTACCCAATTTCCATTGGCCTCTTGGATGATCTTGATCTTGAATAATAACCACATCTCCGATATTGGCAATTGATGTACCTTGTGGACCATGACGGTGAGTTGAGCGCAGTTCTAAAAGATATTCTGTTTTCCATCGTTCCCAAAAGTGATTAATTGTGGTTTGGAGATATATCATTTTTCTGGTCATTTCATTGTGGGTGGGTTCGTAGTCTGGATCTTGGTTGGTAGTTAGATTAACTTCTGGTAAATTGGTGACTCTACGACCATACAAAAGATGAAAAGGGGTCAGAGGTTCTTCCACATCCTCTGTCGAAACATACGATAGGGGTCGAGAGTTGAGTACAGCTTCTGCTTCTATCAGGACAGTTTCCAATTCTTCGTACGTAAGTTTAGCTCCACCGACGGTCTTCTTCAGACATCTTTTGGTGGACTTAATAAGTCGTTCGAATAATCCACCCCACCAAGGGGCCTTTTCAAGGTTAAAAGACCAATGAATTCCATTTCCTAAATTCTGGATCCTTGGAAAGCTTCTCAAAATGTTTAGCTGCTGCTACGAAGGTTTTCCCATTATCCGATAAAATCTTCACGGGTACGCCTCTTCTTGACGTGAAACGTTGAAAACATCGCAGGAATGAAGATGTGTGCAAATCCGGAACTGATTCTAAGTGAACAGCTCTGCTTGAACAACAAGTGAACAAACATATCCATACTTTCTGTTGTAGGTCTTTGTCGTTGGTTTTTACATAAAGAGGGCCAGCAAAATCTACACCAATATGACAAAAAGGTGGATTTTCGGAAACTCTGAAGTCAGGTAGCTGTGGAGCTGGGGCTGGATCATAAGGTTTACAATCATGTCTTCTACATGAGGCAACCGTGAATTAGTCTTCTTATAAATTGTCGTCCCTTTATTATCCAGAAACGTGATCTAAGTTCTGTCAAAGTTGCTTTGGTTCCACTATGCATAACTCGTTTATGACAATCTCCTACTATCAGTGATGTCAGGTGATGGTGAGAATCTTATAAGATAGGAAATTTGGTATTGTCTGGTAAACTTGAATTGGCTAATCTTCCTCGACACCTCAAAATATGTGCTTCATCTTCATAAACGTCGAATTGCCGTTTCCAATTACTAAAAGTCTTGTTCTGTCTTAAAGATTTCTGAATTTCTTTGATCCATAAAATTTCAGCTTGTTTGGTTTCTTCTAATGATAGAGATTTCTCTGTGTCTGTTTTATCAGGGTGTTGGTTCAAACGTGCCTTCAGCTTAAACACAAATCTCATTACATAAGCCATAATCCTGTAGAGTCTGTTAACGTTGCTATATTCTTCTGCGTTGATAATTCTAGTTAAGTTCTGGGTGTCTTCCTGATCTACTAATAATACCGAATCATATTCTGCCTTGTCTTTGGCTCTCATCTCTATTATACATTCGACTGGTGTCTCTTCTGGTACCATAGTTGATTCAGGTTGTGTGTCATTGTTAATTATCCATTCAGGTCCCTCTGTCCATAGCCGATTGTGTAAGAATTCTTTAGGATTTTTACCCCGTGAAGGAATATCTGCTGGATTATCTAAGCCATGACAGTGAGCCCATGCTGTGACTGGTACCAAAGTTCTAATTTCGTTGACTCTATTTTAAATAAACGGTTTCCATTCCTTTGATTGTTGTACTATCCAATAGAAGCTAACTTTCGAATCAGTATAATAACATCTGGGATTGTCTAATTTCACTTCATATTGTATACCTGTTTGGATTGTTGATATAAGACGTGATAAAATCAGAGCAGACAAAAGTTCTAGTCGTGGGATAGTCTGGTGAATCAAAGGGGCTACTCTGGTTTTAGACGCTACGAATTTTACATACTCCGATGATGTTATGATGTGTAAATAAACAACTGCTGCATACGCCCTTTGTGATGCATCGCAAAATCCTACAAGTCTACATGATTGTAGTTCAGTATCTTCTGTGAAATAACATCTGGGAATGTTGATGGTTTTGATATCTGATATACTGTGAGTTAAATTGTTCCATTGGTTTAAATGTTCTCCATCTAGTGCTTCATCCCAGTCGATTTTTGATTTACATAATTCTTGGAAAAGTATCTTGAATCTAATAGTAAGGGGTGAAATGAATCCAAGTGGGTCAAAAAATCTAGAGGCTATGCTTACTACATTCCTCTTGGTAGACTCTGCTTCCATCGCTGAGTGGTAAATATCCTGGAGATCAAAAATAAATTCATCTGTGGTATACTTCCACCGTACTCCAAGGATTTTCTGTTCTCCATGTTCTGGTTCTGTGTTTGATCCAACTGTGCACTTGGCAAAGGTTTCATCTTCTTCTGAAATGTGATCAGTTCTAATTTCTATAGGTAAAATGTGTTTCGATTCTGACTGTGCTTCTTCAAGTGTGATTCGCTCTCTAAGCCGTGATGAATTGGATACAAATTTTCTTAAGTTAAAACCTCCTTCAGATAATGATGACTTCGATTTTTTGTAAATTTCAAAAGCATCTTCTTCAGTTTGAGCTCCAGAAGTTAGGTCATCAACGTAAATTGATCTCATAAATAGCTTTACGAACTCAGGGTCATTGTGGTAATACTTCTGCATGTGATATTTTATGGTGGCGTTGAGTAGAAATGGACTAGATGATACTCCAAAGACAACTCTGGTAAACCGGAAAGTTTTTAATTCTGGATCATCCTTATTGATGTCATCAACTCATAAAAACCTCAATACATCTCTGTCTTCTTCTCTCATCGAAACCATAAGGAAGGCTTTTTCGATGTCTGCTATAAGCGCTATTCTGTGGGTTCTGAATCTTAGAATAATGTCGAAAATCTTCTGATTAAGTGGTGGACCGGAATAAAGACAGTCGTTAAGTGATGGCGTAGTTGAAGTTTTCGCTGAAGCATCATAAACAATGCGAAGCTTTGTTGTCAATTTGTCTCTCCTGATGACTGCGTGATGAGGTAGGTAATGTACTGCTCCCTTCTCTCCGATTGTGGAATCCACTTCTTCTAAAATTCCATCCTTAACCTGCTCTCTTATAATCTTGTCATACTCCTTCAATAAATCTGTATCTGTTCTGAGTCTTTTCAATAAATTGTTCAATCTTCTGTTGCATAGCCGGAAGTTGTCTGGTAAAATTGGGTGTGGGTGTTTCCATGGTAACATGACTTCGTACCTTTGGTCGGTGAAATGTATGTTTTCAGTCAAATCATCATATGCTGTTTTGTTCTGCAGTCCGAGCGATTCTATTTCCCAGAACTTTTTAAGTTGCTCATCCAAAGAAATGTGAAGGGTTGTCACCAAAATGTGCTCGGCCGTTTTTAAGTTGCCTCCCGAGGGACCAGAGAATACCCAACCAAGTTTAGTCTCCATTGCAGTAGGGCCTGACTCCCCCCGTAATATACGTCCGGTGACAATATCCCAATACTGGTCAGATCCAATTAGTATATCTATCTCAGTGTCCGTGTTACTGTTTGTGGAATCTGCAAACTTCAAATTTGTGTATCGTCGATATTTAGCCTTAACTTCGTCTAGGTTTTGACTTTTAAGTGGTTGACATATAATTGGTACAACGAAGGCTGTCATCATAATATCGTTACCATATGAGTTTTTTATCATAAATTTGACAACTTCTATATCTTGTGAGTACTCATCAGTTGATCCAAATGTCTTTATCTTGACCGTACTTGTAGTAGTTGTCTCTAACTTCAATAACATCTGTAGACGTTTTGTAATGTAAGTGCGCTGACTTCCTGTATCCAAAATACTTCGACGTCTCGCTTTCAGTTCAGACGAATTCGGATTATAAATCTCTGCTATGGCTGTTGGTAGGAGTACTGAACATGAGGTTTAGGCTGTATATAAAACTGCTGCTTGGTCACCATTTCTGGTGTCTTGATCATTCATAGGTGATGAAGATGAAGGAGAGTCTCTCTTCAGAACAGGACATATACTGATGTGGTGTCTGTAATTACAGTTCGGACAAGTCTTCTGTTCACTACAGTTTCTTCCAATGTGATTTCTTCTCAAACAAATAAAACACCTCCCTGTTTTATTTAATATTTCTTTTCTAGCAGCAATGTTACTCACTGTTCTGCAAGAATTTGATGTGTGGGGCTTGCTACAATAAGTGCATCCATGTATGTTACTCGATGAACCATTATCAGACGTGTACAATGCCGTGGTAGTAGATTGTCTCTGTTGTGTGTTCGATGCATTCCTGTAGTTGTAGTTAATAGTTGACAGTTGTGTGGTCGGTTTATGTCTAAAATTACTACTAGATGTGACGGTTCTTTCTCGAGCTTCTAATTCTCTTAGCATAATACCAAGAACTCTCTCGAACTCCCAATCGTCATCTCCAACGTCTCTACCAATAATAATCTTCAATTCATGTGGTATTCTATCCATAAAGCTGGTTGACAATAAATTTCCATAGGAGGCTGAAGGAACTCCCAGTGTTTGCAAACTTCTGACATTTGACTCAATCACATCATACATTTGTCTTAGACCTCGTAGATTATGTATATCTGTTACAGTGTTCAAATTCAATAAAAGTTTCATGTGTCTATTAATGATCTGCTGGCGATTTCCAAAACGTTTCTTTAAAATTGTAATTGCTTCTTCATAGTTGCTAGAGCTGAGGGGTAAACCAGATATGGAGTTGGCTGCAGATCCATCAAGTAATGATTTCAAATAATTAAATTTATCAATGTCCGTTAGAGATGAGTTGCTATGTGTTGCTGAATTGTAGGAATCCCAAAATTCTTGCCATTTTGAATATTCTCCATGAAATGTTTTCAAAGTGAGTTTTGGTAGCTTGACATGAATTCCAGTGTGTGATCGAGTTCCTGTGTGGTGTGTGGACTGTGTGTTAGAACTTGTGTCATCATCCGATCCAGGCTGTTCTGCAGAATGTCCTTCATTGTCGGAAACTGGTATTGGTTGGCTATGTATAGGCATCTGTTGAGTGCTAGGCTGAATTCCCAGAACAGTTGAGATATCACTTTTCCTATCTGACGTATTCTCTACTTCTGATAATTTCGATTCCAATTTGACAATTGTAAGTTGTGAAGTTTGTCTATAAACATCTGTTTCTTCGATCTCTGTTTCAAAATCATCATCCGACTTAAAGCCATCTAAAATTGCGTCATCTAATTCCTTCAAAACTGTGAGTTTTTCTTTTAAGCTTATTATCAATTGTGATGCCTTTTCCTTTATAGTTATCCGTCTCGTCGGACCATGTAAGGGAATGGGTGGTAAGTTTACCGGCGTTGGGTTCTCTAATGCTAGAAAGGCTCCGAATCAAAAGTTGAGGACTGTATACTCATTCAAATGTGGTGGGTGAATCATTCATTCAACGTCAGTGTTTACAAAGTCTTTAATCAGCCATCTTTTTTCTTATATAAAGAGAGATAACTCTTACATGCATATACATGTCACATGACTCTCAGTCACATATTGTGATACACTATAGTATCATGATATGTATCATATTGTGCTCTTGCATCTTAATACGTATCATGTGCCTTTGTATTGCGATACATATCATATTGTGTGTTTGTATTGCGATATGTATCATATTGTCCCTTGTATCATGGTATATGTATCATATTGTGCTCTTGTATCGTAATACGTTATCATATTGTGCTCTTGTATCTTAATACTTTATCATATTTTGCTCTTGTATCGTAATACGCTATCATATTGTACCTTTGTATTGTGATATGTATCATATCAAGTACATTTGGTATTGTGGAATGATTGGCAATACCCAACACTACAAAATGGTATTAATATTTGTAATTAATATGCCTACATGTTTAAAGATATATTGTTTATTATAGATCATATATTCTGTATCATAAATGGTATCTACGCTGGGCTCTGTATGCCTTTATTATCATTGATCTATCTTTAGCCTTCGTAGAAAAACCAGCAGTTTCTTTCACTGCACCATATTGGGTATGTATACATGTATTATTTTGTTAGAGAATTAATGTATTTGTGGAAGAAACATGAAACCAAAGATGGAGTCTCAGTCTAGATTTACCTCTAGGCTTTCTGTAATGTGTTTTCATGTGACACAAGGTCAAATAACTCTTATTGATCTTAGTGCCTGATTCTGTTTCCATGGTTATATGATGTTATATTTTCCAGGCCACCATATTAGTGGAGTTGATATGTTTGGGATTTTTTATATTCCGATTCTGTCATGCTGCCTATATAGAACAATCATTCAGTTTTTGGAAAGATACAAAACATATTATAGTCTTGTGTACTATAATTGTAAGTTGTTTTACTGTACTCAAATACTACTACAACTACTAACAAATACCTAGCTTGCAATGTCAGCATCTCCTTGAAGTGAATATTAACTTGTCTTCTTCCATCTAACCAATATATCGATTGGCTTGCAGCTTTTGATGCTCAAACAGTAGAGGATCTTTTGTTTGGTTTACTGCAATTGTAATTCACATAATTTAGAAGTAAATATTTAATATGTTATTTATGTTTTAGTTGATGATACTAGATATTATATGTTATATTATTTGGGTAAATGCAGCACCAGATACAAATCCTGTACGATGGTCACGCCCACTTCGTCCTCTCTTTATAGTCAATTTCTCTGATGGGAAACAGGTATGGTGTTGTTGTATTTATTAGCATTTGCTCTCAATTGATATTTAAATGAATGAACCATATTTTCCATGTCAATTAGAACATAGTGGTTGAATAGGATCCTGTCTACCAGTTGCTTTATGGCAAAACTTTGACACAGATTTTCATGACCTTTGTAATTTTCAGACAATTTGAACACTGTAGAAATATCAATTCACAAGTAGTTCTGTAGACAGTCTGAAATAAAAGTGCATCATCTATTTTATGGAGCTGCAGCGGCTCAGTGAGTTAGATATCTGCTAGCTAGCCTGAAGGCCACAGATTTAATCCTAGCAAACCTCTAGATGAACTTTCAGGATTTTTCGGCCTGTTTTCCCCCTGTCAGTGAAGCATGGTGGTAGGAACTGATAAGTGAAAACCATTTGGTTGTCTGGATGGGACAATAAAGGTCCCGTGTGCTACAGGTTGTGCATGTTAAAGATCCCTCGAAAATTGGAAAATCGCAAAAAGAGTAGGCTTATGCTAATTGTACACGGCAAGAGATTACCCGTGGTTATTAGACCATAAGGTGCAGAAGAGTAGGATGTAAAACTTCATTCATTTCATCATCCATTTCATGTTTCAAAAGAAAGTCATTAAAGTGATACTTGATTCTTTCTTTATTTTTAGGTGCGGAGAGCTTTTAGAAATATTCGTAAAACAGTACCAGAAATTTTAAATGTACTGATTCTATTTTTTCTTAGTGTTCTACTCTTTGCCTTATTAGCTCTCAAATTATTCTCTAAAAGGTTGGTGGAAGATATTAGCTTTCTATTATTTTAATTCTCACTGTTTTCAACATACTACATCATTTTGCTTACTGTATATTTATCAGTAAGAAAGTGAGAAAAGATTGTACATTTTTCACCTGATTTTTTACAGCTTGAGGTTTTTTTTATTTTAAAATTTCATCTTGTCAGTCTTTATTAGATTGTTTCACGAAAATTGGCAAAGAAAGCATGCATTGTATTCTAGCATCAGTAAGTACCTGACTGTCCAAATCAACTTATTATTGATATAATTGTAGGAACTCATTGACTTACCCAAATGGTGATCCTTATTTTAAAACATATGCTGACTGTATATGGGATTTATATGTTCTGGTTACAACAGCTAATAACCCAGATGTTATGTAAGTTAACATTGAATTATGGTTTAAAGTGAGTTTTCATATTAGTATAATAGAAATTCATTGAGGTTGAGGAAGAAATGTTGTCCTTATTAGGAAACACTTTGGGAGTGTGCAGTGAGGGTAGGGTTACCAGACGTCCCGGAAAAACCAGGACAGTCCCAGTTTTTAGGTCAAAATCAGGCGTCAAGTCCCAGAAACTATTTTGTTCCTAAATGTTCCGGTTTGGTAAAAATCATAGTTTCTTGATCTAGATTTGTATAAAAAAAAAAATATAAATGTTTTATCACGTCTTATCGATGCTTCATTTCAAAATTGTATCTTATTAACAGTTTAACTTAATTTTTCTGCCTCAATTATTATTGTTGGTGTTTGGTGATGAATGTATATGTATGATGTATGTTATAAATGTATCTGTATGCTGTATTTAATGAATATATATGTTATGTATTTTATGAATTTAATATGAATGTATATGTATGATTTATTTTATGAATGAATTTATTGAATTTTATGAATGGATTTTAGGAATGTATTTGTATTTATGAATGTATTTGTATTTAATGAATGTATATTTATACTGTATTTTATGAATGTATTTGTATGATGTATTTTATGAATGTGTACTTGATCGCTGGAACATAGATCTGTCCATTTGATACACATGTACTTGTGTATTTTTAGTATTTTAGACGAATTGTATATTGAGATATTATGTATTTTCGATTTTTTTTTGTTTTTTTTCATTCTTTTTTTTTTTTTGTTTTTTGTTTTTCCAATGTATTGCCCCATGGGCTGAATGTGAGACAGGACCATGTCCTATATGGTGTATTTATGAATCTATATGCATGATGTATTTTATGAATGTATTTGTATGATGTATTTTATGAATGCATATGTATGATGTGTTTTATGAATCTATTTGTATGATGTATTTCATGAATGTATATGAAAGATGTATTTTATGAATGTACATGTATGATGTATTTTATGAATGTATATGTATGATATATTTTATGAATGTATATGTATGATATATTTTTATGAATGTATATATATGATGTATTTTATGAATGTATATGTATGATGTATTTTTATGAATGTATATATGTATGATGTATTTAATAATGTATCTGTATGATGTATTTTATGAATGTATATGTATGATGTTTTTTATGAATGTATACGTATGATATATTTTTATGAATGTATATGTATGATGTATTTAATAATGTATCTGTATGATGTATTTTATGAATGTATATGTATGATGTATTTTATGAATGTATATTTATGATGTATTTGATAATGTATCTGTATGATGCATTTCAGGATGCCAGCGTATGATTACAACCCCTGGTTTGCTATATTTTTTGTTTGCTATATTATTGTTTGTTTGTATATATTTATGAGTATAGTACTGGCTGCTATTTATAATAATTATAAAAAGAATTTGAAGGTAAGTTACAATCCTTTTAATGTTTTATGTATATGAAAACTAAAGCTTCTGAAGATTAGCTGACTGTTCACATTATAGACTTGGTGATGTTCTTCTTCCATTCAAGAATATTTGTTATTCTATTTATTCAAAACTTAGTGGACTTCCAATGAAAGTTCATGATAGAAAATGAATATTTTAGTATTCTTCAAAGATGTCAGGATAAACCCTTCCAAAACAATATACAATTATTATTACTAGATAAAATACTGTGTTGTAGAATGAGATCAGAATATCAGTATTTAGTAAAAGAAGAAAACTGAATCGTGCATTTGAGATATTAAAAGATAAAGTAGGGGATCAGTATGTGGTTACTCAATCAACATGGAATAAATTAATGTCTGTAGTAATGGAAGGCAAGAGTCAACAACAAGTAGATTTATTATTACGTGTTTTAGACAATGATGGCATCAATTCTATTAGTAAGTGTATTTATTCTTTCTGTCAGCAAATTGAAATTCCTTGAACTTTATCTCTTCTGGAATGAAATTAATGCAGACTTTGAAAACCAAAGATATTTTAGCTTAATACATAAACATTAGCAGTCCCTTTTGTAAAGAACACAAGGTAAGTTTAGTCTGTATAGTTTCTATTCTATGTAACAGCTAAGTTTTTTTATGTTTTGATCATGTGATATATATGATATATATTTGAAATTTTTTAAGAAAAAAACCAGTTTGTGAACCTGTCTGATTTACTACAAGTTGAATTAACTGAAGTCAATGACAGACGAACATTTCTAGAACATAAAATACCTGCCATTTATAACCATAGAGTTAGTAATGCTCTCAAATGGTTGGTCAGAACCAAGTAAGTTTTAACATTTTATTGAATGGTGTTGCAAATTAAAAATTCCAGGCATGTATTCATATACAAATATTTCCACCCACACTGTGCATATTTGTCTAATTGAATCCTTTGACGAAAAGAATTCAGATATGCCTTAAAGCTGAACTCCTGTTATAAAAATAAATTAAGTAATTAATAAAAAATTTTATCCGCCATACTTGTTTCAAACTTCAAGAATATAGAATTTCTATTATTTTTGCTATTTATATTTACATTCATTTCTGCTTCGTATATGATCATTTTAGGGGTAAAATATAATAGATACCTGTTGAGACATAATTGATTTTTTCGTCTGTTATAGAAATGTCCAAGTCGATCCGCTGTAAATACTAGTAGTTTCTGCCACGTACAATGTATAAATAATGTCACGACAGCTAAGTTCACAGTTGTCGATACCGAGTCAGAGTGAAGCGAAGCGTGACCATATTTTAGGTTTTGATGGGAGTGGCAGACGCCATACTTGTTTTAAGTTTGAAACAAGTATGGCGGATAAGATTTTTTTTATTAATTATTTAATTTATTTTTATAACAGGAGTTCAGCTTTAACTTCAGTGATCATCGATGTCACATTGCAGAATGTGCAGAGCGAATATACCATTGGCAAATAATTTAATTTGGCCCCTTGTCTAATTCATATCATAGTAATGACTTATGGTCCATTGTTCATTGCTTAAATGAAAATTTTGAAATAAGGTTAAACTTTCACAAAGTAGTTACTGAAGGATCTATTTTATATTTCAGAGGTTTCCGATGGTTTTTTGATTTCCTAATTTTCATCAATGCTTTTTTTATTGCCTTTGATGTGGACAAATCTGATTGGTTCTTTCTGGTGATTTTTACCATTGAAATATTTCTTAAGGTTTATACATACGGACCCAAAAACTTCGCTACAAGATTCTGGAATATGTAAATATTGTTCTTTATTTTTGTTTTATTTCAATTGAAGAGAGCTTTGCAAGATATGCTTAATAATGGAATTTACTCTTTTTAAAGTCCACTACACTGAATTGACAAGATCCTGTCATTACTGTCAAGAAAATGTTGATATTATTAGATTATAAATTTTATTGTAGATTTGATGTATTAGTAATTGGATCTGCTGTTTTAGCCTCTATTATTGAAATATTTATTGGTGCAAGTAAGTTACAAATTATATACAAGATATTGTTTTTCAACCAAAGATCTTTCACAAATAAGGTGTAATTTGCATATTTCTAGCTTTTGATAGAAATTGCTTGCCTGGCAAGCTATCTTTCAATAAGCAATTGCATCATTATGTTTTCGAAATGACTATTTTCTTTTTTTTTCTTTTTTTTTTTCCCGATTCTAGTCCGAGTTCACAACCATAACTGCAAATGACACACATAATCTGACACGATAATCTTACATGAAATGTGTGTCATTAGTGGATGAATGTAAAATGACGCATTTTGTGCCCAACTGGAAGTGACGTACCTTAAAATACGCATTTTCGGTTTTTTGCCTCTACCGATCTAATTCTGAACGATTTTGACCGCATTTTTTTATTCCATGTTTTAGGGATAATCGCTACATTATAGCAGTTTCACAATATGGAAATTTTGACCTTTGTCGTTGACTTTTTGTAATTTAAATTTCACATTTTTTTAAACTTCCTCAATTTTGATTAGATCAAAATAAATATTTGCATGTAGATAGACATTTTGTTTGTCAACATATTTCTGTTTTCAAAATTTCGAAATTACTTCCCGTTTTGACGTCATTCGACTCATTTGAAATTCTTTTTTTGCAATTAGTTACTATTAACCTATAATGATTCAATAATTAATAAAAATTCACCTGGAAGTAACAGGTCAGCCGCCATCATTAAACCTCTTACTTTTGTAAAACGAAAATTGGGACCTTAGGGGTTAATCGGACAATTGTAATTTTGAAATCTATGTAATCTTCAATTGATTGCTAACAATTTTCAGGATGCTGAATTTCAAATTACGATTTAGCTTTTGCTTTATTTCCAGTTATATTTGTACCTAATTTTCGAAGGTTCATATATCGTGACCTTGACCTTTGGTGACCTTGTGACCTGCACAAAAGTTATTGCCCTTGTCGAGACCTTTTTATACGCGCACATTATAATGTGGTCGTATATTGTCGTCACCCCTGTCCGTCCGTCCGTCCGTCCACAATTGCTTGTAAACGCAATAGAGGCTACAGTTTTTGTCGGATTTGAATGAAACTTGCTGTGATCATTTATATTGATGAGATCTTGGACAAGTTTGATCATGACGATTTTTGGGTGAACGTTTTTTGAGTAATTGGCCTTGACTAAGTCAAATTGCGTCGAAATAGACTTGTGAACACGATAGAGACAACAGTTTTCATCTGATTGGAATGAAATTTGGTATGATCATTGAAGTTGATGTCATCTTGGTCAAGTTCGATATACTGTTTTTGAGTTATTGTACTTCACTTAGTCAAAACGCCTCAAAATTGGCTTGTGACTGCAATAGAGATCACAATTTCCATTTGATTTGAATGAAACTTGCTGTGATCATTTATATTGATGAAATCGCGGTTCGAAATTGGCAATTTTTCGATGAACGATTTTTGAGTTATTGCACTTGACTTAGTAAAAACGCGTCAAAATTGGCTTGTGAACGCGATAGAGACTACAGTTTTCATGGGATTTAAATGAAACTTTCTGTGATCATTAATATTGATGAGATCTTGGACAAGTTTGAAATTGGCGATTTTTCAATGAACGGTTTTTGAGTTATTGCACTTGACTTAGCCAAAACACGTCAAAATTGGCTTGTGAACGTGATAGAGACTACAGTTTTCATCAGATTTGAATGAAACTTGCTGTGATAATTTATATTGATGAGATTTTGGACAAGTTCGAAATTGGCAATTTTTCGATGAATGGTTTTTGAGTTATTGCACTTGACTTAGTCAAAACGCCTCAAAATTGGCTTGTGACTGCAATAGAGATCACAATTTCCATTTGATTTGAATGAAACTTGCTGTGATCATTTATATTGATGAAATCTTGGACAAGTTTGATCGTGACGATTTTTGGGTGAACTTTTTTTGAGTAATTGGCCTTGACTAAGTCAAATTGCGTCGAAATAGGCTTGTGAACATGATAGAGACAACAGTTTTCATCTGATTGGAATGAAATTTGGTGTGATCATTGAAGTTGATGTCATCTTGGTCAAGTTCGATATACTGTTTTTGAGTTATTGTACTTCACTTAGTCAAAACGCGGCTTGTGATTGCGATAGACAATACAGTTTTCATCTGATTTTTATACGCCCACACGTAAGTAAGGGCGTATATTGTAATCGCCCTGTCGGTCCGATGGTCCGTCCGTCCGTCAGTCCGTTCACATTTACCTCGTGCTCACTCTACAGGCTACAATTCTTCATGGATTCTTTTGATTTTTATTTTGTGGGTCAGTGTCATTATGAAGATGATCCCTATCGATTTTCGTGAAGATCGGATAATTTTTCACCTAAATATCATGTCTGACTTAGCTTTTTTCACTTCATTAGCTATAGGGTGCAGCTCGTGCTCACTCTACAGGCAACAATTCTTTATGGATTCTTTTGATTTTTATTTTGTGGGTCAGTGTCATTATGAAGATGATCCCTATTGATTTTTGTGATGATCGGATAATTTTTCACCGTAATATCGCATCTGACTTAGCGTTTTTCACTCAGTTACCCATAGTGTGAAACTCGTGCTCACTCTACAGGCAACAATTCTTTATGGATTCTTTTGAAATTTATTCTGTGGGTTAGTGTCATTATGAAGATGATCCCTATTGATTTTCGAGATGATCGGATAATTTTTCACAGAAATATAATGTCTGACTTAGCTTTTTTCACTTCATTACCCATAGGGTGCAACTTGTGCTCACTCTACATGCTACAATTCTCTATGGATTCTTTTGATTTTTATACGCCCACACGTAAGTAAGGGCGTATATTGTAATCGCCCTGTCGGTCCGTCGGTCCGTTCACTCGTGCTCACTTTACAGGCTACAATTCTTCATGGATTCTTTTGATTTTTATACGCCCACACGTAAGATGGGCGTATATTGTAATTGCCCTGTCGGTCCGTCTGTCAGTCCGTTCCCATTTGGCTCGTGCTCACTCCTCAGGCTACAATTCTTTATGGATTCTTTTGATTTTTAATTTGTGGGTCAGTGTCATTATGAAGATGATCCCTATCGATTTTCCTGATGATCGGATAATTTTTCACCGAAATATCACGTCTGACTTAACGTTTTTCACTTCATTAGCTATAGGGTGCAACTCGTGCTCACTCTACAGGCTACAATTCTTTATGGATTCTTTTGATTTTTATTTTGTTGGTCAGTGTCATTGTGAAGATGATCCCTATTGATTGTCGTTATGATCAGATGATTTTTTAGTGAAATATCATGTTTGACTTTGCTTTTTTCACTCTGTAACCTATAGGTTGCAACTTGTGCTCACTCTACAGGCTACAATTCTTTATGGATTCTTTTGATTTTTAATTTGTTGGTCAATGTCATTATGAAGATGATCCCTATTGATTTTCGTGATGATCGGATAATTTTTCACTGAAATATCGCGTCTGACTTAGCGTTTTTCACTTCATTACCTAAAGGTTGCAACTTGTGCTCACTCTACAGGCTACAATTCTATATGTATTGTTTTGATTGTTTGTATGTGTGTTGATATCATTTTGAAGATGTGCACTTTTAAATTTAATGATGATCCGATAATTTTCTAAGCCTAGGTTTTATTCATAATCAATGCTGCCAGTGGGCGTATATTACCTTGCCTGGTAAGCTTGGATTAGACCTAAATTATCTTAGAGTTTTTGCCTGTGTTAAAACAGAAAATATATTTTAAAGTGGGCGTATCTTGCTAGGCAACCACTTGTTATAGATGTCTTAATTTTTGTTGTGCAATGTCAACTTCCGGTTTTACATCCATTTGTAAATCGCAATTTTTAACTTTGAAGAGCTCTGTCACGTGACCTAATTTACATACGTCAAAATTTCTTTCATGCCCTTATTACACGTAATCTATTCTTTCAAATGATGTATAACACTTGATATTTTGATCAAAATTGCGCTTTTGAGAATTTGAAAATTTTGTTTTAAGTTCTATAGTAATTGTGCGTGATTAATAAAAGAGCACATGTTTTTTTTAAATTACATATTTTTATGAAAGTCGTCAAATTCGTTAATAGATATGATAGAACATGACAAACAAAGAAAAAAATTGATTAATACGGATCCGGAAGTAGCACTTAAGCCGTCATCTTGGTATCAACAATTTTCTTTAAATAAATATAATTCACCGAGTCATCATCTGATTAGCATAATTTTGATGTCTATGGAGTCTTTAGTCGATTGGTAACAAAATTCTAAGGTTGGATTTTTGAATTCCGATAATGGAATAATGGAAATGCGGACGTATATTGCCGTCGCCCCTGTCCGTCCATCCGTCGGTCCGTCAACATTTGTTGTAGACACTATAGAAGCTACAATTTTGTATGGATTTTAATGAAACTTGGTATGAGCATTGGTATTGATAAGACGGCAGTCAAGTTTAATTTGGACGATTTTTCGATAAACAGTTTTTGAGTTATTGCCCCTGCCTCTATATTTGTTGTAGACACAATAGAAGCTACAATTTTTAATGGATTTTAATGAAACTTGGTGTGAGCATTGGAATTGATAAGACGGTGGTCGAATTTGAAGATTTTTCAATGAACTGTTTTTGAGTTATTTCCCTTGACTTATTTACATCACTTCAAAATTTATTGTTGATGCAATAGAAGCTACAATTTTCAATGCATTTGAATGAAACTTGGTATGAGCATTGGAATTGATAAGGGGGTGGTCAGGTTCGAATTTGACGATTTTTTGATGAATGAGTAATTGCCCTTGACTAAGTAAATTTGCGTAAAAATTCATTTTCTGTAGACACTATAGAAGCTACAATTATCTATGGATTTTAATAAAACTTGGTGTGAGCATTGGAATTGATAAGACGGCAGTCAAGTACGATTTTGCGATAAACAGTTTTGGAGTTATTGCCCCTGCCTCTATATTTGTTGTAGACAAAATAGAAGCTGACAGTCAAGTTCAAATTTTAAGATTTTCGATGAACAGTTTTTTAGTTATTGCCCTTGACTTATTAAGATTGCGTCAAAATTTTATTGTGGGTTCAATAGAAGCTATAATTTTCAATGGATTTTGATAAAACTTGGCGTGAGCATTGGAATTGATAAGACAACAGTCGTTTGAATTTGGCAATTTTTTTGATGAACAGTTTTTGAGTTATTGCCCTTGACGTAGTGAAATCTTGTCAAAATTTTAGTTTCGATGCAATAAATCCTCCAATTTTCAGAGGATTTTCATGAAACTTGGTGTGAGCATTGGAATTGATTAGACCTCAGTCAAGTTTGAATTTGACATTTTTCAATGAACTGTTTTGAGTTTTTGCACTTGAGTTCAATATCCATTTAGTGAATGTTTTTGAGTCATTGCTCAATTTATTTTTCAAATTCAATCCTGCCAGTGGGCATATGTTACCTTGCCTGGCAAGCTATCTTTTTATTTCCAGTTAAATAATTTCAGAAATGCCCAAAACTTTACATCATGAATACCGGTACCTTGTTTTGTTTTCGATAGATAGTACAGTACCTATTATTTTTGATCGAGAAATCTTGTTATATATTTCGTCATAAGTGCATATCTTATAATGTCTGATTTATATTTACGAATCAATGTGTCTCAATTCGTATTACAAATAAGCCCTGCAAAACTTTTTTTTTCATACTTTCAAAGTTTATATGTCAATCCAACGTCGACAAGGGAGATAACTTGATATTAAACTTATGAAGTAATTAAAAAATTATCCAAATAAGCTAATTTATCAAACTCTAAAATATTTTATTAATCGTATAATGTTGTCAATGTTAACAAAATACCTTTTTTGATATTATAAATGATTTGTTTGTCTTTTTGTAATTTATATGTAATTTATTAGGCTTTATATTCCTCTTGGAGACTTCCGCATGTACTCAAAAATAAGAAGTGCACATTAAATTCATACTAACAGATAAAGAAATAGATGGAATTGATTTGAATGTGACATATCCCCTTTCATACCGTTCAATTGAGGACAGGACTGAATCAGACTTGACTTTTCAGAACTCTCCAATTGAATAACACCCTTCAGTCAATAAACTTTTATACCTTCAGGTAGTGAAGAGTTCCGAACATTAGATGTATTGTTGGTATTGAGAGTTATGAGGTTGATTAAATTATTTGGCAGTATTCCCAGGTATTCTTCGGTTTTTATGCACTGGTGATTTTAAACATACCACTTGGAATGGGGTCTCACTTTTGTTTGGGTTCAATTTCATGTATATTTTATTACTGTATAGTCGATTCATGAAAAATTTGAATAGTGCATGAAAGTACAAAATATTTTGACAAAGGACATGCCCTTCTGAAAACCAAACAGTTTGAAAGAAGTGTATGACTCTAGACTACGAACTATTGGAATTTAAAGCTGCCATGGTTCAAATATAATCCTGTCAAAATATCCTTCAATATGACTTAGAATAAGCATGCATTGTAAGATTTTTGTGGTATTTTTTTTTTTTTTTTATTTTACTTTAATTTCTTATTAGTCTAGTGCTTATTATGATAACTGCATGCAATGTTCATGTTTAAATTGAAAATAAATAACTTTGCTTCTCAAATAGGTTATTTCCACGTATTAAAGGGCATGTATATAAGTGAGTATGGTAAAGCTATAGGGAATAAAGAGCTTCAGATTAAAGTATTTCTTAAAATGTTTCAAAAAAATCTTTCAGGACCAAGTTTAAGCAATTCTTTCTATAAGACTTACTGCCTTCAAGATAAACTTATTAAGGAACAAATATTACATTGATACTTATTTCATGTCTGGATATGTAATAACAGCATTCTGATATCTCCTGTACATTAGTTTGTGCTAGCTTGCGCTGTAGAGATGCCTGATATATATATTATTTATGTTTATAGATTTAAAGTTATTATTATGACTATTGTGAATATTGGTCCATCTATTTTAACATATGGTGGTGTTATATTTGTAAGCATGCTTTTTGCTTTTTTTTGCTAGCTATATATAAGTTTTGCTGATTTTAAATATTTCTCATAAAAATTTGCTCATTTTAAAAATAAACAGATCTTATTTTATGGTCATCAAATTTTACTTTTTTGTTAATTTGTATAAGAATTCATCAATTTGACTGAAAATTTAAATGAATTCTATGAAGCAAATACTGGTGAAGACTTTATTTTGCCTAAGAACTATAAATTAATTTATTAATAGCATATAAATCTTTTCCACAAATTTATAATCTATTAAACTCATAACGGCAAAATAAACCATCATATTGTTTCTGGCTGACATAATAATTTTGAACTCTTTAAATGGTCTCTCCATACTCGTGGCACATTATGAAATTGAAATTTTTGTTTGATATTTTAATGCATGGATAATGATAGCTTTAACTATGCTTTAAGTTTACGAGTAATTATCTGTAGCAATTCTTTTTATTACTGGAATGCATCTAGAGTAAATTAACTTTAACTTGAATACATATACGTTTTTTAGAAATAATACTTGTTCATTACTAAGTACATGTAGTGATATTTTTCCTTTACAGAAGAACTAAAGTTTGATTCTAATTTGTAGGTATTCTATTATTTCTATGCTATTATTGGAATGGAAATATTTGGAAATAAGATTAATTTCCATGGTTACAATGATACAGATTTAGACCCAGAGAAACAGACATGTGGGAATCCAAAACTTGCCAAGTCCAATTTCTACATGTTTCATTATTGTAATAATAACTTCAACAACATTATGAAGGCGTTTGTGGTTCTTTTTGAACTGACAGTTGTCAATCAATGGCATGATATCCTTTTTCTAAAACTATTGCTTGAACAATGAGATCAGTATATTCATAGTAAAACTGAGGTTTTTTGGGGGCTATTGTTGCCTTTGTTATCTAGAATAAATAATGGTTGGGTTCTAGTCTTGGTTGGTGTTTGATGGTCTGGTATGTCATCTTCCTTCATTTTTAAACCAACCACCCAGCTGTAAATAGGTATGAATAATACTGGAATGATCAGTGTCAAGAGGTTTAGCCAAATGTCAGTGGAAAGAATCTTTGTGAAGCTAGTTTTTTATCATGTCAAACTGGTCTGTTTCTTTCTTCATTCTGTAAAGAATATAAATCCACATTGATCTCTCTGTAGTATCTTCAGGAACTTGTACAGAACCACAATTATCTTGGCTTTATCCAATTATTTTTTGTATAATGACTGTTTATCCACTTATTTTTTGTATAATTATTGTTTATCCTTGACCATTGTATACTGTTAACCTCAGGGTTTGTATTGGTCACAAATAAAGCAGCTAGAATTTATTTCTTCTTTTTCCATTTATCTTGTGTGGTAATAGTTCTCAAGTAAGTCTTTTATATTCAATCATAATCCTTAAGCAACATTTAGGGGTAGAGATCACATTAAATAACAGACACAATTTTATGGTATACTACTCCTTAGATTATTATACACACAACGTTTCAAAAATCTACATTGTCATCATCAGGTGAAAATTTATTTCACCTGATGATGACAATGTAGATTGTTGAAACGTTGTGTGTATAATAAATCTAAGGAGTAGTATACCATAAAATTGTGTCTGTTATTTAATATTTAATCATAGTTTGTTCTAATTCCTTTCATATAAAATTTAACAGAACAACAACGGAATCCAGAAACAAAATCCATAATCCTGTATAACATCCACTCATCTATCTTACTAGTCTGTTTGATTTATCAATAACTCAATTCTTTTTTTAAGCAGGATATTAAATTGTCCAAAGCAAGTATAACATTTTAACTTTGTTAAATTATATACAATTGTTTTTTCAGTATTTTCACAGCCTTCATTCTAGAAGCTTTTATATTGGAATATTCTCTACAGAAACAACCTAGGTTAGAGTCAGCTGTAGAAGCCAAGATTAAAGAATTAGGACTTGGTATAGGCTAGTAAGTGTTTTTTATTTATATATGCATATATATCTAGTTTTATCGTACATATATGATAAAACAGATTATTGGAAAGGAAGAGATACCTGGTGCTTGTCATAGCCCACGTGACAGGTGGGCGGAGTTATATCTTCCTCTTCAGAAATTATTAAAGAGGTAGATGGCCATCAAAATTTTCTGCTAACTATTTCTTCAAAAGCTCAAGATTTAGGTTTGATCTGAAAAAACATTATAACATTCATTAAATGTTACTTGACTGAGGTTCAACTCATGTGCATCTAATTAATCCTGTGTGCTAAAGGCTGTGCATATTAAAGATCCCTCAACATTTAGATGGGACCTAAAGGAATAGGTTTATGCTGCTGTCCTGGCAAAATTTCCTCATTGCACACTGAGAGTAGAGACTACAATTTTCATCGGATTTAAATGAAACTTTCTGTAATCATTAATATTAATGAGATCTCGGACAAGTTCGAAATTGGAGATTTTTCAATTAACGGTTTTTGAATTAGTGCACTTGACTTACTCAAAACGCGTCAAAATTGGCTTGTGAACGCGATAGAGACAACAGTTTTCATCAGATTTGAATGAAACTTGCTGTGATCATTTATATTGATGAGATCTTGGACAAGTTCGAAATTGGCAATTTTTCGATGGATGGTTTTTGAGTCATTGCACTTGACTTAGCCAAAATGCGTCAAAATTGACTTGTGAACGCAATAGAGACTACAGTTTTCATCAGATTTGAATGAAACTTGCTGTGATCATTTATATTGATGAGATCTTGGACAAGTTCGAAATTGGCGATTTTTCGATGAATGGTTTTTGAGTTATTGCCCTTGACTTAGTCAAAACGCCTCAAAATTGGCTTGTGAACGCGATAGAGATCACAATTTTCATTTGATTTGAATGAAATTTGGTGTTATCATTTATATTTATTATAAGTTTGATCTTGATGATTTTTGGGTGAACGTTTTTTGAGTTATTGGCCTTGACTAAGTAAAATTGCGTGGAAATAGACTTGTGAACATGATAGAGACAACAGTTTTCATCTGATTGGAAAGAAATTTGGTGTGATCATTGAAGTTGATGTCATCTTGGTCAAGTTCGAAATTGACATTTCGATATACTGTTTTTTTCGATGAATGGTTTTTGAGTTATTGCACTTTACTTAGTCAAAACACCTCAAAATTGGCTTATGAACGCGAAAGAGATCACAATTTCCATTTAATTTGAATGAAATTTGGTGTTATCATTTATATTGATGAAATCTGGGACAAGTTTGATCTTGATGATTTTTGGGTGAACGTTTTTTGAGTTATTGGCCTTGACTAAGTAAAATTGCGTGGAAATAGACTTGTGAACATGATAGAGACAACAGTTTTCATCTGATTGGAAAGAAATTTGGTGTGATCATTGAAGTTAATGTCATCTTGGTCAAGTTCGAAATTGACATTTCGATATACTGTTTTTGATTTCGGGGTAGGGGTGGATTGAATCTCGCAAATGTACAGGCCTAGGGTGGAACAAATATTTTATTGAGAAATTGGGATCGGGATCTGTTGGATAATTTTCTTCTCTTCTGATCTGAAATTAGAAAGAAATTTGGTGTGATCATTGAAGTTGATGTCATCTTGGTCAAGTTCGAAATTGACATTTCGATATACTGTTTTTGAGTTATTGCACTTGACCTAGTCAAGGATTAGACCTAAATAATCTTAGAGTTTTTGCCTGTGTTAAAACAGAAAATATATTTTAAAGTGGGCGTATCTTGCTAGGCAACCACTTCTTTTATGTTATTTATGGTAGCACGTATATATTTACTGATGTATAGAGCTCTTACTGACCAAATTTAGAATTTTCAAATTTTATGTTCATTCTATAATTCTGGTCTATGTTCAGACCTATAATCCCTTTAAGGTGTTATTTATTAGGGTGCCTTGAAGAAAGGCTTTGTCTGTATTTTGAATTTCATGGAAGGTGAAGAAAGAAGGATAATTAAAATTATATCAGGTCCATCTGTATTTGGTAAGTTTACACTTGTACAATCATAATTTGTTACATGTATTCCAGTTCACCTAATAACACTGGTAAACCCACTATAGATACTATAGAACTAGTGGAGAATGAAGAGGTACCAGAAGCCCCACCCCCACTCCCACCAAAAAATCAAGCGGACCTTCCTCAAGATGACTCTGATACTGATAGTTTACCTGACCTTTCACAAGAACAGGGACTTCGATTTCACCTCAAAAAGAGAAGTAAGTTATTTTTTAAACTTTGAGTCTATCAAGGTTGTGATATTTTGACAGGATCTGTCTGCTGTATTTATTATTTTAACATTGGGATATCTTTGCTGGCCATGCAGAATACACAAAATAATTCACACCACACTTTGAAATATATAGTTCTCGCTTTCTGGCCTATAATCTGAATAATCAAGCTTTACAAGGTTAGTTGGTAGATGACATGAAGCACTGAACAGATCAATTTACAAAACAATCAATCTGAAGATTTCTAACTTTGACTTGTATTTAACTAGGTCGTAAGAAAGTGGAAGTTTTATTACATCAGATGTTTGAAGGAGAAATAGAAGCTGAAGATGAAGGTGAAGATTTCGAACAGAGACCAAGACGACTGACTCTAGAAAATATTTAACATTTTCGTCCTATTTGACAGTATTTGTCAATAACTTTCACACTTATCATTGATTCTGTAGTCTTTTTGTCAAGATACATTAAATTAGTAATTTACCTTTTTCATGCCCAGAAGAATGAAAGTGCTTATATTTGTTTCTATAAATGTTTCAAAATGTTAGTGTGCAATATTGGCAAAGTCATGACTTGGATTAAATGAGTGATAATGAATATTGATCATAATATTATGTTATAAAAAAGTCAACCATAATGATATAGTTGTCAATGCATGATTTACTTGTCAAAAATCAAAATTCATAATTGTGTTTTTCTTGTTTTCTGCTTTCAATTACTACATTGCTGTATTTAATATTTGTATTTAACAAAAATTCCATATGTTGAACACTGAAATCAAATTGAACAGGTTATGGGTATAAAGATTATGTTATGAAATAGTAACTTGTCGAATGGCTCAGGAGTAAAGTTTATAAAAATAGATTGTATAAATAGCTTTATTGACCAATTGCTGGTTAAAAAACTTGTTTTTTTTTCTGTTTTCAAGCAAATGATTTTGTATATTATTATACATCAGATCCAACATAATACAGTACAACCTTTCAATAAACACTTATTAACTGTCAAAACAGTACAGAAATCCAATATTGCAGCGGTGTCTTCACGTATCTGTCAAACATGATAATGCAGTAAACAATTGATAATATTTCTGAAAGATGTGGAACTTTTTCAATAAAATAAATTTTTTTTCAATATTTCAATTTGTGGTGTGGAGGCTTTTGTTCTGTGTTGTGTCAGTTTGTAGCCAGTAGATTTAATTCATTTAATTCACTTTGTCATCTTGTACCTTGTCTTGTCTTATCTGGTGTTTAAACACATTTAGACTTTAAATTGTATGATTTGTGATATTTGTATGTGTTCAATAGAATATGGATGAATACTTTATATAACAATATTACATGTATATACATGTAGATTGCTTATAATGAACTCAGTTTGACATCTACTGAGCTCAATTTGACATCAATAGCACGGTTTACAATGATTATCTTCTCAACAGCAAAACAGATAATTAAGATTGAGCTCTCTGAATTTGGAAAATAATTTTTAAGAAATTAAATCCCTACATGGCAATACTTATTTCAGTGATATTAATTCTAGTTTTAATTAAATATCAGTCAAATATATTTATTAATAATTTATATTATATGAAACCATATTGTGTAGTTTTCACCTTGGATATTTATATTTCAATACTCATTATTCAAATTAAATTAGTGATCTTAAGGTTGTTTTCATTTACATTTATATTTTCCACATGAAAAAATCCAATTCTACCAATAGGTTTATTCATGTCATTTTTTATACGCCCACATGAAATGGGGGGTGTATATTGTCGTCACCCACATCCGTCCGTCCATGTCACAATTGCTCGTAAACACTCTACAAGGTGCAATTCTTGACGGATTTAGATGAAACTTAATATGAGTGTTTATGATCACGCAAGGATAACCCTATTGAAAATCAGCGAAATCGGAAAAAAATTAGTATGAGTTTGTGCCCTTGTTCTTGAATGGCTCGTAAACACTCTACAACGTGCAATTCTTGACCGATTTTGTTGAAACTTGGTTTGAGAGTATTTTACAACTCAAAGATAAACCCTATCGAAAATCAGCGAAATCGAAAAACATTTAGTATGAGTTATTGCCCTTGTTCTTGAAAACGAGTTCAATTTTAGCTTGTAAACACTCTTGAGAGAACAATTTTTAATGGATTTTAATGAAACTTGGCCTGAGTATTTGTTATCACCCAAGGATGAAGCCTATTGAAAACCAGTCAAATCGAAAAAAAATTAATATCAGTTATTGCCCTTGTTTTTGAAAACGCGTTCAATTTTTAGCTTGTAAACACTCTACAAAGCACAGTTATTGACCGATTTTGACGAAACTTGCTGAAATTGTTTAATATCACCCAAGAATGAACCCTTTTGAAAATAGCACATATCGAAATATATTTAATAGGAATTATTGCCCTTAGTCTATAAAATGTGTTGGATTTTTGCCTTGTAAACTCCCTACAAGTCACAATTCTTGAGCGATTTTGACATAACTTGGCATGAGTATTTGTAATCACCTAAGGATGAACTCTATTGAAATTCAGTTAAATCGAAAAATATTTAGTATCAGTTACCGGTATTGCCCTTGTATTTGAAAACGCGTTCAATTTTAGCTTGTAAGCACTCAAGAAAGAACAATTCTTAATGGATTTTGATAAAACTTGGCTTGAGTATTTGTTTTTACCCAAGGATGAACCTTGTTGAAAATCAAATAAATCGAAATATATTTAGTGTCAGTTATTGCCCTTGTGTTTGAAAACAGGTTTAACTTTTTGGCTAATAAACACTCTAGAAGGTACAATTCATGACCAATGTTGACAAAACTCACTGAAATTGTTTGATATCGCAAGGGATGAGCCATATTGAAAATTAAAAATATATCTAATATGAATTATTGTCCTTGTTCTTTTAAACATGTTCGATTTTTGTCTCGTAAACACTCTACATGGCACAATTCTTGACCGATTTCGATAAAAATTGGTGTGAGAGTGTGTTATAACTCAGGGATGAACCCTATTGAAAATCAGCGAAATCGAAAAAATTTCAGTATGAGTTACTGCTCTTGTTCTTGAAAACGCGTTCAATTTTAGCTTGTAAACACTCTAGAAAGATCAATTCTTAATGGATTTTGATTAAACTTGGCTTGAGTATTTGTTATTACCCAATGATGAACCCTATTATAAATCAAATAAATCGAAATATATTTATTGTCAGTTATAGCCCTTGTTCTTGAAAACGCGTTCAATTTTTGCTTGTAAACACTCTAGAAAGAACAATTTTTAATGGACTTTGATGTAACTTGGCTGGAGTATTTGTTGTCTCCCAAGGATGAACCCTATTGAAAATCGAAAAATATTTAGTACAAGTTATTGACCTTGTTTTTGAAAACGCGTTCAATTTAACTCATAAACACTCTAGAAAGAACAATTTTGAATGGATTTTGATGAAACTTGGCTTTAGTATTTGTTTTCTCACAAGGATAAACCCTATTGAAAACCAGATAAATCGAAAAATATTTAGTGTCAGTTATTGCGCCTGTTTTCAAAAACGCTTTCAACTTTAAACATTCCTTTTTGACAAAACTCGCTGAAATTGTTTAATATCAACCAAGGATGAGCCTTATTAAGAATTAAAAATATCAAAATATTATTAAGGGTGAACTCCATTGCAAATCATAAAAATACCGAAAAATATTTAATGAGTTGTTATTAGGTACAATTCTTGACAGTTTTTAATAAAACTAGAGACCCTAGAAAAAAAAAGGTTGGAAGGTTGAATATTTCATTCCACTTATTGTATCCTTACTGAAAAGTTTTTATTTGAAATAAATGCTGCCAGTGGGCGTATATTACCTTGCCTGGCAAGCTATCTTGTAGTTATTGAATATGGAGGTAAATTTACATGTACTGATGCCAATCATGTGTTAGATGAATTGTCAAAGAAACTGCTAAACATTTAGCAATGAATAATAATCATTACAACTACACTTATCAGATTTAAAGATTATAGTTTTTTTCCTTTCAAAGATTTCTAAATATTTGTTTTAAGAATTAATCGACCAAAGTTGTGCATCAGAAATAATGATTGTGAAATAACTCAATATTAAATAATTAATTAATCAAATTTAACCTTATTTTTTTTATTATGAAAATACTCATTATATAAATTGTACATTAGGATACAATTCAACTTATTTTTATTTTATAAATTGAATTTTTTTTTGTATGGGCAAAATCTGCTTAATGTGCATGATCATTTATCATGAGTTACAGGGATTGATTGTAAAGAGATTTTATAAATTTGTTTCTGTTTCGACCTCTTGCAATTCCACCAAAACTAAAGGTATGATGGTTCGATGATGTCATTGTTTGATACAAGCATATTTTGCAATAAGTGACATCATCAAACACTTTGTTTCAGTGATATTGCAGAAACCACAGACATCTTATTATTATTAGGTCAATCAATAATTATTATATTAATAATGCCTTTTTTATGCTAGTTATATATTTATGTATATAGATTACAGTTGCACATTACTGTTCTTTCTGTTATTAATTCTCAAGGTTATTGGGGCACTAGGGTAAACTCTGCATCATAAACCACACATATAGGTCATGAATATTTTGTTCACAAGAATCTGGGCTACAAATTCACTCTATACAAGAGTTTTGTAGAATGAGAACTTCCAGCTTAAATTTTGACGCGTTTCAAAAACAAGGACATTAACTGATAACTAAATATTTTGCAATTTTTCTAATTTTCAGTAGCCTAGGGTTCATCATTTGCTGATTGCAAATACTCATGCCAAGATTCATCAAAACTCTTAAAGAAATGTTCATTGTAGAGTTTTAATGAGCCAAAATCCGTTGAGTATTTACGAGCCATTCAAGAACAAGAATTCATGAATTTGTGTTCTTTGAAAAAATTCCTCCAACATTTCAACCAATCTCCTTATGCCGTACATTCAAGTCATATAGGCCTATCCCAATTTATTTTTCTGTGGGCTACACGTTTATGCCAGAAACGGGACAGCTTTACTCTTTTGCAAAGATAACAGTTATTTGTAAGTGTAATAACTCATACTCTGGTTTCTAAATAATCTCAGTATGAGGTTGCCATGGAAAGTACGAATCCGTCAGTCGCTCTTAAAATCCGCCATTGCGCTGAATCCGCCAATGACGTCAGCCCAGTCCCAATGGCGGAGTGACGAACTCACTGACGTACTAAAGTACTGACGTATGAGAAAGCCCCTACTCGCAAATTTTGAAAATTAAGGTTTGTGTTGATAAATATTTTCACTCTGACAGTTTTCACGCTTTTTCATTTGTAAGCAATCATGTACTTAAATGCATGTCAAAGGTGCACTGTAGCGTAGGCCTAGCTAGATTTAGTGTTTTCTTTTTTAGCAACCAACAGGGCAGTGTATTTTTACGTGAATTAGGCTAGGCTAGTCTAGTAGCCTACTTGGACTTCTATCAACTCAGTTGAAGTTGTATAAATAGTTAAATGTTAGTATAATAGTTAGTATGTTAAATTTAATGATCCACCCCCAATCATTTAGGCCTAGTGCAAATTTCATTCCAGTGAAATAGAAATTGTTAAATTTGCTTGGCCGCGACATTTTGCCCCAAAGCATGCATAGCTTTCAGGAAAAAAAACGCAAACTGAAATTTTTCAATCTTGTTTTTTGCTTGAAGTTTAAAGTAGCCTAATAGCATCTAGTTGGATTTCATTGTTATGTGCTTGAAATTAAATTTCTATAACTACCGTTATATAATTGTACACCAATTAGCTTTCCGAGATAGATAGAAGCTTATGCATAATTGAAAAATAGACTAGATCTAGGTGATTTTAGATATTGATGCGGACTAGGCTATGGTGCAACTTCTAATTAACTTAGATCTAGAAAAAAAATTCAAACAGAATTAGATCTTTATTGTGAACGTCATTCATATCTATAAATCAATATAAAAAATAATATGCATATTTATAAACAAGATTTGTGAAAAAAAGCAGAAAGAAAAATGCTATTAATTATTCCGCATAAAAGGTGTAGGCCCTAATGTACGGTAACTAATTTGTAGCGTCTGCTAAAATTTGTAAAGAGTTTAGGCTATCCTCTAGAAACACTAGCATAGTTTTAATTAAAATAAGAAAAAAATCCAAACATTTTATTAACTTGTAAATTCACAGTTTTAAATGGGGGTAGACTAGCTCTAGGCTATGTTTGAAATTTATGTTAGCGGTAAAAAAATTTCTAAAAAAGATAATTTTTTGAGGGTTAAAAATTACATAATCAGATTAAATTGTAGGCCTAATGTATGGCTCACTGACCTCCGTGTGGGAAGTTCTAATCAACAGTTTTATTATCATCCTCGTATTACTTTTAACAACTGTCAAGCATCTAAACCCTATATCTTTTATTTTAGCAACATTTTTTGCGAAATTTGACAATTTAAAATTTTGCATTAAGCTACCCATGTCGCATATCGCTGAATAGAGAAAATCAAGAACATTTTGGTTACGGTATGAAATCTATATTGATGGGTAATAAATACTTAGTGAGCTAGATCGTTCGAAAAGTAAAGCCAAATTTTTTATAAAATATGATTATGAATTATTGTTTTCTATATATTATGGAAAAGAGAATCAAATGGGCATTGATAATTTGTAAAATTCAACTCTTTGTTTATGTTAGAGAATGTGATACAGTTGTCCAAAGTTGTCAAAAATGTCAACTTTGAGATGCCTATATAAAATTTGTCAACCAATAATAGCATGCCTAGAGATAGCTGAGGTCAAGGTCTACATTAAAGATTTCAAAGTCATTGAAGGTCAAGGTCACTCATTTTAGACCTTTGAAATTTTAAAAATTCCAAACGGACATAAGAAAAATATAAATTCTGTTACCAAAAAGCTTTATATAAAGTAACGAGTTTAATAGACACCAAAACTATACAAATCGGATAAAATTGAGTGGACATTGTGTTAATATGACGGCTCAAAAAGCTACGGTGGTTTCACCATGGTGGAAATAAAGTTTTTAAATAAAAACTACAGAATTGTCACCGATGTGAAAAGTATTTTCACCTTGGTGAAAAATAAAGTTTTAAATTCAAAATAAAAAAAATAATTATGTCGTATGTAAGCCACCGTAAAAAGCACTTCGAGTTTGGATTTTTTCTTTTAAGGGGATTCCTTTTACAGTCAATATAATAGTTTTTGTCCACATTTTTAATTTACATGGCAAGTGTGTTCACCCAACGTGATTTTGAAAAAACGGAAGTCCTCACACTAGAACACAATAAACATATTGAGGCTTGACATTGATTAAAATCGATGCCAAACAATTAACATATAAATAAATAACCTGCTCAATATTAATAATCTCTGTGTAATGAATATACAAAAACATAATTTACATTTCTTGGACTTTTATTGATAGGAAGATGAAGAAAAGTCCCAATAAAAGGGTCACATGAAATTTCCATGAAACCAACCAAATAAAGACATATAAAACTTACACAAGATGTCTAAGGATAATCAACAAATTGGATTTATAAATATCAATGATTTTGGAAGTGGCGAGACTTCTACAGGTGGAGAGAAAAAAAACATGAATTATGATTCAAAAGTGAATGGAGGACAGACAGAGTCAAAGAATAATACTAATTCAACCAAAACTGATGAGGTCAGGCATGCTTTAAATATTTAACTTGTAGTTCTATTTATATAACAATTCTAATCCTAATTAAACTCATCCTACTTGCATTAATTATGTAAAAACTTAGTCTTGGTATATTCTGGATCTTAAAAATAAAAGTGTCCATTTCAATTTGATGTAAAATGTCAAAATTTTCATATTTTTACCATTTTTTTACCTCATTTTGTTAGTTTTCCATACAATTCTGAGAATTTTGAAACTCAAAAGATTTTAATTCATTATAGCAAATACTATTGGCTGCTACATTGGTTTTAGATGCTAAACGAGGGAGACATATCAATTTTAAAACTGATGATAAACATGTTAGGTTCGTATATCATTTACATCTTGAAAGTTGAACAATTCTACAGTCTCTATCAGGGCTGATGATTTGGCCGTATGCCGGTCATGACCGGCATTCATGCCAAATTCACAGTTTGCAAATAGGCTCCGCCAGACATCAAGTATAGGTCAGCTTCCAGTTCAAAGAGATCGACCATCTCAAACTACTTATTTTAACCAACAATAGAAACAGTTGACACGATGTGTTTAATCCTATAATTATGCCGTTAATTTTAATCGGTCATTTTTCATTGATATTGTATATTAAGTCTATTTTGCGATAAGTTTCTTCTGATTTCATCAGCACCAACATTATTATTTTTTCAAACCATTTGGCCACACCAAATGGATTGATTGGTCGACGGATTCGCCGCACGGAAATAATCAAAAATATAATTTTTTTTTTTTTTGAAAAAAAAAATTGCCGCACGTAATTTTCTGTCTCAAAATCCGACGACCGAAAATTTTCATACGATCATGTTTTTTGTGGTACTTGATTGCTAAATTCAATGTTATCTAGTTTTTTGTTTTGTTTTTTCTTATCGTCATCTGAAGAAATATGTCCCTTCTCGTGTCGACGTGTGTCTCTGAGAATAACAACATGTTGACAAAACAGAGACACCTTAATTTTTAGTGCTAAAAATGTTTATTCTAAGATATTGTCTCTACCGTACTGAGGCTTGCTTGAAAACTATTAATGTATTTCTTAAATATGGGCTTTTTGTGATTTGTACAATTCGAAGCAGCTTTGATAAATAATCTCTGAACTGTCAGAAATGATGAAGGACATCACGTGAACAGTGCATATTTACGAGAATCTGCGAGGTGGTAGCATTCGATTTTTGCTCCCGGGGTGACACCACCACTATGATTCCAATAGAAAACGACACTCATCGAACGCGCCGAAAAGTCCAAACAGACAATCAAACAAGTGTAACACTATTGATAAAATGTGCCGGCAAAGTAAATTTCATTACTCGGCCACCGGACAAGTGGTTTATTTCCAAATCTTTCATTAATTCGAAAATCGTATGTATCGTTAAAAATACTGCACTTCTGCACGAAAAATACATCGCTTTGTATCGATGCGATACGGCTGATTTCGAACCCTGCCGTATTAACTGCATGATCAAACGCATATTCTGATCTGACCGGAGGTGATTCTATTACTGACTAAGATAATGAATAACAGATAAACAGTAATCTTCGGTTTCGTTTTTATGAAGTGCTGATTTATTGGCTCTTGGTAATATTTTAGTTTCATGTTTTAGATTTTTTCTTGGATTATACACTATTAAAGAATAAACAGAACAAAAAAAAATAAAAATAAATATAAAATTGCGTGTATTTGGACGCACTATAATCCACAGAGCAAAATTAATTAATATAAAAAAAATAAATAAAAATTCGCGCTTCTATTTTGATACACCAGAATCCGAGGAACAAAAATAATATCAAAAAAAAAAAAAAAAATTCGCTCGCTCGCTCCCTTTTTTCAAGCTGAAAATCCGTAGACCAATTGTTTTGTTTGGCCTTAGGTGTTTTTGGACATGATTCATTGTCCCATTTAAGACATCACTTAATTCTGCAGTGGTACTGGATATTGGGGTAAAAGTTGTTAGATCCCCATAAAGCCTCAATTATTAATTTAGTCCATATGCAATTCAATAAATTGGTTACAAAAAATACTGAAAAGAAAAGAAAAGAATAGACAAAACAGTAGAAATATGTTCTCATGAGTTAGGGAATGGAATCATAAAGTTTTGTTTCACATATTCGCTTGAAAGTGTTTAATTGAAAAGATTATCCTGATAATACAAAAAGATGATAATACAAAAAGATCCTGACAATGCAAAAAGATGATCCTGACAATAGAAAAAGATGATAATACGAAAAGATGATCCTGATAATACAAAAAGATCCCGATAATGCAAAAAGATGATCCTGATAATAGAAAAGATGATAATACGAAAAGATGATCCTGATAATACAAAAATATTCCGATAATGCAAAAAGATGATCCTGATAATAGAAAAGATGAAAATACGAAAAGATGATCCTGATAATACAAAAATATTCCGATAATGCAAAGAGATGATCCTGATAATAGAAAAAGATGATCCTGATAATACAAAAAGATAATAATACAAAAAGATCCGGACAATGCAAAAAGATAATCCTGATAATTGAAAAGATGAAAATACGAAAAGATGATCCTGATAATACAAAAATATTCCGATAATGCAAAAAGATGATCCTGATAATAGAAAAGATGATCCTGATAACAGAAAAAGATGATAATACACAAAGATCAGGCAGTTACAGCGTTCCATAATAGAATGTAAAAATTTTTCCCATACCTCATACCTCATTACCATATGTATCATATCTTGGCTCTTGTATCGCGATACATATCATATCGTGACCCATGTATCGTGTTACACATTTAATAAAGTATCGTGGTATGATAAAAAAAACAACTAGTATTGAAGTTTATAAGTTTATATGCCTACATGTTTAAAGATATATTGTTTATTATAGATCATATATTCTGTATCATAAATGGTATCTTCGCTGGGCTCTGTATGCCTTTATTATCATTGATCTATCATTAGCCTTCGTAGAAAAACCAGCAGTTTCTTTCACTGCACCATATTGGGTATGTATACATGTATTATTTTGTTAGAGAATTCTAGTCTTTGATGGAAGAAACTTGAAACCAAAGATGGTGTCTCAGTCTAGATTTACTTCTAGAGGCTTTCTGTAATGTGTTTCATGTGACACAAGGCTAACTTAATGATCTTAGTGCCTGATTCTGTTTCCATGGTTATATGATGTTATATTTTCCAGGCCACCATATTAGTAGAGTTGATATGTTTGGGATATTTTGTATTCCGATTTTGTCATTCTGCCTATATAGAACAATCATTCAGTTTTTGGAAAGATACAAAACATATTATAGTCTTGTGTACTATAATTGTAAGTTGTTTTACTGTACTCAAATACTTCCACAACTACTAACAAATACCTAGCTTGCAATATCAGCACCCCCTTGAAGTGAATATTAACTTGTCTTCTTCCATCCAACCAATATCTCGATGGGCTTTTGATGCTCAAACAGAGGAAGGATTTTTTGTTTGGTTTACTGTAAATGGAAAAGTTGAAATTGTTTGAATTCACATAATCTAGAAGTAAATATTTAATATGTTATTTATGTTTTAGTTGATGATACTAGATATTATATGTTATATTATTTGGGTAAATGCAGCACCAGATTCAAATCCTGTACGATGGTCACGCCCACTTCGTCCTCTCTTTATAGTCAATTTCTCTGATGGGAAACAGGTGAGGTGTTGCTGTATTTATTAGCATTTGCTCTCAATTGATATTTAAATGAATGAACCATATTTTCCATGTCAATTAGAACATAGTGGTTGAATAGGATCCTGTCTACCAGTTGCTTTATGGCCAAACTTTGACACAGATTTTCATGACCGTTTTACATTTCTTGGACACTGAAGAAATAACACTTCACGATCTTGAATTTCTTGTTTATGACTAGTATAAAAGCCAACAACTGCTATCTAGAGTATGTTCGCTAAAGAAATACTGCGTCTTGGAATGAAGATAAAATTTAAAAATCGTAAACTTGGCCAACTAAGAGCATTTATTCACCAGAATATGATAAACCTGCTGCCATAAATAAAATAACATAATCCGACATATATTAGTAAATATCCATACAAATGCAATTGTATTTATGCTTAATGCATTGATTAAGCGTTTTTCAATAATTAATTAAAGTTTTGTGAGTTTTCCAGATTTGACACGGATTCTGTTCCTTTATGACACCAAGTAAATTTACTGATTAATATATACATATTGACTTATAATTATAATGTTAAATGTTATGTCCATTCTAAAACGACATATCACTGGAGACACTCTGAAATAAAAGAGCGTCATCCATTTCATGCTTCCAAAGACAGTTATCACAATGATGTCTATTTTTGTAGGTGCGGAGGGCTTTTAGAAATGTGTGTAAAACAGTACCAGATATTTTAAATGTACTGATTCTATTTTTTCCAAGTGTTCTACTCTTTGCCTTATTAGCTCTCAAATTATTCTCTAAAAGGTTGGTGGAAGATATTATCTTTCTTTTATTATAATTCTCACTGTTTTCAAATTGCTTTTAACATATTATTTCATTTTTATATCTGTACTTTTTCTGACTGTATATTGAGTGTGTATTAGATAAAATATTTTTTGTTATACGCCCACATGAATGTGTGGACGTATATTGTCGTTGTCCCTGTCCGTCCGTGGGTCCGTCGGCCCATCAACATTTGTTGTAGACACTATAAAAGCTACAATTTTCTATGGATTTGATATAGATGAAACATGGTATGAGCATTGGTATTGATAAGACGGCGGTCAAGTTCGATTCGGACTATTTTCGATAAACGATTTTTGAGTTATTGCCCCTGCCTCTATATTTGTTGTAGACACAATAGAAGCTACAATTTTCAATGGATTTTAATGAAACTTGGTGTGAGCATTGGAATTGATAAGACAGCGATCAAGTTCGAATTTGCAGATTTTTCGATGAACGGTTTTTGAGTTATTTCCCTTGACTTATTTACATCACGTCAAAATTTAATGTTGATGCAATAGAAGCTACAGTTTTCAATGCATTTGTATCAGCATCGGAATTGATAAGGCGGTGATCAGGTTCAAATTTGACGATTTTTCGATGAATAGTTTATGAGTAATTGCCCTTGACTAAGTAAAATTGTGCAGAAATTCATTTTCTGTAGACACTATAGAAGCTACAATTTTCTATGGATTTTAATGAAACTTGGTATAAGCATTGGAATTGATAGACGGCGGTCAAGTTCGAATTTGAAGATTTTTCGACGAACAGTTTTTGAGTTATTGCCCATGACTTAGTAAGTCAAAATTTTATTGTGGGTGCAATAGAAGCTACAATTTTCAATAGATTTTGATGAAACTTGGTGTGAGCATTGGAATTGATGAGAAAACAGTCGAGTTCGAATTTAGCAATTTTTTTGATGAACAGATTTTGAGTTATTGCCTTTGACGTAGTAAAATCTTGTCAAAATTTTAGTTTCGATGCAATTAATCCTCCAATTTTCAGAGGATATTGATAAAACTTGGTGTGAGCATTGGAATTGATTAGACCTCAGTCAAGTTTGAATTTAACACTTTTTCAATGAACTGTTTTGAGTTATTGCCCTTGACACAGAAATTGCGTCAAAATTCTATTGTGGTTTCAATAAGAAGCTTTAATTTTTTCAAAGGATTTTGATGGAACTTGGTGTAAGCATCAGAATTGATAAGCCATTAGTCAACTTTGAATTTCCAACTTTTTTTAATGAATGGTTTTTGAGTTATTGCCCTTGACTTAGTAAAATTGCGTCAAAAATATTTGTGGGTGCAAAATAAGCTACAATTTTTTAATAAATTTGATGAAACTTGGTACGAGTATTGAAATAGATAAGACGGTGTTCAAGTTTTTATTGACGATTTTCCATGAATAGTTTTTGCCCTTGACTTAAATTTTCATTTAGTGAATGTTTTTTGAGTCATTGCTCAATTTATTTTTCAAATTCAATGCTGCCAGAAGGCGTATGTTACCTTGTCTGGCAAGCTATCTTTGAGTTATTGCCCTTGACTTAGTTAAATTGCGTCAAAAAATTTTGTGGGTGCAAAATAAGCAACAATTTTTTAATAGATTTGATGAAACTTGGTATGAGTATTGAAATAGATAAGATGGTGGTCAAGTTTGAATTTGACGATTTTCCATGAACAGTTTTGAGTTTTTGCCCTTGACTTCAATATTCATTCAGTGAATGTTTTTTGAGTTATTGCTCAACTTATTATTCAAATTCAATGCTGCCAGTGGGCGTATGTTCCCTTGCCTGACAAGCTATCTTCTTTTCTTTCAACTTATTGTTTACAGCGTTAAGTTTTTCTGGTCAGTCATATATCAGATCGTTTCAATGAAGTTGGGGGGAGCCGCGTTTGCTCAGTGGGTTAGACGCTTGCTCGCTAACCTGAGGGTCCAGGGTTCAATCCCGGCAAAGGTCGAGATGAACTTTCGGATTTTTCAGCCCGGTTTCCCCTTGTCAGTGATGCAGGTCGGAGGGACTGACATGGAAAAAGCGTCTAGTCGTTCGGATGGGACAATAAACCGAGGCCCCGTGTGCTACAGGCTGTGCACGTTAAAGATCCCCCGACAGTTGGAAATCGCCAAAAGAGTAGGCTAATGCCGCTGTCCTGGCAAAATTTCCCTCATTGCACACTGCATGGCGTTGCCCGTCTTCATTAGCCCATAAGGTGCAGAAGAGTAGGACGTAAAACTCCATTCATTTCATTTTTTCAATGAAGTTGGCAAAGAAAATATTGTATTCTACCACTGTCAGTAGGTTCCTGACTGTCCAAATCAACTTATTATTAATATAATTGCAGGGACTTTATTTACCCAAATGGTGATCCTTATTTTAAAACATATGGTGACTGTATATGGGATTTATATGTTCTAGTAACCACATCTAATTTTCCAGATGTTATGTAAGTTAACATTGAATTGTGGTTGTGTGTGTTTTTATTTCTCTCATATTAGTACAGTATAATAGAAATACATTGAAATTGAAGAAGGAATATTTTGCTCATTAGGAAACTATGGAAGGGAATAGCTGCCATAATTAGATGCAATGAAGAAGTGTCTAATTCCATTGTAATTAGTCAAATGACATGTGTAATAAAACAAAATACCTTAATATCAAAAGACATATGACTGCTTTTGTTAAAGTAAACTGTTTTAAAACAAAAGTTGTATGTTTAACGGCAAGATCAGTCTTGTTTTTGTAGAATATAATATTACTAAAAACATTTTACATTAGATGTATGTCACAAACCCCCCTTCATAACACACTGGTTATATGTCGCGTGCAGTTTCTCTTTTAACATTTCACTTTTGTCATATCTATTTTGTCGTATCTTTTACGTTCATCACATGACCATCACGTGACCAAAAAATAGAAATCATTTAAGAACTGCTCCCAGTGGAATTTATAGTCTTGTTCTTCATGACAGACGGTAAATGAATTTTCGCCACCAATTCCATGATAATAATAATGATTTTTTTATTCTGGTCAACAATTTATTATGCATAACATTTTCGATTTCTCATTTAAGTTCGATTGTTGAAGCCTTTGCTTAAACTGTCTCGCTGCTAAAGCCCCTTTCCAGAATATTTTTTGCTTTTCTTTTTTATGACTGTATATGTATGATGTATTTATGAAAATATTTGTATGATGTATTTTATGAATATATTTTTATAATGTACTATATGAATGAATTTGTAGGATGTATTTTATGAATGAATTTATATGATGTATTTTATGAATGTATTTCTATGATGTATTTTATGACTGTATATGTATGATATATTTTATTGCGTGGCAAATAAAATTTGTCACGCTTTGTTTTCGTTCGTATTATTTTTTTTTTTTTTTTTTGCGTGGCAAATAAAATTTGTCACGCTTTGTTTTCGTTCGGATTATTTTTTTTATTTTTTTTGCGTGGCAAATAAAATTTGTCACGCTTTGTTTTCGTTCGGATTATTTTTTTTTTTTTTTTTTTTTTTTTTTTTTTTTGGGAAGCTCGCTAGCCCAAACGGAAAAAGATAGACTATTTCTGTTTTCACCAATGGTTTTTATATGGGCTGGAATCAAAAATGAATATCTAACATGAAATTTTCGCTAAACCGAAAGTGGCTAATTGCATAATATGCAAATAAGATTTCAAGCTAGCTCGGGCCCTAATAGTCGCATCGGTCTGAAATTTACAGGATATAGATAGATAGGCAGCGCAATTAAAACTACATCATCAAAATTTTTTGATCACTTCCGGTTTGGGCGTGGGGATTTCCGTTTTTTTCGTCTCATGTCGGGCGACCCTGCTTCCGATGTAATTCAAGATTCTAAACAAATCAGTATATTTTAGCTATACTAAATGATTTTAATCCCCTGAGATGAAGAAAAATTAAATTGAATGTTGCGCATGCGCAGTTTTCAAAAATGGCAAATTTTCTTAAAAATTTAATAAGTCCGCCAATTATTAACCGATTTTTATGATTTTGGTGTTTATCGAAACCTTGATACTTTATCTAAAAAATGTTGGGAACAGAATTTTGATTTTCGAATTTGAATTTTTTTTATGCCCGTTCGAATTTTTCGAAAATTTAAAACTCTATATCTCGTGACCTTGACCTTAAATGACCTTGACATTTGAGATGTAGAATGTCATTGACCTCAGCTGTCTATAGATGTGCTGATATTGCATGACAAATATTAACTTCCGGTTTTATAGCCCACCGAAATCTGACTATTTTGCAATTTTGGATGGTTATGTTACACTTTCGGGCTCTAATGTTCGGATCGATCTGAAATTTAAAGGATATAGATAGATACGCAACACAATTAAAAATATATCATCAAAATTTTTTGATCACTTCCGGTTTGGGCGTGGGGACTTCCGTTTTTTTTTTTATCTCATTTCAGGCGACCCTACATCCCGTGTAATTCAAGAATGTAAGCAAAAACAGTACATTAGCTATACAAAATAATTTGCATCCCTCGAGAAGAAAAAAATTCCAATTGCTAATAAAATTTATTTATTTTTTTGTAAAATTTTTGCATACAAATTCAAAAAATATCTCTTTATAAAGCTGTGAATTAGCAAATTATCACATAGCTTGAATTTTCTCTCTATGTTAATTACAACCAAAGTTACAAAATAATGTTTAAATTTGAATATAGAGAGTTTAAATTTCATGACAAATTGACATCTTACTACCTACTTAAAATTTTAGTTTGGAATTTATATAAATATCCTACCGAAATCTTAGACATGTACAAAAATCTAATAAGGAACTGATAGTAGAAACTTATAGTAGAAAAAATTGCCTATATAGCGGAAAGTTTACGCTTACATTGTAGGCTGAAAAGTACCGGAATTGAAAGCTAGCAGGTTAGAAGTTTCAAAATGTTCGAAATCCATGGGATAACGCACAGTTGCCACGCTCGGAGCTGTTCACAGTTCTAGTTTTTTTGCGTGGCAAATGAAATTTGTCACGCTTTGTCTTCGTTCGGATTTTTTTTTTTTTTTTTTTTTTTTTTTTTTTTTTTTTTTGGGAAGCTCGCTAGCCCAAACGGAAAGAGATAGACTATTTCTGTTTTCACCAATGGTTTTTATATGGGCTGGAATCAAAATTGAATGTCTAACATGAAATTTTCGCTAACCCGAAAGTGGCTAATTGCATAATATGCAAATAAGATTTCAAGCTAGCTCGGGCCCTAATAGTCGCATCGGTCTGAAATTTACAGGATATAGAAAGATAGGCAGCGCAATTAAAACTACATCATCAAAATTTTTTGATCACTTCCGGTTTGGGCGTGGGGACTTCCGGTTTTTTCGTCTCATGTCGGGCGACCCTGCTTCCCATGTAATTCAAGATTCTAAACAAAAACAGTATATTTTAGCTATACTAAATGATTTTAATCCCCTGAGATGCAGAAAAATTAAATTGAATGTTGCGCATGCGCAGTTTTCAAAAATGGCAAATTTTCTTAAAAATTTAATAAGTCCGCCAATTATTAACCGATTTTTATGATTTTGGTGTCTATCGAAACCTTGATACTTTATCTAAAAAATGTTGGGAACAGAATTTTGATTTTCGAATTTGAATTCTTTTTATGCCCGTTCGAATTTTTCGAAAATTTAAAACTCTATATCTCGTGACCTTGACCTTCAATGACCTTGACATTTGAGATGTAGAATGTCCTTGACCTCAGCTGTCTATAGATGTGCTGATATTGCATGACAAATATTAACTTCCGGTTTTATAGCCCACCGAAATCTGACTATTTTGCAATTTTGGACGGTTATGTTACACTTTCGGGCTCTAATGTTCGGATCGATCTGAAATTTACAGGATATAGATAGATACGCAACACAATTAAAAATATATCATCAAAATTTTTTGATCACTTTCGGTTTGGGCGTGGGGACTTCCGGTTTTTTTTTATCTCATTTCAGACGACCCTACATCCCGTGTAATTCAAGAATGTAAGCAAAAACAGTATATATTAGCTATACAAAATAATTTGCATCCCTCGAGAAGAAAAAAATTCAAATTGCTAGTTGCGCATGCGCCATTTTTCCGAGAATGGCAAATTTTCTTTAAAATTTAATTAGTCCGTCATTTATTATCCGATTTGTATGATTTTGGTATCTATCAAAACCTTGCTCCCTTATCTAAATGATGTTTGAAACAGAATTTTGATTTTCGAACATGAATTTATTTCATGCCCGTTTGAATTTTTTGAAAATTTGAAATTCTATATCTTGTGACCTTCACCTTCAATGACCTTGAAATTTTCCATATAGAATGGCCTTGACCTCAGCTGTCTATAGATATGACAATATTGAATGAAAAATATCAACTTCTGGGTTTTATAGCCAACCGAATTCTGACATTTTTGAAACTTTGAACGGCAATATTACATTTCCTTACGAACACATTGACTTGAGATTTTCTGTTTTATAATAGCCTCAAAACTCTTCAACAAAGGATATATGCCAAAAGTGCAGAAGCATATTTTAAAAACTCCAGTACTAACATAAAATATATTCATCCCACATCAATGTGGTATACATCATTGGACTCCAAATTAAATTGTCTCTTAAATGATATGCGACATGGTCGTTTTACCATGAAAATTTAAGCATTAATTTTAGATAAATTAACAAAATAAATACCAATTTTGGGTTTTTTATTTCATAAAATCTGTTTCAAATTGATCAGTCAGGGTGTTAAAGGCTGTTATATAACATGTCAGTAAAACTGGTGGTTTAAATTTTCACACCTACTTGTCAAATCACTGAGCTGGGGAACAAATTAATCTGATTATGTAATTTCTTAAAATATTTCCATTCAAATTCAAAACATACATCAAGTTAAAGAAGTAAATTCGCTTGTCATTGATCAGTTCGAATTTTGTTCGTATCTTAATAGAAATGATTTTATAAAAAAAATGTCAAATACAGTCATGTGAAGAGTAGCAGACATATAAGTCTTATAAAACACAGATGAACTATTGACCACTTTAGTCACGGTTCAACGCACACAGGTGGCCAAAGAGTAAATTAATCTAATGATATAATCTGATAACCCTAATAAAATTTATTTTTTGTAAAATTTTTGCATACAAATTCAAAAAATATCTCTTTATAAAGCTGTGAATAAGCAAATTATCACATAGCTTGAATTTTCTCTCTATGTTAATTACAACCAAAGTTACAAAATAATGTTTAAATTTGAATATAGAGAGTTTAAATTTCATGACAAATTGTCATCTTACTACCTACTTAAATTTTGGTTTGGAATTTATGTAAATATCCTACCGAAATCTTAGACATGTACAAAAATCTAATAAGGAACTGATAGTAGAAACTTATAGTAAAAAAAATTGCCTCTATAGCGAAAGGTTTATGCTTACAATTGTAGGCTGAAAAGTACCGGAATTCAAAGCTAGCAGGTTAGAAGTTTCAAAATGTTCGAAATCCATGGGATAACGCATAGTTGCCACGCTCGGAGCTGTTCACAGTTCTAGTTTTTTTTTTTTTTGGGAAGCTCGCTAGCCCAAACGGAAAAAGATAGACTATTTTTGTTTTCACCAATGGTTTTTATATGGGCTGGAATCAAAAATGAATATCTAACGTAATATTTTCGCTAACCCGAAAGTGGCTAATTGCATAATATGCAAATAAGATTTCAAGCTAGCTCGGGCCCTAATAGTCGGATCGGTCTGAAATTTACAGGATATAGATAGATAGGCAGCGCGATTAAAACTACATCATCAAAATTTTTTGATCACTTCCGGTTTGGGCGTGGGGACTTCCGGTTTTTTCGTCTCATGTCGAGCGACCCTGCTTCCCATGTAATTCAAGAATCTAAACAAAAACAGTATATTTAAGCTATACTAAATGATTTTAATCCACTGAGATGAAGAAAAATTAAATTGAATTTTGCGCATGCGCAGTTTTCAAAAATGGCAAATTTTCTTAAAAATTTAATAAGTCCGCCAATTATTGACCGATTTTTATGATTTTGGTGTCTATCAAAACCTTGATACTTTATCTAAAAAATGTTGGGAACAGAATTTTGATTTTCGAATTTGAATTTTTTTTATGCCCGTTCGAATTTTTCAAAAATTTAAAACTCTATATCTCGTGACCTTGACCTTCAACGACCTTGACATTTGAGATGTAGAATGTCCTTGACCTCAGCTGTCTATAGATGTGCTGATATTGCATGACAAATATTAACTTCCGGTTTTATAGCCCACCGAAATCTGACTATTTTGCAATTTTGGACGGTTATATTACACTTTCGGGCTCTAATGATCGGATCGATCTGAAATTTACAGGATATAGATAAATACGCAACACAATTAAAAGTATATCATCAAAATTTTTTGATCACTTCCGGTTTGGGCGTGGGGACTTCCGGTTTTTTATCTCATTTCAGGCGACCCTACATCCCGTGTAATTCAAGAATGTTAGCAAAAACAGTATATATTAGCTATACAAAATAATTTGTATCCCCCGAGAAGAAAAAAATTCCAATTGCTAGTTGCGCATGCGCCATTTTTCCGAGAATGGCAAATTTTCTTTAAAATTTAATTAGTCCGTCATTTATTATTTATGCCCGTTTGAATTTTTTAAAAATTTGAAATTCTAAATCTTGTGACCTTCACCTTCAATGACCTTGAAATTTTCCATATAGAATGGCCTTGACATCAGCTGTCTATAGATCTAACAATATTGTTACGCTTGTTCCACAATTGGAGGCTGAAAAGTACCGGAATTGAAAGCTAGCAGGTTAGAAGTTTCAAAATGTTCGAAATCCATGGGATAACGCATAGTTGCCACGCTCGGAGCTGTTCACAGTTCTAGTTTTTTTTTTTTGGGAAGCTCGCTAGCCCAAAAGGCAAAAGATAGACTGTTTCTGTTTTCACCAATGGTTTTTATATGGGCTGGAATCAAAAATGAATATCGAACATGATATTTTCGCTAACCCGAAAGTGGCTAATTGCATAATATGCAAATAAGATTTCAAGCTAGCTCGGGCCCTATTAGTCGCATCGGTCTGAAATTTACAGGATATAGATAGATAGGCAGCGCAATTAAAACTACATCATCAACATTTTTTTATCACTTCCGGTTTGGGCGTGGGGACTTCCGTTTTTTTCGTCTCATGTCGGGCGACCCTGCTTCCCATGTAATTCAAGATTCTACACAAAAACAGTATATTTTAGCTATACTAAATGATTTTAATCCCCTGAGATAAAGAAAAATTAAATTGAATGTTGCGCATGCGCAGTTTTCAAAAATGGCAAATTTTCTTAAAAATTTAATAAGTCCGCCAATTATTAACCGATTTTTATGATTTTGGTGTCTATCAAAACCTTGATACTTTATCTAAAAAATGTTGGGAACAGAATTTTGATTTTCGAATTTGAATTTTTTTTATGCCCGTTCGAATTTTTCGAAAATTTAAAACTCTATATCTCGTGACCTTGACCTTTAATGACCTTGACATTTGAGATGTAGAATGTCCTTGACCTCAGCTGTCTATAGATGTGCTGATATTGCATGAAAAATATTAACTTCCGGTTTTATAGCCCACCGAAATCTGACTATTTTGCAATTTCGGACGGTTATGTTACACTTTCGGGCTCTAATGTTCGGATCGATCTGAAATTTACAGGATATAGATAGATACGCAACACAATTAAAAATATATCATCAAAATTTTTTGATCACTTCCGGTTTGGGCGTGGGGACCTCCGGTTTTTTATCTCATTTCAGGCGACCCTACATCCCGTGTAATTCAAGAATGTAAGCAAAAACAGTATATATTAGCTATACAAAATAATTTGCATCCCCCGAGAAGAAAAAAATTTCAATTGCTAGTTGCGCATGCGCCATTTTTCCGAGAATGGCAAATTTTCTTTAAAATTTAATTAGTCCGTCATTTATTATTTATGCCCGTTTGAATTTTTTGAAAATTTGAAATTCTATATCTTGTGACCTTCACCTTCAATGACCTTGAAATTTTCCATATAGAATGGCCTTGACATCAGCTGTCTATAGATATAACAATATTGTTACGCTTGTTCCACAATTGAAGGCTGAAAAGTACCGGAATTGAAAGCTGGCAGGTTAGAAGTTTCAAAATGTTCGAAATCCATGGGATAACGCATAGTTGCCACGCTCGGAGCTGTTCACAGTTCTAGTTTATGTATTTGTATGATGTATTTTATGAATGTATATGTATGATGTATTTTCTGAATATATATGTATGATGTATTTTTTGAATGTATATGTATGATGTATTTTATTTATGTATGTGTATGATGTATTTTATTTATGTATTTGTATGATGTAATTTATGAATGTATATGTATGATGTATTTTTGATTGTATATTATGTATGATGTATTTTATGAATGTATATGTATGATGTATTTTATGAATGTATATGTATGATGTACCGGTATTTTATGAATGTATATGTATGATGTATTTTATGAATGTATATTTATGATGTTTTTGAAAATGTATCTGTATGATGTATTTTATGAATGTTTATGTATGCTGTATTTTATGAATGTATATGTATGATGTATTTTATGAATGTATATGTATGTTGTATTTTATGAATGTATATTTATGATGTTTTTGAAAATGTATCTGTAGGATGTAGTTTATGAATGTATATGTATGATGCATTTTATGAATGTTTATGTATGATGTATTTTATGAATGTATCTGTATGATGTATTTTATGAATGTATATGTATGATATTTTTGAAAATGAATCTGTATGATGTATTTCATGAATGTATATGTATGCTGTACTTTATGAATGTATATGTATGAATGTATATGTATGATGTATTTTATGAATGTATATGTATGATGTATTTTATGAATGAAATATGTATGCTGTATTTTATGAATGTATATGTATGAATGTAAATGTATGATTTATTTTATGAATGTACATGTATGCTGTATTTTATGAATGTATATGTATGATGTATTTTATGAATGTATATGTATGATGTATTTTATGAATGTATATATATGATGTATTTTATGAATTTATCTGTATGATGTATTTTATGAATGTATCTGTATGATGTATTTTATGAATGTATATGTATGATGTATTTTATGAATGTATATGTATGAAGTATTTTATTAATGTATATGTATGATGTATTTTATGAATGTATATTTATGATGTATTTAATAATGTATCTGTATGGTGTATTTCAGGATGCCAGCGTATGATTTCAACCCCTGGTTTGCTATATTTTTTGTGTGCTATGTCATTCTTTGTTTGTATATATTTATGAGTATAGTACTCGCTACTATTTACAATAATTATAAAAAGAATTTAAAGGTAAGTTGTTATATTTTATATATTTCAATGATTACAAATTTATTACAAAATATATTGAAATATATCATATATTATGATAATTAAAGATTCTTAAGACTGTTCAAATTGTACACTTCTTCTTCCATTGACATTCAATTTTTACTTTGATTCAACCAAGTGGACATCCACTGAAACATAATAGAAACAATAGAAACTGGATATCAAAGATGTCAGAATAAAACCTCTCTTGAACAAGTCGTGGATTGGTTCAGTTGCATCTTGTCAAGCATGATCTTAATTCAGCTAAAGTAAGCTTTTGTTTCTGTCTTCCAATATACAATTATTATTACTAGATAAAATACTGTGTTGTAGAATGAGATCATAACATTGGTATTTAGTAAAAGAAGAAAACTGAATCGTGCATTTGAGATATTAAAAGATAAAGTAGGGGATCAGTATGTGGTTACTCAATCAACATGGAATAAATTAATGTCTGTTGTATTGGAAGGCAAGAGTCAACAACTATTAGATTTATTATTACGTGTTTTAGACAATGAGGGCATCAATTCTATTAGTAAGTGTATTTATTCTTTCTGTCAGCAAATTAAAAAATCTTTTCTTGAATGGGATTTATCTTATGCAGACTTTATTTTTACTGAAGCAAAGATATTTCTTCTCATCTTAGTCAGAATCAAGAGATAAACATTAGCAGTCCATTTTGTTAGACAGTATAGTAATAATTAACACAAAGTCAGTTTAGTCTGTATAGTTTCTATTCTATGTAGTAGCTAAGTTTTTATGTTTTGATCATGTGATAGATATGATATATATTTGAAATTTTTTCAGAAAAAAACCAGTTTGTTTACCTGTCTGAATTACTACAAGTTGAATTAACTGAAGTCAATGACAGACGAACATTTCTAGAATATAAAATACCTGCCATTTATAACCATAGAGTTAGTAATGATCTTAAATGGTTGGTCAGAACCAAGTAAGTTTTATCATTTTATTGAAAATTCCATGAATTCATATTTGATACAAACAAAGTCAACTTGTCTCACGTTAAAAATTAAGGTTAACTTCACAAAGTAGTCAATTTTTTTACAAAATAATCTGTCTTCTATTTCAGAGGTTTCCGATGGTTTTTTGATTTCCTAATTTTCATCAATGCTTTTTTTATTGCCTTTGATGTGCACAAATCTGATTGGTTCTTTCTGGCGTTTTTTACCATTGAAATACTTCTCAAGGTTTATACGTACGGACCCAAAAACTTTGCTACAAGTTCCTGGAATATGTAAATATTTTTCTATATTTATGTTTTATTTCATTAAGAGAGAGCTTTGAAAGACATTAATAATGAAATTTTCTCTTTTGAGAATTAAGTCCACTACACTGAATTGACAAGATCCTCTCTAACATTCAACCCATGTTTAGACATTGAAATTATAAAGTTTGGTTTTTATTTTTGGTATAAAAGGAAAGTCTTGATATTATTAGGCCGTGCAAAGTAAATTGTCTGTTTTACAGGCCTTTTTTTTTAAAAAATGGGGCGAGAAGGCGAATTTATTATTTATTATTTATAAGCGCTTTTTTAAATTTGGCACCAGAACAAATCGGAGCGAGCGAAGCTATTTATTATTTATTTCCACAAATTTAAAAAATAGATTTAAATCACCATTCAGATGCAACTATCAGATGTTTTGGGGGTTTGAATGATAATAGTTGATAGAAATAACAGAACTTTTTTACCTTTCAACTTCACATAAACGTAATCATTCCAACATATTTACTACCTCTGACAATGATGCACTTAGGGTGCATCAGGGCTGATATTATGTCAAGACAATGTTATTCTACTACAGTAGGATTTCTATCCATCTGTAAACTGTATTTTAAAATCATTGTATGGTATCGGTAATAATTATTATTATTGGAAATTTTGGAACAAATTGTCATACATCACATCACATGACAAGAGCAAAACAATCTGTTTAGATTGAACTTCTATTTTAATAATTTTTATCTAGGCCTATGTTACAAATGCCGATTTTTCGAGAACTCGTACTAACGGAGTACTTCCGGTTTTAACTTGAGAAAAGCGGAATGTGTTGAGTGATACCAATAATGAGAAAATCGATCGTATTCGAACGTATAAAATTCGTATTTTATTGTATTCGTTCCCATTTTCCATAAATATTAACTTTCAAATCAATAGCAGAAAAACACCCGGTGAATTCTTTTACTTGTCATTGTAACGGGTCTCGATTTGTTCCACCATTATAATCCAGAAACGAAATCATCAAGATTAAGATTAATTTAATGTTTGGATTGTCCTCACGAAAGTGTGAATAATTTTCATAATTGTGCTTCCTTCAGCAAATAATTGTATTTTCGAACGTTAAATTGTATCAGAATCAATTTCAGTTTGAAGTTGTAGAAGCAAATCTTTTTATCGGTGATGAAAAACGCATTCTAAGCCACTTCCGGTTTTTCGTTAAACGTCAAGGGAGATAATTATGGTAAAAAATATTTTCGGGAACGGGGAAATAACTCTATTTTACACACAATTTTGGAGACGCGCGCGCATTATTTATTAATTATTCCAAAATGTCAATAAATAGTTTTGGAGCGCGGGGTATTTTACCGGAGCGCGCGGGGCCTGTAAAACAGACAATTTACTTTGTATGGCCTTAGATTATTTATTTAATTGTAGATTTGATGTATTAGTAATTGGATCTGCTTTTTTAGCCTCTATTATTCAATTATCTATTAATCCAAGTAAGTTACAAATTATATACCGGTACAAGATACTTGTTTTTTAACCAAAAATCTTTCGCAAATATCATGTAATTTGTATATTTCTAGCTTTGATGAGGTTAAGGAGTTAAAGTTATATTTGTATTATAGTCTACACTGATATACATGTACTTTATACTATGTGGAAGTGTCATAAAACCATTTTGGTAATAACTGGGAGGGCACATAGCATAGTATACAATACAAAATAATTGTAGCTTGATAGCTTGATAGCGTGTATGATTACTAAGTTCTTTAGATTTATCAGATAATATAAGGATCTGTTATGTTATTCAAGTTTCAACTTTTATCTTCATTCTAAGACGCAGTATTCCTTTAAGAAGGCCTCCACATGTACTAAAAAATAGTTAGTGCAGATTAAATTCTTACTTGCAGAGGAAGTTTAAATGTGGCATATCCCCTTTTATACCATTCAATTGAGGACAGAATGGAATGAGACGGGACTTGTTTATAACACTCCAATCGAGTAACAACCTTTACTCAACTTACTTTTATACCTTCAGGTAGTGAAGAGTTGGAAACATTAGATATATTGTTGGTATTGAGAGTTTTGAGGTTGCTTAAATTATTTGGCAGTATTCCCAGGTATTCTTAGCTTCTTATGCATTGGTGACATACCTTACTTCAATCTCAGTCTTATTGATTTCAAACATACCACTTGGAATGGGGTCTCATTATTGTTTTTGGTTAAATTTTATGTACTAGTTTTATTATTGAATAGCCCATACATGGAGACCAAACAGAAAGAAGAGTTCGACTAAAGGTTCAATATTTCATACTGGTGATTGTTACTGTTCTACAAGCTATTTGAATTTAAAGTTGTCAGTAGTCAAATATATTCTTTTTCGTCTTGTAATATGATTTTAAAAAAAACATAAATTGCAAGATTTTTGTTGTACTTTTTTTTTTTTTTTTTTTTGTCTAGTGCTTTTTATGATAACTGCATGCAATTTTCATGTTTGAATTGAAATAAATAACTTTGCTTCTCAAATAGGTTATTTCCACGTATTAAAGGGCATGTTTATAAGTGAGTATGGTAAAGCTATAGGGAATAAAGAGTCCATAGAGATCTGTATATTAGTTTGTGCTAGCTTGCGCTGTAGAGATGCCTGATATATATATTATTTATGTTTATAGATTTAAAGTTATTATTATGACTATTGTGAATATTGGTCCATCAATTTTAACATATGGTGGTGTTTTATTTGTAAGTATGCTTTTTGCTTTTTTTTCCACAAATTTTTTAAAAACTGTATAACTAATCAAATTCAGTTATAATCTATTAAACTCATAACGGCAAAATAAACCATCATATTGTTTCTGGCTGACATAATAATTTTGAACTCTTTAAATGGTCTCTCCATAATCGTGGCACATTATGAAATTGAAATTTTTGTTTGATATTTTAATGCATGGATAAGGATAGCTTTAACTATGCTTCAAGTTTATGAGTAATTTTCTGTAGCAATTCTTTTTATTACTGGAATGCATCTAGTGTAAATTAAAGGAATAATAAGCTTTATGTCAATAATACAATTTTCCGGTAAAAAGACATGTTATAATTACGTCCAAACTATAAAATGACACATATTCACCGTCAAAATTAAATATTACGCGATTTTCGACTGAAATTGTCATTTTATGGAGGCCGCCATTGATGGCTTTATGATCGTGAATATGCGAGATTATGACGTCACGTCGTAGATAGAAAGGTAAACAAACATGGCTGCTGACATTCAGTCCGATCAATTTGAGCCAGAACGCAATCAATCTTGACAATCAGGACTAACAATAGCATGCCATAATCTTCATTACAAGGACTGGATATTCCGGAAACAAATTTAGTATATATCATATCTAGACCGGACAGTACAGGTTGTAAATAAAAGAGACTGCGAAGTAGGCCTCGTCGAAATTCACAATTAGGCCTACTTTCGGCCTACACGTTTTTAATAAGGAATCAATTCGAACAGATTACCCGAGTACATACCTCCTCTAAGGATTTTATTTATCGAACCTAGTGTGTACTGTCAATGTCACCTGCCTTGCAAGGTATAGAAAAGTAGTTTTAGCCGCTGGCGGCCTTGGCTTAATTTGTCTAGTGTCGATGTTCTAGGCCTAACCCCTATTAATGCTAATTATATTATTGACTCACCTCAGTTTGTGCATTTCGCATTTCGCGTTTTTGTATCGTTTTTGTAAACGGCAAATACGTCCATCCTTTGTGAGTAGTTTCCGGTGGACGCAAACGGTAGGAAAATCTGTTTCTTTCAGCAACTTACCAGCGGGTGCAATCCCAGGACCAAAGCGGTTTTGTTTACCGACTTCGAAGCCGGCCGGTAGAATATGTTTTTCACACACGACTTTATTTCTTGAGAAATGAAACGTATCCAATGTCGAACCTGTACCGATGTTGTTGAGCTCTTTTGTAGATTCTTAGTGGGATCTGGTATTCGTTAATAGCTTACGTCTTTATTTCTCTACTTATTGTTAAGGCATACCCGAGCTTGACATTCCGCCATTTTGATATTCTATCTACGACGTGACGTCATGCTACGTGACGTTCCTAACAAAGATGGCGGCCCCCAGGTATTGGAATTTATTGATTTTAATTTGTAATATTAGACAAAATAAAATAGTAACAACAAAAAAAAAACTTTACAATATGTCCATTTCATCCAAGCCTATCACAAATTTACAAAGCTTATTATCCCTTTAACTTTAACTTGAATACATATATGTTTTTTAGAAATAATACTTGTTCATTACTAAGTACATGTAGTGATATTTTTCCTTTACAGAAGAACTAAAGTTTGATTCTAATTTGTAGGTCTTCTTTTATTTCTATGCTATTATTGGAATGGAAGCATTTGGAAATAAGATTAATTTTCATGGTTACAATAATACAAATTTAGACCCAGAGAAACAGACATGTGGCAATCCAAAACTTGCCAACTCTGATTTCTACATCCTTCATTATTGTAATAATAACTTCAACAACATTATGAAGGCGTTTGTGGTTCTTTTTGAACTGACAGTTGTCAATCAATGGCAAGATATCCTTTTTCTAAAACTATTGCTTGAACAATGAGATCAGTATATTCATAGTAAAACTGAGGTTTTTTGGGGGCTATTGTTTCCTTTGTTATCTAGAATAAATAATGGTTGGGTTCTAGTCTTGGTTGGTGTTTGATGGTCTGGTTTGTCATCTTCCTTCATTTTTAAACCAACCACCCAGCTGTAAATACCGGTAGGTGTGAATAATACTGGAATGACCAGTGGCAAGAGATCTTTTATCTTGTAAAATTTTTCTTTTTCTTTCTTTATTCTATTAGCAATATAAATCCACATTGATCTCTCTGTAGTATCTTCAGGAACTTGTACAGAACCACAATTATCTTGACTTTATCCAATTGTTTTTAGTATAATGACTGTTTATCCAATTATTTTTTGTATAATTATTGTTTATCCTTGACCATTGTATACTGTTAACCTCAGGGTTTGTATTGGTCACAAATAAAGCAGCTAGAATTTACTTCTTCTCTTTCCATTTAGCTTGTGTGGTTACAGTTCTGAAGTAAGTCCTTTATATTCAATCAAAATTTGTTCTACTTCATGTAGCCTAATATCATAAATTGCATACATAAATTTAAAACACCCCAAAAATAAAATCACTAACATAATAAGATATTGTCAATACATTCATCTATCTAGTCTGTTTGATTTATCAATAACTCTATTCTTATTATGGATATTAAATTGTCCCAAGCAAGTATAACATTTTAACTTTGTTCTCAATCATAATAATTATATACAATTGTTTTTTCAGTATTTTCAAAGCCTTCATTCTAGAAGCTTTTTTATTGGAATATTCTATAGAAAAACAACCTAAGTTAGAGTCAGCTGTGGAGGCCAAGATTAAAGAATTAGGACTTGGTATAGGCTGGTAAGTGTTTTTATACCCTCACATTATAATGCTTTCGTAAATTCTCTTCACCCTTGTCCGTCCGTCGGTCGGTCGGTCCGTCCGTCTGTCCAGAATTGCTTGTAAACGCGATAGAGACTACAGTTTTCGTCGGATTTGAATGAAACTCGCTGTGGTAATTATATTGATGAGATCTCGGACGAGTTCGAAATTGGTGATATTTCGATGAACGGTTTTTGAGTTATTGCACTTGACTAAGTCAAAACGTGTCAAAATTGGCTTGTGAACACGATAGAGACAACAGTTTTCATCCAATTTGATTGAAACTTGCTGTGATCATTTATATTGAAGAGATCTCAGACAAGTTCGAAATAAGCTATTTTCGATGAACGGTTGAGATATTGCAATTGACTTAGTCAAAACGCGTCAAAACTGGCTTGTGAACTCAATCGAGATTATAGTTTACATCTGAACTATATTTGAGTTATCGACTTAGTCCAAACACATGAAATTTAGCTAGTAAATTCAAAATAGACTAGGTTTCATCTGATTTGAATGATATTTGGTGTGAACATTTATATTGATGAGAATTAGATAATGTTGGATTTTCAACCTGTGTTTAAAAAGAAAATATACTTTAAAGTTGGCGTTTCTTGTTAGGCAATCGCTTGTTTATTTTTATCATTCATTGAGTGTTATTAGACTGAGGTAAAACTAGGGGTTCAGGAAAAATATATATCAAAAATATTTCAGGTCTGGTGTTAATATTGTATACAGTATAATATTTATGTCAGATAGCAAATTTCCCTCATTGCACACTGAAAGTAAGATGTTAAAAAATTCATGTCATTTCAAATTATTGATAAGCTAATCTATTGTTCTGTGATCTAGGTGAGTGTTTTCCTTGAGACTCGTCTCAATACACCCTAAAGAAACAGATACCCAACAACTTTTATTCAAAACTTCATTTTATCCAAAACATACCTTTTCTGGCATTATTAAGTCACAAATCCTAAGATTTCATAGGATTTGTACCCAACAGACCGATTTTGATACCGTGTGTAGACTTGTTTTCGATTAATTAAGAGAGAGGGGATATTCAAAAAGTTTCTTGCGGCAAATTTAAAACGACACTCTTTTCCATCTTCAGAAGAAAAATGACCCACCTCCTCCTTTTAATTGCTTTAGTGCAATACCGTGTGGAGTTCCTGTGTGTGGAACCTGCAAGCATATACGTATTTCCCACCTTTTTCAAAATAAGTGAACGACCTACTTTCTTGCGGTGACCATAATTTGATATACCTAATTTCTTGTAAAAAATGCGATATCCAATATGTTGGCGAAACTAAAAATGCGTTGCGGACCCGTTTAAATGGACATCGCTGTGACATCGTGCACGGCAAAGACCTATTGCGACCACTTTAATCTTCCCGACCACTCCATTGATGACCTATTGATTATGCCTTTTGAATCTGTACCAACTTTTCCGAACATCAAGCCTAAGCACCAGAGATTACAACGCGAGAGTTATTGGATGGACCAACTTGGCACAGTATATCCTAATGGGTTGAATAGTCAGCATGACGAAGAGACTTGTGACAGCCTATAGGCGAAATAAAAACTTGAGTAACCATTTAGTCCATGGCAGAGTTATTGCACTTGACTAAGTCAAAACGTGTCAAAATTGCCTTGTGAACACGATAGAGACAACAGTTTTCATCCAATTTGATTGAAACTTGCTGTGATCATTTATATTGAAGAGATCTCAGACAAGTTCGAAATAAGCTATTTTCGATGAACGGTTGAGATATTGCAATTGACTTAGTCAAAACGCGTCAAAACTGGCTTGTGAACTCAATCGAGATTATAGTTTACATCTGAACTATATTTGAGTTATCGACTTAGTCCAAACACATGAAATTTAGCTAGTAAATTCAAAATAGACTAGGTTTCATCTGATTTGAATGATATTTGGTGTGAACATTTATATTGATGAGAATTAGATAATGTTGGATTTTCAACCTGTGTTTAAAAAGAAAATATACTTTAAAGTTGGCGTTTCTTGTTAGGCAATCGCTTGTTTATTTTTATCATTCATTGAGTGTTATTAGACTGAGGTAAAACTAGGGGTTCAGGAAAAATATATATCAAAAATATTTCAGGTCTGGTGTTAATATTGTATACAGTATAATATTTATGTCAGATAGCAAATTTCCCTCATTGCACACTGAAAGTAAGATGTTTAAAAATTCATGTCATTTCAAATTATTAGTAATTATTGTTCTGTGATCTAGGTGAGTGTTTTCCTTGAGACTCGTCTCAATACACCCTAAAGAAACAGATACCCAACAACTTTTATTCAAAACTTCATTTTATCCAAAACATACCTTTTCTGGCATTATTAAGTCACAAATCCTAAGATTTCATAGGATTTGTACCCAACAGACCGATTTTGATACCGTGTGTAGACTTGTTTTCGATTAATTAAGAGAGAGGGGATATTCAAAAAGATTCTTGCGGCAAATTTAAAACGACACTCTTTTCCATCTTCAGAAGAAAAATGACCCACCTCCTCCTTTTAATTGCTTTAGTGCAATACCGTGTGGAGTTCCTGTGTGTGGAACCTGCAAGCATATACGTATTTCCCACCTTTTTCAAAATAAGTGAACGACCTACTTTCTTGCGGTGACCATAATTTGATATACCTAATTTCTTGTAAAAAATGCGATATCCAATATGTTGGCGAAACTAAAAATGCGTTGCGGACCCGTTTAAATGGACATCGCTGTGACATCGTGCACGGCAAAGACCTATTGCGACCACTTTAATCTTCCCGACCACTCAATTGATGACCTATTGATTATGCCTTTTGAATCTGTACCAACTTTTCCGAACATCAAGCCTAAGCACCAGAGATTACAACGCGAGAGTTATTGGATGGACCAACTTGGCACAGTATATCCTAATGGGTTGAATAGTCAGCATGACGAAGAGACTTGTGACAGCCTATAGGCGAAATAAAAACTTGAGTAACCATTTAGTCCATGGCAGACTTGATCGAACCCACCCCACCCCACCCCACTCCAATACCCCCATCTCTCCCCCTTCCAAAAAAACCACATCCTTCTATAATATGGAATACTAAATAGTTCATTTCAAAATGTAGCCTATAGTATTAAGTTTTTATATTTTAAACATTGAACTGCAGGCCTATCATCATTCTTATAATTAATTATATTAAATATATTTTCTTTTTAAGTGGGAATTTTAAGGAGAACTATGTATATATATACATTTTGTAGATATTTCTTTCAGATGATCACTATAAGTCGGTACCGCCAAATTATCTTTTTTATTTTTACTTACTAACTGAACTAACAGCACTTCGAAATATAGTTCTTGCTCTGTGACCTAGGCCCGTGCTTTTTGGGAGAATGCTTTTCTCATATCACCTTAACACAAACTTATAAATATACAGGGAATGAAATAATATTAAGGATTTCTTTAGGGTTTCTTCGAGAAAGGCTTGGTCTGTTAAAATAATATTATTTACATCTGTATTTGCTAAATTTACACTAGTACATAATTTGTTACATGTATTTCAGTACACCTAGTAAACCCACTATAGATACAATACAACCAGTGGAGAGTAGAGAGGTACCTGAAGCCCCACCCCAACTCCCTCCTAAAAATCAACTTGACCTTCCTCAAGATGACTCTGATAGTGATAGTTTACCTGATCTTTCACAAGAACGGGGGCTTCGATTTCATCTCAAGAAGAAAAGTAAGTTATTTCTTGTAAAATTTCATATTTATACGCCCAAATGAAATGGTAGGGGGGGGGGTCGTATATTGTCGTCACCCATGTCCATCGGTAGCCCGTTGGTGGGTCCGTCCGTTGGATTGAGATGAAACTTGACATGAGTGTTTATGATCACACAAGGATGGACCCTAATAATTATTAGCCAAATTTGAAAAAAATTCAGTATGAGTTCTCGAATGGCTCGTAAACACTCTACAGTGTGCAATTCTTGACAGATTTTGGTGAAACTTGGTGTGAGAGTGTGTTATAACTCAAGGATGAACCCAATTGAAAATCAGCAAAATCGAAAAATATTAAGTATGAGTTATTGCCCTTGTTCTTAAAAACGCGTTCAATTTTAACTTGTAAACACTCTAGAAAGGACATTTCTTAATGGATTTTGATGAAACTTTGCTAGAGTATTTGTTTTCATCCAAGGATTAACCCTTTTGAAAATCAGATAAATTGAAAAATATTTAGTGTCAGTCTTGTTAACACTCTAGATGGCACAATTCATGACCAATTTTGACAAAACTCGCTGAAATTGTTTAATATCGAGCAGGATGAGCCCTTCTGAAAATTAAAAATCAAAAATATTTTAAATATGAATTATTGCCTTTCCCTTGAAAACGCATTCAATTTTATGCTCATAAACACTCAACAAAGCACAATTCTTTACAGACTTTTTATGAAACTTGTTGAAATTGTTTGTTATCACCCTATTGAACTCTATTGCAAATCACAAAAATACCGAAAAACATTTAGGGAGTTGTTATTAGGTACAATTATTGACAGATTTTAATGAAACTAGACACCCTAGAAAAATAGTATGATGGAAGGTTGAATATTTCATTCCGCTGATTTTTACTGTACTGTAAAGTTTTTATTCTAAATTAATGATTCCAGTATGCGTATATTATCTTGCCTGGCAAACTATCTTTGAAAACGCGTTCAATTTTAGGCTTGTAGACACTCTACTAGGCACAATTCTTGACCTATTTTGACAAAACTTGGTGAAATTGTTTCGATGAACCCTATTGAAAATCAAAAATATCGAAATATATTTAATATAAATTATTGCACTCGTTCTTTAAATTATTGCCCTCGTTCTTTAAAACTATTTCGATATTTGGCTTATAAACACTCTGCAAGGCACAATTCTTGACGGATTTTGACAAAACTTGGTGAAATTGTTTAATATCACCTAAGGATGAACTCTATTGAAAATCAAATAAATCGAAATATATACAATTCTTGACTGATTTTAACGAAACTTGGCACGAGTATTTGTAATCACCAAAGGATGGACCCTTTTGAAAATCAGATAAATTTAAAAATATTTAATACCAGTTATTGCCCTTGTTTTTGAAAAAGCTTCAAAATTTTAGCTCTAGAAAGGCACCATGCTTTACAGATTTTAACAAAACTTGCTGAAACTTTTAATTATCATTAAAGGGTGAACCCTATTAAAACAAGGAATATCACAAAATATTGAATTTTTGTTGAAATTGGCGTATTGACATGCTTAACCTTCGAGTAAAATTTCAATGGAATATTCCTATGCCTTGTCGGATTTTTTCACAGGGTCTTCGTTTTTTACCTGGTGGGTGGGGTCTTCCTTTTATACCTTTTTTTACGTCGGTATTTATGTTTCACCCTGTAGGGAAGGGAGGGGGCGATGGATTTTGCTCATTTTCTGGGGAAATTGGCGTATTGACATGCTTAACCTTCGAGTAAAATTTCAATGGAATATTCCTATGCCTTGTCGGATTTTTTCACAGGGTCTTCGTTTTTTACCTGGTGGGGTCTTCCTTTTTTAGGTCTTCGTTTTTTACCTAGTGGGGTCTTCCTTTTTTAGGTCTTTGTTCTTTACCTCGTGGGGTCTTCCTTTTTTAGGTCTTAGGTCTTTGGGTCTTCGTTTTGTACACACCCGCTGCCAGTGGGTGTATATTACTTTGCCTGGCAATCTATCTTAAACTATCAAGGTTGTGATATTTTGACAGGATCTGTCTGCTGTATTTATTATTTTAACATTGGGATATCTTTGCTGGACATGCAGAATACACAAAATAATTTACACCACACTTTGAAATATAGTTCTAGCTCTGTGACATAAACGTTTTGTTGGGAATGTTATTCCCTTATCACCTAAACACCACAGAATGTACTCTACTTTAAGTTATTCTTGCTGTCTTCAATCTGAATAATCAAGCTTTACAAGGTTAGTTGGTAGATGGCATGAAGCACTGAACAGATCAATTTACAAAACAATCAATCTGAAGATTTCTAACTTTGACTTGTATTTAACTAGGTCGTAAAAATGTGGAAGTTTTATTACATCAGATGTTTGAGGGAGAAATAGAAGCTGAAGATGAAGGTGAAGATTTTAAACAGAGACCAAAACCAATGACTCTAGAAAATATTTAACATTTCATCCTATTTATATTGTCAATGATTCTGTAGTCTTTTTGTTAAGATACATTAAATTAATTATTTACCTTTTTCATGCCCAGAAGAATGAAAGTGCTGATAACTTTTTGAATATTTGTTTCAAAAAATGGTAAATAGTGTGAAATATTGGAAGCAAGGTGAAATACACCCACCAGCAGCCATTTTCATTTGGTTTCTGTCTATTACATAGATAATTATTAGCAGACAAAATATAAATCAAAAGTATCCGGAATTAATTGTTGCCTTTAGTGTGAGCACGAGTTGCACAAAATAGCTAATACAATATGAAAACTTGAATGTAAGTCGGACACAATATTTCGGTGAATTATTATCAGATCATTACGAAAATCAATAGGGATCGTCTACATAATGACATTAACCTACAAAATAAAAATGAAAAAAAAAAAAAAAAAAAAAAATAGAGAACTGTAGCCTGTAGAGTCAGCATGAGTTGCACCCTACAGCTAATGGAGTGAAAACGCTCACTTAATCGACTTTCGTGATAATACAATAATTTTTCACCGAAATATTGCGTCTGGCTTAGTGTTTCTCGCCACATTACCCACAGGGTGAAACTCGTGCTCATATATATCAACTTCCTAAGGCCTTAAATAGTCTGTTTTACAGGCCCAGCCCTCCAATACATTATAGAAATTTTGGAAATTTTTAATAATTAATGCGCGCGCCCTCCAAAATAATATGTAAAATAAGGTTATTTCCCCTTCCCCGTAAATATTTTTAATAGAATTATCTCCCTTGAGCTTTGTTTAAAGAAAACCTGGAAGTGATTTAGAACAAGTTTTAAGATTTAATCAAAGTTAACAATCACCGATAAAAAGTTTTTCTTAAATCACTTCAAATTGAAATTGATTCTGAAACAATTAGCAAATTATTGACACTTTTGTGTTGACAATCCACACGGTCCTACCAACAGGGGCGTAGCGTGACCATTTTGACTGAGGGTGTAACCAGTATAAAGTTCTATGGTGTAATGTCTAAGTTTTACCGACGAACACGTGAAACGTGTAAGTGTTACCGACGAACACGTGTTCTTCCGGGGGCAAAAATAACTTACTCGCACTATTAAGTATATACATTATACCCGAACGAAATCCATCGTTAGAGCAAATCCTAAACCTTTGAAAACCATATCAAAAAAAATTATCAAAATTGAACTTTGATCTAAGCCGATTGTATCGTACTATTTACGGTGGGCCATATACGACATTGCTTTTTAGTTTCCAGATAAAAGTTAAAAAAATTTCCGAAGATTGGGTGAGAACCTTTTTGCGGTTGTTTTTTATTTTGAGTTTTCTCCCAGGTGGAAACTCATTTAGTTATCAGTTTTAATTTTAGGTTTTCAGTTTTTATTTTTATTTTTATTTTTATTTTTTTTTTCTGACAAATTTATTTGTAATACATGTAGTTATTTTTCATTTGACGCGTATTTTTCTGTTTAACACGACACTTGAAAATGAATGCAGTTACTGTAAAAGCTTTGAATTAATTCCCTACTCCTTACAATAAACTCAGAGGACCTGTCTCAAGTACCCATTGTTAAGACTCAGCACCCTTTGATTACAGCAGAGTGAAAAGATTTTGACATGACGTTAGTCAATAAAATTTTCAAAACTTCCATCAAAACCATTGAAACTTACCAGTTCTCTTGGATAACTTATATCCCAAGGGTCCTTTAGTGAAATTGAAAGAAGTGAGTTTTATACGCCCACATGAATGGGGTCGGTCCATCCGTCCGTCCACAATTGCTCGTAAACACTCTACAAGGTGCAATTCTTGACGTATTTAATTGAAACCTTATATGAGTGTTTATGATCAATAAAGGGTGAACCCTATGTAAAATCAGCGAAATCGGAAAAAATTTAGTATGAGTTTTTGCCCTTGTTCTTGAATGGCTCGTAAACACTCTACAATGTGCAATTCTTGCCTGATTTTGATGAAACTTGGTGTGAAAGTATTTTATAACTCAAGGATAAACCCTATTGAAAATCAGCGAAATCGAAAACATTTAGTATGAGTTATTGCCCTTGTTCTTGAAAACGCGTTCATTTTTATCTTGTAAACACTCTTGAGAGAACAATTCTTAATGGATTTAAAACACTCTACAAAGCACAGTTATTGACCGATTTTGACAAAACTCGTTGAAATTATTTAATATCACCAAAGGATGAACCCTTTTGAAAATAGAAGATATATCGAAATATATTTGATACGAATTATTGCCCTTGTTCTATAAAATGTGTTGGATTTTGCCTTGTAAACACTCTACAAGTCACAATTCTTGAGCGATTTTGAAGTAACTTGGCATGAGTAGTTGTAATCACCTAAGGATGAACCCTATTGAAATTCAGTTAAATCGAAAAATATTTAGTATCAGTAATTGCCCTTGTTTTTGAAAACGTGTTCAGTTTTAGCTTGTAATCACTCTAGAAAAAACAATTCTTAATGGATTTTTATAAAACTTAGCTTGAGTATTTGTTTTTTCCCAAGGATGAACCTTATTGAAAATCAAATAAATCGAAATATATTTAGTGTCAGTTATTGCCCTTGTGTTTGAAAACGCGTTTAACTTTTTGGCTAATAAACACTCTAGAATGTACAATCCATGACCAATGTTGACAAAACTCACTGAAATTGTTTGATATCCCAAGGGATGAGCCTTATTGAAAATTAAAAATATCAAAATATATCTAATATGAATTATTGCCCTTGTTCTTTTAAACGCGTTCGATTTTTGTCTCGTAAACACTCTACATGGCACAATTCTTGACCGTTTTCGATGAAACTTGGTGTGAGAGTGTGTTATAACTCAAGGATGAACCCTATTGAAAATCAGCGAAATCGAAAAAAATTTTGGTGTGAGTTACTGCCCTTGTTCTTGAAAACGCGTTCAATTTTAGCTTGTAAACACTCTAGAAAGAACAATTTTTAATGGATTTTGATGAAACTTGGCTGGAGTATTTGTTTTCTCCCAAGAATGAACCCTATTGAAAATCGAAAAATATTAAGTACAAGTTATTGCCCTTGTTTTTGAAAACGCGTTCAATTTAACTCGTAAACACTCTAGAAAGAACGATTTTGAAGTAACTTGGCATGAGTAGTTGTAATCACCTAAGGATAAACCCTATTGAAAATCAGATAAATCGAAAAATATTTAGTGTCAGTTATTGCGCCTGTTTTCAAAAACGCTTTCAACTTTTGGCTTGCCTAAACATTCATTTTTGACAAAACTCGCTGAAATTGTTTAATATCAACCAAGGATGAGCCTTATTAAGAATTAAAAATATCAAAATATTATTAAGGGTGAACCCTATTGCAAATCATAAAAATACCGAAAAATATTTAATGATTTGTTATTAGGTACAATTCTTGACAGTTTTTTTTTTATGAAACTAGAGACCCTAGAAAAAAATATATGGTGGAAGGTTGAATATTTCATTCCACTTATTGTAACCTAACTGAAAAGTTTTTATTTGAAATAAATGCTGCCAGTGGGCGTATATTACCTTGCCTGGCAAGCTATCTTAATAAGTAGGCCTAAAATCAAAAAGACCGATCAATTCTACCTCATCTGTGACTCGTGACTCCTTCAATGAGTTCGCCACTCCGTCAAAGAGTTCGCCACTAACGTCAGCAAGTCGGTGAGTGTAAAATTCCGAATTGTCCGAATCGCGCCGTTATAACATCAATCGTGAATGCCACCTAGGAATAATTATTCCCAGATTCCACCGACCGAAAAAGGTAATATCAATGAAATATAACCACTAAACGAAATTCTTACAAAGACGTACGTCGATGCTAATTAACAAAGTGAGGAATACTATAAAATAAAATAAAACGAAAGAATATGTCAGTCCGTCATGACTCCAGTCCCTCAATAATTCCAGTGACGGTGAAGCGAAATCGTTGAGTCACTGACGTATGAGGAAAGTAAGAATCCGTCTCTCGCTCTTTAAATCCGCCATTGCGCTGAATCCGCCAATGACGTCAGTCCAGTCCCAATGGCGGAGTGACGAACCCACTGACGTACTAACGTACTTACGTATGAGGTAGCCTTAATCGAAAAATTTGAAAAGTAAGGTTTGGATTGATAGATATTTTCACACTTTTTAATTTGTAAGCAATCATTTACTTTATGGAGCCTTGTAGATCTAAGGCCCTAGCCGCCTAAGCTACTAGATTAAGTTAAATTGTATTTTTCTTTAGCAACAGAGCAGTGTAGTTTTACTTTAGTTTATGTGAATCAGTAGACTAGATACTTCAAGTTCAAGTGAGTAAGTTGTGTCAATGACAATAGTTTTGTACTTCCCCAACCAATTATTAAGTGCAAATTTTAATTCCAGTGAAGTAGAAAATACCAGTAATAATACTGGAGAGCTGAATACAGCACTTTGCTTGGCCTCAACAAAATAGATTATTTTTTGAGGTTTAAAGATTACATAGATCTAGATCTAGACTATCTAGTCTAATCAGATTAAATTGTAATGTAGGCTCACTGACCTCAGTGTGAGAAAGTTCAAACAATAAACATATTAAGGCATTAAAATCAATGCCAAACAATTAACATATAAATAAATTACCTGCTCAATTTTAATAGATCTAGATCTAGATCTAATCTCTGCTGAGCAATATAAAAAAAATATATTTTTTTTCCATATTTTTATTAGAATGTGAATAGCAGCCTCAAAACAGTACTTTTTGTTTTTTTAAAGAGCACAATTTACAGCCAATATTTTACCTTTATTTAGACAATTGTGGATGCTATATCAGTTATTTCTAGGTGGGTTTACATTTTTGGCAATTTGAAATAAAAAAAAACATGATTTCCATATTATAATGTACCGTATACAAAAACATAATTTATATTTCCTTGATAGTTAGATGAAGAAAGTCCCCAACAAAGGGTCACAATGAAATTTCCATGAAACCAACCAAATAAAGACGTATAAAACTTACACAATATGTCTAAGGATAATCAACAAATTAGACTTATAAATATTAATGTTGGAAGTGGCGAGAGTTCTACAGATGGAGAGAAAGAAGACATGAATTATAATTCAAAAGTGAATGGAGGACAGACAGATTCAATGGATAATGATAATTCAACCAAAACTGATGAGGTAGGCATGCTTTAATATTTAACTTGTCGTGTTTAAGTGAGATGAGAAAAGTATTCTCAAGAAAGCACTGGCCTAGGTCATAAAGTAAGAAACAACATTATAGGATGAGATAGTTCGTGTAAACAATAGTTAAAAAATTATGAAAAGTATTGAAGTCTTGTTCATTCACCGGTTCTGAAATTAAATACTGGAGCCCATTGACCTATAATAAACTAAAGTGTATACTGAAAGATGAGATTTGACTAAAAATTATCTAAGGTAATATTTGATAATATGTAAAAAAATCAAAGATATAACACCATTATGGATTTGAAAAAATGTTGTTTTATTCCTCTTGAACGCGGTAACAATTCTTAAGAAAAAGAAAGAAACAAACAACAAACCTCTTGGCATTGATCTTTCCCGGATTATCCGTACCCATTTACAGCTGGGTGGACTGGAATTATGAGTGAAGATGACTTATTCAATGCCATCGGACTATCACACACCGATCGTAAACATGTAAACATTCTCTTGTAGAGTTTTATGTTTTTTGACAATTACTGAAGGGGATTATTTGGTTATCGTGCTGAAGGTTTAAACCATTCGGATATACTGTAGGACTATTTATATAACAATTCTAATCCTAAGTAAACTCATCCTACTTGCGCTAATTATGTAAAAATTTAGTCTTGTCATATTCTGGGTCCTAAAAAATAAAAGAGTCCATTTCAATTTGATGTAAAATTTTAATATTTGTTCATCTTTTTGTTAGTCCTCCATTTAATCAGCGAATTTTGAAATTAGAAGATTTTTTTTCATTATAGCAAATACTATTGGCTGCTACATTGGTTTTAGATGCTAAACGAGGGAGTAATATCAATTTTAAAACTGATGATAAACATGTTAGGTGAGTTAAATTTTGGTTAATTCGGCCCCTGAGCTCAAAACTGTTCACTGATATTGTCCCCCTTTTACTCCAAATAATAATTAATGAAATATATATACCTCCTTGTATTTTATTTCCTCGTTTCACCTCATGATAAGAATGTAAACTGTAGAAATATAAAATAAAATCTTGTACCGGTAGTAGTTTACCATATAATTGTGCTATATGTGATCTCTGGTCCTAAATGTCTCTTAAGATTAGTATAATAATAACTTGATTTCCCTTGACAGTAATGGAGATTGATAATATCTGATAAGAGTGCATAAGTTGCTGAATCTGCTCATGTTAAAGGTACCAGAACTACACTAAAATCACACAATTCCTTCTAATATACTTGTTACTAAAAATGTTACTTTTTATATAGCTCAAGATAAGACAATTCATCATTTTAATCATTTTTGATTTCATTTTAATTCTGCAGTGGTACTGGATATTGGGGTAAAAGTTGTTAGATCCCAATAAAACCTCTATTATTGTCAAGACTGGACTATTGTAATAGTCTTTTGTCGGGAATTCCAACTGAACAATTATATAAACTTCAAAAAATACAAAATCGTGCTGCACGGATTATTCTTCAAGGTGTTCACAGTTTCTCCAGTTCTTAACTCTCTACATTGGTTGCGAGTAAACGAAAGAATTGATTTCAAACTCTTGTCTCTGACCTACCAAACCATCCATAAATCATCCCCAGCATACCTACAGAATCTACTATTGTAGGTTGTGAATCTACAAAGTTGATTTAATTAAATGCAGATGCGTATTAAAATATATATCTTTTCTTTTCTTTTACAACTATACATATAATACGATTGACTGAAATATACAAAATAAAGAATTCTTAAAACTGAGAATCTCTAACGACAGAAAACCATTAGGCCTATGATACAGTAGTAGTCATTAATGGCAACGCTAACAAACAAGATTTTATATGCAAAACTAAAGGGATGAAAGACCATTAACATATCAATGAAAAAAAAAAAAAAAATATACAAGATCAAAACATACCATAAATATTGGCCCTAACAACCTCCTCTAGAATTATAAATAATCTAAAATATGAGCAAAGTGAAAATAGCCATGTTTCTGTTTCTGCACTAACTTCCTTCAAAGGGAAATAACTTATACGTATCTTTAATCTATAAAGGGAGGTAACCAAGAATTTTAGAGCTGCTTAATTTTATCAGACTACAATTTATGAATTTAAAAACAATAAAAGTATTATTGACCCTTACACACCGGCTCCCTAATATTTATCGAATGAAATATTATACCTAACAAGATTAAGTCAATAATACAAAATATAATACAAGAAATAATATGAAAAATTATAATAGTTATGCTATTCTTAAAGCCTTTCCACTATTATCACTATCAAAATTCATCACAATTCTAGCTGTCAGCTTCTAGAATCAAACAAAGTTTATCTATAGGTCTTTGTGAGTGTCTTGTTTTCACATTCACCATTCTTGTTAACCCTTTCTTGTCTGTCACTACACTAACTACTCTGCCTAGCGACCAGGAATTTCTGGGTGCAGAATCCACCAGTAAAACCAAATCGTTTACAACTAGGTTCCTTTGCGTTTTGATTCATTTCTGTCTTTCTTGCAGGAGATGGAAATATTCTTTAAACCATCGTTTCCAATAGACATCTGCGAGATCCTGAACTTGCCTCCATCTATTCCTGATATAGCCGTCTGTTTTTCTAAATATGCCGGGTAGCAATTCAGGACCTTTCCTCAATAACAATAGGTGATTAGGAGTTAAAACTTCTAAGTTGAGATCTTGAGGGTCATTAGATATTTCTGTGAGTGGCCTGTTGTTTATGATGTTTTCTACTTCACAGAAGAGAGTTTGTAAGCCTTCATCATCTGACTTTAATATCTGTTCCTTTGAGAGTGTATAAAGAACCTTGCGAACTATTCTGATGAGACGCTCCCACACTCCACCAAAATGAGAGCCAGTGGGTGGATTAAATCTCCACTTGGTTTGATGTTGTTGAAGTGATTTCTCAATTTGGTCAGCATTCCATTTTTGAAGTTCCAATCTCATTTCTTTCTCAGCACCTACTAGGTTAGTTCCATTGTCAGATATCATATCTAATGTTGGACCTCTTCGTGCCTGGAATCTTCTTATAGCATTGACACAAGAGTTCATGTCAAGGGACTGAGCTACTTCAAGAGGTATGGCTCTTGTTGACAAGCAGGTAAATATAACACCGTATCTTTTAACTGTTGATCTCCCTCTCTTTATCTCTATAGGTCCAAAGTAATCTACACCGACTCTAGAAAATGGCGGTTCTTCTATCTTGACCCTGCTTTCTGGTAAATCTGCCATTTTTTGATGGAGAGCTTTAGAACTATATCTTCGACATCTTACACATTTTGACAGAATCTATTTTACTAAGGTATTTCCAGCTATTAACCAATAGTTCTCTCTAATCTTGCTTAATGTAGACTTTCTTCCTAAGTGTCCCACTCTTCTATGACTATCCTCTATGATACGTGATGATAAGTTACAGTTCTTTGGCAAAACCAATGGATGTTTTTCATTGTAGTTGAGAGCTGCCCTGCTTATACGTCCACCAACCCTAATAACTCCTTCAGCTGTTAAATAAGGATCTAGTTTAAAGATAGAACTAGATTTCTTAAGAGGCTTGTTACAGCTTAACTGTTGTATTTCTTCCTGGAAGTGTTTATTCTGAGAGTATTTAATAATCTCCATTTCAGCCTTTGTAAACCATTCTGGATCTAAGCCTCTTCTATGTTCTATGGTATTCTGATTATTAACTAAAACTGGAGTTACTTCCCTTTTCTTCAATACTGCATTTTTAAACTTTTCTATAAACAGCATAACTCTCCCCAAAACCAATTTTATTCTTTGCCAACTTGAAATTCTGTTCACCAATTCTTCTATTACATGATTATCGGCTGGATTCCCAATTACAGCACATACTGATTTTATTTCCAAATCATCCAAACGACCATTTAATAGCATTTGTTCAGGCCAATTTTCTTCTGTTTTCCACAAAAAACTAGGACCATTTTTCCATAAATTCATCTTTTCTTCATCATTTTTAGAAATTCCTCTCGATGCCAAATCTGCATCATTATCTTTGGTCGGACAGTATTTCCGTTGACATGCCTCTGTTGACTCCTTTATAACTTCTAGTCTATTGGCAACAAAAGTATACAATCTGGCTGAGGTATTGGAAATATACTTTAGAACTGTCTGACTATCTGTCCAGTAAACTATTTGATCAAACTTCATGTCTAATTCTTTTTGAACCATTCTACTAATTCGTACAGTAACTGTGGCAGCAGTGAGCTCTAGACGAGGAATAGTTATCTTCTTTATTGGTACCTCTCTTGACTTTCCCATAAGCATAGAAACATGTATTACACCATTCTGATCAATCTGACGAATATATAAAACCACACCATAGCCGTTATTACTGGCATCAGAAAATGAGTGAAGTTGGCATTCTACAATAGGTTCTAATCCAGGAGCTTTGATGCATCTTGAAAATGTGAGACTTTCTAGCTGAGGCAAATCTTTTAACCATCCATTCCATCTACTGAGTTCTGTCCTGGATATTGCGGCATCCCATTCCAGTCCTTGTCTAGTTAAAACTTGCAATAAGATTCTCGCTGGAAGAATATAGGGTGCTGCAAATCCAAGAGGATCATATACAGAACTCGTAATGGCTAATATTCCTCTTCTGGTAGGTTTGCGATCGGGAAGATTTATTTTAAATCCAAAACAGTCTAATTCTGGATACCATGTTACACCCAAAGCTCTACCAACTGGTAATTCATCCTTATCTACATCAATTTCTTTGATTTCTTTATATCTTTCTTCAGGCGGTATGGATTCTAACACTGCTCTACTATTACTTGTGAATTTTGTAACATTAAAACCTCCTCTGCTATAGTTTCTTGATTTCTTGTATACGATGAATTGCTTTCTTTTCTGAATCTTCTGATCTCAAGCAGTCATCAACATAGAAATTATGTAGTATTGCTTCTATTGTTTCTGTATCAAACAAGTCTGTATTGTCCAGTGCAGTCTGACGACGAGCTGCATTAGCACAGCTAGGAGATGAAGTTGCTCCAAAGATGTGTGCTTTCATTCGGTAACATCTCCATTTGGCCACCATAAAAACTTCAAGTAATCGGAGTCTCTCTCAGGTATCCTTACTTGGTAAAACATAGCTTCGATATCTCCTTGAATAGCTACCTTTTCTTTTCTGAAACGAAGAAGTACACCAAGTAAAGTGTTGGTTAGGTTAGGACCGGATAAAAGCGATCCGTTTAGAGAGATACCTTCAAAAGTAGCGGCACAATCAAACACCACCCTAATCTTCTGAGGCTTCTTAGGATGGTATACACCATGGTGGGGAATATACCAGTCTGTGTGATCTTGTCTCTCTCTGTTGCCTATTATCTTCTCTGCTTAATCTTTCTTTATCAAATCTTCCATAAACTCTATATAATCCTTGGCAAATTCAGGATATTTCATCATCTTCTTCTTTAAGGGGGTTGACAACCCTAAACCTATGTACAAAAAATAGACGATTTCAACCACTTCTTTTCCACCTATCTGAAATATTTAAATATCAATGGAAAGAGGGGACTTTCAGCTATCCAAAAATATAAAATTTATTTCTTTATGACATTTCAACTTTAAGAAATCGGGTATGAAAGATGAACGAAAAAAACGTCAATTATTCCCTTAAAATTAGCATATCTACTAGGCTATTTAATATAGAAGGTTGAAATTTTGCACAACGCAAGTCTACATGTATCTCTACAAAATTACGTTGGCTTTTTGGAAAATTTTATTTTGTTTTGAAGATATTGATAGAAATCAAAATTTTGCGAGTACATTTACGAATTTTTAAAAAACTATTCATTTTATAAAAAAAAGCCAACGTAAAGTTATAGAGGACATCGTAAGCTTTAGTTGAAGCCAAAGTTTGTAAAAATCGGATAAATCGTAAGCGAGATATGCTTTTGGAAAAATGGCATTTTTTTTCAACATTTTGCAAACACATGTAAACCTTACGAAATAAACGATCATGTTGTTAAAAGATTGTCTTTCATGCTGTAGAAATCTTTAAGCACCTTTTAGGCATCGATATGCACCGATATCCACATAATTGGAGTGCTAAAACAATGGATTAGCACATGTCAAAACCCTTCCACCCACCAATCATAAAATTTTATTTGTTTACATGTGACGTAATGATTTATGGGACATCACGTGACTTCTGGATTCCCCCGATACACAAACTCTTACTTCGCGGGCCGATATTAACAATAACTGACCAGCAAACGTAGAGAATGTTTATTTAGCCGATGACGTTGTAATCACAAATGTCAACTGACAACGTAATTTGTACGTCTACATAGAGGAATACCCCGTTTTGTTCTATAAATAGATTATCTTCACGGACGGATATCAGACGAACTACTGAAGCGATTGAGCTAAAATTTTTACTAGATGAGTTTCTTTTAATGCCAAATAGAATGGATATAAATTTAATACGTTTCTTGATTGAAATACACTTCGAACGATAAGGTTGTCAACCCCTTTAATGTTTCTAAACGCTGAACAGCTTGTCGTCTGTTATCGGGAAATAGAACCTCATCATTCTAAAATGGTAGATTGATTTCATAATGCCCTTCCTTTAACTTGATAGACTCTTTTACTTTCTGCAGAAATGCTTTATCTATTACTGAATTTTATTTCTTATCATCTATCAGGAGCTCTTGAAAATCAAACTTGTACGATTGTTTGACCAGCCTTTCTAAATTTATATCATCTTGGATAGCTGTTATCTCTGCTCTGTTTACCACCATCATATCATCTAAACTACCTCCTTGATGTACGACATTCCATGGAATCCAGCCCAGGACTTTCTTTGTTGCATGTGCTGTTCCCTTAGGTCCTATCTTAAATGCTAATGGTCTATAGGCCTCCGGTACATTCGTTCCAATCAAAAGACCAATTTCAGCATCCAGTTCTGAGAGTTGAATATCACGCAGGTGTGGGAATTCTTCCAGATCAGCCTTAGTAGGAATGTGTGCTTTCGTAACTGGCATTCTTTCCTTGGTGTAGACTGTAGGAAGGGAAATATATTCATCACCATCCAACGCTGCAACTTCTATTCCATTTACAGCAGTAGAGATAAATTCAAATGGCTTTCCGACAGTTTCTAAAGTTAATTTCTTACTTCTTCCTGATCCACCAATACACCGCTAAATTGTTTGTACCCATAGTAATGCTGCTTCCATTATCCAGAAAAGCATAGGTCTTGACAACTGTGGATTTCCCTTTCATTCTGACTTTAACTGGTATAATTGCCATTTTACAATTAGTACCGGCTCCCATATCTGCACCAGAACCTCTATAAGTGGATGAAGCATTAACAGGTTTCGGGACTGGATCAGGTTCTGACTTCTTATATCCACCTGGTCTTTTCTTCTCTTTTCTATCTTCCAGATGGTTATCTTTTCCTTCTTTCTTTTCTTTATCTTCATCATGCAAGACAAAGGGATGGTAACCGGAACATTTAGAGCAAGTAATAATTTGTCTACACTGTCTTCTTCTGTGACCAGCGGTCAAGCATCCAAAACACACACCTAATTTCCTAATTTCTTCTAATCTTTCTGTAATTGGTTTAGACTTTAATTTAAAACAGTTCAGTAATTGGTGATTTGTCCCTTCACAGAAACTGCAGGTTTTCTCAGGTTTTGATTTATTCTGTATTTGAGTAGAACTTGTTTCACTTTTCTTCTGGATATTGTTAACTACGAAGGAGTTTCTTGATCCAGGATGGCCTTTGTCTGAATGTGTTGACTTAGACTGACTAGATAAGTTTGATAATGAAGACAAGGCATCTTTACCATAAATGGGATCATTAGATTTTCTGGCTTCTCTTTTGACAAAGGTTTCAAATTCTATAAATGTAACAGGTTTCTGTGTGTCCTTTAGATTGCTAACTATATTTCTCCATTTTGAGTGTAGATAGACTGGTAGCTTTTGTAAAAGTTTTTGCATATTACCAGGGTACTCTAGGACTTTAACTGCTTCAATGTCAGATATAGCATACCGACATTCTGTTAAGAATATGGAGTATTCATCTAACTTCTTTGGATTTTCTCCCTTGATCTCTGGCCACTGTAAAGCTCGTTTTACTAAAGTGTTAGCAATATTTTCCGCAGTTCCATATCTTTCATATAACTCTGTCATTGCTGCCTTAAATCCAACTTCTCCAGACAAATAGCTAAACCCAGCGACAATCCTTTTGGCTTCTCCAGTGGTATACTGATATAAATAATTCAACTTTCCTTCGTCGGTCTCGCAAAGGGATAGATCTGATAGTTGAATTGTCTAATAAATCTTCGATAAAGAGCTCCACCAAACTTATCTATTTCGGTTTGTGGTTTTGCAAGTATTTTAGCTACGAATATTAAATCTTGATGATTATCAGTACTAGTACTTCTAAACTCTCTTGCATGTGGATTGAAGTTTTGATTGGTATCATTCTGCAAGGTAGGAATGGCATTGAAAACTGGATTTCCTAAGCTATCCCTCTTTACTTCTTGATCTTGTGGCTGTGGCCGACTTTTCAAATCAATTTCTGACTCTATTTTCTCATCATATGTTCTTAAAACTTCACATTTAGCTATGGTTTGGTCTAACTCCAAATCTATCCTTAATACTTCTTCTTGCTGTTGTAGTAGCAGCTTTACCTGTTCCAAATCCTGTTTCTTCTTCAGATAAGATTTTTCTGATAACAACTCTCTTCTTCTTTGTTCTTCTTTTCTTCTCTCAGATCTGACAGATGAGGTTGTACGAACTGATTGACTTCCTGCTCCATTCATTGACTTATTTGGTACTTCTTGTTGGGACTTGTTACTCAAATAGTCCTTTTCTGTTCCTTCACTTGATTGCTTGTCATTCTTTAAAAACATTTCCTCAACAGCAGACTTGAATTTTCGAAAGCCAGCGTCTTTTTTTGCAAATATTTCTTGAACGTAGTTTATATGTTCCTCTTCTGTCAGAAGATCACAATATTCATTGTGAACCATCAAAAAAGATTCATATACAGACATCCATGCCAAATATTGAGTTTTTAGTGCTCTCAGATCAATAATATCTTCACAAAGAGTGTTTTCCACCACTGAGGCTTTTCTTTCCAAATCTTTGAATAATCTCTGAAGATCCTTTTCTTTTGATTCTTTTTTTGTATCCTAGGCCTTTCTGTGATAATGTCTTTGTTCTAGATGATCCTTTTCTACTTCTGGTACTACCATTCTCACTTTTATGATTATCTTCTCTGACTCTTGATCTAGCAGGAAACTCATCTCTTATCTTTTCTTTGCTGCTCATATTTTTACCATTTATGTCAATTTCATGTAGATCTAGGTTGTGAATCTACAGGGTTGATTTAATTAAATGCAGATGCGTATTAAAATATATATCTTTTCTTTTCTTTTACAACTATACATATGATACGATTGACTGAAATATACAAAATAAAGAATTCTTAAAACTGAGAATCTCTAACGACAGAAAAACATTAGGCCTATGATACAGTAGTAGTCATTAATGGCAACGCTAACAAACAAGATTTTATATGCAACACTAAAGGGATGAAAGACCATATAAGACCATTAACATATCAATGAAAAAAAAAATAAATATATACAAGATCAAAACATACCATAAATATTGGCCCTAACAACCTCCTCTAGAATTATAAATAATCTAAAATATGAGCAAAGTGAAAATCGCCATGTTTCTGTTTCTGCACGAACTTCCTTCAAAGGGAAATAACTTATACGTATCTTTAATCTATAAAGGGAGGTAACCAAGAATTTTAGAGCTGCTTAATTTTATCAGACTACAATTTATGAATTTAAAAACAATAAAAGTACTAGAGCCAATTATGGCAAAGAGTGGGACTTTGCTATCGTCGCAAAATTGCAACAAACAGGCCGAAACTATGATTTTGTAGGATAAACTGGCCAAAGTAACGAGGTATCTGCGTGCAAAGTATTTTTTTGAAAAACGTCATTTCCTGCAAACATAATTGGCTGACCCATATAAAATGTAAATTGCAAATTTACCCGGATGTGCCACGCCCATCTCATTTTTTGGACTTGAATCTAATCACATTCAAAATGTATACTCACACTAAAAATTTGAAGCTTGTACATCTAATAGATCACGAGATATACACACATACATTTCAAAAAAGCAAAATGTACTTTTAAAAGAGCAAAAATTAAGTTTTCATTTTAAAAACTTTTGTTGTACATCGCTGGAAAGAGGACAAAAGAAAAAAATAACCCTCTTAATTAATTAGGTCACGCTCTAGAGCAGTCCAAAGTTGCGAGTTTCGCTGTTTTCGGGCAGCTATTAAACCGGAAGTAGACGTCGGAAGTCTAATGTCAAATTGTCAACTGATAGCCAAAGTCAGTGACCAATGACCTTGTAAAGGTCAAGGTCACCAAAAGTCAAGGTCACTCGAAATAAGCCCCCAAAAAAACAAAAATTGATTTTTTGCAAATGTCGAAAAATTGCAACAAACAGATAGAAACATTTGATTGTTTGGGATAAACTGGCCAAAGAAATTAGGTAGGCCTATATGTATGCAAGGTACTTTTTTGAAAAACGTTATTTCCTGTAGACGTAATTCGCTGACCGATATAAATGGTAAATTTGAGATTCATCCGAATGTGCAACGCCCATCTCATTTCTTATAGCGTGAAACTAATAACATTCAAAATGTATATTCACGGTACAAATTTGAAGCTTGTACATCTAATAGATCACGAGATATACACACATACATTTTAAACAAGCGAAAATACGGCAAAATGTAGGCCTACTTATATTTTCAAAAATCAAAAACTTCAATTTTCATTTTACAAACTTTTGTTATATATCGTTGTCGAAAGAGGACAAAAAGTACCTTAAGAATCTGCAAAAAATAACACTCTAAATTAATTAGGTCACGCTCTAGGGCAGTCCAAAGTTGCGAATTTGGCTGTTTTCGGGTAGCTATAAAACCGCAAGTAGATGTCGGAGGTCAAAGGTCGAACTATCAACTGATAGCCAAGGTCATGACAAAAGGTCATGGTCACCAAAGGTCAAGGTCACGAGAAATAAGCTTTTAAAATTGAAAAAATTCAACCGGAAGTTGCAAAAAAGCAAAATCGAAATTCAAAAATCGGCTTTCCATAAGTTTTTCGCAATCGCGTGAACTTTCCAAAAATGCAAATATCACGCAAATCACTCTTAACCCTGAGGCCCCATTTTGAGTTTACAAAAAAGTGATATTCCAAGATGGCGGTCAAAGTTTTACTTCCGGTTCGGATTTTTTCTTCTTCGTTTTTTTCTCTTCTCATTTAATTAAGATTGACATAAATTTTGGTGCGATACATCAATTACAGCACAAGTAGGTCAACCGGGAGTTTAAACCCATTTTACGTTTAAACCGGAAATGAAGCAAACATTTTGACTCTGCCAATGTTTTCATATTCGTGACACTTGAAGGTACCCAAATTTTCAGATCAATCGGTCTTAAAATAGCAAAGTTGCAAAAATGTGCAAAAAACGGCAAAAAAATGTGTGCTATGAATTTTAGAAATTCGAAATTTTGTAACTGCTATCTTGTTGGAAATTGTTTCAAGTTTAAAAAAATGCAAACCCGAAGAAAATCTATTAAAAATTGCGACTTCTAGAGCCACTGACCGACTTTTTAGGTATGTTGCAAGGCAGCACTTCCGGTTTTGCAAAAATGTTCCAATTTATATTTAATAGAATTAAATTTAAGAATTGACAAACCGAAAACAAACTGGGACTTTGCGGTAGCAAAGTCCCACAATTATTGACCCTTACAACTATCAATGTATACACCAACTCGTTCCTTACGCTCTTCAACAAAACATCTTCTAGATATACCAGTGGTTAACCTTAAAACTGTTGGAGAAAGGTACTTTAGCTTTACAGCAGCTTCTATATGGAACAAGTTACCTGATACAATTAAACTATCTCCATCTCTTGCCACCTTCAAATCCCGAGTAAAGACATGGTTGTTTAATCGCTATAAATAGACATATTATTATTATTATTATTAATTTGGTCCATACAATAATTTGATAACAAAAAAATAACTAGAACTGTGAACAGCTCCGAGCGTGGCAACTGTGCGTTATCCCATGGATTTCGAACATTTTGAAACTTCTAACCTGCTAGCTTTCAATTCCGGTACTTTTCAGCCTACAATTGTAAGCGTAAACTTTCCGCTATATAGGCAATTTTTTCTACTATAAGTTTCTACTATCAGTTCCTTATTAGATTTTTGTACATGTCTAAGATTTCGGTAGGATATTTACATAAATTCCAAACTAGAATTTAAGTAGGTAGTAAGATGTCAATTTGTCATGAAATTTAAACTCTCTATATTCAAATTTAAACATTATTTTGTAACTTTGGTGGTAATTAACATAGAGAGAAAATTCAAGCTATGTGATAATTTGCTAATTCACAGCTTTATAAAGAGATATTTTTTGAATTTGTATGCAAAAATTTTACAAAAAAATAAATAAATTTTATTAGCAATTGGAATTTTTTTCTTCTCGAGGGATGCAAATTATTTTGTAAAGCTAATGTACTGTTTTTGCTTACATTCTTGAATTACACGGGATGTAGGGTCGCCTGAAATGAGATAAAAAAAAAAACGGAAGTCCCCACGCCCAAACCGGAAGTGATCAAAAAATTTTGATGATATACTTTTAATTGTGTTGCGTATCTTTCTATATCCTGTAAATTTCAGATCGATCCGAACATTAGAGCCCGAAAGTGTAACATAACCATCCAAAATTGCAAAATAGTCAGATTTCGGTGGGCTATAAAACCGGAAGTTAATATTTGTCATGCAATATCAGCACATCTATAGACAGCTGAGGTCAATGACATTCTACATCTCAAATGTCAAGGTCATTTAAGGTCAAGGTCACGAGATATAGAGTTTTAAATTTTCGAAAAATTCGAACGGGCATAAAAAAAATTCAAATTCGAAAATCAAAATTCTGTTCCCAACATTTTTTAGATAAAGTATCAAGGTTTCGATAAACACCAAAATCATAAAAATCGGTTAATAATTGGCGGACTTATTAAATTTTTAAGAAAATTTGCCATTTTTGAAAACTGCGCATGCGCAACATTCAATTTAATTTTTCTTCATCTCAGGGGATTAAAATCATTTAGTATAGCTAAAATATACTGATTTGTTTAGAATCTTGAATTACATCGGAAGCAGGGTCGCCCGACATGAGACGAAAAAAACGGAAATCCCCACGCCCAAACCGGAAGTGATCAAAAAATATTGATGATGTAGTTTTAATTGCGCTGCCTATCTATCTATATCCTGTAAATTTCAGACCGATGCGACTATTAGGGCCCGAGCTAGCTTGAAATCTTATTTGCATATTATGCAATTAGCCACTTTCGGTTTAGCGAAAATTTCATGTTAGATATTCATTTTTGATTCCAGCCCATATGAAAAACCATTGGTGAAAACAGAAATAGTCTATCTTTTTCCGTTTGGGCTAGCGAGCTTCCCAAAAAAAAAAAAAAAAAAAAAAAAAAAAAAAATAATCCGAACGAAAACAAAGCGTGACAAATTTTATTTGCCACGCAATGAAAAGAAAAGTAAAAATAGTAAAATAGAAGAAATATATTCTCATGAGTTGGGGAATGGAATCAAAAATATTTGTCTCACATACTCGATTGAAATTGTTTAATATTATTTATAAGACAGCGGACGTTAATCACTCCTATTAACTACATCACAGTTTCAAATTGATATATCGAGAATTTGAAGGTAGAATGTAATCATATTGTGAGGCTTGTATCGCGATACATATCATCTCGTGACCCATGTATCGTATAACACATTTCATAAAGTATCGTATGAAAAAAAAAACCAACTAGTATTGAAGTTTATAAGTTTATATGCCATGTTTAAAGATATATTGTTTATTATAGATCATATATTCTGTATCATAAATGGTATCTACGCTGGGCTCTGTATGCCTTTATTATCATTGATCTATCATTAGCCTTCGTAGAAAAACCAGCAGTTTCTTTCATTGCACCATATTGGGTATGTATACATGTATTATTTTGTTAGAGAATTCTTGTATTTGATGGAAGAAACTTGAAACCAAAGATGGTGTCTGAGTCTAGATTTACCTCTAAGCTTTCTGTAATGTCTTCATGTGACACAAGGTCAAATTACTCTTTATGATCTTAGTGCCTGATTCTGTTTCCGTGGTTATATGATGTTATATTTTCCAGGCCACCATATTAATAGAGTTGATATGTTTGGGATATTTTGTATTCCGATTCTGTCATTCTGCCTATATAGAACAATCATCCAGTTTTTGGAAAGATACAAAACATATTATAGTTTTGTGTACCATAATTGTAAGTTGTTTTACTGTACTCAAATACTACTAAACTACTAACAAATACCTAGCTTGCAATATCAGCATCTCCTGGAAGTGAATATTAGCTTGCCATCTTCCATCCAACCAATATCTTGATGGGCTTTTGATGCTCAAACAGTGGAAGGATCTTTTGTTTGGTTTACTGCAATTGGAAAAGTTGAAATTGTTTGAATTCACATAATTTAGAAGTAAATATTTAATATGTTATTTATGTTTTAGTTGATGATACTAGATATTATATGTTATATTATTTGGGTAAATGTAGCACCAGATACAAATCCTGTACGATGGTCACGCCCGCTTCGTCCTCTCTTTATAGTCAATTTCTCTGATGGGAAACAGGTAAGGTGTTGCTGTATTTATTAGCATTAGCTCTTTCTTAATTTTCAATTGATATTTAAATGAATTTGAATGAACCATTTTTTCGATGGCAATTAGAACATTGTGGTTGAATAGGATCCTGTCTACAAGTTGCTCTATGGCAAAACTTTGACACAGATTTTTATGACCTTTTTACATTTCAATTAAGGATTTATACAGTGTAAACAGATGTTTTCTGTTTATACGTCCATAAACTGAAAAAATGTACAGGTCATTCCTTATGATTAAATCAACTAGACTATATGCTTAAATATTCATTAGTATAAAAACAACTTAAGGCACGTAGCGTATTAGCGTATAAATACATAACATTTTAACAGTACGCTAATGAACTGATACTTAAACTAGGGAGGCCTTAGAGAACAGCCAATCAACGATAAGTTGATTCGTATTTATAGTCATCTGTCTGGAAGATGACAGTGCATCAACACTGAAAGTACAATCATTGAAGGAAATAAGTCTAGAATTTGATAATTTTTGATAATTTGCGGGAATTTAGAAAAATACCGTTATCATTTAGTGAAGTGTCTATTTCAGAGAAAAAAAAAATTGCTGTAATCAGCCATCTTAATTCGTGACGCAGAAGCAAAAGACTTAATGATAAAAGTAGTCCGTAAAGGGCGGAGCTTATATTTCATAATGTTTATATTCAGACTTAAACCGAATGCATGTGACCGCTGTTGTCCAATGAAATTATGCGATCTCGTTTAAACGGAATTGTGATTCAATTATTCAACTTGAACACTGAAGAAATAACACTTCACAATCTTGAATTACTTGTTTATGACAAGGATAAAAGCCAACAACTGATATTTAGAGTTCGCTTAAGAAATTCTGCGTCATGGAATGAACATAAAATCTAAAAATTGTAAACTTGGCCAATAAGAGCATTTATTCACCAGAATATGATAAACCTGCTGCCATGAATAACATAACATATTCCGACATATATTAGTGAATATAAATACAAATGCAATTGAAAATGCTTAATGAATTGATTAAGCGTTTTTCAATAATTATTAAGTTTTGTGAGTTTTCCACATTTGACACGGATTCTGTTACTTTATGACACCAAAAGTAAGTTTACTGATAAAGATACACATATTGACTATTCTTGAGAACTATAATTTGGTATCCATTCTAAAACGACATATCACTGTAGACACTCTGAAATAATAGAGCATCAGCCATTTCATGCTTCAATGATGTTTGATTCATTTATTTTTGTAGGTGCGGAGAGCTTTTAGAAATGTGTGTAAAACAGTACCAGAAATTTTAAATGTACTGATTCTATTTTTTCCAAGTGTTCTACTCTTTGCCTTATTAGCTCTCAAATTATTCGTTAAAAGGTTGGTGGATATTTTAATTGCGTGGCAAATAAAATTTGTCACGCTTTGTTTTCGTTCGGATTATTGCAGTGCGTTCAATCGAACGCACTGCTTTGTTTTCGAAATGTTTTTTTTTTTTTTTTTTGCAGTGCGTTCATCGAACGCACTGCTTTGTTTTCGAAATGTTTTTTTGCAGTGCGTTCATCGAACGCACTGCTTTGTTTTCGAAATGTTTTTTTTTTTTTTTTTTTTTTTCGAATTCTTCCCATCACGCCCAGCCAAAACTACAAGTGCTACATGAAAACTGTTAACATTTCTTTCGAAAAACCCGCGAAAGTAAATAATATGAATGTATTTTGCCGTCATTTTTTCCAACCGGAAATGACGTACAGGTCTATGTCTAATTTTAGGTTTTTTCTTATTTGCGACGCTAGTTTTTAATCAATTTCGATAGCGTTTTTTTTGTTTATTACTTTTAATCTTTTTTTACAAGTTAGCACTTTCAAACTTTTAAAATTTTGAACTTTGTCGCTGACTTTTTTTAATTTTAATTTTTGCAGTTTTGTCAACTTCTACAATTTCATTTCGATCGATCTGAAAATTTACAGATATACAGACATTTTGATTGCGAACTATAATAAATTTTCATAATTTCGATATCACTTCCGGTTTTGATGTTATTTGCTTTTAAAGTTGAATTTTGCAATTCCGGAATAATGAAGATATTTGAAAATTTTTTTTTGCAATTAGCTACAATTGTCTATCTAATGATGCTAAATTAAGAAAATCCGAACCGGAAGTAACGGATCAACCGCCATCTTGATATGACTAACTTTTGTAAAACTCAAAATGGGGCCTCAGGGTTAAATCAAATTTGCATAAATTTAAGTTTTCTTAAAACATCTATCGATTGCGCAAAAAAGTATGGGAATGGATTTTTGAATTTCGCCTTTGCTTTTCTTTTATTTCCGGTTGAAATTTTCCAGTAATTGTCAAAACTTTCAAGGTTCATATTTCGCGACTTTGACCTTCGGTGACCTTTTGACCTGAACATAGGTTGTTGCCCTTGATTATATGTATCCAATGGTATCTTCACTTTTGTTGTCCGGTGTTTACTTCCGGTTTTGCAGCCAATTGAAAATCACGAATTTTAGTTTTAAAGAGCTCTATCACGTGACCTAATTTACATAGCACAGAATTTCTTACATATTCCTTTTACGTTTAATGTCATCTTTTCATTAATATATCACACTTGGTATTTTAATCAAAATTGCGCGTTTAAAAATTTCAAAATTTGTAATTTCTTCTATACTAACTGTGCGTGTTTTTCTTTAAATCGAAATAGGATCTCGGGGGATTATTTGATTTGTGTTATTTTGATGTATATAGAATCTATTAACGATTGCCGAAATATATATGGAAACCGATTTTGAATTTTGATTTTGATTTTAATTTTTTAACGATTAAATTTTTTAAAAACTTTGAAGGGTCGTATATTGTGACGTTGACCTTTGACGAATTTTTGACCTGTACAAATATGATAGGTCTCGAGAAGATCTATCCAATGATATATAAAGCTTTATTGTAAGATGTATACTTCCGCTTTTATCGCCATTTGAAAATTGCGAATTTTCCCTATAAAACAATCTGTTTAATGTGTTGCATTTGGGCGACCTACAAGATATAAGTTTCAGCGATCTGAAATTATTTTTTAGTTTAATCGTTCTACATCCAGTTAAAATGATTCAAAGTTGTTATATATGTTTTTCCTGTTGTGGGTGATGTAAATATTGAATATTTGGAAAGAAATTACAACCTTTAGAATTTTAAATTTTATCTCTTATAATTATGCAACAATAATATACAGTTGACTGGAATAATGGTCTAAGGGATGAAACTCTATTAAATATAAATTTTAAAATGTTATTTATGTGGTGTCTCAATGTTATACCCTGGCGACTTAAGACAACTTGAACCATTAGTGACCTTTCGATTTGTATATAGCTTCGACATTGTCTATCCAATGCTATATATATATTTTTTGTACGATATCTACTTTTGGTTTCATCGCCATCTGAAAATTGCGAATTTAATATATAAAACTATCTACATTGTATTGGGTATAATTATCTACGTTTTGGCGATTTACAAATATGAGTTTCGGCGATCCGGATATATTTTTTAGATTAAACGACCCTCTATCCATTTTTTATTATGATTTTAACTTATTATCTATCTTAATTGATGATGAGGGCTAAGGATGGGGAGGGGGAAAGGGGGAAAAGGGGGGTATGAGAGCGTTTTTTATGAAATCAAAATCCATTTCTGATGCACATTTTTTTGTTTTAATAAATCCTTTTTGTCTTTTGCTTAACGAACGAATCCCTGAATGGAACGCACTGCTTCAGTGCCGTTAGGCGTACGGCTCTAGTTGCAGTGCGTTCATCGAACGCACTGCTTTGTTTTCGAAAAGTTTTTTTTTTGCAGTGCGTTCATCGAACGCACTGCTTTGTTTTCGAAATGTCTTTTTTTTTTTTTTTTTTTTCGAATTTTACCCTCGATTGTTTTCGTAGAAGGCAACTTGCCACAAACTACCTGTTGCTATTGCCTATTCAAACTGCGTGACTTGTATTTTATAAATGTAAAATGACGTCATTAAGAGCAACCGGAAACGAGCTGTGGGCAATGGCGGCTTTTTGATTATTGCTGTTTATTACCTCTATTTATCATCTGATTTTGACAGAACTTCTTTTGCTAGCTTCTTTTAACTGCTAGCTACATAACTGCAGTTTCAAACTGCTAATTTCATTACTTTTGTAGCTGACTTTTTTTATTTCAATTTTTGCGTTTTTTTCAACTTCTACAATTTTATTCCGATGCATCCGAAAACTTACAGGTATATAGACACTATAAATGCAATTAAAATCTATTTTTTAAATTTTCGAAATCACTTCCGGTTTTGAAGTTATTCGCTTTTAAAATTTAAAAATCGATTTCCGGAATTTTCAAGATATTTCAAAAATTCTTTTTGCAATATGCTAGAAATAGTCATACAAAAAAACGAAGATGAAAAAATCCGGACCGGAAGCAAACGATAAGCCGCCATATTGAAATGTCAAACTTTTGTAAATTTTAAAATTCAAATTCAGGGGATAAAGCGATTTTCGTTATTTTTACGTATCTAATGACTAAAGTCGATTGCGCAACTTTATTTTGACACAACTTCTTTTGTTAGCTTCTTTAAGCTGCTATCTACTTAACTGCAGTTTTAAACTGCTAATTTCATTACTTTTGTAGCTGACTTTTTTATTTTCAATTTTTGCGTTTTTTTCAATTTCTATAGTTTTATTCACATCCAACCGAAAACTTACAGGTAGATAGAAATTGTTAATGCGATCAAAAATTATTTTTCAAATTTTCGACATCACTTCCGGTTTCGATGTTATTCGCTTGTAAACTTTATAAAACTAACTTCCGGAATTCTTCAGATATTTCAAAAATTCATTTTGCAATATGCTCGAAAAAGTCATACAAAAAAACGAAAATGAAAAAATCCAGACCGGAAGCAAACGATAAGCCGCCATATTGAAATGTCAAACTTCTATAAAATTTGAAATTCAAATTCAGGGGATAAAGGGGATTTTTGAATTTTGATTTTGATTTTCTTTCATTTCTATTTTAATTTTTTTAGTAATGTCAAAAACTTTAAAGGCCCATATTTTGTGACCTTGACCTTTGGTGACCGTGAGACCTGAACACAATTTATTCTCCCTGATGATATCTATCCACTGATATGTTCATTTGTGTTGTCCGATGATAACTTCCGGTTTTATAGCCGATTGAAATTTGCAATTTTTATTTTTAACGAGCTCTGTCACGTGATCTAATATATAAATAACAAATAATTATATTGAATCTTATAAGGGTTTATCTGCTCTGATGATGATAAATGATATATAAAACAACATTTTTCCACCAAAAATGCGCCTTTTAATATTTGGAAATTTTATATTTTCTTCTCTACTAACTGTGCGTAATTTTCTTTAAATCGAAATTGGGCCTCTGGAGATGCTACGATTCGTGTAATTTTGATGTGTATAGAATGTTATATCGATTCCAGAATTATATTTGGAAACCGATTTTTGAATTTTGATTCTGATTTTGATATTTCAACCGAAAGTAATATATAAAAACTTCAAATGGTCGTATATTTTAATCTTGAATTTTGGTGACCTTGTGAGCAGCACAAATGTGATATATTATATTTATATTATATTTTGTTGTACGATGTATACTTTTCGTTTTACCACCATTTGAAAATTGTGAATTTCATCGTGAAAAGCTGTTTCTTGAATTTTGCGTTTGGGCGATCTACATGAACCGAGTTTCAGTGAACCAATTATGCTTTGAAATAAAACGACTTATCAGCTGTAAAATAACGTTACTGTTCTACCGATACTTTGTGGGGCAGTTTTAAAGCGTATAGTCCCAGTTTGTTTTCGGTTTGTCAATTCTTTTTTTTTTTTTTTTGCAGTGCGTTCATCGAACGCACTGCTTTGTTTTCGAAATGTCTTTTTTTTTTTTTTTCGAATTTCACATTCGATTATTCTCATAGAAGGCAACTTGCCACAAACTACTAGTTGCTATTGCCTATTCAAACTGCGAGACTTGTATTTGTTAAATGTGAAATGACTTCATTTAAAGCAACCGGAAACGAGCTGTGGGCAATGGCGTTTTTTTGGTTTTTGCTCTTTATTATCTTTATTTTTCAACTGATTTTGACATAACTTCTTTTGTTAGCTTCTTTCAACTGCTAGCTACATAACTGCAGTTTAAAACTTCTAATTTTATTACTTTTGTAGCTGACTTTTTTAATTTCAATATTTGCGTTTTTTTCAACTTCTACAATTTTATTCTCATCCATCTGAAAAATTATAAGTAGATAGACATTTTAAATGCGATCTCAAATTATTTTTCAAATTTTTGACGTCACTTCCGGTTTTGAAGTTATTCTCTTGTAAATTTTAGAAACCTAACTTCCGGAATTCTTAAGATATTTCAAAACTTCGTTTTGCAACATGCTACAAATAGTCATACAAAAAAACGAAGATGAAAAAATCCGGACCGGAAGCAAAAGATCAACCGCCATATTGAAATGTCAATCTTTTGAAAAATTCAAAATGGGGCCTCAGGGGATAATTCGATTTTCGTTATTTTTTCATATCTAATAACTAGAGTCGATTGCGCAATTTTGTTTAGAAGCCGAATTTTGATTTTTTATTTTGATTTTCTTTTATTTCCATTTTAATTTTCTTGGTAATGACCAAAATTTCAAAGGCCCGTATTTCGTGACCTTGACCTTTGGTGACCTTGTGACCATAACACGATTTATTGCCCTTGATGATATCTATTCAATGATATATTCATTTATGTTGTCCGATGTCTACTTCCGGTTTTATAACCGATTGAAATTTGTGATTTTTATTTTTAAAGAGCTCTGTCACGTGAACTAATTTATAAATAACAAAAATTCATATTGAATCTTATTACAGTTTATCTGCTCTTTGTAATGATATATAAAACCACATATTTCCACCAAAAATGCGCTTTTTAGTATTTGAGAATTTTGTATTTCTTCTCTACTAACTGTGCGTAATTTTCTTTAAATCGAAATGGGGCCTCTGGAGATACTCCGATTCGTGTAATTTTGATGTCTATACAATGTAATATTGATTTCTGAATCATATTTGGAAACCGATTTTTGAATTTTGATTTTGATTTTGATATTTACCTGATAGTAATATATAAAAACTTCGAATGGTCATATATTGTAACCTTGAAATTTGGTGACCTTGTGAGCTGCACAAATGTGATAGCTCTCGAAAAGATCTATCCATTGATATATTATATTTTGATGTGCGATGTATACTTTCCGTTTTATCACCATTTGAAAATTGCGAATTTCATTGTTAAAAACTGTTTGTTGAATTATGCGTTTGGGCAATCTACATGACACGAGTTTCAGCGAACCAATTATGCTTTGCAAAAAAAAACGACTTCTACTCAGTAAAATAATGTTAGTGTTTTACAGATACTTTGTGGGGTAGTTTTAAAGCGTATATCAAAACTGCACATGCCACGCACATTCTGTTAACATTTCTCCCAAAAATGCCGCGAGACTAAATCTGATGAATGTATTTTGACGCCATTTTGACCTACAGGAAATGACGTAGCGTCGTCTATAGTTTTTCTTTGTTTTTCAATTTGCGGCTTTATTTTTGATCCGATTTTGATCGGTTTTTTTTAGGTAACTACATTGAATTTAGTTTTAAAAGATAGCAATTTAAGAATTATACATTTCCCAACTTTCTCGCTGACATTTTGAATTTGAAATTTTTTGCATTTTCTAACTTCTACAGTTTTATTTCGATCGATCTGAAAACTTACAGATATATAGACCTTAGGCATTCGAAGTATAATTAATTTTCAAAATTTCGATATCACTTCCGGTTTTGATGTTATTTGCTTTTAAAGTTGAACTTTGCACTTTCGGAATAATGAAGATATTTGAAAAATTTCTTTTGCAATTAGCTACAATTGTCTATTGAATGATGCTAAATTAAGAAAATTCGAACCGGAAGTAACGGATCTTCCGCAATCTTGATACGACTAAATTTTGAAAAACTGAAATAAGTTCTCAGGGAAGAGTCTAATTTGCATAATTTTAAATTTTCTAGAAACATCAATTGATTGCGCAAAAAAGTATGGGAAGGAATTTTTGAATTTCGATTTTGCTTTTCTTTTATTTCCGGTTGAATTTTTTCAATAATTGTCAAAACTTTAACCGGTCATATTTCTTGACCTTGACCTTTGATGACCTTTTGACCTGAACAAAAGTTATTGCCCTTCATTATATCTGCCCAATGGTATCCCCACTTTTGTTATCCGATGTTTACTTCCGGTTTTGCAGCCAATTGAAAATCACGAATTTGAACTTGCAAGAGCTCTATCACGTGACCAAATTTACAAAGGACAGAATTTCTTACATATTCCTTTTACGCTTAATCTCATCTTTCTATTAATATATCACACTTGGTATTTAAATCAAAATTGTGCGTTTAAAAATTTCAAAATTTTGTAATTTCTTCTATACAAACTATGCGTGTTTTCTTTAAATCGAAATAGGGTCACGGGGGATAATTCGATTTGTGTTATTTTGATGTATATAGTATCTATAACCGATTGCCAAAATATATATGGAAACAGATTTTTGAATTTTGATTTTGATTTTGATTTTTTTACGATTAAAATTTTTAAAAACTTTTAAAGGTTCGTATATTCTGACGTTGACCTTTGACAAATTTTTGACCTGTATAAATGTGATAGCTCTCGAGAAGTTCTATCCAATGATATATAAAGCTTTATTGTAAGATGTATACTTCCGCTTTTATCGCCATTTGAAAATTGCGAATTTTCCCTATAAAACAATCTGTTTAATGTGTTGCATTTGGGCGATCTACAAGATATAAGTTTCAGCGATCTGAAATTATTTTTTAGTTTAATCGTTCTACATCCAGTTAAAATGATTCAAAGTTGTTATATATGTTTTTCTAGTTCTGGGTGATGTAAATATTGAATATTTGGAACGAATTTAGAGCCTTTAGAATTTTAAATTTTATCTCTTATAATTATGCAACAATAATATACAGTTGACTGGAATAATGGTCTAAGGGACGAAACTCTATTCAATATAAATTTTAAAATGTTAGGCCGCGCTATTTATGTGGTGTCTCAATGTCATACCCTGGCGACTTAAGACAACTTGAACCATTAGTGACCTTTTGATTTGTATATAGCTTTGACATTGTCTATCCAATGCTATATATATATTTTTTGTACGATATCTACTTTTGGTTTCATCGCCATCTGGAAATTGCGAATTTAATATATAAAACAATCTACTTTGTATTGGGTATTATTCTCTACGTTTGGGCGATTTACAAATATGAGTTTCGGCGATCCGGATATCTTTTTTAGATTAAACGACCCTCTATCCATTTTTTATTATGATTTTAACTTATTATCTATCTTAATTGATGATGAGGGCTAAGGATGGGGAGGGGCAAAGAGGGGAAAGGGGGAAAAGAAGGGGAAGGGAGCGTTTGTTATGAAATCAAAATCCATTTCTGATGCACATTTTTTTATTTTAATAAACTCTTTTTGTCTTTTGCTTAACGAACGAACGAACGAATCCCTGGATGGAACGCACTGCTTCAGTGCCGTTAGGCGTACGGCTCTAGTTTTTTTTTTTTTCGAATTCTTCCCAGAGCGCCCAGCCAAAACTACATATGCTATGAATTCACTCTTTCGACTTCCTTGTAGAACCCGTGAAAGTAATTTTAATGAATGTATTTAGATGCATTTTTTTCTAACAGGAAATGACGTAGCACATCCTTAAGTTTTTCTTTGTTTTTCGATTTGCGGCTTTATTTTTGACCCGACTTTGATCGTTCTCTTTTAGGTAACTACATTGAACTTAGTTCTAAAAGATAGTAATTTAAGAAATTGACTTTTCCGAACTTTGTCGCTGACAATTTGAATTTTAAATTTTAAGCATTTTCTAACTTCTACAATTTTCTTTCGATCAATCTGAAAACTTACAGCTATATAGACATTTAAATTACAATGTATAACTTTTTTTCAAAATTTCGATATCACTTCCGGTTTTGACGTTATTTGCTGTTAAAGTGAAAAATGCTAACTTCCGGAATATTGAAGATATTTGAAAAACTTTTTTGGCAATTAGCTACAATTGTCTATCTTATGATGCTTAATTAAGAAAATCTGAACCGGAAGTAACGAATCAGCCGCCATCTTGATATGATTAAGTTTTGTTAAACTCTCAATAAGTTCTCAGGGTCAAATCCAATTTGCATAATTTTAGATTTTCTAAAAACATCCATCGATTGCGCAAAAAAGTATGGGAAGGGATTTTTGAAATTTCGCTTTTGCATTTCTTTTATTTCCGGTGGAAATTTTTTAGAAATTGTCAAAAATTTCAAGGTTCATATTTCGCAACCTTGACCTTTGGTTACCTTTTGACCAACAAAAAATGTTGCCCTTGATTATATCTACCCAATGGTATCTTCAGTGTTGTTGTCCGATGTTTACTTCCGGTTTTGCAGCCAATTAAAAATCACGAATTTTAACTTTAAAGAGCTCTATCATGTGACCTAATTTCGATAAGTCAGATTTTCTCACATATTCTTCTAACGCTTAATCTCCTCTCTCCATTAATATATCACACTTGGTATTATGATCAAAATTGCGCGTTTAAAAATTTCAAATTTTGTAATTTCTTCTATACTAACTGTGCGTGTTTTTCTTTAAATCGAAATAGGGTCTCGGGGGATAATTCGATTTGTGTTATTTTGATGTATATAGAATCTATAACCGATTGCCGAAATATATATGGAAATCGATTTTTGAATTTTGATTTTGATTTTGATTTTTTTTACGATTAAAATTTAAAAAAAATTAGAATGGTGGTATATTGTGACGTTGATCTTTGGCGAATTTTTGACCTGTACAAATGTGATAGCTCTCGAGAAGTTCTATCCAATGATATATAAAGCTTTATTGTAAGATTTATACTTCCGCTTTTATCGTCATTTGAAAATTGCGAATTTTTCCTATGAAACAATCTGTTTAATATGTGTTGCATTTGGGCGATCTACAAGATATGAGTTTCAGCGATCCGAATTTATTTTTTAGTTTAATCGTTCTACATCCAGTTAAAATGATTCAAAGGTATTATATATGTTAAATAAATAAATAAATTTTGGTTTATTTCCTGTTGTGGGTGATGTAAATATGGAATATATGAAACGAAAGCACAACCTTACGAATTTAAAATTTATTTCTTATGCAACAATAATATACAGTTGAGTGGAATAGTGGTCTAAGGGACAGAACTCTATTCAATATAAATTTTAAAGTGTTAAGCCGCGCTATTTATGTGGTGTCTCAATGTTATAACCTGGCGACTTACGACAACTTAAACGATTAGTGACCTTTCGATTTGTATATAGTATATAGCTATCGACAATGTCTATCCAATGCTATATATATATATATAATTTTGTACAATCTTTACTTTGGTTTCAACGGCATCTGAAAATTGCGAATTTAATATAAAACAATCTATTGGATATTATTCTCTGCGTTTGGGCGATTTACAAAATATGAGTTTCAGCGATCCGGATATCTTTATAGATTAAACATGGGGATGGGGAGGGGCAAAAAGGGGGGGAAGGGAAAAAAAAAGGGGGGGGGGGGTATGGGAGCGTTTGTTATGAAATCCAAATCCATTTATAATGCACATTTTCTTTTTAATAAACCCTTTCTAACTTTTGCTTAACGAACAAATCCCTGGATGCAACCCACTGCTTCAGTGCCGTTAGGCGTACGGCTCTAGTTGCAGTGCGTTCATCGAACGCACTGCTTTGTTTTCGAAATGTTTTTTTTTTTTTTTTTTTTTTTTTCGAATTTCACATTCGATTTTTCTCTTAGAAGGCAACATGCTACAAACTACCTGTTGTTGTCTGCCATTCAAACTGCGAGACTACTATTTGTTAAATGTAAAATGACGTCATTCAGAGTGACCGGAAACGAGCTGTGGGCAATGGCTTCGTTTTGGTTTTTGCTATTTATTACCTCTATTTTTTAACTGATTTTGACAGAACTACTTTTGCTAGCTTCTTTTAACTGCTAGCTACATAACTGCATTTTTAAACTGCTAATTTCATTACTTTTGTAGCTGACTTTTTTTATTTCAATTTTTGCGTTTTTTTTCAACTTCTACAATTTTATTCTCATCCACCCGAAAACTTACAGGTAGATAGACATTGTTAATGCGCTCAAAAATAAATTTTCAAATTTTCGACATCACTTCCGGTTTTGAAGTTATTCGCTTGTTAATTTTAAAAACCTAACTTCCGGAATTCTTAAGATATTTCAAAAATTCTTTTTGCAACATGCTACAAATAGTCATACAAAAAAACGAAGATGAAAAAATCCGAACCGGAAGCAAAAGATTGGCCGCCATATTGAAATGTTAAACTTTTGTAAAATTCAAAATGGGGCCTCAGGGGATAAAGCAATTTCCGTTAGTTTTTCATATCTTATGACTAGAGTCGATTGCGCAATAATATTTGGGAGCCGATTTTTGAATTTTGATTTTGATTTTCTTTTATTTCCATTTTAATTTTTTTGGTAATGACCAAAACTTCAAAGGCCCATATTTCGTGACCTTGACCTTTGGTGACCTTGTGACCTGAACACAATGTATTACCCTTGATGATATCTATTCAATGATATATTCATTTGTATTGTCCGATGTCTACTTCCGGTTTTATAACCGATTGAAATTTGTGATTTTTATTTTTAAAGAGCTCTGTCACGTGAACTAATACATAAATAACAAAAATTCCTATTGAATCTTATTACAGTTTATCTGCTCTTTTTAATGATATATAAAACCACATATTTCCACCCAAAATGCGCTTTTTAGTATTTGAAAATTTTGTATTTTCTTCTCTACTAACTGTGCGTAATTTTCTTTAAATCGAAATGGGGACTCTAGAGAAGCTCCGATTCGTGTAATTTTGATGTCCATTTAATGTAATATCGATTCATGAATTATATTTGGAAACCGATTTTTGAATTTTGATTTTGATTTTGATATTTTAACTGATAGTAATATATAAAATCTTCGATTGTTCGTATATTTTAACCTTGACCTTTGGTGACCTTGTGAGCAGCACCAATGTGATAGCTCTCGATAAGATCTATCCATTGATATATTATATTTTGTTGTACGATGAATAGTTTTCGTTTTATCACCATTTGGCAAATTTCATCGTTAAAAGCTGTTTGTTGAATTATGCATTTGGGCGATCTACATGACAAGAGTTTCAGCGAACCGATTATGCTTTGAAATAAAACGACTTATATTCTGTAAAATAACGTTAATGTTCTATCGATACTTCGTGGGGCAGTTTTAAAGCGTATGTCAAAACTGCTACGCACTGCGTCAGAACCTCGCGAAGCCTGGGGATCTAGTTTTTTTTTTTTTTTCGAATTCTTCCCAGAGCGCCCAGCCAAAACTACATATGCTATGAATTCACTCTTTCGATTTTCTTGTCGTACTCGTGAAAGTAATGTTAATGAATGTAATTTGATGCAATTTTTTTAAACAGGAAATGACGTAGCGCATTCCAAAGTTTTTCTTTGTTTTTCAATTTGCGGCTTTTTTTTGGATCCAATGTTGATCGTTCTATTTTAGATAACTACATTAAACTTAGTTCTAAAAGATAGCAATTTGAGAATCAAACATTTCCCAACTTTGTCGCTGACTTTTTGAATTTTGAATTTTTAGCATTTTTTTACTTCTACAGTTTTCTTTCGATCGACTTGAAAACTTACAGATATATAGACATTTTGATTGCGAACTATAATTAATTTTCAAAATTTCGATATCCCTTCCGGTTTTGAAGTTATTTGCTTTTAAAGTTGAATTTTGCACTTCCGGAATATTGAAGATATTTAAAAAATTTCTTTTACATTTAGCTACAATTGTCTATTAAATGATGCTAAATTAAAAAAATCCGAACCGGAAGTAACGGATCAGCCGCCATCTGGATATGACTAATTTTTGTAAACTCAAAATGGGGCCTCAGGGTTAAATCTAGTTTGTATGATTTTAGATTTTCTAAAAACATTCAACGATTGCGCAAAAAAGTATTGGAAGGGATTTTTGAATTTCGCTTTTGCTTTTCTTTTATTTCCGGTTGAAATTTTCCAGTAATTGTCAAAAATTTAAAAGGTCATATTTCGCGACCTTGACCTTCGGTGACCTTTTGACCTGAACAAAAGTTATTGCCCTTGATTATATCTACCCAATGGTATCTTCACTTTTGTTGTCCGATGTTTACTTCCGGTTTTGCAGCCAATTGAAAATCACGAATTTCAACTTTAAAGAGCTCTAACACGTGACCTAACTTACATAGGACAGAATTTCTTACATATTCCTTTTACGTTTAATGTCATCTTTCCATTAATATATCACACTTGGTATTTTTATCAAAATTGCGCGTTTAAAAATTTCAAAATTCTGTAATTTCTTCTATACTAACTATGCGTGTTTTTCTTTAAATCGAAATAGGGTCTCGGGAGATAATTCGATTTGTGTTATTTTGATGTATATAGAATCTATAACCGATTGCCGAAATATATATGGGAACCAATTTTTGAATTTTGATTTTGATTTTGATTTTTTTTACGATTAAAATTTTTAAAAACTATGAAGGGTCGTATATTCTGACGTTGACCTTTGGCGAATTTTTTACCTGTACAAATGTGATAGCTTTTGAGAAGTTTGATCCAATGATATATAAAGCTTTATTGTAAGATTTATACTTCCGCTTTTATCGCCATTTGAAAATTGCGAATTTTCCCTATAAAACAATCTGTTTAATGTGTTGCATTTGGGCGATCTACAAGATATGAGTTTCAGCGATCTGAAATTATTTTTTATTTTAATCGTTCTACATCCAGTTAAAATGATTCAAAGTTGTTATATATGTTTTTCCTGTTGTGGGTGATGAAATTATTGAATATTTGGAACGAAATTACAACCTTTAGAATTTTAAATTTTTTCTCTTATAATTATGCAACAATAATATACAGTTGACTGGAATAATGGTCTAAGGGACGAAACTCTATTCAATATAAATTTTAAAATGTTAGGCCGCGCTATTTATGTGTTGTATCAATGTTATACCCTGGCGACTTAAGACAACTTGAACCATTAGTGACCTTTCGATTTGTATATAGCTTCGACATTGTCTATCCAATGCTGTATATATATTTTTTGTACGATATCTACTTTTGGTTTCATCGCCATCTGAAAATTGCAAATTTAATATATAAAACAATCTATTGGGTATTATTCTCTACGTTTGGGCGATTTACAAAATATGAGTTTCGGCGATCCGTATATCTTTTAAAATTAAACGACCCTTTATTCATTTTTTATTATGATTTTAACTTATTATCTATCTTAATTGATGATGAGGGCTAAGGAGGGGGAGGGGCAAAGAGGGGGAAAGGGGGGTGTGGGAGCGTTTGTTATGAAATCAAAATCCATTTCTGATGCACATTTTTTTTATTTTAATAAACCCTTTTTGTCTTTTGATTAACGAACGTATCCCTTGATGGAACGCACTGCTTCAGTGCCGTTAGGCGTACGGCTCTTTTTTTTTTTCGAATCCTTCCCATCGCGCCCAGCCAAAACTATAAATGCCACATAAAAACTGTTAACATTTCTCCCGCAAAACCAACGAAACTAAACTACATGAATGTATTTTGACGCCATTTTGTCCAACCGGAAATGACGTACGGGCCTATGTCTAACTTTAGGTTTTTTCTCATTTACGACGCTAGTTTTTAATCAATTTTGATAGCTTTTTTTTTATTTATTACTATCTATTTTCTTTACAAGGTAGCTTTTTCAAACTTTTAGAATTTTGAACTTTGTCGCTGACTTTTATAATTTTAATTTTTGCGGTTTTCTCAACTTCTACAATTTTATTTCGATCGATCTGAAAATTTACAGATATATAAACATTTTGATTGCGAACTATAATTAATTTTCAAAATATCGATATCACTTCCGGTTTTGAAGTTATTTGCTTTTAAAGTTGAATTTTGCACTTCCGAAATATTGAAGATATTAGAAAAATTTCTTTTGCAATTAGCTACAATGGTCTATTAAAGATGCTAAATTTAAAAAATCCGAACCGGAAGTAACGGATCAGCCGACATCTGGATATGACTAATTTTTGTAAAACTCAAAATGGGGCCTCAGGGTTAAATCTAATTTGCATAATTTTAGATTTTCTAAAAACATTTAAAGATTGCGCAAAAAAGTATGGGAAGGGATTTTTGAATTTCGCTTTTGCTTTTCTTTTATTTCCGGTTGAAATTTTCCAGTAATTGTCAAAAATTTAAAATGTCATATTTCGCGACCTTGACCTTCGGTGACCTTTTGACCTGAACAAAAGTTATTGCCCTTGATTATATCTACCCAATGGTATCTTCACTTTTGTTGTCCGATGTTTACATCCGGTTTTGCAGCCAATAAAAAATCACGAATTTTAGCTTTAAAGAACTCTGTCACGTGACCTAATTTACATAGGACAGAATTTCCTACATATTCCTTTTACGCTTAATCTCATCTTTCTATTAATATATCACACTTGGTACTTTAATCAAAATTGCGCGTTTAAAAATTTCAAATTTTTAATTTCTTCTATACTAACTGTGCGTGTTTTTCTTTAAATCGAAATAGAGTCTCAGGGGATAATTCGATTTGTGTTATTTTGATGTATATAGCATCTATAACCGATCGCCGACATATATATGGAAACCGATTTTTGAATTTTGATTTTGATTTGATTTTTTTTACGATTAAAATTTTTAAAAACTTTGAAGGGTCGTATATTGTGACGTTGGCATTTGGCGATCTTTTGACCTGTACAAATGTGATAGGTCTCGAGAAGATCTATCCAATGATATATTAAACTTTATTGTAAGATTTATACTTGAGGTTTTATCGGCATTCAAAAATTGCAAATTTTTCATATAAAACGGTCTGTTTTAGATACGTTACATTTGGGCGATCTACAAGATATGAGTTTCAGCGATCCAAATTTATTTTTTCGTTTAATCGTTCTACATCCAGTTAAAATGATTCTAAACTATTATATATCTTAAAGGGGCACAGGCTTGATTTTTTTCGAACAATCATCCGACAGCCTCAAACACATGAAATCTTTTGTTTAGCTAATCAGACATAGTCTACAGAGCGTACCTTTGAAATTTGAGCCTTCAAATCCATGGGTATACATATTTATCCGTGTTTGAAAATCATAATGTCTTAAGATATTATGAACGTCCCGCCATATTGGAAAATCAAAGAGTTATAAATAGACTACTGCGCAGGCCCACACTGATAAAACAAAAAGAAAGTACATGTAATAACAATTGTAAATTTTGTCAACAGGACACACAATTTTCAGACTGACTGAAGACCAGCCGCGTACAGCACGGAAAAAAAATAAAAAGTGAAATTTTTGAGGTATATTTCAAGGTATTTTGCGATTTTCTTAGAGCTTGAGTATTTCTGAGGACTGTTTAAATGTAACAAAGGCCCAAAACGACCACTAAAAATCAAGATTGTGCCCCTTTAAATAAAAGGGATTATTGTGTATTTCTCGTTGTGGGCGATGTATGATATGGAATATTTGGCAGGGAATTACAACCTTTAGAATTTTACATTATATCTCTAAAGCAACAATAATGTACAGTTGAGTGGAATAGTGGTCTAAGGGACGCAACTCTATAAAATACACTCTTAAAGATGTAAAGTCGCGCTGTTAATTTGATGTCTCTATGTTATACCTTAGCAATAAATCCTGCCATAAATTGCAGGATCTATTGTTCCTACTACCTAAATTAATATAGATGTTTAGTAATAAATAAACAGATTAAAAATAATTAACGATCTGGAAAGTTAATGAAATCCGAAATCAATTTATAATCCCAAATAAGGTGTTATGTCCCTTAGATAACGAATTGTTTTTTTTTTTCGACGTTCTTAAAACACCTCTCTCAACGTCTAATAGAAACGATGCAAATACATTATTGCATTTTTTGAATTCTTAATGCTGCATTCCCGTTATGCAACGCACTGCTTCAGTGCCGTTAGTCGTACGGCTCTAGTTTTTTTTTGCGTGTCAAATAAAATTTGTCACGCTTTGTTTTCGTTCGGATTATTTTTTTTTTTTTTTTTTTTTTTTTTTTTTTTTTTGGGAAGCTCGCTAGCCCAAACGGAAAAAGATAGACTATTCCTGTTTTCACCAATGGTTTTTATATGGGCTGGAATCAAAAATGAATATCTAACATGAAATTTTCGCTAAACCAAAAGTGGCTAATTGCATAATATGCAAATAAGATTTCAAGCTAGCTCGGGCCCTAATAGTCGCATCGGTCTGAAATTTACAGGATATATATAGATAGGCAGCGCAATTAAAACTACATCATCAAAATTTTTTGATCACTTCCGGTTTGGGCGTGGGGACTTCCGGTTTTTTCGTCTCATGTCGGGCGACCCTGCTTCCCATGTAATTCAAGATTCTAAACAAAAATAGTATATTTTAGCTATACTAAATGATTTTAATCCCCTGAGATGAAGAAAAATTAAATTGAATGTTGCGCATGCGCAGTTTTCAAAAATGGCAAATTTTCTTAAAAATTTAATAAGTCCGCCAATTATTAACCGATTTTTATGATTTTGGTGTCTATCGAAACCTTGATACTTTATCTAAAAAATGTTGGGAATAGAATTTTGATTTTCGAATTTGAATTTTTTTTATGCCCGTTCGAATTTTTCGAAAATTTAAAACTCTATATCTCGTGACCTTGACCTTCAATGACCTTGACATTTGAGATGTAGAATGTCCTTGACCTCAGCTGTCTATAGATGTGCTGATATTGCATGACAATTATTAACTTCCGGTTTTATAGCCCACCGAAATCTGACTATTTTTCAATTTTGGACGGTTATGTTACACTTACGGGCTCTAATGTTCGGATCGATCTGAAATTTACAGGATATAGATAGATACGCAACACAATTAAAAATATATCATCAAAACTTTTTGATCACTTCCGGTTTGGGCGTGGGGACTTCCTTTTTTTTTATCTCATTTCGGGCGACCCTACATCCCGTGTAATTCAAGAATGTAAGCAAAAACAGTACATTAGCTATACAAAATAATTTGCATCCCTCGAGAAGAAAAAAATTCCAATTGCTAATAAAATTTATTTATTTTTTTGTAAAATTTTTGCATACAAATTCAAAAAATATCTCTTTATAAAGCTGTGAATTAGCAAATTATCACATAGCTTGAATTTTCTCTCTATGTTAATTACAACCAAAGTTACAAAATAATGTTTAAATTTGAATATAGAGAGTTTAAATTTCATGACAAATTGTCATCTTACTACCTACTTAAATTTTAGTTTGGAATTTATGTAAATATCCTACCGAAATCTTAGACATGTACAAAGATCTAATAAGGAACTGATAGTAGAAACTTATAGTAGAAAAAATTGCCTATATAGCGGAAAGTTTACGCTTACAATTGTAGGCTGAAAAGTACCGGAATTGAAAGCTAGCAGGTTAGAAGTTTCAAAATGTTCGAAATCCATGGGATAACGCACAGTTGCCACGCTCGGAGCTGTTCACAGTTCTAGTCTTTCTATTATTTTCATTCTCCCTGTTTTCAAATTGCTTTTAACATATTTCATTTTTTTATCTGTACTTTTTCTGACTGTATATTGAGTGTGTATTAGATAAAATCGTATTTTCTTTTCTTTCACCTTATTGTTAACAGCGTTAAGTTTTTCTGGTCAGTCATATATCAGGTCGTTTCAATGAAGTTGGCAAATAAAATATTGTATTCTACCACTTTCAACTTATTATAAATATAATTGCAGGGACTTTATTTACCCAAATGGTGATCCTTATTTTAAAACCTATGCTGACTCTCTATGGGATTTATATATTCTAGTAACCACATCTAATTACCCAGATGTAATGTAAGTTAACATTGAATTATGGTTGTGTGTGTTTTTTCTCATATAAGTATATTAGAAATTCATTAAGATTGAGGAAGAAATATTTTGCTCATTAGGAAACACTTTGGGAGTTTGCAGTGAGTGAAAATTTTGGGCATTAGCCTCTTTTTATTTTTTACATTCATTGCTTGATATGTGAATTTAAATCCTTAAATTAAAGAGAAGTAGTATATCCAAAATGTATCCTGTTTATTTATGATGTATTATATGACTGCATTTGTATGATATATTTTATGAATATATATGTAATATTTTTTATACACTTACAAATTTATTTGAGTATATTCAAATCGGGGCGGCCCCGGCCATCCGTTCACTTTGTTTTTTTGTGGGTCAATGGCATTATGAAGATGATTCCTATTGTGATGATTAGAAAATTTTTCACCAACATATTATGTCTGACTTTTTTCGTCTTTTTTTTTGTCTGCTAAAAATTCTCTATAGAATAGACATGAACCAAATGTGAACGGAAAACAAACAATGATTTGGGTGGGCATATAAGGCTATCTTTTATAAATGTTTTTGTATGATGTATTTTATGAATGTATTTGTATTATGTATTTTATGAATATATTTGTATTATGAATGTATTTTTATGATGTATTTTATGAATGTATATGTATGACGCATTTTATGATTGTATATGTTTAATGTAGTTTATGAATGTATATGTATGATGTGTTTTATGAATGTATTTGTATTATGTATTTTATGAATGCATTTGTATGATGTATTTTATGAATGTATTTGTATCGTGTATTTTATGAATATATTTGTATTATGAATGTATTTTTATGATGTATTTTATGAATGTATGATGTATATGTATGATGTATTTAATGAATGTATATGTATGATGTATTTTATGAATGTATATGATGTGTTTTATGAATGTATATGTATGGTATATTTTATGAATGTATATGTATATCGTATTATTAATGATGTATATGTATAATGTATTTTATGAATGTATATGTGTATTGTATTTTATGAATGTATTTGTATGATGTATTCTATGAATGTATATGTTTGATGTATTTATGAATGTAATTGTATGATGTATTTTATGAATATATATTTATGATGTATTTTATAAATGTATTTGTATGATATATTTTATGAATGTATATGTATATTGTATTTTATGAATGTATATGTATAAAGTGATTTATGAATGTATATGTATGATGTATATTATGAATGTATATGTATAATGGAATTTATGAATGTATTTGTAAGATGTATTTAATAATGTATCTGTTTGATGTATTTCAGGATGCCAGCGTATGATTACAACCCCTGGTTTGCTATATTTTTTGTGTGCTATGTCATTCTTTGTTTGCATATATTTTTGAGTATAGTACTCGCTGCTATTTATAATGATTATAAAAAGAATTTAAAGGTAATTTTCTATATTTGTTATATATTGAATGATTAAAAATTTATTACAAAATATTGAAATATATAATGCATATGATAATTAAAGATTCTTAAGACTAGTTGACTGTTCAAATTATAGACTTCTTCTTCCATTGACATTCAATTTTTTCTTTGATTCAACCAAGTGGACATCCAATGAAATATCCAAGTATTCTTCAAAGATGTCAGAATAAAACCTTTCTTGAACAAATCATGGATTGGTTCAGTTGCATTATCCATGTTTATGTCATTGTCAAGCATGATCTCGAATTTACGATCTCGAATATACAATGTCGAATACAATTATTATTACTAGATAAAATACTGTGTTGTAGAATGAGATCATAACATTGGTATTTAGTAAAAGAAGAAAACTGAATCGTGCATTTGAGATATTAAAAGATAAAGTAGGGGATCAGTATGTGGTTACTCAATCAACATGGAATAAATTAATGTCTGTTGTAATGGAAGGCAAGAGTCAACAACAAGTAGATTTATTATTACGTGTTTTAGACAATGAAGGCATCAATTCTATTAGTAAGTGTATTTCTCCTTTTTGTTAGCAAATTAAAAAATTCTTGAATGGGATTTATATAATGCAGACTTTATTTTTATACGCCCACATGAATATGTGGACGTATATTGTTGTCGCCCCTGTCCATCGGTCCGTCAACATGTGTTGTAGACACTATAGAGGCTACAATTTTCAAGTTCAAACTTGGCAACTTTGATGAACGGTTTTTAGTTTATGCATTTGACTTAATAAAATCGCATCAAAGTTTTATTGTGGCTACAATAGAAGCTACAAATGATGAAACTTGTTGTGAGCTATAAGCGGCCAAGTTCAAATTTGACGACTTAGATGAAGGGTTTGTTTGTATACGTACATCGATGCTATTAATCAAAGGAAAAAATGATTTAACAATGATGATGTGTGGGCGTATGTTACCTTGCCAGGCAAGCTATCTTTACTTAAGACAAGCAAAGAGGTTTTTTTTCATCTGAGTCAGAATCAAAAGATAAACATTAGCAGTCCATTTTGTTAGGTAGTATAGTAATAATGAACACAAAGTAAGTTTAGTCTGTATAGTTTCTATTCTATGTAATAGCTAAGTTTTTTTATGTTTTGATCATGTGATATATATGATATATATTTAAAATTTTTTAAGAAAAAAATCAGTTTGTGAACCTGTCTGATTTACTACAAGTTGAATTAACTGAAGTCAATGACAGACGAACATTTCTAGAATATATAGTACCTGTTATTTATAACCATAGAGTTAGTAATGATCTTAAATGGTTGGTCAGAACCAAGTAAGTTCTATCATTTTATTGAAAATTCCATGAATTCATATTTGATACAAACAAAGTCAACTTGTCTCATGTTAAAAATTAAGGTTAACTTCACAAAGAAGTCATGCTTTTTACAAAATAATCTGTCTTCTATTTCAGAGGTTTCCGATGGTTTTTTGATTTCCTAATTTTCACCAATGCTTTTTTTATTGCCTTTGATGTGCACAAATCAGATTGGTTCTTTCTGGCGTTTTTTACCATTGAAATACTTCTCAAGGTTTATACGTACGGACCCAAAAACTTTGCTACAAGATTCTGGAATATGTAAATATTATTCTATATTTTTGTTTTATTTCAATTGAAGAGAGCTTTGCTGCATTACGAAATAAATTCTTTATACAAAACAATTCACTACACTGAATTGTCAAGATCCTCTCTAACATTCAACCCATGTAGAGACATTGAAATTGTAAAGTTTTTATACTCCCATAAGTGGATTTATATTGATGTCGCCCCTGTCCGTCGGTCCGTCTATCTGTCAACATTTGTATACACTATATAAGCAACATTTTCTAGGGATTCACATGCAACTTGGTGGGAGCATTGGAATTAATTAGACAGCGGTCAAGTTCAAATTTGACGAATTTGGGTTGAACGATTTTTGAGTTATTGCCCTTGACTTCGTTAAATCGACCCAATTTTCGTTAAATCGGGTGCAATTTTCAATGTATTTTGATGAGACTCGGTATGGGTATTGGACTTGAAAAGACTGCAATCAATTTCAAATTTGACAATGTCTTGTTCGGGAGTTAAATCCCGACAAATTTTATTGTGAATGCAATAAGAGCTACAATTTTCAATTGGTGTGAGCATTGCAATTCATGAGGCAGCAGTCAAGTTTGGTTTTGACGATTTTCAATGAAAAAGGTTAAAGTTGATGATTTTTTTGATGACTTGTTTTTTGAGTTAATACCCTTGACTTAATAAAACTTGGTATGAGTATTGAGTATTGGACTTCATAAGATGGCGGTCAGGAATTTTCTACGAATAGTCTTTGAGTTATTGCCCTTGACTTAGTAACATTGCTTCGAAATTGTAATATTGGTGCAATGGAAGGTGCCATTTTTAATGGATTTTGGTGAAACTTGGTGTGATCATTGAAAAAACCTTTCAGTGAATGTGTTTTGATTAATTGCCCAATTTATTATTCAAATTCAATGCTGCCAGTGGGCGTATATTACCTTGCCTGGCAAGCTATTTTTATTAAAAGAAACTCTTGATATTATTAGATTATTTATTTAATTGTAGATTTGATGTATTAGTAATTGGATCTGCTTTTTTAGCCTCTATTATTCAATTATCTATTAATCCAAGTAAGTTACAAATTATATACAAGATACTTGTTTTTCAACCAAAAATCTTTCACAATTTTCTTGTTATTTGTTTATTGCTAGCTTTGATAAAAGTTAAGGAGTTAGTAGTAATAATAGTCTACAATATTATACTATGTACCATGTGGAAATGTCATAAAAACATTTTGGTGATAACTGGGACGGCACATAGCATAGTATACAATACAAAATAATTGTAGCTTGATAGCGTGAAACTGATTTGGCGATCTCGGGGCCACTCCATTGGAGGGTTCTAATTCTACAAAATAGAATCAACTAGACATTCAATAAAACATATCGGAACAGAGTAAAAGTGATACTGTCTTAGAATAAACATAAAATTTAAATTAGATCTCGAATGGTTGATATGAGTATATAATATATTCATCAATGATCCTCTTGATTTCATTATGTAACAGAATTTCCCGGAAAATTTGGAAAGCTCACAAAACTATTTGATTACCGGGTATTGAAAAACGCTTAATGATCTATTCTATATATTAAGCTCTTTTCAATAATCAGTTGCATTTTTATACACCCACACATTAATGTAATACATGCCTGTCTGTCTGTCTGTCGATAGAAACGATAGAGAGCTGGTTGCTTGATGGAATTTGACGAAACTTGGTGTGAGTCTTTGTAATCAACCAATATTTGAATGTGAGTTATTGCCCTTGTTCTTAAAAACGTGTCTGCCATTGTTCTTGAATTCTTTGTGGACACGATATAGAGCTGGTTTCTAGATGAATTTAGATTCAATTGGGTGTGGGTGTTTGTAATCACTCAGGGATACACCCTATTGAAAATCAAACTAATCGAAATATATTTACTATGAGTTATTGCCCTTGTTCTTGAATTCCTTGTGGAGACGATAGAGAACTGATTTCTTAATGGATTATGACGAAACTTAATGTGAGTGTTTATTATAACCCATGGATGAACCCTATTGAAAATCAGACCAATCAAAAAATATTTAATGAGTTATTGCCCCTGTTCTTAAAAACGTGTCTGCCTTTGTTCTTGAATTCTTTGTTGACACGACCTGGTTTCTGGATGGATTTTTAGGAAATTTGGTGTGAGAGTTTGAAACCACCCAAGGATAAACCCTATTGAAAATTTAAACTAATCGAAATATAGTTACTATGAGTTATTGCCCTTTTTCTTGAATACTTTGTGGACACGATAGAGAGCTGGATTTTTTATGGATTTAGACGAAACTTGGTGTGAGTGTTTGTTATAACCCAAGGATGAACCTTATTTAAAATCAGACCAATCTAAAAATATTTAATATGAGTTATTGCCCATGTTCTTTAAAACGTGTCTGCCTTTGTTCTTGAATTTTTTGTAGACACGATAAAGAGCTGGTTTTCTTGATGCATTTGGATAAAATTTACTGTGAGTGTTCCTAATCACCCAAGGATGAACTTTAATTAAAATTCAAGAAAAATGTTTCATTTACCGATAATTCTTGTCAACCTCCCGGACAAATTGGCTGCCACTATAATATGTGGGTTTATTTCGATGGCCATCGCTATTTTTATGTATAATAACTTGGATTTATCAGAGTATATAGGGATCTGTTATGTTATTCAAGTTTAAAATTTTATCTTCATTCTAAGACGCAGTATTCCTTTGAGAAGGCTTCCACATGTACTAAAAAATAGTTAGTGCAGATTAAATTTTTACTTGCAGAGGAAGTTTAAATGTGGCATATCCCCTTTTATACCATTCAATTGAGGACAGAATGGAATGAGACGGGACCTGTTTAGAACACTCCAATCGAGTAACAACCTTTATTCAATTTACTTTTATACCTTCAGGTAGTGAAGAGTTGGAAACATTAGATATGTTGTTGGTATTGAGAGTTTTGAGGTTGATTAAATTATTTGGCAGTATTCCCAGGTATTCTTAGCTTCTTATGCACTGTTCTACAAACTATTTGAATTTAAAGCTGCCATGGTTTTAATAGGCTATTTTCCTGTCAAAATATCTTTTTATATATTACAATTTTTTGTGGTATTTTTTTGGAATTGAAAATAAATAACTTTGCTTCTCAAATAGGTTATTTCCACGTATTAAAGGGCATGTTTATAAGTGAGTATGGTAAAACTATAGGGAATATAGAGCTTCAGATTAAAGTATTTCTTAAAAGAAACTCTTTCAGGACCAAGTTTAAGCAATTCTTTCTATAAGACTTACTGCCTTCAAGATAAACTTATTAAGGAACAAATATTTCGTTGATACTTATTTCATGTCTGGATATGTAATAACAGCGTTCTGATATCTCTTTAATCCATACAGATCTGTACATTAGTTTGTGCTAGCTTGCGCTGTAGAGATGCCTGATATATATATTATTTCTGTTTATAGATTTAAAGTTATTATAATGACTATTGTGAATATTGGCACATCTATTTCAACATATGGTGGTGTTATATTTGTAAGCATGCTTTTTGCTTTTTATACGCCCACGTTATTATCTGGTCGTATAATGTCGTCACCCCTGTCCACCCGTCGGTCCGTCCACAATTGCTTGTGTACGCGATCGAGACTATAGTTTTCAAGGTTTGATTGAAACTTGCTGTGATCATTTATATTGATGAGATCTTGGAAAAGTTCGAAATTGGCAATTTTTCATTGAACGGTTTCTGAGTAATTGCACTTGACTTTGTCAAAACGCGTCAAAATTGGCTTGTGAACGCGATAGAGACTACAGTTTTCAACGGATTTGAAAGAAACTTGCTGTGATCATTTATATTGATGAGATCGCAAAATTGAATCATTGAAAAAGACTTGTGAATGAAAAGGACAATACAGTTTGACTTAAATGAAATTATCATATTGTTTCGGGCTGACACGATAATTTAGACTGACTCTTTAAATGGTCTCTACATACTCGTGTCACATTATGAAATTTAAATTTTTGTTTGATATTTTAATGTGCGATAGCTTTAACTACTCAGTATGTAAGCTTTATGTTATTAATGAGAAATTTTCTGCAGCAATTCTTTTTATTACTGGAATGCATCTAGTGAAAATGTCTTTAACTTGAATACGTATATGTTTTTTTAGAAATAATACTTGTTCATTACTAAGTACATGTAGTGATATTTTTCCTTTACAGAAGAACTAAAGTTTGATTCTAATTTGTAGGTATTCTTTTATTTCTATGCTATTATTGGAATGGAAGCATTTGGAAATAAGATTAATTTTCATGGTTACAATAATACAAATTTAGACCCAGAGAAACAGACATGTGGCAATCCAAAACTTGCCAACTCTGATTTCTACATCCTTCATTATTGTAATAATAACTTCAACAACATTATGAAGGCGTTTGTGGTTCTTTTTGAACTGACAGTTGTTAATCAATGGCATGATATCCTTTTTCTAAAAATATTGCTTATTTTGGGAGCTATTGTTTCCTTTATCTAGAATAAACAATGGTTGAGTTCTAGTTGGTGTTTGATGGTCTGGTATAAGTCATCTTCCTTTATTTTTCAAATCCACTCATCCAGCTGTAAATACCGGTAGGTGTGGATATTACTGGAAAGATCAGTGTCAAGAGAATAAGCCAAATGTCATTGGAAATAATCTTTGTGAAGCTAGTTTTTATACGCCCACATGGAAATGTGGACGTATATTGCCGTCGCCCCTGTCCGTCCGTCCGTCCGTCGATCCGTCGATCCGTCCACATTTGTTGTATCCACGATAGAGGCTACAGTTTTTATCCGATCTTAATGAAACTTGGTATACATGTATATATTGATGTCAATGTCAAGTTCGAAAATGGAAATTATCGCATGAACGGTCTTTGAGTCTTTGAGCAATTGACTTAGTAAAAACGCGTCAAATTCGGTTTGTATCCACAATAGAGGCTACAGTTTTTATCCGATATTAACGAAACTTGGTATACATGTATATATTGATGATATCTCGGTCAAGTTCAAAAATGGAAATTATCGCATGAATGGTTTTTGAGTTATTGCCCTTGACTTAGTAAAAACGCGTCAAATTTAGGTTGTATCCACAATAAAGGCTACAGTTTTTATATGATCTTAATGAAACTTGGTATACATGTATATATTGATGATATCTCGGTCAAGTTCGAAAATGGAAATTATCGCATGAACGGTTTTTGAGTTATTGCACTTAACTTAGTAAAAACGCGTCAAATTTGGTTTGTATCCACAATAGAGGCTACAGTTTGTATCCGATCTTAATGAAACTTGGTATACATGTATATATTGATGATATCTCGGTCAAGTTCGAAAAAAGAAATAATCGCATGAGCGGTTTTTGAGTTATTGCCCTTGACTTGGTAAAAACGTGTCAAATTTGGGTTGTATCCACAATAGAGGCTACAGTTTTTATCCGATCTTAATGAAACTTGGTATACATGTATATATTGATGATATCTCGGTCAAGTTCGAAAAAAGAAATAATCGCATGAGCGGTTTTTGAGTTATTTCCCTTGACTTAGTAAAAACGCGTCAAATTTGGGTTGTATCCACGATAGAAGCTACAGTTTTTATTCGATCTTAATGAAACTTGGTATACATGTATATATTGATGATATCTCGGTCAAGTTCGAAAATGGAAATTATCGCATGAACGGTTTTTGAGTTATTGCCCTTGACTTAGAAAAATCTTGTCAAAATTTTAGTTTCGATGCAATAAATCCTCCAATTTTCAGAGGATGTTGATGAAACTTGGTGTGAGCATTGGAATTGATTAGGCCTCAATCAAGTTTGAATTTGACAGTTTTTCAATGAATTGTTTTAAGTAATTGCCCTTGACTTAGTAAAATTGCGTCAAAATTCTATTGTGGTTGCAATAAGAAGCTTTAATTTTCAAAGGATTTTGATGGAACTTGGTGTAAGCATCAGAATTGATAAGACATTAGTCAAGTTTGAATTTCTGACTTTTTTTAACAAATGGTTTTTGGGTTATTGCCCTTGACTTAGTAAAATTGCGTCAAAAATATTTGTGGGTGCAAAATAAGCATACAATTTTTCAATAGATTTGATGAAACTTGGTATGAGTATTGAAATAGATAAGATGGTGGTCAAGTTCTAATTTGACAATTTTCCATGAACAGTTTTTGAGTTTTTGCCCTTAACTTCAATATTAATTCAGTGAATGTTTTTTGAGTTATTGCTCTATTTATTTTTCAAATTCAATGCTGCCAGTGGGCGTATTGTTACCTTGCCTGGCAAGCTATCTTTTATCATGTCAAACTGGTCTGTTTCTTTCTTCATTCTGTAAAGAATATAAATCCACATTGATCTCTCTGTAGTATCTTCAGGAACTTGTACAGAACCACAATTATCTTGACTTTATCCAATTATTTTTTGTATAATGACTGTTTATCCACTTATTTTTTGTATAATTATTGTTTATCCTTGACCGTCGTATACTGTTAACCTCAGGGTTTGTATTGGTCACAAATAAAGCAGCTAGGATTTACTTCTTCTCTTTCCATTTAGCTTGTGTGGTTACAGTTCTAAAGTAAGTCCTTTATATTCAATCAAAATTTGTTCTACTTCATGTAGCCTAATATCATATTCCCTGCATACATAAATTTAAAAAACCCGAAAACAAAATCCCAAATCCTAAATATGATATTGTCAATACATTCATCTATCGAGTCTGTTTGATTTATCAATAAATCTATTCTTTTTTTAAGCAGGATATTAAATTGTCCAAAGCAAGTATAACATTTTAACTTTGTTCTCAATAATAATAATTATATAAAATTGTTTTTTCAGTATTTTCACAGCCTTCATTCTAGAAGCTTTTTTGTTGGAATATTCTATAGAAAAACAACCTAAGTTAGAGTCAGCTGTAGAAGCCAAGATTAAAGAATTAGGACTTGGTATAGGCTGGTAAGTGTTTTGATACGCCCACATTATAATGTGAAAAATATAAGAAGTTGAGAAATCAGAAATCATGAAAGAAACATGAAACTAGACAGGATCACAGCCATGAAACTGGATACTTTGACATGAATTAAGGATGATGAATAAAAAACACACAATGTCAAAAAACCATCTTATCTGTTACTCCAACGTTTTGAGAACTAAATGTCTCCTTCCTCAGAGAAAATTTAACAATAGGCCTACAAAACAAAATGGAGTCTGTGTTAATCTATGTATCCATAGTCTATGTATCCAGAGTGATTCTGCAATATTAAGCTTAAGTTTATCTTGAAATGGGGTTTTCTGCAGAATAGTACATGAGTAGGATTTGTGCCCTGGGGTATTGAAATGGGGTGCTACATGTGGAGCCTTGGCTGTATTATTCAATTTGATATTGCTTCTATGTTTGTTCAGTCTTATGGCAAATGGGGTAATAGTTTGGCCAACATACACTGTTTGTTGCACGAGACACAAGTTATACAATAAATCACAAAGCTGTCTGTGCAGTCTGCAGAGTCTCTAATATTAAACATTTTAGAATCAGAGTTAGTAATTTGATTGGTATTGTTCATTGTTGCACATGATTAGCCTACATCTGGGTCTGTTAAATGGTTTACAACCAAGGGATGAAGACTGGAAGGTCGAAGTAAGAAGTAACTTATTGGCATAGAGGATCTGTCCTACTGTTTTTCCTACTGTTTTATTTCTTCGATGTGAAATGATAATTTTGTTTCTTTCTAACAACTTTGTCATTTGCTGCTGGTTTTTAAAATAGTATCATCATAAAGAGTAAAGGTCAGGTTGACGTGAGTCAAAAATAGTGACAAAAGGGATGACTTTCTTTTGTGTTTCAGATTCTTTATACTGTAGCAAGTCTTCTTTACTTTTAAGGTTGATTTTATCAAATGCTGCTCTGATAGTTTTGGTCTTGTATCCTCTTTTCTTGAGGTGATCTAAAAAAGCTCATGAGATGTTTATGAGTCAAGTCGGGTTTGCTTCAAATTCTTTTAATTCGTAAGGCTCCACTGCATGGTATAGAGTTAAATATATGAGGATGATGATAACTTGAAGGTGGTCGGTAAAGGTGGCTAGATGTTTCTTTTAAAATAAGGTGGTTTCCAGTTTCCCCTTCAGTTGGATTACTTTGACATCCTAAAAAATTGACTGATATTTCAATGATGGCCATAGTAATTTGATTTTAGGAGGAGCTGATTTACAGATGTAAAAAAATCCAGACATTGATCAAAATTTGAAGAAGCTATGGCCCATATATCATCAATGAATCTAAACTGTGTGTCAGGTTTATTTTGGAGTGAGTTCCAATATTTACGAAACCAATAAAACATGTAGATATTAGCATAGCTAACTACAAACGGAGTACCCATTTCAGTTCCACTTATTTCGTTAAACTTCATTGGGTTACTTTCTGTTACTTTCACCATAAGCTTTATGAGTCCTTTGCACGTAACAGAAATTGGGGGCTTGTCCGGGATTTCGAATATAGCTTTGTACTTTTGATTTTAATTTTGTATTCTAATTTTTGAATCATGTCTTTTGTAGTTAAAGATTTTGTAAAGAATCCCTCTGAGGATCAAATCCGTGTTTTGAAAAAGTCCGACTTGATTTTGTTGTGTAAACATTATGAACTTCAATCTGAAATTAAACAATTATTAGTTAAATTTCATGTGGATGAAGAGATTTTGAATGATACTGCCTTAAATATTTTAACTGAGAATTCGGATACTTTAGAGTTGAAAAAGATAGAAATAGAATTTGAAAAACTCAAAATTGAGGAAAGGAGAGAGGAAAGAGAAATGCAATTTCGGTTGAGAGAAATGGAACTGAGAACTCAAAATGAGTTTAGGCAGAATTTAAATTCTTCATCCCCAGATTATTTTGATATAACTCGTCATGCACGACTTGTTCCTCCATTTAATGAAAAGGAAATCGATCAGTATTTCTTATCTTTTGAAAAGGTAGCTCTAAGTTTAAAGTGGCTTAGGCTGTCCTGGACTTTATTGTTACAAACCGTTTTAAAGGGAAAGGCTCAACAAGTTTATTCAGCTTTATCAGTTGTAGAATCGTCTGATTATGATTCTGTTAAGAAAGCAATACTGAAGGCTTATGAGCTGGTTCCGGAGGCGTATAGGCAAAAATTTAGACAGTCTGTTAAAAATAATGATGAAACGTATATTGAATTTGCTAGAGAGAAAGAAATACTGTTTGATAGATGGTGTTCTGCTAAGGATGTAGACTCTGATTTTCAGAAATTGAGACAATTAATTTTGCTTGAAGATTTTAAAACGTGTGTAAGTGTTGAAATTAGAACTTATCTGGATGAACAGAAGGTTGATTATTTAAATGAAGCAGCCAGTTTGGCTGATGATTATTATTTAACGCATAAAACACCTAGTAAGGTAGTTTCTCCTGTAACCAAAACTCAATCTGCTGATAAAACAGAAATTAAATCCAATACTCAGAAATCTGATACAATTGATAGAAAACCTGAACATCATGAAGTCAAGGTTCAAAAATATTTCAGTCTGGTGTAACTTGTAATTATTGTAAAAAGCCAGGTCTTTTGCTATCTGAATGTTTAAAACTGAAACGTAAAAATGAAATGTCTTTGCCCCATGCTATTGTTAATAATGCTAAAAGTAGTCAGAATGTAGAGGAAAGCTTGTCATGTTCCAAGTCTACAGTACGAGAAGAGTTTATGCCTTTTATTTCTAAAGGATTTGTTTCACTTCAGAGTGATGATACTGACCCAAAACCTGTTACTATATTGAGAGATACTGGAGCATTAATGTTAGATAGTATTCTACCATTGTCCGAGGAATCTTCAACTAAATCTCAAGTTTGATTGAGGGTATAGGTGGTATTTTGAGTACTCCTCTCCATTTTTATACGCCCACATGAAAATGTGGACGTATATTGCCATCACCCCTGTCCGTCCGTCGGTCCGTCCGTCCGTCAACAATTACTTGTGTACGCGATACAGGCCAGAGTTTTTGTCCGATTTGAATGAAACTTGGTATGTGTATTCATCTTGATAATATCTCGGACAAGTTCGAAAATGGCACGATTCCAGATGTCGGTTTATGAGTTTGGGCCCTTGATTAAATGAAAAACGTTAAAATTTACTTGTGTACGCAATAGAAGCTGTAGTTTTTATCCGATTTGAATGAAACTTGGTATGTGTATTCATCTTGATAATATCTCGGACAAGTTCGAAAATGGCACGATTCCAGATGTCGGTTTATGAGTTATGGCCCTTGATTAAATGGAAAAACGTTAAAATTTACTTGTGTACGCAATAGAAGCTGTAGTTTTCATCTGATTTGAATGAAACTTGGTGTGTGTATTCATCTTAATAATATCTCGGACAAGTTTGAAAATGGCACAATTCCAGATGTCGGTTTATGAGTTATGGCCCTTGATTAAATAAAAAATGTTAAAATTTACTTGTGTACGCAATAGAAGCTGTAGCTTTCATCCGATTTGAATGAAACTTGCTATGTGTATTCATCTTGATAATATCTCGGATAAGTTCGAAAATGGCACGATTCCAGATGTCGGTTTATGAGTTATGGCCCTTGATTAAATGAAAAAACGTTAATATTAACTTGTGTACACAATAGAAGCTATAGTTTGCATCCAATTTTAATTAAAATTGACATGTGTATTCATCTTGATAATATCTCAGACAAGTTCGAAAATGGCACGATTCTAGATGTCGGTTTATGAGTTATGGCCCTTGATTAAATAAAAAAAACCGTTAAAATGTACTTGTGTATGCAATAGAAGCTATAGTTTTCATCCGATATGAATGAAACTTGGTATGTGTATTCATCTTGATAATGTCTCGCCAGATGCCTGTTTATAAGTTATTGCCCTTGATTAAATGAGGAAATGTTAAATTTACTTGTGTACGCAATAGAAGCTGTAGTTTTTATCCGATTTGAATGAGACTTGGTATGTGTATTCATCTTAATAACATCTCGGACAAGTTAAAAAATGGTGCGATTCCAGATGTCGGTTTATGAGTTATTGCCCTAGATTAAATGAAAAAACATGGAATATTCTGTTTGCTGAAGTGGGCGTATGTTACCTTGCCTGGCAAGCTATCTTGTTTACTAGTATTTGAAGTCAAGTTTTGTTACTGGTTTAGTTAAAGTTGGGATTCAAAAAACACTCCCTATACCAGGTGTTGATTTAATTATTGGAAATGATTCGGCAGGTTCTAAAGTTTTGTCGGATCCTGAAGTTAGTCATATTTGGAGCACTTCTGATAGTACAGAGCAGCTGGAATCGGATTTTCCAGGTTTGTTTCCTGCCTGTGCAGTGACTCGTTCGATGGCTAAGAAAGTTTCGTCTGACAGTTTAAGTAATAATTATGATTTGGCTGACAGTTTTATGGAATTCGTTGAATTCGGTTCATGTTTCTGATAGTAATGTTGTTGGCAAAGACAGTCTTGTTATTTTGCAGGGTGAAGATCCTGATTTACAACCACTTTTTGATAAGATAGTGTCAAAAGAGGAGGCTGATACTGTTCCGGTTTGCTATTATCTTGAAAATGATATTTTGATGAGGAAGTATAGACCATCTGAAGTTAAGGCAGATAATGAGTGGAAAGTACTGCATCAGACTGTCCTACCAAATGAGCTCAGAAAGCATATTCTTAGTTAATCTTTCAATGGCATATTAGAAGCACAAGTGTAGATAAATAAAAACAATTGTTATGGATAGACACTTCTATAATATTTATTACTTTCAACGTTTCAATGTGGTTCTCACACCGTCATCAGGAATATAATATATGGAATGTTATATTCCTGATGACGGTGTGAGAACCACATTGAAACGTTGAAAGTAATAAATATTATAGAAGTGTCTATCCATAACAATTGTTTTTATTTATCATATTCTTAGTGTTTGCACATGAAACTCCTTGGGCTGGCCATCTTGGGGTGAATAAAACATGTGATAAAATACTTGCACATTTCTTTTGGCCTAACTTGAGACAGGATGTATCTAGATTTTGTAAAACATGTCATGCTTGTCAGGTTGTAGGTAAACCAAATCAAACCATACCTGCTGCCCCATTAAAGCCCATTCCTGCTTTTGAGGAGCCATTTAGTCACGTTTTTATTGATTGTGTAGGCCCGTTGCCGAAAACTAAATTAGGCAATGAGTATCTTCTGACTATTATGTGTGCTGCTACCAGGTTTCCTGAGGCCATTCCTTTGAGGAAAAATTAATGCTCCTGCTATTGTCAAGGCATTGACAAAGTCCTTTACCTTTGTAGGTTTACCTAAATCATTGCAGTCTGATCAGGGTTCTAATTTTATGTCTGGTTTGTTTCAGCAAGTCATGTTTCAGTTGGGTATAAACCAGGTTAAGTCTAGTGCGTATCACACAGGGTGCATTAGAGCGATTTCACCAGACACTTAAAAATATGATAAGGACGTATTGTTTTGAAAGTGAAAAGGAATGGGATGAAGGCATTCATCTTTTATTGTTTGCGGTCAGGGAATCGGTTCAGGATTCTCTTGGTTATAGTCCATTTGAACTTGTGTTTGGTCATTCAGTTCGTGGTCCTTTAAAATGTCTTAATGAACAGTTGTTATCTGCTACAGATTCAGAAGTAAATTTGCTTGATTATGTTTCTCAATTTCGAAATAGGTTATTGAAGGCTAAAGAAAATCTAAAAGCTACTCAAAATAAAATGAAGGGACATTTTGATAGAAAAGCTCAACATAGAGTTTTTGGTCCTGGTGATAAAGTCTTAATATTATTACCTATCCCTGGTCAACCTTTAAGAGCTCGTTATTCTGGTCCTTATGTGATTGAAAAGAAAGTTAGTGAGACAGATTACATTGTTCAAACTCCTGATCGTCGTAAAACTAAAAGACTGTGTCACATTAATATGATTAAGGCATATCATGAGAGAGATAATACCAATTCCATAAGTTCTATTGGTGTTGTTTCTGCCATTGATCCATTTGTTGAAGATGAAAATGTTTCTAGTCCTTTTGTGAAATTCAAATCCACGTTTAAAAAATTCTGAATGGCTTTCTAACATTGAAGATAAACTAGGGCATTTGCCAGCACTACAGAGAGAACCATTAGCTAATTTAATTCATGAATATGATCATTTATTTACGGATGTGCCTGGCCGTACTACCTTAGTGACTCATGATATAGATGTAGGAGATTCCTTGCCGATAAAACAGCACCCATATAGGATGAATCCCATTAAACAAGGACATCTCAACAAGGAACTAGAATACATGTTAGAGAATGATATTATTGAAGAAAGTGATAGTGATTGGAGCTATCGTTTATGTACTGATCTTAAAAAAGTGAATTCTGTTTCAAAAACTGACTCTTATCCCATACCTCGTATAGATGACTGCATTGACCAAGTTGGCAGTGCAAAGTACGTCAGCAAATGTGATTTGTTAAAGGGTTATTGGGGTATTCCCCTCACAGACCGAGCTAAGAAAATATCCGCCTTCGTAACTCCAAAGGGACTATATCAATATAAAGTTATGCCTTTTGGCTGAAAGAACGCACCAGCAACTTCCCAAAGAATCATAAACAATTTAACTGCAGGACATGATGGTTTTGAAACTTATATAGATGATGTTATTGTGCATTCTATGGAATGGGGTGAACATTTACTACGCATTCGTAATTTCTTTGACAAGTTAACTGGAGCTAACTTGACAGTCAATCTTGCAAAGTGTGAGTTTGCAAAAGCTCATGTTCAATTTTTAGGACATATAATAGGTCAGGGTCAGGTGCATCCATTGAAGGCCAAGTGTGAAGCTATTGCAAATTTTACTATTCCTCAAACTAAGAAGGATATAATGAGATTCCTTGGAATGGCGGGTTATTACCGCAAATTTTGTCGCAATTTCTCTGATGTGGTTGCTCCTTTGACAAATTTATTGAGTAAAAGAGCTAAATTTGTTTGGGATATTGCTTGTGACAAAGCATTTTGTAAAATTAAGACCATGCTCATGAATTATCCTGTTTTACAAGCACCACAATTAGGCTTTCAAATTGCATGTAGATGCGAGTGATATTGGTGCAGGGGCTGTTTTACTCCAAGAGGATGATTTTGGCATTATTCATCCTGTTTGTTATTTTTCAAGAAAGTTTGACAAGCATCAGAGAAATTACTCAACTATTGAAAAAGAAACATTAGCTTTTTTGTTAGCCTTACAGCAATTTGAAGTATATTTAGGTACTACTGTTCTCCCTATTGAGGTATTTACGGATCATAATCCTTTGGTTTTCATTCATAAAATGAGAAATAAAAATCAAAGGCTAATGAGATGGAGTTTATTTTTACAAGAATTTAACATTGTAATCAAACATATAAAAGGAAAGGATAACATCATAGCAGATGCCTTATCTCGAAATTAAAAGTTTATAACATATCAATTTAATAGGTAATGTTTAGTTATTGTCAATGATATTCTTGTTGTTAATTAAAGGAATAATAAGCTTTATGTCAATAATACAATTTTCCGGTAAAAAGACATGTTATAATTATGTCCAAACTATAAAATGACATATATTCACCGTCAAAATTAAATATTACGCGATTTTCGGCTGAAATTGTCGTTTTATGGAGGCCGCCATTGATGGCTTTCAGATCGTGAATATGCGAGATTATGACGTCACGTCGTAGATAGAAAGGTAGACAAACATGGCTGCTGACATTCAGTCCGATCTATTTGAGCCAGAACGCAATCAATCTTGACAATCAGGACTAACAATAGCATGCCATAATCTACATTACAAGGACTGGATATTCCGGAAAAAAAATTAGTATAAAAGATATCTAGACCGGACGGTACAGGTTGTAAACAAAAGAGACAACGAAGTAGGCCTTGTCGAAATTTACATTTTCTTTCGGCCTACACGTTTTTAATAAAGAATCATTTCGAACAGATTACCCCCGAGTACATACCTCCTCTAAGGATTTTATTTATCAAACCTAAGGTGTACTGTCATTGTCACCTGCCTTGCAAGGTACAGAAAAGTAGTTTTAGCCGCTGGCGGCCTTGGCTTATTTTGTCTTGCGTCGATATTTTAACCCCTATTATTATTGACTCACCTCAGTCTGCATTTCGCATTTCGCGTATTTTATCGTTTTTGTAGACGGCAAATACGTTCACCCTTTGTGAGTAGTTTCCTGTGGACACAAACGGTAGGAAAATCTGTCTTTCAGCCACTTACCACCGGGTGCAATCCAAGGACCAAAGCGGTTTTGTTTACCGACTTCGAAGCCGGCCGGTAGAAAATGTTTTTCACACACGACTTCATTTGTTGAGAAATAAAACGTATCCACTGTCGAACCTGTAACGATGTTGTTGAGTATTTTTGTTGATTCTTAGTGGGATCTGGTATTCGTTAATAGCTTACGTCTTTATTTCTCTACTTATTGTTAAGGCCTACCCGAGCTTGACATTCCGCCATTTGATATTCTATCTACGACGTGACGTCATGCTACGTGACGTTCCTAACAAAGATGGCGGCCCTCAGGTATTGGAATTTATTGATTTTAATTTGAAATATTAGACAAAATAAAATAGAAACAACAAAAAAAAGCTTTACAATATTTTCATTTCATTCAAGCCTATCATAAATTTACAAAGCTTATTATCCCTTTAAGAAAATCTTCACTTTCAAATTTTCTTTTCTTTAAGGGGGAGGGTGTTATGACCCTCTGTTTTGAGTACACTGTGTTATTATTTAAATATTGCCCAGTCATTATTAAGATCAAAGAAGATCAAAGCAGGTGGCTGGAGTGTAATAATATGGTTGTTGAATAAGGTTAGAAAAAGTTTGGAAGTTGAATTGTGAAGATATGCATGTTAGTTCAGTCTGTATTTTAGGATTAGATTGATCAGTTTAAATTGTGCAATAATTGGTTATATAGGAATATAGTTGGATGCTGAATTTAAGCCATTTAGAAACTCCAGCTAACTGCATTATCTGTGAAATGTGAGAAATAATGATATTTGGTGTGAACATTCATATTGATGAGAATTTGGATTAGACCTACATGATATTGGAGTTTCTGCTTGTGTTAAAACAGAAAATATACTTTAAAGTGGGCATTTCTTGCTAGGAAACCACTTGTTTATTTTTATCATTCATTGAGTGTTATTTGAATGAGGAAAAACTAGGGGTTCAGGAAAAATATATTTCAGAAATATATCAGGTCTGGTGAGAATTTGGATTAGACCAAAATAATATTGGAGTTTCTGCCTGTGTTAAAACAGAAAATATACTTTAAAGTGGGCGTTTCTTGTTAGGCAATCGCTTGTTTATTTTTATCATTCATTGACTGTTATTTGACTGAGGAAAAACTAGGGGTTCAGGAAAAATATATTTCAGAAATATATCAGGTCTTGTGTTAATATTGTATACAGTATAATATTTATGTCAGATAGCGTGAGTGATTATGCATCTAATCTTCACTTAATTAATCCTGTGTACTACAGGCTGTGCATATTAAAGATCCCTCAACAGTTAGAAATCACTAAAGAGTGGGGATTATGCTGCTGTCCTGGCAAAAATTCAATTCATTTTATTGATAAGCTTATCTATTGTTCTGTGACAAGTCTCAAACTTATAAATATACACGATATGAAATAATATTAAGGTTTTAAGAGTTCCTTAGAGAAAGGCTTTGTCTGTATTTTGTTTTCCACATAAGGTATGGAATAATTAAAATAATATTATTTACATCTGTATTTGCTAAATTTACACTAGTACATAATTTGTATTTTAGTACACCCAGTAAACCCACTATAGATACAATACAACCAGTGGAGAGTAGAGAGGTACCTGAAGCCCCACCCCAACTCCCACCTAAAAATCAAGCTGACCTTTCTCAAGATGACTCTGATAGTGATAGTTTACCTGATCTTTCACAAGAACAGGGACTTCGATTTCATCTCAAAAAGAGAAGTAAGTTTTTTTTATACGCCCACATGAAAATGTGGACGTATATTGCCATCACCCCTGTCCGTCCTTCAACAATTACTTGTGTACGCGATACAGGCCAGAGTTTTTATCCGATTCGTATGAAACTTGGTATGTGCATTCATCTTGATAATATCTCGGATAGGTTCTAAAACAGCGCCATTTCAGATGTCTCCTTTATTGCACTTGATTTAATGAAAAAACGTTAAAATTTACTTGTGTACGCAATAGAAGCTGTAGTTTTTATCCGATTTGAATGAAACTTGGTATGTGTATTCATCTTAATAACATCTCCGACAAGTTAAAAAAATGGTGCAATTCCAGACGTCGGTTCATGAGTTATTGCCCTTGATTAATTAAAAAACGTTAAAATTTACTTGTGTACGCAATAGAAGCTATAGTTTTCAACCGATTTTGATGAAACTTGGTGTGAGCATTGGAAATGATTAGACCTCAGTCAAGTTTGAATTTGACAGTTTTGAGTTATTGCCCGTGACTTAGTGAAATTTCGTCAAAATTCTATTGTGGTTGCAATAAGAAGCTTTAATTTTCAAAGGATTTTGATGGAACTTGGTGTATGTATCAGAATTGATAAGACATTAATCAAGTTTGAATTTCCGACTTTTTTTAACAAATGGTTTTTATACGCCCACATGAAATGGGGGGCGTATATTGTCGTCACCCACATCCGTCCGTCCGTCCGTCCGTCGGTCCGTCCGTCCGTCCACAATTGCTCGTAAACACTCTACACGGTGTAATTCTTGACAGATTTAGATGAAACTTAATATGAGTGTTTATGATCACGCAAGGATGAACCCTATTGAAAATCAGCGAAATCGGAAAAAAATTAGTATGAGTTTGTGCCCTTGTTCTTGAATGGCTCGTAAACACTCTACAAAGTGCAATTCTTGACCGATTTTGATGAAACTTGGTGTGAGAGTATGTTATAACTCAAGGATAAACCCTATCGAAAATCAGCGAAATCGAAAAACATTTAGTATGAGTTATTGCCCTTGTTCTTGAAAACGCGTTCAATTTTAGCTTGTAAACACTCTTTGAGAGAACAATTCTTAATGGATTTTGATGAAACTTGGCTTGAGTATTTGTTATCACCTAAGGATGAAACCTATTGAAAACCAGTAAAATCGTAAAAAATTTAATATCAGTTATTGCCCTTGTTTTTGAAAACGCGTTCAATTTTTAGCTTGTAAACACTCTACAAAGCACAGTTATTGACCGATTTTGACGAAACTTGCTGAAATTGTTTAATATCACCCAAGAATGAACCCTTTTGAAAATAGCACATATCGAAATATATTTAATAGGAATTATTGCCCTTGTTCTATAAAATGTGTTGGATTTTTGCCTTGTAAACACTCTACAAGTCACAATTCTTGAGCGATTTTGACATAACTTGGCATGAGTATTTGTAATCACCTAAGGATGAACCCTATTGAAATTCAGTTAAATCGAAAAATATTTAGTATCAGTTATTGCCCTTGTGTTTGAAAACGCGTTCAATTTTAGCTTGTAAGCACTCTAGAAAGAATAATTCTTAATGGATTTTGATAAAACTTGGCTTGAGTATTTGTTTTTACCCAACGATGAACCTTATTGAAAATCAAATAAATCGAAATATATTTAGTGTCAGTTATTGCCCTTGTGTTTGAAAACGGGTTTAACTTTTTGGCTAATAAACACTCTAGAAGGTACAATTCATGACCAATGTTGACAAAACTCACTGAAATTGTTGGATATCGCAAGGGATGAGCCTAATTGAAAATTAAAAATATCAAAATATATCTAATATGAATTATTGCCCTTGTTCTTTTAAACGCGTTCAATTTTTGTCTCGTAAACACTCTACATGGCACAATTCTTGATGGATTTCTATGAAACTTGGTGTGAGAATGTGTGATGAACCCTATTGAAAATCAGCGAAATCGAAAAAAATTTTAGTATGAGTTACTGCCCTTGTTTTTGAAAACGCATTCAATTTTAACTTGTAAACACTCTAGAAAGAACTATTCTGAATGGATTTTGATTAACTTTGGCTTGAGTATTTGTTCTTACCCAAGGATGAACCCTATTATAAATCAAATAAATAGAAATATATTTAGTGTCAGTTATAGCCCTTGTTCTTGAAAACGCGTTCAATTTTAGCTTGTAAACACTCTAGAAAGAACAATTTTTAATGGATTTTGATGTAACTTGGCAGGAGTATTTGTTGTCTCCCAAGGATGAACCCTATTGAAAATCGAAAAATATTTAGTACAAGTTATTGACCTTGTTTTTGAAAACGCGTTCAATTTAATTCGTAAACACTCTAGAAAGAACAATTTTGAATGGATTTTGATGAAACTTGGCTTTAGTATTTGTTTTCTCACAAGGATAAACCCTATTGAAAATCAGATAAATCGAAAAATATTTAGTGTCAGTTATTGCGCCTGTTTTCAAAAACGCTTTCAACTTTTGGCTTGTGAACACTCTAAACATTCCTTTTTGACAAAACTCGCTGAAATTGTTTAATATCAACCAAGGATGAGCCTTATTAAGAATTAAAAATATCAAAATATTATTAAGGGTGAACCCTATTGCAAATCATAAAAATACCCAAAAATATTTAATGAGTTGTTATTAGGTACAATTCTTGACAGTTTTTAATGAAACTAGAGACCCTAGAAAAAAATAGGTTGGAAGGTTGAATATTTCATTCCACTTATTGTAACCTTACTGAAAAGTTTTTATTTGAAATAAATGCTGCCAGTGGGCGTATATTACCTTGCCTGGCAAGCTATCTTTTGAGTTATTGCCCTTGACTTGACAAAAAATTTTGTGGGTGCAAAATAAGCTACAATTTGTTAATAGATTTGATGAAACTTGGTATGAGTATTGAAATAGATAAGATGGTGATCAAGTTTGAAATTGACGATTTTCCATGAACAGTTTTTGAGTTTTTGTCCTTAACTTCAATATTAATTCAGTGAATGTTTTTTGAGTTATTGCTTAATTTATTATTGAAATTCAATGCTGCCAGTGGACGTATGTTACCTTGCCTGGCAAGCTATCTTTTTTTTTTTTAAATTTAATTTTAAACTTTGAGTCTATCAAGGTTGTGATATTTTGACAGGATATGTCTGCTGTATTTATTATTTTAACATTGGGATATCTTTGCTGGCCATGAACAGATCAATTTACCAGACAATCAAACTGAAGATTTCTAACTTTAACTTGTATTTAACTAGGTCGTAAAAATGTGGAAGTTTTATTACATCAGATGTTTGAGAAAGAAATAGAAGCTGAAGATGAAGTTGAAGATTTTAAACAGAGACCAAAACCAATGACTCTAGAAAATATTTAACATTTCATCCTATTTATATTGTCATTGATTCTGTAGTCTTTTTGTTAAGATACATTAAATTACTTATTTACCTTTTTCATGCCCAGAAGAATGAAAGTTCTTGTATTTGATTCAATATTTGTTTCAAAAAATGGTAAATAGTGTGCAATATTGGAAAAGTTATGACCTGAATGAAATGATAACCTTATGAAGCAAGGTGACATACTCCCACCAGCAAATTTGATTGCAAGTATAAATCATTGTTTGTTGTCCATTCACATTTGGTTTCTGTCTATTCTATAGATAATTTTAAGCACAATATAGCTAATACAATGAAAACTTGAATGTAAGTCAGACACAACAACAATACTTCGGTGAAATATTATCAGATCATTACGAAAATCAATAGGGATCTACATAATGACATTAACCTACAAAATAAACCTCAAAAGAATCCATAGAGTACTGTTGCCTGTAGAGTCAGCATAAGCTGCACCCTTCAGCTAATGGAGTGAAAAATGCTAATCAGACGCAGCAATATTTCAGTGAAAATTATCGAATCATCACGAAAATCAATAGGGATCTTCTCATAATGACACTGGCCCACAATATTAATAAAAAAATTCCATAGAGAATTGTACACCTTAATAAATAAATTTGTGTATGTTTATAAATATACAATATTCCTCATTTTATTGAATACAAGACACATTTAGTAGAATGAGAACTACTTTACATAACTACAGAGTATATAATTAAAACATTATAGTACATACATCAATAATAATATAATATTCATAATTAAATAATAATATAGGACCATTTATATGACTTATTACACTGTATTTCTTATTGGACTTGATATAAGATGAAAACTTTTTCAAACTTAATCCAAATAAAAATGTCAGGATTGATTATACAGGACTACATCTGTCATATATACTGGTAAACGGGCATTTAATTGAAATTAAACCTAAATTATATTCTGATAGTGCTGCAACTATTTGCATGTTTTCAGAGTTTATCCTTAACATACCCAGGACTCTTCTCCTTTAACTATAAAAATCAAAATCATCATCATCATCTATATTCTGATTGGTTGATTTATTGACTTCTATTTCTGTGTCTGTATCTAAATCAGATCCTATCTTGACACCTGTAGAAAATATAATATTCAGATGGGTTGTCGATTACAACTGGAAGATTTACATAATCTAGTAATTATCACAGTAGATCTGAATGGAGATTTTTAGGAGTAATGCAGTAAACTTTTGGAAATATAAAAGTGTCAGTATATACTATATAATTTAGATGATCAACCAATATTTCTCTCATTCTCCCAATTTTCCAAGTCAAATATCCCAATTTTTTTCCTGACCTGTACACATATATGCCAGACATGGGACAGTTGTACTCTTTTGCTAAGATAACAGTCATATGTTAAAACTTAAAAAAAAAAAAGCTTTCCAGGCAAGGTAACATACGCCCACTTCAGCAAACATATTCCATGTTTTTTCATTTAATCAAGGGCAATAACTCATAAACCCACATCTGGAATCGCACCACTTTTAAACTTGTCTGAGATGTTATTAAGATGAATACACATATCAAGTTTCATTCAAATTGGATAAAAACTAAAGCTTCTATTGCGTACAAAAGTAAATTTTAACATTTTCTCATTTAATCAAGGGCAATAACTCATAAACAGACATCTGGCGAGATATTATCAAGATGAATAAGTTTACACATACCAAGTTTCATTCAAATTGAATAAAAGCTACAGCTTCTATTGCGTACACAAATAAATTTTAACATTTATTCATTTAATCAAGGGCCATAACTCATAAACAGACATCTGGCGAGATATTATCAAGATTAATACACATACCAAGTTTCATTCATATCGGATGAAAATTATAGCTTCTATTGCATACACAAGTACATTTTAACGTTTTTTCATTTAATCAAGGGCCATAACTCATAAACCAACATCTGGAATTGTGCCATTTTCGAACTTGTCCGAGATATTTTGAAGATGAATACACATACCAAGTTTCATTCAAATCGGATGAAAACTACAGCTTCTTTTACGTTTTTCCATCTAATCAAGGGCCATAACTCATAAACCGGCATCTGGAACCGTGCCAGTTTCGAACTTGTTTGAGATATTATCAAGATGAATACACATACCCAGTTTCAATCAAATCGGATAAAAACTACAGCTTCTATTGTGTACACAAGTAAATTTTAACGTTTTTTCATTTAATCAAGGGCAATAACTCATAAACTGACATCTGGAATCATGCCATTTTCGAACCTGTCCGAGATATTATCAAGATGAATACAATCACCAAGTTTCATTCAAATCTGATAAAAACTACAACTTTTGTTGCGTACACAAGTAAATTTTAACGTTTTTTCATTTAATCAAGTGCAATAACTCATAAACCGACATCTGGAATCATGCCATTTTCTAACTTGACCAAGATATTATCAAGATGAATACACATACCAAGTTTCATTCAAATCGGATAAAACTCTGGCCTGTATCGCGTACATAAGGAATTGTTGATGGACGGACGGACCGATGGACGGACGGACCGATGGACTGCCGGACAGGGGTGATGGCAATATACGTCCACATTTTCATTAGGGCGTATAAAAAGACAAACAATTCAGCTTTGAATTAATTCCCTACTCCTTACAATATACTCAGAGGACCTGTCTCAAGTACCCATTGTTAAGACTCAGCACCCTTTGATTACAGCAGAGTGAAACGAATTTGACAAAACTTCCATCAAAAACATTGAAACTTACCAGTTCTCTTGGGAAACTTATATCCTGAGGGTCCTTTACTGTAATTGAAAGAAATAATTTTAACAAGTATAACCTATATCAGACTTATTCTGTATTGGCCCAGTCACAAGAATAAAAAATATAATGGCAATTGTCAAAATTAAATTACTGACATAAGCTGAGAGCCTTTTTACATGCAGTTCTTGCTTAATAAATTAATTTTGGTTGAAAAAAGAAAAATATAACCATGTTTAAAACAATCCATTTGGCTTGAATCAAAATAATCAATATAGTTTAATAATACATGTATACATTATACACAAAATAGCTTAATAATATACATTATACACAAAATAGATTATAATATACATTATAAACAAAATAGTTTAATAATATACATTATAAACAAAATAGTTTAATAATATATTATAAACAAACTAGTTTAATAATATATATTATAAACAAAATAGTTTAATGATATACATTATAAACAAAATAGTTTTATAATATACATTATAAACAAATAGTTTAATAATATACATTATAAACAAAATAGTTTAATAATATACATTATAAACAAAATAGTTTAATAATATACATTATAAACAAAATAGTTTAATAATATATGTTATAAATAAAAAGGTTTGATAATATACGTTATAAACAAAATAGTTTAATAATATACATTATAAACAAAACAGATTATAATATACATTATTAACAAAATAGTTTAATAATATATATTATAAACAAAATAGTTTAATAATATACATTATAAATGATAGCTTGCCAGGCAAGGTAACATACGCCCACTGGCAGCATTGAATTTGAAAAATAAATAGAGCAATAACTCAAAAACATTCACTGAATTAATATTGAAGTTAAGGGCAAAAACTAAAAAACTGTTCATGGAAAATTGTCAAATTACAACTTGACCACCATCTTATCTATTTCAATACTCATACCAAGTTTCATCAAATCTATTAAAATATTGTAGCTTATTTTGCAAGCACAAATATTTTTGACGCAATTTTACTAAGTCAAGGGCAATAACCCAAAAACCATTTGTTAAAAAAAGTCAGAAATTCAAACTTGACTAATGTCTTATCAATTCTGATGCTTACACCAAGTTCCATCAAAATCCTTTGAAAATTAAAGCTTCTTATTGCAACCACAATAGAATTTTGACGCAATTTTACTAAGTCAAGGGCAATAACTTAAAACAATTCATTGAAAACTGTCAAATTCAAACTTGACTGAGGCCTAATCAATTTCAATGCTCACACCAAGTTTCATCAACCTCCTCTGAAAATTGGAGGATTTATTGCATCGAAACTAAAATTTTGACAAGATTTTTCTAAGTCAAGGGCAATAACTCAAAAACCTTTCATGCGATAATTTCCATTTTCGAACTTGACCGAGATATCATCAATATATACATGTATACCAAGTTTCATCAAGATCGGATAAAAACTGTAGCTTCTATTGTGAATACAACCCGAATTAGACGCGTTTTTACTAAGTCAAGGGCTATAACTCAAAAAACGCTCATGCGATTATTTCTATTTTCGAACTTGACAGAGATATCATCAATATATACATGTATACCCAGTTTCATTAAGATCGGATAAAAACTGTAACCTCTATTGTGGATACAACCCAAATTTGACGCGTTTTTACTAAGTCAAGGGCAATAACTCAAAAACCGCTCATGCGATTATTTCTATTTTCGAACTTGACCGAGGTATCATCAATATATACATGTATACCAAGTTTCATTAAGATCGGATAAAAACTGTAGCTTCTATTGTGGATACAACCCAAATTTGACATGTTTTTACTAAGTCAAGGGCTATAACTCAAAAAACGCTCATGAGATTATTACTATTTTCGAACTTGACCGAGATATCCTTAATATATACCTGTATACCAAGTTTCATTAAGATCGGATAAAAACTGTAACCTCTATTGTGGATACAACCCAAATTTGACGCGTTTTTACTAAGTCAAGGGCAATAACTCAAAAACCGCTCATGCGATTATTTCTATTTTCGAACTTGACCGAGGTATCATCAATATATACATGTATACCAAGTTTCATTAAGATCGGATAAAAACTGTAGCTTCTATTGTGGATACAACCCAAATTTGACATGTTTTTACTAAGTCAAGGGCTATAACTCAAAAAACGCTCATGAGATTATTACTATTTTCGAACTTGACCGAGATATCCTTAATATATACCTGTATACCAAGTTTTATTAAGATCGGATAAAAACTGTAGCCTCTATCGTGGATACAACAAATGTGGACGGACGGACGGACTGACGAACGGACAGACAGGGGCGACGGCTATATACGTCCACATTTCCATGTGGGCGTATAATAAAAAGGTTTGATAATATACGTTAAAAGCAAAATAGTTTAATAATATACATTATAAACAAAATAGTTTAATAATATACATTATAAACAAAATAGTTTAATAATATATATTATAAACAAAATAGTTTAATAATATATATTATAAACAAAATAGTTTAATATATATTGTAAACAAAATAGTTTAATAATATACATTATAAACAAAATAGTTTAATGATATATATTATAAACAAAATAGTTTAATAATATACATTATAAACAAAATAGTTTAATAATATACATTATAAATAAAATAGATTATAATACAAATTATAAACAAAATAGTTATTAATAACACATTATAAACAAAATAGTTAATAATATGAACAAAAAACAAAAACAATGAGATGTGACGATAACATAATATAACAATTAATAATAAAAATGCTAAATTCATGGCAATAGATAGAAATGACTGTTATTTTCTTATTATGAAACAAGTCTAAGATCTCATTTACCATGCATGAAATGTACATAATTGTTAATATCTGGGTAATGAAACTAAACTGTTATAGCAAACTAATTGAACTCAACAAGGACCTCTTTAAAATCCTGTGGGTGGACAAACAGTATATTTATAATAAATAATGATAAAAGTGACAATGCTAAGAATTGGTATCAGGAGTGAAGATATTCCTAACAGAAACAGAAACTTACTGGTATTATAAAATTAATATATAATTAAGGTTAATTAAATTAAAATTAGGTGATAAATAATAATTGGCATGCAGTTATTTTAACAATAAATAACCAGTATCACTGCATTACATACTCTCATATAAATTTTAATATGAAAGGAGGGAATCCTGTGAGTTATATAAGATAGAGTGAAATAAAAGAATGTAATGAAATTCCACTGAATGTCTGGAGTCTATTTGTTAGTGTAAAGATGATGTATTTAAGATACCTGGAGTGTAAAGTTGTAGGAATATAAGCTGGAGAAGGACTGGGAGAAAATGACTCTGTTTCAGATATATCATCACTGAAAATTGTTAGACAATTATTGACTATTAACTACACTAAATAAGCTTCCAGTTAACTATTTATACATAACACTTTCATCATATTCCAATCCAGTAATCCATCCTGGAGAGCGTTATGAACTGTATTCTAAACCTTATGTAAAGGGCTAATGGTAAAAAGGCTACATTATTTTTTTAAACCATTGCAGTAACGAAAATATAACACAACAATATCTAAATTCTAAATCTACTTAGACTGATATTATACTGCCACTACTTTCAGGTGACTATTATATGAAAAATTAAGTTTTTCCCCTCAGAGTTTCCCTGAGTACTCCTTGGTACACAACCACGAGGTTGAACTTTTCATATCCCTTTCAACTTTCAGATGCTCTATTTACTCAAAAGCCCACTACGATTATGTGAAAGAGGACAATACAAGTATGAATTGTTCTTGCAGAAGACAAAGAGGTGTAATTTCACTGCGAATACCGTATTCCTATAATACTGTATCGCCCTATAATTTGAATTTCCAAGATGCTTATAGCATCTAGGATACCTGCAATACTTGACGGTAACCAAGGGGTATTAAGACCTGAGGCTAATAACCAAGAAATTAATTAATACATATACAAGCAATAAGATAGCTTGCCAGGCAAGGTAACATACGCCCACTGGCAGCATTGAATTTGAAAAATAAATAGAGCAATGACTCAAAAACATTCACTAAATGGATATTGAAGTCAAGGGCAAAAACTCAAAAACACCAAGTTTCATCAAAATCCATTGAAAATTGTAGCTTCTATTGAACCCACAATAAAATTTTGACACAATCTTACTAAGTCAAGGCCAATAACTAAAAAACTGTTCATCGCAAAATCTTCAAATTCGAACTTGACCGTTGTCTTATCAATTCCAATGCTCACACCAAGTTTCATTTAAATCCATTGAAAATTGCAGCTTCTATTTTGTCTACAACAAATATAGAGGCAGGGGCAATAACTCCAAAACTGATTATCGCAAAATCGTCCAAATCGAACTTGACCGCCCTCTTATCAATTCCAATGCTCATACCAAGTTTCATTAAAATCCATAGATAATTGTAGCTTCTATAGTGTCTACAGAAAATGAATTTTTACGCAATTTTACTTAGTCAAGGGCAATTACTCATAAACTATTCATCAAAAAATCGTCAAATTTGAATTTCTGATAAAAACTGTAGCCTATATCGTGGATATAACCCAAATTTGACGCGTTTTTACTATGTCAAGGGCAATAACTCAAAATCCGTTCATTCGATAATTTCAATTTTCGAACTTGACCGAGATATCATCAATATATACATGTATACCAAGTTTCATTAAGATCGGATAAAAACTGTAGCCTGTATTGTGGATACAACCCCAATTTGACGCGTTTTTGCTAAGTGAAGGGCAATAACTCAAAAACCGTTCATGCGAAAATTTCCATTTTCGAACTTGACCGAGATATCATCAATATATACATGTATACCAAGTTTCATTAAGATCGGATAAAAACTGTAGCCTCTATTGTGGATACAACCCAAATTTGACGCGTTTTTACTAAGTCAAGTGCAATAACTCAAAAACCGTTCATGCGATAATTTCCATTTTCGAACTTGACCGAGATATCATCAATATATACATGTATACCAAGTTTCATTAAGATCGGATAAAAACTGTAGCCTCTATCGTGGATACAACAAATGTGGACCGACGGACCGACGGACGGACGGACAGGGGCGACAGCAATATACGTCCACATTTCCATGTGGGCGTATAAAAATGTGGCTTATCTATCAAAAACAAACAGGAAGATTTCCCATAATGTGCAACAAAATTCTAATGAAAACTTACCCTTTAGGACTTCTGGCAGAATGAATTGATCCAGGTCCTTTTTTAGGTGAGAAAACATCTCCACCATCTTTATTCAGTCTTGGGGAGAGAACTGATTGTTTTGGTGTCCTTGGTGACAAGACAGAAGTCATTTGTTTCTCAATATCATTATCTGTGTCTTCATCATCATTATCTTGGTGTTGTGATGCTGTTCTTGTACCAGATAACATATTTTTATATGCATCAGTTTCTAATGAAAGACATACATCAAAATAACAATAGTATATACCAGTATTTAATATTCTTACAAGACACATAGAAAGAATCAGTATTAAAACGGCATAAGTTTGATATTGACTTCATTTCATTCATAACTTTTGATTCAGGTCAGGATCTGTTGATTGATCACTAAAATTGGTTTTAAATTGGGTTTTGTGTTCCAATCAGATGACTATGTTTCTAAATATCTGGATTATATTCAAGTTAAATTTTGGAGAATAAGATCACAAATTCATTACATTTAAAAAAAAAATTATAAAATTTAGTCACATAATATTGAGCTCAATAGCACAGATGAAACAATGTAAAATAATTATATTTAAAATATTCTTACCATTCAATGGGACTACAGGTCTAGAAGTTGTATTACTGAAAAAACTAGATTCGTCATCACTGTATGGTCTATCAATTAAACTTCCAAATTTTAATGGTGGTACTGCAAAATAGACATGCAACTTAAGTCTTAAAATAATATATCTGTACAGAAGGTGGCCTCCCTTGGAAGATCAGGTAATAACTTGAGTCGTACAAAATTATGTGTGGTTCTTACTAGTAATAAGTTTTCAAAATGGGCTTAATATTTCAACTTTGCCTTCAAAACAAAAGCTGCTTTTAAACCTTATATGTGATTTGAAGCCTTAGTTGAATTATCATTTATCAAAATTCAACTGAGTAAGTTATGAAGATATTCAAAATAGTTGAGATCTACGTTTGTATGTCTTATTTCCATGTAAGATTCATCTTTAAAAGCCTTTCAAGAAAACATATTGATTAGTAAAAATCTCTTGATAATCAAGACTATTGCTAAACACCTTGAAGCTACATTATATTGAAAGTAGCTGAAGATATTGAAGTGACAACAGACAAGATAAATATTATTGTAGTACCAGAAAGAAACACAACAGGTCTGTTGAAAGGGCAGGCAAAAAAAAAGGGCTAACTAAATTTACCTGTATCATTGACTTGCAAGGTAGCTTTACCAGGAGAGTTATGACGAGGTGAAGCAAATGATGATGAAGCATCAGTCATATCATCCTTTTTCCCAGCCTCTAGAAGTTGAACTAAAACTGTATATGCCTTGAGTGGAACAGTTATAGAGATAAATAAATATTTATGAATAATTTACAAGAAAGAAATTAAATCTAAAGCAGAAACGAAAATATTACGTGACCATGTGAATAATTCACTGGAAGACAATAGCACTGTATAAAAGAACATAGTTATAAAAACCATAAAATGATATGTAGTATGTTCAGATCTTAAGTCTAAATTCATATAGTACTCATTATAGTTGCAGTATCACTTGTTAGAATGGAAATCTGATATTTGGCTTTCGATTCCCGCAAAACCTTGAAAGTTTAAACATAACCATTCTCTTGGGCAGTATGAAACATATGATAATTTTGTAAGGCAAAACTGAGATCCTCGAAATCATATCAAAGTTTTATATTCTTCTTGTACCTTCGTCTGATAAGTAGAGCCTTCAGCCACTAAACCAGGAACAAAGATGGCTGCCACTTCTTTTGGTTCCATTACTTTACACTCTACTAATAAATTAAAATGGTTGAATAATCCATCCCATAAATCACAGGCATCTGTTGGTAAATTATCTCTGAAAATAAGGAATAACTATCATAAATTTCCCAGAATTCTATTGATAAGTAGAAAATGACCACAACACATCAATATATGGAATGTTCTGAGAGTATTTGAAAAAACGTCCTGACATGTGCACTGACAAAACTATCATAATTCAATGTCTTCAAACAATCCTGGTCTCAAAAGAATAGTAAGTGTGCACCAGGTTTTGGACATTACCTGTAACAGAAAACCCAAATATTAACTTACCCTATTTTCTCTGAAGTAATTTGATTGATATCTCCTCTCAATAACTCATCTTTCAATAAACCATGATCTACCAGGTTCCGAACTACTAATGTTAACTGTTCTAATATAACCATACTAATCAAACTACCATCTATATTTTTTAAATTCTCTCCATTATTTGCTTTTCTGGAAACATAATGATGGGAATAAATAGATTTTGCACCATCCTGGCAATAATAATGCCCACATTTTGCCAGGACATCAGCATAAGTCTACACTTTTTGCAATTTGCAACTGTTGGGGGATCTTGAACGTGCACTGCCTGTAGCACAAAGGGCCTGGGTTTAATGTCCCATACAAACAACTAGATTTTTTTTCCATGCCAGCCCCTTTCAACCTGAATCACTGAGAAAAGGGGAAACCAGGATCATTACTTACTGTATTATGCTGGAACGTTGATGAGAATCGGAAGGTGTTGAGATTCTATAGTAACCTTCCACTGACATGGCATCTTTAAACTCATCTTGTACATATTTCAACAAATATAAAATACCACTTAGAGTTAATTCAGCTCGTAGAGTATTACCACCACTGTTAAATTTACAACAAATTCACATCAATACAAAACATTTTATATGTCTTAGTTGACTAGTTGCAAACAGTAACAATATTGTGTACGCGGCTGGTCTCCAGTCAGTCTGAAAATCTGAAAATTGTGTGTCCTGTTGACAAAGTCTACAATTGAAAAATGCGTTGTAGTCTGTTTATATGGATGCCCGCTATTGCACAACGGGAAGGATAACTTGACGAACCGATTATCAAGACGAACCGTTTTCCAATATGGCTGGACGTTCGTAATTTCTTTAAGACATTATGATTTTTCAAACACGAGTAATTATGGATACACATGGATTTGAAGGCTCAAATTTCAAAGGTAAGCTCTGTAGACTATTTCTGATTAGTTAAGCAAAAGATTTCATGTGTTTGAGGCTGTCGGATGATTGTCTGAAACAAATCAAGCCTGGGCCCCTTTAATAAAATTGAATATTTTCTTGTTTTCCAAAATGCATACATGTATTATATACACTGTAACAGGTCGGGAAAGATATATGAGCACTATCTGCTCCTGTTAGTACTAAAGAAATAGAATTGTATTGTAGTAATGAAATACCTTTTAAATGAAGTTGAGACCACCTCTGTTTCAATAGACGCTACTGCCTCAGTTGTTCCCAGTAATGTGACATTATCACCTTGTTTATCACTGCTCTTCTTCTCAGGAGATTGTTTTACTTCATTAACACCAGATAAGGGAAGCTCAAGCTCACTTTCAATTTCACTGTCATCATCCGGGTCCATTGAACCTGTAGTAAAAAAATAAGGGTCAAGGATACTAACCCGCAATTAACACCATATAGAAGTCATTCAGAAAAATTTTCCATAGGTGCCAACATGCATTGATCAGACATTTTTATGTGTTGCAGATTTTGATATCTTCAATACAAAATTCATAGCATTATTATCACTTACAAACAGGAGGCCTTGATGGACTTAAAATATGTCTAGACAACAAGAGACATTATCAATCTTACAAACCTGACTTCCTTATAGCTGGTGTATTTTGAGTAGTAACATTCTGAACTGGCTGAATATCAAACTCCTCCACTTCTTCTATGACTTTAGGTACTGTTTCGTTAGTATCTTGTAGATTCTGGTAATGGCTTGAATGGTTGGGATAAGCACTATCTTTCTGAATCGGGGCATCATGCACATCAACGATTTCAACATTGACTTTTGGGGCAATATTATGTATAGAAGAGACTGTCTGAACTGTTGGTGTGGCCTTGTGGGTTGGTGATGCTGCCTGGTGGGTGGGTGATGTGGCTTGGTGGGTGGCTGCTGTGGCATTAGGGGTAGATGTGACTTGTGAGATAATTGCTATAGCTTGAGTTTGAGTCTGTGTGGCTGGTGTAGAATAGAATGGAGGTTGTGACACTGGTCTGATATGTTCTGGAGATGACCGTAGAGATGAGACATCATTTGGACGAATTTCTTGCTGACTGGATTTGGATTCTGAATTTGGTTTTGGTAAAACTAACTCTCTCCAATTTGGATATTTCCTTTCAATGCTTACTTCGTATTGTTTCTGATTATGAAAACAACAATACAAAATGAAAAATAATCAGAGAAAATATGAATCCCTTGTTGGTCTTACAAAATAAGATCTTCTTAAGAAAAGGACATGTTGAGAAAATGAGAAATGACAATTTGTGACAAACTTAGACAGTTAAGCCTGTTGGTACTTGACAGTTTGGGATTATCATTGTGGAAAAATTTAAATTCAACAATGTTGAAAAGATATAACAATACCTTTAATGCTCTAAGTTTTTCTGTACGATCTCCCATGGTTGACAGATGAGAATCAATTCGTTCAAATTCTCGTAACAGTTGTTCATTTCTCTCTTTACTTCTTTGTTCATCTTGACAGACTTTCTTCCAATAATTGTTCAATTTGACCACTTTCAATTTGGCCCTGAAATTGAGATACAACAACTTAATCTAACCAGTTCAATATATTATAATAGGCTATATTAAATTAACCATCAAGAGTGGTACAGTTTCAAAAATATTCATTTTTGGAAATTAATCAAATCTACAGCTTATTAGGACAGTGTACAGACTCTAGGTATAAGTTTTAATCCAATTAATTTGTCTTCA